>CM053581.1:373925524-373961170 GCA_028627135.1 Pseudochirops cupreus
CCTTATGATTTCTTTTTCCTATTTACCTTCTCATACTTCTCTTGCTTCTTGTGTTTGAAAGTCAAATTTTCTGTTCAGCTCTGGTTTTTTCATCAAGAATGCTTGAAAGTCCCCTATTTCATTGAATGACCATATTTTCCCCTGAAACACTATACTCAGTTTTGCTGTGTAGGTGATTCTTGGTTTTAATCCTAGCTCCTTTGACCTCTGGAATATCATATTCCAAGCCCTTCAACCCTTTAATGTAGAAGCTGCTAGGTCTTGTGTTATCCTGATTGTGTTTCCACAATACTCAAATTGTTTCTTCCTGGCTGCTTGTAGTATTTTCTCCTTGACTTAGGAACTTTGTAATTTGGCTATAATATTCCTAGGTGTTTTCTTTTGGGGATCTTTTTCAAGAGGTGATCATTAAACTTTTTCAATTCCTATTTTGCCCTCTGGTTCTAGAATATCAGGGCAATTTTCCTTGAGAATTTCTTGAAGGATGATTTCTAGATTCATTTTTTTCTCATGGCTTTCAGATAGTTCAATAATTTTTAAATTATCTCTCCTGGATCTATTTTCCAGGTCAATGGTTTTTCCAATGAGATATTTCACACTGCCTTCTATTTTTTTCATTTGTTTGAATCTGTTTTATACTATCTTGACTTCTCATAAAGTCATTAGCTTCTACTTGCTCCTATCTAATTTTGAAGGAATTATTCTCTTCAGTGAGTTTTTGAAATTCCTTTTCCATCTGGCAAATTGGCCTTTTTAAGGCATTCTTCTCCTCATTGGCTTTTTGGGCCTCTTTTGCCATCTGGGTTAGGCTATTTTTAAAGGTGTCATTTTCTTCAGTATTTTTTTTGGTCTCCTTTAGCAGGCTGTTGACTTGCTTTTCATGATTTTCTTGCATTCTTCTCATTTCTCTTCCCAATTTTTCCTCTACTTCTCTTACTTGATTTTCAAAATCCTTCTTGAGCTCCTCCATGGTCTATAACCAACTCATATTTTACTTGGAACTTTTGATGCAGGAGTTCTGACTTCACTGTCTTCCTCTCATTCCATGGTTTGATCCTTTTTGTCCCAAAAAAAGATTCTATGGGCTGATAGTGCTTCCTGTGCTTGCTCATCTTGCCAGCCAATTACTTGACGTTTGAGCTCTTTGCCACAGCAGAACTCTGCTTCCAGAATGGAGAGAGCTTTGTCCCAAATTGCTGGGGTTTTCACAAATGTTGTCAGTGGTCTGAGGAGGGCACCCTCTCTATAGACACCACACTGGCACATTGGCATTTCTCATCCCAGGACCACCACCCAAGACAGCAACCCAGATCCAAGCAGGTCAAAGCAAGAGCAATTACCCTCTGAATGATCACTTGGTCCCCCTATGATCTGCAGGGCAGGAGCTCCAGAGGGCCATGCCACCACCTCTCACCCAGGGGGCAGGGGCCACACTGTGCTCTTAAGTTACTTGGTTCCAGCAGAATTCTCCACTGACCTTTTTTTTTTCTCTTTGGCATTTATGGTTTTAGAAGTCTGGAAACCACCACAGCTGCTGGTGATTCACTCTCCTGAAGTCTCCTCTGGCTGGTCTGTGCCACTGGTGGGGGCCACCCTGGGGCCAGAACCTCGCAGCTCACTAGGACTGCTCTCGGCTTCCAGAGCACTGACATAGACCCTTTCTGTCAGCCTGCCAGGCTTTCTTCAATGGGAGATTTGTCTCTCTGTCACTTTTGGGGTTCTGTAGCTCTAAAATTTGTTTAGAATCATTTTTTTACATGTATTAGAAATGATTGGAGCCAGAGCCCACACCAAGTTTGTGCTTCTACTCTGCCATCTTGGCTCCGGCCCCCTGGTCCAACACTTTTGAAAGACCAAGAACTCCGAGAAGCCACGGGTGGTTTAGGAAGGACTCCTACTTAACTTTCTTGCAAGAGCAGTTGCCTCGGCAATCTCTTTTACACGTTCAAATTTTAAGTATTAAAGTTAAATTTATAACAAGCTAATGCTCCATATATGCTGAGTATGAACTAGCAATAACAAATTACCAACAATGACATATGCAAGAAGCAGCATGAATGACATCATCAAGTATAAGGCTGGAAGAGGAGGTAAGCCAGTCATATAATGAGAGGGAAGAGTAATAAATGGATAGCTCAAATGTTACACTGATATCCACAGGAAGGCTTCCAGGGTGAGGTGTAGATTCTCTTTGAGGACTTATGGAAGGACAAGAAAAAGAATCAAAGAAGAAAAAAAACAAACATGGGACTGAGGGCTGAACAGGAATAAGGAATACCCACATTAGTGAGATCATGGACCAATCAATGTAAAATGCTCCAAAAAGTAAGTGAAGACAACTCTGAAGAATGTGTCTTCTGGTGGCAGAGAAGAGAACCAGCTACAGACTCAAAAGAGATTCAGCCTTAGCAGTTGGGAGTTGAAATGAGGGTACCAAAAAAAAAAAAAAAAGGACATTGAACTTAGGACAAGAGTTGCCATGGTTACATGTGTATCATACTGCCAGTGTATTTTGTTTGTGTCCAGCCTTCCTGCTAATGCTGGGTGTATTTGTGAGAGAAGGTATCCCAGGTTTACAGGAGAAATGCTTTGTTATTGTCACTTTTTATGGTGGCATTCTGATAAATAGCTTTGTTTTGAAGTTGTTTTTTTAAAGGTTCCACTATGCCCAAAGGGCTATAAAAATATGTGTATCCTTTGATCTAGCAATACCACTACTAAATCTATATCCCAAAGACATGATAAAAAAGGGGAAATGACCGACATGTACAAAAATGTTTATAGCAGCTCTTTTTGTGGTGGCCAAGAATTGGAAACTGAGGGGATGCCCATCAATTGGAGAATGGCTAAACAAGTTGTGGTATATGAATGTAATGGAATACTATTATTGTACTATAAGAAATGATGAGCAAGCTGACTTCAGAAAAACCTGGAAAGACTTACATGAACTGATGCTGAGTAAAATGAGCATAACCAGGAGAACATTGTACAAAGTAACGATCACATTGTGCAGTGACTAACTTTGATAGACTTAGCTCTTCTCAGCAACTCAAGGCTCGAAAACAACTCCTAAAGACACATGATGGAAAATGCTATTCACATCCAGAGAAAGAACTATGGGGTCTGAATGCAGATCAAAGTACACTATTTGCTCTCTTTTTTTTTTTCCTTTCTCATAGTTCTTCCCATTCATTCTAATTCTTCTTTACAAAATGACTAATGTGAAAATATGTTTAATAAAATGTACATGTAGAGCCTATATCATATTGCACACTGTCTTGGGGAACAGGGAGGGGAGAGAGGTGGAAAAAATTTAAAATTCAAAAACTTATGAAATGAAGGTTGAAAACTAAAAATTGATTAATTAATTTTTTAGGTTCCAAAAGAACCTTTTCAATTATTACTAGTGGAGACCAGATTATCATGGATATACAAAGGAGAAAGGTTTTAAGCTGCAATGCTGCCAAGAATTTCAAAATCCCCTTCAACAAAGGAACATAATGATAATTTTTTAAATCCCTCTACATACCTTTCTCCTCCATTCCTTTGGTATTCCAGTTGAAAGTCTGGCTACAGCCTTGAGAGCATCATACCACTAGAAACAGGAAAGATTAGAAGAATATCAAAATTAATCCACCATAGAAACATACATACGTATCTAGATATATGTGTGTAGGTATGTTTATGTTTTATTCAAGGAAATATGTTGTCTTCTGCTTTATCAACGAAGAACTTCACAACTGGCTATTTATAAGAAGGACATAAAGATAGGAAAATTTATAAATATGAAATCTGGAGATATATGTGTGTATAAGTATTTTTTTTATTTTAACTTTACTGATGCTGGCATATATACATACAGAGAGAAAGAGAGAGACAGAGACAGAGAGACAGACAGAGAGACAGACAGAGAGACAGAGAGACAGAGACAGAGACAGAAACAACACAAAAAAAGAGACAGAGAAATAAAGAAACAAAAATAGAAATAGGAAGAGTTATAGAAACAGAAAAAGGCAGAGACAGAGAGAGAAAGCAAATGCTTAAAACTGTTTTAAGACTTTTGGGCTATGTGTGTATACATACACACATATAAAGTGTCTAAAAATTCTTAGTGTAGTTTTAGGTAATAAAACTATTAAAGCTTGAAACTGCATAAGATGTTTAGGACTCCTGTATATGTAAGTACTCTAACTTTGAGAAACCCTTGCATATAGCTTCAGATACCCTGAAAATAAGATCATAACATTTTATAAACATCTTACAATATTACCTGCTGAAAACCATTTTGACCTAAAGATGGTTCAAGAGTGAATTTCAACTTCGTGTCAACCCCTAGGGAAAAAAAACACGTGTTATATTATTTATGGAAGGAGATAGCAGAGCTCATTGAAAAGATTTCAAATGAAAATTAAACTCATGCTACAGGAAAAATTATAAAATGAAAAAGTAATGATATCACTTTTGTCTAAATTATACTCATCAGTGCTCACTGAGAGTACCAGGTGTTAGAAGTAAAAAATAGAAGAATAATTTTGATGGTTAAAACAGGACAGAATTCATATACTTTACTGACACAATTTTTTTAAAGTCTTGCATGGAAAAACAAATGAATAAAGTCCAACTGAACTGTGAAAACTGTAAGGATGATACCATCCTGCCTCTGTAAAATGTTCCATTAAATCATATTATTCTAACATTCTAAAAAAATAATATCTGGATTGATGTCCTTTTTTTTTCAGATAATTAGATAATTGTTGCAGGTAAAAACTTCAAAGAACTAAATTTTAATTTCAACTGATGGAGGAGATTTTGTATTGTTCTGTACCTCGGTTTCCATAGCTAAGGAAGAGAAATAATACAATGGAGGAAGTTGTGGAGGTTAAATTCGTAATATTTGTTTAGAACTTTAATATGCAAATCCTCTACTAAGTGTATATTATTGTGATTTAAATGAATTTCTAAAACACAACTTAAGGAAAAGTTTACTAAAATACAATATTAAATCTGAAGGCTGTTTTATAATCCATTTGCTTCTAGATATAAAATCCATTTACTGCTTCATTTTAATCAGTTTTTAAAATATACTACATTTGAGAATTTAAAGATAAAATAGAAAAAAATATCTATTGATCCATGTATTTAATGTTAACAGTAATGTTTATTTTGGCAAATTCTAAAACAATCAAGTGGTGAATTTCTGAGTTTTTGAATTTCTGAGCTACTGAATGTCATGTATTTTCAGGAAGAACTTTTCAACCACTTTCCACACTAGCTTCAATAGTTTGTGGCTAGGGATGGCTTTTTTGATTTATTAAAGATCTTCAGTGGTCTACCTTAAGCAAAAAAGATAAGAATTTTTATATAGATGAATAAGGAAAAAACACATCAGAATTATCCCAAGTCCAGTATAGTTCTACCTTACATATAGCCTTGGAGTATTTATGTGTATGGTCAGAAAATCATAGTGTTGGAAGTGATCTGAGAGGTCATTTAATCCAACCCATATCTGAACAAAAATATCTTCTACAATATGCCTCACAAATGTCCAGCCTTTATTTGAAGGCTTCTAATAAGGGGGAATGAATACCTTCTGAGGAAGAGTATTCTACTTTTGGATAGCTCTGGTTGTTGAGAAGTTTTGTCTTACATCAAGTTCAGATTTCAATTTGCCCTAAGATTTTCACAAGTGGTTTGTGTAGAATCCTACAGACTACATTGCCATTTATTTTTCAAGGCATTTGTGCTAGTCAGGCTATAGGTCAGGGTAGAGGTTCTTAACCTGGGGTCCTTTTTTTTTAATTTGATAACTACATTTCAATATAATTATTCTTCTTTGTAACCCTACTTGTTTTATCTTATGTCTTTAAAAACATTCTGAGAAGGGGTTCATAAACTTCACCAGATTGCCAGGGAGGTCCATGATATAAAAAAAAAAAGTTAAGGACACTTGCCATACATAAGTAGAAAGAGCAAAGAATTTAGGGTCAGGAGACATAGGTTAGCGAAATACTCACACTCTCTCTCTCTCACACACACACACACACACACACACGCACACCCCACTTATAGGATCATAGATCATGACAGAAGGGACTTCAGTGACCATCCAGTCCAAGCCCCTCATTTTACACTGTGGAAACAGAAGCCCAGGTACAACCAGTAATTTATCCAACATCACAGAGGTCAGGTCAGAAGCAGATATAGATTTGAACCCAGGCCATCTATCTCCATAGCCCATGCTCTTTTTATTATACAACACTGCCTCCCCTTACTGCCTGTGTGACTCTGGGAATCACATTTAACCTCTCTTATACCACATCCATAAAATGATAGAACTGTACTGAGTGGCCTAACTTGGGTATTTTCCAGCTCTAAAAAATTATGTTTCCATGCTTACAGATCAGCTCTGAATGACACTATGCAATTTTCTTCTTTAAAAAGTATTTTGTTGTTTTAGTTGGATGGCTTCTCATCTATTATGAATAGCTAGAATTTGATTCTGCCTAAGGCACGGATAACCTGTCTTCCCCAAATCCTTCTGAAATAGAATTCTAAGGGACGATGCTTGGTGCTGTCCAAACCCTAGGTGCTGAATGGAGAAGTATTTGCTCTAGCCATTCACCCTGCTTATTATGAAGGTGAAGAAATACCAGTGAAATGCAAGGTTCAAACTACTCCTCTTACTAACTCCACGGAGACACAGATTCCCTTTTTTGTGCCACTGACATGAGTTGTCCTTAATATTTTGGACAACCAACAGTGGCATTGCTAGATAGATGTACTTTTGCCAGAAAAAAAAAGTTTATTTCCTTTTTATACTGAAATTAAGCATGGAATAGGAGTCACTACAACTAAAGCCCAAACAGTTTCCTCCCATGCCAAAAAAAATTGGGTCAGAAAGGATTTAGTTGAGAAGCTAAAGTTCACAGTCTGTGCCAGGTGATGAAATCAGGTCATTTTTGCCCCTTTTCCCCCCTCCTAGAAGGATAAAAGGAGAAAGATTTGTGTTTCACCTGGTAATCTCTGCTGCTCTTTCCTGAGAAAAACAAAATGCTTACCTTTAATGTAAGAAGAAAGTTTTAAAATTGAATTTTAAAAATAGGGAACATTCACACACCCATATGCTTGGAAAAAGAAACAAAGAAACCATGAGGTTTGGAAAAAGTTCTTTCCCCCATCGCTGTATTTCAGACATATACTTTACATCACTCTGTATCTGGTATTAGGGTTAACACTATGTCCACTGCTGGGAAAGTGCCCTCAAGCAAGGATTATTTGAGATTCCAGAGAAACGTACTGGTACATTTCAAGGAACAACGGCTTAATGAGTCTGGGCTCCAGGGGCAGGTGAGCCTTGAAACTCACCTTCTGGTTTCCACCTGCCACCCACAGCCTACCATGAGCTTAGCCCAGGGTGGGTTGGGTGTTTTAAAGAAGGAGGAGCTCTGCCACCCTGAATAGTGTATCTCCAGGAAGCATGTATTGTATGCACATTGTTTACATACACACCCAGCTTGGGAGAAGGGTTAGCAGGGATGTAGCCAGAATAGCTCTGCAACCCCTGTTGAGCTCCCCAAGACCCCTTGCAAAGGACCTCCTGCCCATGTAGACCAGCTCCCTGAATAGGAGGAGAGGACAGACCAGTCTGATAAGGCATTCACACACCTGGAAGTCTTAAGAAAATAATCCTGTCATTTTCCCAAAGATTCTCTTCCTACCTGTCCTGTAGCACCAAACAGGAGCCTAAATCTAACCCTCTCCCTTTCTTCCCCCACTATGCCTGGACCGCTGAACCCCTGCCCCCTCAGGACTCCTGGTGTCTATGAAGCCGAAGGAGTCAAGTAGGGCATCAAGTTTTTAAGCTTAGCAACAAACCAAGTCTTCCTTGTTACCTACACTGAGACTAACCGAAGGTAATCAGGTAGGGGAGAGAGGAGGTAGGGGAGGCGGAAATCCCAGTCTCTTCCTATGCCCAACATTCAGGGAGGAGCGTAACCAAAAACAGTGGCCCAGTCAGGTACCTATCTAAGACAGGCACCCATCTTTCTCACCCATGAGTCTGGTGGATGGGCTAGTCAGTCACTCCTGCCCAGGCCTTTGTGTATTGTGCCCCTACTCCACCCACCCTCCCACCTCCACCGTGGCCAAGCCCTGCACCTTCCCTCCCACCCCCTTGACTCCTCTACCCCCCTCCTCCCGGGATTCAGTGGCTCCATGGCTGCACCATCCTAAACGTTCCCACCCAGTTTTCCTCCTTTCCTTCCAGGTTACTGGTGAAGCTGAAGGAAGGGTCAAAGATCCAAAGAGGGTATCACTACCCTCAGCCATGCAGCGCCACTTTCAAACCCAAGATGCATGGGGGAGGGGGGGCACTAAACAGGCACGGGGAGTGCTTTTCTTCCGAGCAGCAATAAGAGACGGCTTGGGGCTTCTAGGTGTGTTAGGGGATACGGGGAGGTGAGGGGGCTGGAGTGTCTGAGGCTCTGGCTGAGAAGGGAAAAGGGAGCCAGGGCACGTGAGGGGCACGAGAAGCCCAGGATCCTCACCCGGCTCCAGGGTGCAGAGCAGCCGAGGTGCGGTCCGGGAAATACAGCTCCGTTTCTTGAGCACATTGCTGAGGATGTTGCCTACGCCTCCCCCGCTCTGCCGTTTGAGGCATCTCCCACCTCGTCTCAGGGAGCCGGTCAGCTTGTCCTGCCTCATCAGAAACCGCCTTGGGCTCCTCGGAGGCTACCATCCACTCCTCTCCCCACGCTGTTTCGCCCCGCAACTGCCCAGGCCCTGGCAACAAGCAAGTCAAGTAGCCGGTCCTTTGCTGGGGGGGAAGAGAGCGGCTATGGCTCAGCGCTGCAGGGAGGTGCCCTTCGGGATAAAGAGGCGATTCAAGGCAGGAGAACAGGTCTAGAGGCCATGACGAAGAGCTGGGAGGTGCTGCCGGAGCTTGGCAAGCAGAGGCCGGAAGACATCTGCAGTGCAGAGACAGCACAGCCGAAGGATGGAAGAGGACTGGGGGATGGGGAGGGAGGGATAGAGCGAGAGGAGAGGGCTGCTGCTCCCGCCCACAATCCCAGCACCATCGAGCCGAGGAAAGGCAGTTCATTCAATGAGCTCATATATGCCTTGATTAACACATGCCCAGCCTGGCTCAGTCGCTACTTCCAGAACCTCGGAGAGTGGGCGAGCTAGGAAGAGCGAAGACAGACCTGAGCCCAAAGTAGAAAGAGAATTCTAAGCTCAGCGCTTCTTCCCAAATATGGGGAGGGGCTCTGGGGAAAGGAGGGTCTCTGGGGAGGGCCTGGGAAAGAGGTATTAAAGGAAGCAAATAGCTTTGTTGTATTTGTCCAGGCACTGAGCAGATTCAGCAAAGGGCTGACATTTGTAAACAGAGCACTCCCCAGTGACAACTCCTTTATGTAAGCAACCTCAAAGCCTAAATCAGGCTGAGGCTCGAATTTCTGCACTATTCAGCTGACTAGTAGACCAAATCTGGTCCATGTAACACACAATGGTCAACAGACTGTGAAGTATACTCTGTAGTCCAAACTCCTTGTCTCCACCCTCTTTGTTTGCAGGAAACTGAGATGTAGAAATAGAGTAAGAAAAAAAAACAATGACTTATTTTTAAAGGATCAGCTTGAGGGGAAAGAAGTTCATATTCCTATATCAAAGCACAATTTCACACTCAAACACTTTCCATTGTTTCCTTAGCCAGAGAGCTTTTGAGTGCTACAGAACCTTTAGGGAGGGTTTAGCCTTTCCTATGACTGGGACACGTACCTTATTCCTGTTTGTGAATACAGGGTTTTTCCAGAAACCAATCGAGTGGGCTCCCAAAGGAGAAGAAAATTTAAATTCAAAGATTCAAAAACCACTGCCACAGGAGAGGAATGCTGCTTAACCCCAATGGGAATGGAGAGGTAGGAAGAGAAGAGTAAGGTATGCTAAACTAGTGTCTACTCAACATTAGCTAGCTATGTGATCTTGGGCATATACCCTAATCCTCAGGTTCTTCATATATAAAATAGGGAGAATACTATCTCATCTCAACTATTTCAAAGGGTTGCTGTGAGGACCACTAAGAGTAGCATAAGCGACCATGTTTTGAGAATGTTAGCTAAAATGCAAAACAAATGTAACATATCCAACGATAAGCAATGAGTTTAGTGAATGAATGGAGCACTAGACTCAAGTCAGAATATCCAGGTTTGGGGGCCAGTTCAGTTAATTATTGTAAGCAAGTTAATTAACCCCTCTGTTCACCAGTTTTTTCAGCTGGAAGATAGGGCTAATAATATTTGCACTACCTACTTCACAAGTTGTTGTGTTAAAGTGCTTTGTAAGCCTGAAAGTGTTATTTATAAATATGAGCTATTAATGTTTTTAAAGATCCAATCATTTTAGTAGCAGTAGTTGAGACTGAAAAACTGGAATAATCTTCCCAAATCTCAATTTTAAAGAAATAGTCTTTTACCAAAAACTTTTAAAACTCTTGTAAGTTAAATGGAACATGGCCTTGTCATTATCCACAGAATAGCATTAAAATTATTACTTTGTTTATCCTAGAAAAGGAAGGTTCCATCTATATGGAACCATCATTTTGCTAATCCTAAAGTTCTGGACAATTGTTTTTACATGCAACAGGGAAATAAGATATACGAGCAACAGGGTATAGAAATTCATCTTGTCCTACAAGAAAGTTACGGGGAATGGGGTGAGGGGCGATGGCGGGGACAGAAGAGAGGGCAGATTGGGGGAAGGGGTAATCAGTATGCTTGCCACCTTGGGGTGGGGAGTAAAGGAGAGATGGGGAGAAAATTTGGAACTCAAAATCTTGTGGAAATGAATGTTGAAAACTGAAAATAAATAAATAAATACAACAAGGGGAAAAAAGTTGAAATAAAGGATAAAAAAAAAGTTCTGGACAAATTACCATTTCCCTTCTCCAACTGAACATTTATTGGAAGAAGGCACAAAATTTTGCTAACTGGCCCTGCTACAAAATTCCTTCCTTCTCTTCTCGACTTGTCTCTCATGTCTTTGTGGTCATTTTTTATTGACTTCTATCACACTCACTGAAGCAGCTGTTCCAAATCTTCTCTTTCCTTCATCACATGACCTCACTTTCAGATCACTTCTCTCTCAGCAGGTAACCTTGAGTAACAGATTTCTCTATGTCCCAAAACCTCTCTGACTTTACCCATGTTTTTCTTCCTTTCAGTTTCAAATAATGAGATGGACTTCATCCTTGTTTGAATTAATCCTTCTAATTGTTGCTTTGATCCCTTTTCCTCTTGTCTTTTTTATTCCTGCATCTCCTTTGTTTCATCCATAATTTCTTCTACTTCTCATCTTTCATTCCTTCATCCCCGTCTACAAATATATTGATGTCTCCTCATAACTAAAACAAACAACTTTGCTTGCCCCTCTTGGCCTCTCTCCTCTTTTTAACTGCCTAACTTTTTGAAAAAATCATCTATATTTGCTGCTTCCACATCTTTATCGCTCTGTAGCTCTCTAGTCCCCTTCCTCCTCCAATTCTTACTTTCTTCCCCTGCCATGCTAATCAAGACTGATGTCTTCTGGAGCAGCTAAGTGGTGCAGTAGATAGAGCACCCATCCTGGAGTCAAGAGGACCTGAGTTCAAATGCAGCCTCAGACACTTAACACTTACTAGCCATGTGACCTTGGGCAAGTTACTTAATCCCAATTGCCCTGGCTTCCCCCCTCCAAAAAGCAAAAAAAAAAAAAAAACAACCCTGATCCCTTCAAGGTCGCCAATCACAAGGGTCTATTAGTCGTCAGATCTAAAGGTCTCTTCTCAGTCCTCATCCAGAAGAGGATGTATTTGGAGTTAGAGGGCCTGGATTCAAATCCCAGTTTGTTCCTTCCTACCAGCATGACCTTGGCCAAATCACTTCACTTTTCTAGGCATCTGTTTCCTCATCTATAAAATGCTGCCACTGGACTAGAGGACCTCTGTTTCTTCCAGCTGTAAATCTATGATCTGATTCATGTTGTTGTTGTCGTCATAATTAGTACAATTCTGAACACATGCAAGCACTCAGGAAATACTTGCAAAATTGAAAAAGAGTTTTCATTGAATTAAAGTCTATTTGTGTGCAACAGGATCTCCCCCATACAGACAGAGCAAGCAAGAATTCAGGGATAATGCTTCGATTCACTTCAATAAGCATTTTACATGCCAGTCACTGCAGATTAAAAAAAAATTAAGCAGCCCCTGCTCTCAAGGAACTGGTAATTTAAAAAATGAACATCCATTTATTCCCCAAGCTTTATAATGAAAGGAAAGCTTACTCATATGGGGGACAAGGGGGATTCTAACTCCAAGATATTACTTTCCAAAATCTGTAGAAGTGAAAACTGAGCAAGCCAACAGAACATTTTTAGTTTCTCCTAAGGATGTGATGAGCAGCAAAGGAATTAAACATTATTGTTTTGTTTACATTATAGAAGAAAGCCAAGGCTGCCAGCTTTTATAGCAAATAGATAATTAAACACTAAAATACAATACCCTAAAAAGCAACATGGCACGATTATAGTATCACATTTATTATGTGACTCATTGCCCCTTTTCTTTTTTTTGTGTCTGGAAAATCTTTTTTCCACAATAAAAAGAAGTGGAATTCTAAATAGGTTTTTAGATAACAAAAATGTTATCCCTTATTTTGCAGAAGAACCCAAGTTAGTCAGTTTCCAATGCAAATAAATTCAGACTTGATTTATTACTAATCAGGCTTACAGCCAGATTAGTAAAGTCATATTCACATAAATTAGGCACTGGCAGATACAAGCCAAAAGTGGTATAGAAGCAGATCTCCACTGGCATGTAGGCTGGTCATTGCTGCCATCCCTGTCCCCACTCCATCTCCAATGATAAGCCAATATATACAGCACATGTTCAGTTCACCACTCTCAATCCCAGTACATCTGAAGGACAGGGGACATAAACTTGGCACACCACTTTTCAAAGACTGCTGATTCCAGACACACAACTGATGAAACAAACTAGGGCATTCCCCCAAAAAGCAACAAACAGAAAGGCTCATGTGAAAGCTAGCAGACGAAGATAGTCTTGGGAAATCAAGAAAAGTAATGAAGAAAAGGAGTACATATGCATGCACTTGCACACTCACACACATATACACATAAATGAACAACTGTGTGCTGAAAATAGTTTAATCAAAGCCTCTTGGAGACAAACTCAGAGAACAGGATTTGGAATCAGAAAACCTAGGTTTGAATGGCAGCCGTTACTGTGTGAGTTTGGACAAGGCACTAGGATCTCAGCTTCCAGAGGAGAAGGTGTTTTGATTCAATGATTTCCTATGGTCCCTTCTAGTTAATCTGTGGTCCTATTGAGATCCTTTCCAGGGCAATGATCCTATAAGAAACTAAAATGTCACTTTTCTGAACAAAAGATGTTCATTGTTATCCTGCTCCTCTACGTTCCTATTTGTTTATGTTGAATCTTATGAAAGATTAACTCGTGACACACCCTCAGCAAGAAAATGTTGTTTACTGGACAGCAGCCTCTTTAAAAGGGATCTAGGAAGATTATGAACAGCTTCTGGATACTACACTTGAGAAAAGTGTGATCAAGTATAACAAAGAGTCCTATTTAGATTGTTGAGGAAATCAGATAGATTCAGAACTGGCCAGACTCAGAAAGTACTGCTTAATTTTTCAGTGTCAGTGTGGTATGAAGTCTCCAGTAAAGTACCCCAGAGATCAGGGGTTAACCCTATCAGAGCTGTTAGAACATTTTTATTAATGACCTTGATAAAAGCATAGATGGAAGGCTTATCACATTTGTTGATAACACAAAGCTAAGAGAGATGGACTACATGAAAAACAGGTCATTAAACAAGTCAATGAAAGGATCTTCACAGGCTAGAGTATTAGACTGAATAAAATAAAGTGAAAATCAATAGGGATGAAGTTTTATATTTGGGTACCAAAAAAATCAGCTTCACAAGTATAAAAAATAGAGATAGCATGATTAGAAAGCATTTGGTCTCAAAAAGATCTAGAGTCAGGGGAAGAGGGTCAGTGGCCTGAAATGTGGATTCAGTGAATCAGAAGTATAATTGGGTAGTCAAAAAAGTTAGTGTTATTGTCTGCATTAACAGAGATAGAGCTTCCAAGAATAGGGAAGTGACAATCTCACTGTACTACGCATTTTTCAGACCTCAGTGGAAAACTGTATTTAGTTCTAGGCATCATCACTTAAGGAGGACATTAATAAGCTATAGAGTATCCAAAGGAGGACAACTGGACTGGTGCAAAGCCTTGAGTCCAAATCACATGAGGATCAAATGAAGGAAATGGGAACATTTAGCCTGGACAAGAGAAGATTCAATGGGCACCTGATATCTGTGTTCAAGAATGTGAAGGGCTATCATGTGCAGGAGGGAACAAACTTTTTGCGTTTGCCCCTCAGAGGGTAGAACTGATGTGGTCTAGGAATGCTAGGAACCCCAAAATGCAAGGGTACAGGGGGGGTCTTCCTTGAAAGAATTCAATCACTCAAGTCTTCTTTCAGTCCAAGTAGCAATTTTATTGTGACATCTATTGAGTAGGTGAGATTCCTAGTGAGTCTGCTCTTTGGGGGATTGAGAATGACACTTTTATACAGAAAAGGGGGGAAAGTGGCAGTGATAAGATCTTGATGGGAATGAAAAATTGGGATGTGTTGTAGGGCCACAATGAAAAGACAGTTGAAAGGATTATACTGGGATGGGCCAGATAACTCAGGGAAACACTAGGGACTGGGTTCCTAAAATTTGTGAGAAAATTCAAGGGCTTTTCCTTTTTAGGGGTGCTATTGCCCAATTAGCCCCATCAGAACCAGAAGCAATGAATGGAAGTTACTAAGAAGAAGATTTGGGCTTGATATTAGGAAAAACTTCCTAACAGCTAAAGCTATTCACAGGTGTAATGGGCTGTCATAGAAGGTGGTGAGTTCTCCCTCCTCAGAGGTCTTCAAGAAGGGACCGGATTACCACTTACTGGCAGATAGATATAGCTATAAATTTGTTCATCATTTCAGTCTTTGTGACCCCATTTGGAGTTTTCTTGGCAAAGATACTGGAGTACTTTGTCATTTCCTTTTCCAGTTCATTTTACAGATCAGGAAACTGGGACAAAGAGGGTTAAGTGACTTACCCAGGGTCACAGAGCTAGTAAGTATCTGAGGTCAGATTTAAACTCAGGAGGATGAGTCTTCCTGACTCCAGGACCAGTGCTCTATGCACTGCACCACCTAGCTGCCCCCAAAAAACATGTTATTAGCATGGACTAATATCTTCAGTGTGCCTGACAGAGGAACACAGGCCCCATTAATTACTCCTGTCTCCAGTCCCAGGTTGTACCAGAGATGTCACTTAGCAGGGATCAGGTTTGGCCTAATGCCAGCCTCAATCAGATGTGTCAGCTCCTACTGGGAAGGAATATACTGTAGCTAATAGAATGTATCACCAGTTTTCTCAATCTTAGACTATCCTGATACTAAAAACTTGAGTGCTGCAGAAGATGCAAATGACAGGCTTTTTAAGGAATATTCTAAAGGAGAGAAACCTATGGTGCAGGTGCCAAAGGTGGAAAATTACATAGTCATGAGTGAGATCGTGAAAAGAATTAATTATGGTTTTCCCACCATTATTCCTTCCTTTTCTTCTATCCTGGAATCTTTTCCCCTTTCCATTCCTATACTCAGCTGACTGTCAATGAATTTCTACTAAGATGTTAACTTAACTAAGAAATTTCCAGCATAATACTACCACCATTAGTTTCTGAATCCCAGGTAAATTAACATTTTTTAAAAAGACAAGCCTTCCTTTGCTTCTGACTTCTACTGACCAGAGTACTTCATACCAGCACATCTGGAGTATGTTCAAGCTTATGAGTCTCTACCTCTTTCCCCCTTCACCACTCAAAATATATACATACAAACGAACTCAAATTAATGAGGTAGTGAGTTGACCATGACATAAGATGTTCAAGAAACAACTGCATGATTAATTGTATGAGATACTATAATGGGAATTCATGTTTCAGGTAGGGGTTAGACTAGATAGCCTCTGAGGCCCCTATCTACTCTAAAAATCTAATTGGAATCAATACACAAAAACTTGGCCTTTAAACTCTGAAAATTTGCCAACCTGCTCTAAATGATTCTACCTTCACTCCAAATGAAGTGAGTGGGCTTCCCCCATTAACAATTCCTTGTTTTTCCTCTCTTTTTCCTCCTCCTTGCCTCTCTTCTTCCCTCCGTCTTTGCCTCCCTCTTGTGCTCTCCAAAGTTACCCAAAATGTAGCTAAGTCTAATGACTTTTTCTCAGTACTCTCTCTACTATAAGTCTGCAGTTTTTGATACTTTGGTCACTCTTAACTTCTCACTCCTGGTTAAATCTGTTCTCTTTTGATTTTCCTCTGACTTGTTTGCTCAGACCTTATTAGCCTCCTGCTGACTGATCCTCCTTTTCCCATCCACTAAGCATGAGTATCTCCCTAAGTTCTATTTGGGATGGTGATATGATCTCTCCTCTTTCCCCTCTCTCTATAGATACATAGATACAGATAGACAGACAGATAAAAATAGAGATATATAGATATATACTTATTCTCAATGATCTCATCAGCTCCCAAAGGTTCAGTTATCATCTTTATGAAGATGAATCCCAAATCTATGTATCTAACTCCAATTCCAAATTACCAGTTTGTTCTTAGACACCTCAAACTCAAAATTACCTAAATGAAACTCATTACATTTCTCTCCCAGCCTGAAGGCTCACCTCACCCCTATTCAAATCCAACCCTCCTCAAAACTTACTATTTTTGAGATCTACCATATTTCCAGTTAGCCAGGCTTACAACCTCAGAGTCAGCCTAGACTCTTCTTTGACCCTTAATCCTTATATCCTATCAATCAACCAATGCTAGTATTTTGCCTCTGAAATCATCTTCCACTTACACTGTATAGATCTTTTGTATATAGTTTTTCCATGTGATCTCCCCCATTAGAATGTGAGCTCCTTGAGGGCAGGGATGGGATTTTTGCCTTTCATTGTATCCTCAGTGTTTAGCACAGGGTCCCAGACATAGTAAGAACTTAATAAATGCTGGCTCACTGACTGACTCCTCAGTTTCTGTTGCCTCAATCATTTACCAAATAATTTGATTTCTACCTCCAAAACATCTCTCCTATTCAATCTATTTTCTCTACTCACTCAGCCACTACCTAAGTTTAGGCTTTCATAATTTTTTGCCTAAATTATTGCAACAGCTTCCTCAAGTCTCTCTACAATCCATTCTATCACTATCTACCCTAAGCACAGGTCTAACCATGTCACTCCCCTAAGTCAACTCCTATGGTTCCCTATCACCTCTACCATAAAATAAAAACTCTTCTGTTAAGCTTCTAAAGCCCTTCCCAACCTGGCCTCAATCTATCCTTTCAACTTCATTGGATGTTACTTCTCGTCCTGCACTCTGCAATCCCACCAAACTGGTTTTTTTCATCTTCTTTATATATTAAACTCCAGCTCCCAATGACATGCCTCTGCCTGGAATGCACTTCTTCCATAGATCTGCCTCAAGGAATCTTTTTTTCCTTCAAGATGCAGCTGTGGAGAAGGTAGACTGTGAGTTTGGGAGAAGCATCTTTTCCCCAGAAAAAGTAATTTTAGAGGTTAAAGAAATGGAGTTGGGGGTGGCTAGGTGGCGCAGTGAATAGAGCACTGGCCCTGGAATCAGGAGGACCTAAGCTCAAATCCAGCCTCAGACACTTGACATTTACTAGCCGTGTGACCTTGGGCAAGTCACTTAACCCCAATTGCCTTGCCTTCCCCCTCCAAAAAAGAAAAAAAAAAAGAAATGGAGTTCTAGGGTAATATAAATAGAGATAGAATCTCATTTTGTATTTTATTCAACAAGGTGAGCCCACTGCCTTAGAGATCTTCTGCCCCACCAAGATATTCTGATGAGATTAACTACAGACAAAATATCACCACTGGAACAGACTTAATTCTTAACAACTCCTAAGACAAAGTTAACATATTCTCCCATCCTGTCCTTATTACTCAACCTCCCAAACAAGGAAAGCATCCAAATACTTTCTCCCAGTTGGCTGGTTTTTTTCTAATGCCATGCAACATCACCCGCAGGCTATGTAAAACCCTGTTTATGTGTGTGTGTCCCTCTTGGTTCATGGCATTGCTAATCCCATGGCAACTGCCAATCAGCTGGTGCCCATTAAACTTTTTAATCTTCTAACCTTGTTTCCTGATTTATTGACCTCCAACCAAATGGACCAAGATGGGAGGAATTACTCTCTAGAAGAATCTTATGAACTCTGGATTAAAGAATGACCCAACGACACCTTAAGCACCACCTTCTACATGAAGCCTCCTTCCCAAATCACCCTGTATTTAACTGTGTTATATTTATTATGTATGTATTTATATGTGCTGTTTTCTTCCAAGACCTGAAAGGATAATGGAGAGGAATGGAAATAAAGAAGCTCTGCTAAGCCTCTAAACCCCTGGAAAGGGCCTAAAGAAATATGGAGATACCCTATCCAGATTCCAGGAGTGGAATGAAAAAGCATTTATTAACCATTTACTACATGCCAAGCACTATGCTAAGTGATCATAATATAAACAGAAAGTCATTTCCTATTCTCAAGGGGCTCACATTTTAATTAAGGGAGAAAACAAATATAGAATGGTCCAGCTGAAGGGCAGTTGACAAATGTCTTTCAAGAGCAAAAAAAGGTCGTATAACAATGCCACTATGTCCATAGAGCATTGTGGCATAACAGATAGTAAAGCTCAGGACCTTAAGAAGCACTGGTGATAGAGATGGTAAGGCTCAGTGGTCTACCATTTTATCATAAGCATTGCAATTGGTAGTTTACTTCTAATCCAAGCAATGGGAGTAGCCATATCCCCAACTAATGATTATTGAGAAGGGGATAGTGGTCATGAAGCTTAGAATAGGGCATGGCTCTGGATTACCTCCAACTGTAGTGGGATTGGGGGAATCTATATCCAGCCAGAAGGAGAATGTCCAGTGCCTGGTGGAAACTAGATGAATCAAGGGAGTGGTGTCAGAAAAAAAAATGCAACCACTCCTGACAAGGGGTTGGTTAGCCACAAAAGCCAACAAACCAATCTAATAAACATTTATTCAGTACCTACTATGTGCCAGGTATGTGCTAAGCACTGGAATACAATTAACAAAAGAATGACAGTCCCTGCCCTCAAAGAGTTTACAATCCAATGGGTGGAGACAACATATAGAAAGCAGGAAATGGGTGGATGGAGATAGGCTGCAATGCCCTTTGGAATTTTAATTCTTCCCTGTTTGGGAAGTTAAGAAACTAATCAGAGACCAGCCCTTAGAGTGAAGATGGGAGGGATGGGAATAGGCAGAGGTTTTCAAGTAAGACTATAGTAGAATACGTGGGACATAAGGAAAAAGAAAGAATGAAGGATAACAGCAGTGCAATCATAGCAACTGTTGACTGATATGCCTTTAGTTTCCTTCCCCAAGACCATGAAGAATGACCCTCTGAATGACCTCATATTGGGGGCATTCTGATCCAGCACTGCGTTATTACCTATAATGCAGTCTCTCAAGGAACTCCTACAGACCATGATAGAAAACTGATTTTTCAGGAAAGGGGATAACTGACATCCCCTACAATCAGCTACATAGAGTTGCAGGAAGACCAATGCACTCCACAGGACAGTGGAGGTCAGCAAAATTAACAACAGGGAGCAATCACTGGGGTTATCTCCTAAGAATTAACAACTTGAAGAGGAATGATGCAAATGAGCCACACTGACCTTTTGGCAAAATCCTGATGCCATCTGCTGGAGAGCCTCAGGGACAACAATCCTAGACAGGATCTCAGAGAAATAAGGACCAGGTGGGACCCGTGCTAAGCACCACGCATGGATTACAAGCAGAGAGGAGACTTGCAAGGCACAGATGGCCAAAGAAATTGTGACGACTATCCAAAAAAGGACCAACCACAAGCATCCAACTGGGACTGCAAACATAACCTGAATAGGAGACGTATGACCCCCTCTGCGATGCGGATTTCCGCTGCTTACTATACCTGTTTTTGCCCTGCATTTTCAGGATTCTTGGGCAGCCAAGAGAAAGAGAAGCATAGGGACAACTGCCTAGCCGCCTGGGGGCCGCTCTAAGAAGCTCTTTAGTAGGACTTTAAAAGGGCAAGATACAGTACCTCATGGCTGACTGTCTCCAACTTTCAGGGCCCAGTGGGAGGAGATGCAAAGAAAGAAGCTTATCAGTTTGGCATTATGCAAGAAAAAATGGCTAGACCCATCCATACTCTCTGACCAAACAATCTCACGACTGCGTATATAACTCAAGGAAGTCAAAGACAGAAACAGATATCCAATATACACCAAAATAATCATAAGCAGCAGTTAGGCCACTACAATATATTAGGTACCTACTACATGCCAAGCATTGTACCAAGCATGGAAGATAAAAAGAAAGGCAAAAATTAACCTCCTCATAAGGAGTTCACAGTCATACGGGGGAACACCTGGTCATAGCAAAGAACAAGAAACCAAGAGGGTTCCCATCCATTGTAGAATGGCTGAAATGGCATATCAATAGAAGGAATTTTATTGTGTAGTAACAAAAGACGAAGATGAGGCAGAGAAACCTAAGAGAGTTTTTGTCAACCGATGAAGAACAAAATAAGCACAATAAAGACAACAATAGATGCCATGTGACTGACAATGTAAATGAAAAGATCACTTAAAGAAAATCTAACTCTAATTTAAAAAATAAAAACCTAAAAGTTCCATAGGACAAATAATAACACATAAAACACACAGCAACAGGGAGGGAGACTACTAAGTTAAAATTCGAAAGCTTGTCAAGATGTGGTCACTGCATCCCATGTTTCTGCTTAATTATTTTTATCAGGGGGTAGAATTCGATCTGGATGCAGGTGTTGAAATGCCTATGACGCTAAAAAAAAAAGGCATTTTTTTAAACCCTGTTGTTTTTTAAAGTAGCTAACTACATGAGCATCTTAGAGGACTTGTTGGGACCGGCTAGCTTAGATATCAGACAGCAGGTTTTGCACGGCTATCGTCAAAGAACTGGAATCAATAATTGCTACCAGTGTAAGATGATAGGGTAAGCTGAAGCATGATGAGGTGGCTTCCCTCCCTACTGTGGCCTCTAAAACTAAGAATGCCAGATAGCACTCCTCACCAAATGACCTTTGGGGACATCTGCTCCTATGATTAACATGAGGGATGATATGCAAAAGATAGGTCATGAAAAATTAAAAATTCAGCTTGACTAGGAATGGTTGTGCCCAGTTGCTCTTTAGACTGCTTGTTCCCCTTTATGATTTGCTTTTTTTTTTTAAGTTACAGTGAATGCATTTAGCCAATACACTGTCTGTTCACTGGGGATACGCTAAGAAGAGGGAATATTGGGATCCAAGTCATGAACCAAGAGAATTACAAGTGATTTGGGGATTAATCCATTCCCCTAGGCTTTAAGGCCTAAAATCACTTCAAGGGGAATATAGTTATTATCTCAAATTATATATTTGATATTTGATATATATTTATCTATAATTATCTCAAATATTTGATTTCTATTTTATTTTATTTGATATATGTTATATATATATATAAATATCTCAAACTATACTACAAAATGGTAATCATTGAAGTTATATAGGAACACTAAGGAAGATGGAAATAGTTAAGTACTTTTTGAAAATGTATAATTTTTTAATATTCATTTTTTTATTTTGAATTCCAAATTCTCTTCCTCCCTCCAGCTTCCATTGAGAAGGCAAGCAATATGATACCCATCATACAAGTAAAGTCATGCAAAACCTATTTCTATATTAGCTAGAATATATGTAATCTAGAAGAAGTTCAAGCTTCAAACACCACCTATAAACGTCCTTAGGCAGAAGCTGCCCAACAGACATTATACCCTCTCTGAGGTCTACCTAAGGCATAAATATAAGTTAGTGACTGAGAATATACAGACGTCAGAGAAGGGTTGCTCACCTGTAGCTGCTATTTCTCATGAGCTCTGTATGAACCATATTTATTTTCTTTAATCTGAAAACAAAAGTATTCATTCTTTGAGCCTTATGAACAATTTGCTTACAAGAGAAATTTTGTCAACACTCTAGACCAACGATTCTCAACCTGTGGGTTATGTTCAATTTGTAACAATGAAAAATACATCCTGCATATAAGATAGATTCATAACAGTAGCAAAATTACAGTTATGAAGTAGCAACAAAAATAATTTTATGGTTGGGGGTCACCACAACATGAGGAACTGTATTAAAGAGTCACGGCATGAGGAAGGTTGAGAACCACTGCTCTAGATGGTGTCAGATAAAATAGTTCCATTTCCAGATTTTCTGGGTGGGAGCAATGAAGCAAAGAAATTAGCATCACCCAAAGTACACTCAGGTACTTGATGCCAGGTAAAAAAAACAAACAAACAAAAAACCTTGCACAAGGATTACACTAATATGAAAATGACTACATTCCTTGAGCATACACCAGCTGTGTAGATTGGAGACTACTAGCAATCTGAGCAAAAGGGGAAAGTTGTCCTAGATAATCAACAAAGAGAAACCCATATGATCCATCTAATTGCATGTCTAGCTATTAGAACTTACTTCACTATTTCAAAATTTTAATGGATATAACCATACCAAAACATTTTAAAGCATAGGAATAAATGGGTCATTTTTTAATATGACAAGAAGTATCTATTTAAAGCTAAGAGTTAGTATCTACCATGGAAAAACACTAAAGGACTGTCCAAGAAATCTGGGATAAAACAAGCAGATTCACTGTCACCATTATTCTTTTGCCTCTTTTTGTATTCTCAGTGCTTAGCAAAGTGCCTGGAACATAATAGGCATGTAATAAATGTTTATGAAAAAAGTTCTAGAAATTCTAGCTATAGCAATGAAAATGAAAATTAAGAGATAAGCACAGGCAAAAGAGAATTAAAATCAATTTTGCAGATGATATGAATATCAGAATCTGCGAGATTAAATTAAAATTCATCTGAAACAATAACTTCAATAAAGTATCAGGATACAAAATAGCCCCACAAAAATAATCAAATTTTATACATATACTGCCAACAATATTCAACAGAAAAAGAGAATAGAAACTACTTTCAAAATAAGCATAATAGGGGTGGCTAGGTGATGCAGTGAATAGAGCACTGGCCCTGGAGTCAGGAGGACCTGAGTTCAAATCCAGCCTCAGACATTTAACAC
Organism: Pseudochirops cupreus; assembly: GCA_028627135.1. NCBI lineage: Eukaryota > Metazoa > Chordata > Mammalia > Diprotodontia > Pseudocheiridae > Pseudochirops > Pseudochirops cupreus. The sequence goes on from CM053581.1 coordinate 373,948,878, forward strand.
AAAAATTAGCCATGTGACCTTAGGCAAGTCCCTTAACCCCAATTGCCCTACCTTCCCCCCTCCAAAAAAAAAACACAAAATAAGTATAATAAATAAACAAAATATCTGTAAGGCACCCTACCAAAGCACACACATGAATACAATGACAAAATTCTCATTACAGAAATAATGACAGTCTTAATAAAAATTACAAATTCAGTACCATAACAATAAAAGTGACAAAGAGTTATTCAATAGAACTAGATAAAACAATCACAAATTTCATCTGGAAGAAGAAAAGGTCAAGAATCACAAATGAAATCATGTTTTGAAGGGGGAGGAAGGAAAAGGCACAGAGCACGAGATCTCAGACTGTACTACAAAAGAGTGATCAGTCAAGTTATCTGGTCTCAGTTAAAAATAGAAAAGTCGATCAGTGGAACAAATTGGGTACACAAGCCTCACAAGCAACCAAATATAATAGCAAAGTATTCAATAAGCCAAGGATTCCATCTACTAGAAGAAAGTCTTATTCAAAAAAATTACTGGGAAAATGTCTGGCAGAAATTTGGCCAACATGTCACATACATACCAGAATAAGTTCTAAATGGTTATATGGCCTAGATATAAACAAATCATGAACAAATTAGAGAAGCCAGGAAGGACTTTCACAAGTATGGATAAGAGAAGTGTTATTGATCAAACAAGGCACAGAGAGGATCACAGGAGATAAAATGGACAATTTGTAGTATATAAAATTGAAAAGCTTCAGCACAAAGAAAATCAATGCAATTAGAAGAGACAGAGCTAATGGGATAGAGGAGGGGGAAACTCTGATAAAGGTCTAATATCCAAAATACACAGGGAATTGAAATGAATATTTAAGAATAAAAACATTCCCTAATGGCTCTTATGATCAAAGTATATGAACAAGCAGATCTCAAAACAAGAAAAGCAAGCTATCTACAACTGTATTTTTAAAAATTCTCTAAATCATTATAAGAGAAATACAAATCAAAACAACTCTGTTGTTCCACAGTACACCCATTAGATTGGCAGACATAACAAAAAAAGGAAAATTACAATTTGGGGGAGGGGGAAGATATTGGTGCTGTGTAGAAGGACAAATTCACTAATACACTACTGGTAGAACTACAAATTGCTCCAGTCATTCTGGACATCACTAAAACATATATACGTATATATGTATATAAATATGTACATACAGAGACACATATGTGCATGTATGTATATGTGCGTGCATATATACAGATATGTAAATATATACATGTGCGCGCGCACACACACACATATATATATCTGTTGACCCAGACATACTGCTACTAGGTATAAAATCTCAAAGAACTCAAAGACAGAAGGAAAGGACACACACACACACACACACACACAATACTTTTATCAACACTTTTTGTGATAGCAAAGAACTGGAAGCAAAATGGGTTCCCATCCATTTGGAATGACTGAGTAAATTGTAGTATGATAATGTAATAAAATATCATTGCTCTTTAAGAAATAATACAAATGACCAGTTCAGAGAAACCTCGGAGGTCTCAGTTAACTGATGTGAAGTGAGATGAACTGAAACAGGAGAATATTCTCACACATTGGCTTCAATATTGTCAAGGAAAACGACTACAAATGGCATGAAAAATATGATCAGTGTAATAACCAAAAATGACCCCAGAGGTCTGCTGACGAATTATGTTTTTGGCTTCTGGCTGAGAGGTAACAGACTAGTTTTATGGAGACCAGGAATGTGCAGAACCAGTTAGCTTGATTATACTTATTTGTTGAAGATGAGAACTTTATTTTTGGAGGGAGAGAATTATAGAAAGGAAAAAAGAAAGTATAGTGACAGTGAAAAAAGAAAGAAAGAAAAAGGACAGAAAGGAGAGGAAAGGAGAGGAGAGGAGAGGAAGACAGAAAGAGAGACAGAGAGAGACAGAGAGACAGAGAGACAGAGAGAGAGAGACACAGAGAGAGAGAGAGAGAGAGAGAGAGAGAGATTAGCAGAAGGAAAATTCAGAAGAGACCCAAACAATAGGGCAGTGTTCAAAAGATCTTGATAAATATAATATACACTTTAAGAAAACAAGCTATGTGTCAGAGATTCACGTGGTCACATACAACGCTCTTTTTGTGTCTTTTACATAAGGAAATATATCAGTGGGCATTTGTCAAGTTCATATAATAACAAAATAAAAATAAAATAATGGCAATATCTACAATGACTGTAAAGAGGAAGTGGCATATTTAGAATGGAATTTTGATAAGCACATATACATCCAGGAAAACAACTATATACCAAAACAGAGTAATTTTTAAAATCTGATATATGCCTTAATCATAATGAACAAACATGTTATCAAACAATATAGGATAATGAGCACAAAAACATTTCAGGAACTATGCCCAACAATATATGCTGAAATTGCTGCCATAGTGAGGATTACAGAAGGAATGGTAGAGCTAACTAGGAATACTCCTAGAGACAGGCATCAAGTATGACCATGGCAAAGCAACATGAAAAAAATGACCGACAACCCATAGAAAAATATTAGAGGAATAAAATACATCAATATTTGGCTGGCACATAAAACAGAAAATTTGAACACTATATCACTCAAGTAAAGACAACAAGAAAGAAACATGTGAATCAGAATCCAGAAAATGAAAATATATCAAAGGTATTTGATAACACTACTCAATAGCTGAAAGATTAAGATGATACAAGGAGCCAAAAGAGTACAAAGAGTAAAATAAGTGATTCAACATCAATTAAAAATAACGAGAAGCAAAGAAATCAGAGGAAAGAGAGAACCCTGAAAGAAGGAGATGGAAAATTTGTGGTCATCCACATAATCACAAGAAGGTAAGAACACACAGACACAGACACAGACACAGACACAGACACAGACACACACACACACACACACACACACACACACACACACAGAAAGTTTACCCACCACTGTTAACATAATGAATGACAGAATGGTATGTCAAAGAAGTTGACTCAAGCTTCTCTGAAAACCTAGACAGTGACAGATTTGGATAAGATTCATAATTATTGGCTTAAAAGTTTCATAGTCATGCATAAATTACACTTTACCATCTTGCTCTCTAGTCCCATATTTTTTAACAGAAGGCATCACATATTTATCACTGAAAGATAAGAATACCAGTGACCCCTCCAAATATAGACAAATTATATGTTTATATTATTTTTACAAAATATTCACAGCTTGGATTGCTCAAAACATCTATGAACACTTGAACAACAACAACAAAAATCCAATATGTTGGTTGAAGAGCAAAATGAATGTGCAAAAAAGTGCCAAGGGTTCTGACTAAAGAAGCAACTAATCATGACTTCAAAAGACTGCTGATAAAACATACCTTTCACCTCTTTACATCAGAGATGATGGATTAGAGCAAGACTTAACCATTTTTGCACCATGAATTTCTTTGGCAGACTGGTAAAGTCTATGAATCCCTTCTCACAGAACAATGTTTTTAAATTCATTAAATAAAATTCATGGCACTACAAAGGAAACCAAATATACTGAAATACAGTTGTCAAAATATTTTTTAAAAAGTTCAAAGACCACAGGTTAAAATTTCTTGGACTATAGGATACAAATGATACATGCATTTCTGAAGCATGGCCAATGAATGTGTTTCTTTGTAATAAATTCAGTTTCTTATACAGTCCTCTTTCATGTTTTTCTTTGTACATTAACATGATTATGTTTGTTGATGATTAATTTGAAAAAAAATAAAATGAAATTATAGGTGCATGGAGAAAAAGAGAGAGAGCAAGGGAAAAAGAGAGAAAAAGAGAGGGAGAGAGAGAGAAAAAGAGAGGGGGAGAGAGAGAGAAAAAGAAAGAGAGAGAGAGAGAGAGAAAGAGAGAGAGAGAAGAAAGTCCTGTTGAGTCATTATTGATTTGGTTGTTATTGAATATACTACCCCAAAATGCTACAACATTTACTTCACCTTTTTTGATTATTGCAAAGTCATCAACTCAATTCTACATACATGTCTTAGTCATATACTGAAAATACATGAACAGAACCAAGCAAAGTCAAAAGGTTAGAACACTAGAGTCTTTGACATCCACATGGAACATTCTCCTCTATTTAAAACATACCAGCAACAAAATAATGTCAAGAACAATTTATATAGAATGTGGTATCTCCAAGGGAGATAGTATAAGTCCATTATGGTTCTACCTAATCTTAAACCTATCATCATCACTCCAGAATAGAACTGAGTACAGCTTTTAAGTCAAATGAGTCATACCAAAAAACTTTGTATTGATCATTTGATGATAAGTTATATTGCTCCACTAAAAAACACATTAAATAGTTATTTCATCTCATGAAAGTTCCCTCCAATGATACCAAAACATCATTTTGACTCAATAATTTTGAAATTCTTAATATACATCCCAAAAAAATAGAGATTGAAAGCTTTAAGCTTGATTTTAAAGTCCAAATTGGACCAATGGATAAAGAAAACGAAACATAGAAGAACCTTGGTTGTTGTCGGGGTTTTTTTTTTCAGGCAAGTGTAATGAAAATGGGAATTTGAAGATTTTCCCTGACCCTTAGCAGACCTAGGAGGGAATTTGAAGACTTCCCCTGATTTGAAAATAAATTCTGCCCCCAATAGGCTAAATGTAATCACATGGAGCCTGTGGTGAAGGGAATTTGCTAAAGGATGGAGCAGAGCCCACAGGAAGCCTCCCTGCTGTGAAGATAAACTCTGCCCCTGATAGGCTGAATGCAGTCCCATGGAGCATGTGGTGGGAGGAGTTTGCTGAAGGGCGGAGCAGAGCCCACAGGAAGCTGGTCAGAACTAGCCAGATGATGGGGGAGAGAGGACACTCAGGCAAGGAGACAGGGAGGTTTGTGAGTAAATACTGATCTTATATTGGTTTGTGGGAAGGCTAAAGGATTCTGTGGCTCTCAGAATTATTATGGCTTCTGAATATCTTTGGTACTATGATAGAATCAGCTTACTGGTTTTGGGATTGGGTTTTCTGGTGTCTGAATAAATGCTTCAGTTCTGTCCTCCATCTGGAGAGTTTGGTATATTTTGTGATCGAACATCACGCAATACTTATAGTCACGGTCTTTATCGTGATCATGGGTGCTGTAAATATTGCATTGGCACTAAAGCAAGGCACACTGAACATAAAACTATCAAGCTAGCAATGAAATATCAAGAAAGTAGATAATAAGATAACAGTGATGATGATAATGATGATGACGGTGATGATGACGATTTTATATGCACATAATGGGAGAAATCGAAATCAGGTAGGAATAGGATGAGACACATACCATCTCTGTCATCCTGATGCTACTGAGGCTGTTCTGAAGATGTTTTCCATGAGCTGATATGATAGAAAATGAGCTTATATCCTAATATTTTTATTCAATTACCAAAAGCAGTGATTTTTATCTTACAATGGTCTGAAGATACTGACTTGCACCTTAAAGTCAAAAAGTAATGGGAGAACAAAGAGCAACTAACTCTCAACCAATACCATTTTTAACATATACTTTAACCATCATAAAATGTGCTACAAAGGATTCTTAACCCTTTTTGTGTCATGGACTGTTGTGGCAGCCTGGTGACACCTATGGACCCCTTCTCAGAATAATGTGATTTTTTAAAATTCATTAAGGAAATGTTAACGTTTAGTTAAATTAAAAATGAAGTAAAATTGAAAATGAAGTTTTCCCATTTAAGTTCATGAACCCCCTGCAATCTATCCATGGACCCCAGGTTAAGAATCCCTGACCCAAAAGATGTCTGAACAAAAATCTGTACAACACTAATGCAACATAAGGCACATTACCCTAAAGCAGATATAGAAGAATAATTAACATTTCACCATCACAAAAAGATTGATAGATGGTCTCAAAACAGTCAAGAAACAGGTTAAAAATGTACATAAGCACTTTTGGAACAAAAAGACCTCACTTTACATAGCAACAAAAAAGGCTGACAAAAGGTATACACCACTAGATTTGTCAAATCTAATTGAAAGTGGTTTATCTCTGACAGCAGCCTACAAAATAACTGGAAGCCAGGAATGGAATCAAAAGGCATCCCACGGGTAACATCCATGTGAACTCAATCAAGAATACATCAAGAAAGAAACAGTAAACAAATGGCCAAGTCATATAGATTTAGTTTATAGATGCAGAGAGTTCCTAATAGTGATTCAGAATCAGAGCCCAGACTTACTGGCCAATGGGGATTATACAACGAAATGGTGAAAACCTGAAAACGTATTCTGACAGTGTACAAAAATTTGGCATCTACTGGTTAGCTAGAAAGATATGATCAGGTGGCTAGGATTCTATACCAGAAACTCACTGTCTTTTATAAACCAAAAAGATAACAACTTCCCATGCAAAAACTCAAAATATTCTTGAGAATTCTACAAATAAACTGCACTCCAACCAAAGCAGCACAGCAGACAGAATGTTGCCACATTTGAGCATAACACTGATCCATAAAAATTTAAGAACAATGCTTTTAACAGACAGAGCCATACTAAAAACTCAATCTCCAAATTATGTACAATGAAAACCTTTCAAAATGAGTGTCCTAGCAAAAGAATGAGGCACGTATTATTCCTTTCACCCTGTATACTACTGGAGTTATTCTAAAGATGCTTTCAATGAATCTATAGAAGATAAAGTCACATCTTGACACTTCTTCAATTATAAAAGGCAGGCATTTTAACCTCCTGTGCAACAGTCCCCATAAAACTAAATTCTAAAAGATAATCTTTGGATCATTTCTAGTAGAGATCTCATCAAAAAAGATGAGAAAAATGAGGCAATAATCAGTCAGCCAACAAGCATTTATTAAGCACCTCCAGGTGCCAGGTACTATGCTCATGCTGAGAATACAAAGAAAGTCAAAAATACTGTCCCTGCCCTCAAGGAGTTCACATTCTGATGGTGGAGACAACCTGAAAATAACTCTACATACAAGATACATACAGTGCAAATGGAAGGTAATCTTAGAGGGAAGACCCTAGCAGATGAAGAAAGGCTTCCTGAAGAAAGTGGGATCTGAGCTGAGTCTTGAAGGAACCTAAAGGAGGCACTAGGTAGAGGTAAGGAGGTAAGGAGGGAGAGCATTCCAGGAATGAAGACCAATGGTAGAACATAGGGAGAAAATTAAAGTGTAAGCAGATTGGAAAGGTTGGAAGGGTCCATGTTGTAAAGGGCTTTAAATGCTATGGAGTCACTGAATTACTAAGAGGCAGGATGTAGTCGGATCTGGCTTTAGGAAAATCACTCTGGTAGCTGAGTGGAAGATGTATTGGAGAGGGAGGAGATTTGAGGTAGAGAGACCAACAAGAAGGCTAGTACAACAGCTCAGAATGAGGTGATGAGAGCCTGCATCGGTGTGTTTGGCTGTGTGAGTGGAGAGAAAGGAATGTACAGAAGAGATGTTATGAAGGTAGAAGGGACAAGACTTGACAACAGATCAAATATGTGAGGTGAGTGTAGAAGGAGTTAGGGATGATATGAGCTTTTAATAATAAAATACAATTATATGGAATTATATAATAAAAAATATTTAGTTCATTATTTAAGTACTAATAATGAAATAATATAAGAAGGGTTTTCTCCACATATTCCCATCATCCTATCTACTACTGAAGGTATTCCGAGGATGCTTTCAGAGATCTTATGGAAGATGAGTTTATATCTTAAAACAGTCTCAACCTTCCTAATGCTGCAACCCTTTAATACTCACATGTGGGCATATCTGCATGTGGGTGGACCCACCTGGGGACAGATAGAGGAACAACGGTGTCTTGGTTCCTAAGACTATTGGAAATATGTGTTTTCTGATGGTCTTAGGCGACCCCTGTGAAAGGGTCGTTTGACCCCCAAAGGGGTCACGACCCACAGGTTGAGAACCACGGTCTTAAACCAAAAGGAAAAAAAGTGATTCTATCCACCTGTGCAACAGAGCAAAGAACATTAAAAATAAATGAATAATAGTAGGATAAGATAGCAATTTGTCCCAGAAATGTTTCTATCACCTCAACTGAACAAGATGAGAATGATTTTCCTAAAATAATAATGGGATTTATAATGATTGATCAATGAAGACTAGGTAATGAGATGGCAGAAAGTATGCAACATATCACAGCAATTTGTAAATATTCAGCAACTACCAAATGTCTAGAAAGGTATGATGGAGGTGACCAGAATGATACACCAGAATTTTGTCAACTTTCATAAACTAAGAGATGACAAATCCCCAAACTACAATTAAAACCCAAAAATAGCCTCCAGAGTTTAAGCAAGCAACTATCCAGGAACTAAAGCATCATTACACACTGAACTGTTGCCCATAACAGCCCAGATAAAATAGTAATATGTAAAAACTGAGGAACGATATTTTTAATAATTGTAATTAAATCAATATTCAAAATATACAAACTTCACAGATTTAAAAATCTACCAAAATGTAGAGACTTAGTGGAAGAAATTCAAACCATGCCTCCATCTCCTAATAGAGTTGTCTGGAAGGTGTTTGATATACATCTCCAGGAGATGACCTCATGTGCCAATTTTGTTGTTCAATTGTTTCAGTTGTATCTGACTCTTTGTGGCCTCTTTTGGAGCTTCCTTGGCAGAGATACTGGAGTAGTTTGCCACTTCCTTCTCCAGCTCATTTGACAGATGAGGAAACTGAGGCAAGCAGCGTTAAGCAACTTGCCCAGAGTCACACAGCTAGTAAGTGTCTGAGACTGGATTCGAACTGAGGTCTTCCTTAGGCCCAGTGCTCTATCCATTGTGCCATCTAACTGCCCCAACATGCTAATACTACTATGAAATTTCAAAACGCAGTTGTTTTATCCACTCATGCAAGAGTCTACAAAACATTAGATATAAAAATAATTAATAATAAATAGCAGGATAGTAAATGTCTTTGGAACATTTTTATCAGAACTCCCTCAGAAGAGATGATAAGAACAAGATAATAGTGATGGTGATGATGATGGTGATGATATAGACCAGTGGTTCTCAATCTGTGGGTCGCTACCCCTTTGGGGATCGTCTAAGACCATCAGAAAACACATATTTCCAATAGTCTTAGGAACTGAGACGCTGGTCTTCTATCGGTCCCCAGGCCGGTCCGCCCACATGCAGATACACCCACATACGAGTATTAAAGGGTCGCGGCATCAGGAAGGTTGAGAACCACTGGTGTAGACCCTGATGGGAGAAATCAAAATTGAGGGAATAGGATGAGACACATGTCATTTCTGTCATCCTGATGCTATTGAGGCTGTTCTGAAGATGCTTTCCTTGAGCCGACAGAAGATGAGCTTCTATTCTAAAATTTTTATTCAATTACAAAAAGCAGTGATCTTTATCCAACTCTACAACAGTCTGAACAAGAGCAGAAAAACCTGACCCAGGACCATTTTTCATCAAACCAGATGAAATTGAGTTGTCAAGAACAACAGTGACAACTGACATTTACACAGTGCTGAAAAGTTCACAAAGTACTTTACACACTTTAGTTTTTGCAGAGAAGCAGTTTAGTGTAGTGGTTATAGAGGAAGCCTTGAAGCCAAGAAGACCCGGGTTCAAGTCCTGCCTGACACATACTGGCTGGGTGATCCTGGGCAAGTCACAATCTCTTGGTATTCTAGGCAGTTTCAGTACAACAGGCTGAGAGTGCCTGCTCTGTAGTCAAGAAAACCTGAATTCGAGTCCAGTCTCAGATACTTAATAGCTTTGTGACCCTGGGCAAGTCACTTAACCTCTGTCTGCTTCAGTTTCTTCAATGGTAAAAGAGGAAGATCACATGAGATATTTGTAAAGTGCTTAGGGCAGTGCCCTGGAACACAATCAGTGCTTAATAAATGCTTGTTCCGGGGCGGCTAGGTGACGCAGTGAATAGAGCACCAGCCCTGGAGTCAGGAGGACCTGAGTTCAAATCCAGCCTCAGACACTTGACACACTTACTAGCTGTGTGACTTTGGGCAAGTCACTTAACTCCAACTGCCCTCCAAAAAGCAAAAAATAAATAGATAGATAGATAGATGATAGACAGATTGACAGACAGACAGATAGATAGATAGATAATGCTTGTTCCCTTCCTTTCTCCTTCTTTCTCCAAGTCTATAAATTACAGAGAAGTTGCCAACCTGCATTAGTAGTGGGAGTTCCTTCACCTAAAAGTCCCCTAAATGAAAGGCATATGTTATGCTGTAACTGGACAGTGAGACGGCTCAGTGAATAGAATGCTGAGCCTAGAGTCTGAAAGACTCATCTTCTTGAGTTCAAATCTGGCCTCAGACACTAGCTGTGTAAACCTGGACAAGTCACTTAAACCCGTTTGCCCTCAGTTTCTTCATCTGTAATGCGAGATGGAGAAGGAAATGGCAAACCACTCCAGTAACTCTGCCAAGAAAACCCCAAATGGGGTCACAAGGAGTTGGACACAACAGGAATGACTGAATAACAAAAACTACATTTTATAAATAAGAAAACTAGCCCAGAGGGTTTAAATGAGTTGCTATTATCAACACAGTTAATACTGGAGGAAGTACGATCTCAAAAATGACATCACAGTAATGCAAGTCTATGCTCCAACCACTGATGCCAAAGTGGCTAAAGTTGATCAGTTCTACAAAGACCTATAGCATATTCTAGGAATAACACACAAAAAAGAGATGCCACATTCACCACAGAGGATTGGAATGCTAAAGTAGGATAGATTGTCCAAAGCTAATTGGAATAACAGGCAAATTTGACCTTGGAGTACAAAATGAAGCAGAGCAGAAACTAACAGAGTTTTGTCAAGATAACTCACTGATTATATCAAACACTCTTTTTCAACACCCAAAAGGCAACTCTACGCATGGATATCACAAGATGGTCAATATAGAAATCACATTGATTATATACTTTGCAGCCAATGGTAAAGAAGCTCTATACTGTCATTAAAACAAGACCTGGAGTTGACTGACTCAGACCATAAGCTTCTTACTGCAAAATTCAGACTTAAATTGAAGAAAGTAGAGAAAATCATCAGATCATATAGCTATGAGCTAAATAACATCTCTTAGGAATATGAAGTGGAAATGATGAATAGATTTAAGGGATTAAGTCTGGTGGATAAACTTCCTGAAGAACTACAGATAGAGGTTCACAATATTGTACAAGAAGCAACAAAAAAATCACAAAGAAAAAGCAAAATGGCTGTTTGATGAAGCTTTATAAATAGCTGAGGAAAGAAGGAAAGAGAAAGGAAAAAATATACTTAACTGAATGCAGTATTCAGAAAACCACAAGGAGAGATAAGAAGACTTTCTTAAATAAGTAATGGAAACAAATAGAAAACAACAGAATGGGAAAGACAAGGAATCTCTTCAAGAAAATTAGAGATATCAAGGGATAACATATAAAAATAGGCATGATGAAAGACAAAAATGGTAAGGATTTAAAGAAGCAAAAGAGATTAAGAAGCAAAGGCAAGAATACACAAAAGAACTATACCAGAAAGATCTTAACATCAGAGATAACCATGATGGTGTGGCTACTCATCTAGACCCAGACATCCTGGAGAATAAAGTCAAGTGGGTGTTTCGAAATATTGCTAATAGTAAGGGTAGTGGAAATGATAGAATTCCAGCTAAGCTATTTTTAAATCCTAAAAAGATGATGCTGTTAAAGTATTGTATCCAATATGCCAGCAAATGTGGAAAACTCAACAGTGGCTATTGGATTGAAAAAGACTAGTTTATATCCCAATCCTAAAGAAAGGTAATGCCAAGGAATGTTCAAATTACCAAACAATTGTGTTCATTTCACATGCCAGCAAGGTTATGCTTAGGATTCCACAAGCTAGGCTTCAGCAATATGTGAACTGAGAACTACCAGAAGAACAGGTTGGTTTTCAAAGAGACAGAGGAAGATTGGGTACAAAAGACTCAATAATCAATGATTATAGTAATATACTGTTTGATAGGCCCAAAGACCCCAGTTTCTGGGATAAGAACTCACTATTCAACAAAAACTGCTGGGAAAATTGGAATATAGTATGGCAGAAACTAGGCATAGACCATCATCTAACGCCGTACACCAAAGTCAAGTCTAAATGGGTGCATGATCTAGGTATAAAGACTGATACTATAAATAATCTGGGGAAGCAAGGAATAGTTTACTTGTCAGACTTATGGAGTAGGAAAGACTTTATGACCAAAGAAGAATTGGAGAGCATTA
>CM053581.1:373961670-374019689 GCA_028627135.1 Pseudochirops cupreus
GGAGAGAATAGACTGGGGGAAGGGGGAAACACTGGGATGGCTGTTTTGGGGTGGTGGGCGGGGGAAAGACGGGGAGAAAATATGTAACTCAAAAAAAATTTTTAATAAAATAAATTTAAAAAATAAATAAATAAATAAATGATGCAGAACCAAATTAAAGATTGTGTCTGTCTGGGATTAACTACTGTGAACTTTTGTTCAAATATTTTGTTTGAGTATTGTAAACCCTAGTTCAAGTTTAAAAGTCCAACAGCAAAATTAGGTTCATATATCATTATTATATTATGTTAAACATCTCCAAGTTGTAATTTCTTTCATTAAAATGTTATTAAATTTAAGAAAATTTGTAAAATAAATTTAATTTTATATTAAACTGCAGATTGGAGTCAGCTTCTTGTAGAATGTCTCACATAAAATATTCATATTATTTTATGATTTTTTTATACTTTTATAATTAGAGTTTATGTTTTATGTCTGGTTTTCTAATCATAAGCAGAATAAAATTTTATATTTTATAATTCTATAATAAATTTTAATTTTAAGTCTTGGGGACAAAGTTAACATTGTAGTTATTATAAGCACTTACTGAAAAATCTAAGAGAATGTTACAAAAAATATTTTAAATTGTTGTGAGGGTTCATACTACGTTTGTTTCTGTTGAAAAGGATTTGTGGAACAAAAAAATAAAAACACTAAGAATTAGCTCTCCATCTACTATCCTAGTACTAATACTTTAAGAACCACAGTCTTAGTACATCTTTTTCTTTTTAAAATAATCTGGTTCATATATCTTAAGCTACACTGAAAATGACAAACATCATCCATTTATTAGAAATCAGGTGGTTCCAAAAATATCTCTTTGTAACATATGCCCCAAATATAAATCCAGCTATAGTATGTTAGGTAATTTTAAAAGTGCTCCATATGTCTCTTGTTCTTTTTTAATCTCTAATCAGGCTATTCTAAATTGTTCGAATGCCTGCAAATCCTTTGGAAGGAGCCGAGATAAAATAAATCACTTGAAAAATCAAAGCAAAAATTAGAGCTCCCTCTGCTGGCCCTTAAGTACAATTTTCTTTTCTTTTAAAGTAATACCAAAATGGGGGAGGGAAGGAGGGAGGAAAGCCTGTCACCCTGGAAATGAGATCACAATTATTTGGGAAGTTGAAAGAAAAAATTTTGGACACTAGGACAGGAAAAAGTTGTTGCTTTTACATACCATACGATATCAACAATGTATTAGAAATATTGCTTGTTGTTGTACAGTCATTTCAGTTGTCTGACTCTTCATGACCCTGTTCGGATTTATTTTTGGAGTTTTTTGTCATTATTGTTTTTTTGTTTGGGGGGGATTTTTTTTTGGCAAAGATCCTAGAGTGCTTTGTCATTTCCTCCTCAAGCTCATTTTAAAGATGCTAAGACGTAACAAAAAGGAAATGAGAAGTCACATCGTCGGCATAAAATGGTTTGAAAGAAAAAAATTCTTGCTGTAGAATACTTTGTACAATTTGTGTTACAATGAAATTTTCTTATTTAGTCATACCCTAATTATACAAATCATATTAATGTCAGATCAAGCTATTAATTACATATTAGATGGACAGAATATTCCTGCAAAAGACAAAATTTAAGCTTGAAATGACCAATAGCACAATCAGGCAGTAAATGAAAGGCACATCTACTTTGTAAATGTCTTAGCTGACCTTTTAAATGAAACTTCTGGTTCTACCCCAAACTAAAAGAGTTTTTCAGAGTTTTTAAGTAATTAAGAGTTTTTAATTTTAAAAAGATTTATGTAATTTTCCATTTAAATACAGTAAATGCTATTGAGAAGAGGTAAGGAATTCTTAGTTCTCTCTGAATCCAGAAAAAGTTAAGAGAGGGAACCCTACCCAGCAAATTATTATCAGTAGATGGCAACTTTTTACTTGAGGACCCTAATTCAAATCAGTAACATTCAGTGTCTACTTTACAACTTACTTTTGTGGGGGGGAGGAAGAAGGTACTCATGAAAATTAGCAGAAGTTCACATCATTCTATCATGGCTGGAAACTATATTTGGTAGTCTCTCAATATAATATTCTGAGCCACTTTATGAAATGTCAAAATGTTTGCTTGTGGAAATGGCAGATTCCCAAACACTGAGACTATGTTAGCTATGCCTACTAAAATGATAGAACCAATACTCAACAAACACATGTTCACAGAAATTCTCTTTCCTCCTACAGGACCCGTCCATAGGACTCCTACGTATAAGGCAGTCTGGGAAATAGTCACCCACTTATGTGTCTGATTTATATGAGGCATGATAGATAGGTAGATAGATATTGATACAACATAAACATACACACATATATGTACATATTTTGTGCATATATGACTCCATTCCCCTTATTAGAAGTCTGCCTCTATATGGAAGAAAGAGCTGCTAAAATTTTCTTTATTACTCTACAAAACAAAGTAAAGACAATTATATTATTATAAATATTGCTATACATTTAGCAGGAATTTTGTCCCTGTTTTCTTGGAGTACAGGGCTCCCTAAAAGACAGCTGGGCTTTAACATACAAATTTATTTTGGTGATTCATTTAGCTGTTGCATATAAACAACCAACGCCACTTCAAAATATTTCATATTGGATTGTAATAATCCAACTATGAGGATTATGTTGTTGGCATTTCATACATTATCCCTATCCTAAACCCTACCATATTTTTCAGGAATAGTTACACCAAAGTAAAAGAAACCACTTATCTCTAAAATTAATACCAACCTTCCAGAAAACATTTTTCTTAATCCTTTTCAGCATTTACCTCTGGCCTGTAAGAATTCTAGTGACTTTCACTGCAAACCAATGAAGAAATTTTTCCATAATCTATTCATAGACTATTCCATAATCTCCCAAGTAAGAGTGTTTGTGTGCTTCAAATTTAACAAAAATAAATTTAATGAACCTTTATTAATCATCTGCTATATGCAATATACAGTGCTAAATATTAGAGATGCAAACAAGAAACGAGACACTATTTGACATAAGAACTACTCTTTAAGGAAAGTGATATTTTTGTTGTTGCTGTTGTCATGAACTCTGTAATCAATAAAAATTGTAAAAGCATTTATCAAGTACTCATTATGAATCAGACATCTTGAGAGGTGCTAGTGAAATACAGAAAAAACAAAACAAAACAATTCCTTCCCCCCAATCAAGCTTTCATTCCAATGGGATTTGATGTACTCATCATATAAGCAAGTACAAATTACATACAACGTAAAAACAAGGCAATTTTTTTTAGAGAGGTACTGATTTTGGGGGATTAGGAAAGGCCTCACGTAGGAAAGGTACTTAAACTGAGTTCTGAAGGAGGTCAGGAATTCTAAAAGGCCTTGATGAGGAATGAGGGCATTCTAGACACTAGAACAACCTGTGTAAAAATCTAGTGACATCAGATGCAATATGGGAGGGATGGTTATCGGGCCAATTTTGCTAGAAGGGAGAATAAATGAAGGGAAGTCTGGAAAGGAAGGTTAGATGCAGGCTATGAAAGGTTCCATTGAAAAACAGAGAGGAATTTGCATTTGATCCCTGAGATAATGGGAAGCCAGTTTTTCTAGCTGAGCAGAAGAGTGATGTGGCTGGACCTGAGCTTCAGGCTTATTGCTTGAGAACCTTTGTAGTTAGTGATTGCTACAGTCATATGCCACCAATATTATTGGGGGCCATCTAAGCACTGAGAAACAAGAGAATTCTGTTTAAATAAGAACACAAATTTGGTTATATTCTGGATGAAAGCATATCCGTAGAAACCTAAAAACCAGGGTGAAGAAAGGTCCTTATATAGGGGAGTGGCTGAAAAAATGGTAACAGAATTTAATGGGATATTATTACACAGTAAGAAGTTACAAAAAAGGAGGAATTCAGAGAAACATGGGAAGATTTCTGTGAAGACTAAAAGAAGTAGAAGCAAGAAAGTAATATATACAATGTTCACAACAATGTCTACGAAAAGATTATTAAAAGGAAACTAAACCAGTTGAATAAATGAAAAACCCACTGAAGGTCCAAAAGAGCAGATTATCACCTCTACGTTCCCCACTCGCAGCAGATGGGAGGGACCACTGGGAGAGAAGACCACATGTGCGTTGTCAGAGGCACCCATTGTAGTAAATGTTTTTGCTAAATTATTTTTCTTTCTTACGGAGGGATTGAGAAAGGTGAATTACTGTAAGTCATCAGTAAAATGTATTTTTAAAAGAAAGAAAAAATTTGTTACAATATAGTTAACTGCTACGAGTAAATGGACACAAACACTTACTGGATGAGTCACATAACCTCTGCTTGCCTCAGTTTCCTCATCTGCAAGATGAGAATCATAAGAGCACTTGCCTCCCACAGTTGTCATGAGGCAGAAATGAGATAATAACTGTAAAGTGCTTAGCACAGTGCTCAACACACAGTAAATGCTTTCTACATGTTACCTATGATTGTTATAGGGGCAACTAAGTGGCACAGCAGATAGAGTCCCAAGCCCAGAGTCAGGAAGACTCATCTTTCTGAGTTCAAATCTTGACTCAGACACTAACTAGCTGTGCGACCCTGGGAAAGTCACTTAACCCTGTTTGTCTCAGTTTCCTCATCTATAAAATGAGCTGTAGAAGGCAATGGCAAACTCCTCCAGTATCTTTGCCAAGAAAATCCCAAATGGAGTCATGAAGAGTCAGACCCAACTGAAAACAACTGAACAATATGATTATCACAAGGAACAAAAAATGTATAAATTCAGAGAAATATAAAGAACTGTGTGAAGTGTTTTTAGACTGAAGAAAACAAGCAAGAGAAGATGCACGTTGACTACAACTATGCACGTGAAGACGACAGTGAACAACAAAAAACTCAGCTTAAATACAATAGTTTGTGTCCTTACCATCATGATAAATTTAAGGCACACAGCCTTTTCTCTGAACAATCAGTAAATGACAAACCGTACAAAAGTATACGGTTCCATGAACCATCCATAGAATCATTCTTGGGTGCCGTTTTGCATAAATTTCCCAGGAGTCTACTTTGTGGTTTGTCTATTTCTATTTGTCTGCTTTGGTAAAACAAATTTATCAAGTTAAAAAAATTTGCCTGGGAGATAGGAATTACTCTTACTCCTCCCTCCATTCTCTTCTCCAATTTCCACTCCCTCACCCCACCCTACCACTCCCTACACACACATCACCCTTGCCACCATATCGTAGGGTCCTACTATAACGTATAATTGTATAGTAGGATCCTACTGTAATGAACTGAGAGGCTTGATCCGACTTTAAGAGGTAAACAGTGATATCAAATGCAGTAGAAATATTATATTGATTTTTAGCACATAAAGTATACTTATGTTCTTAATATTAAAAGCAAATTATATATTTTATAAAATATATTATCTACCTTTTAATAAAATAAAAAATTAACCAAAGGTTGTATTATTTTTGTTCTAGTTTTGAAAAAAAAATCTTCCATAAGGCCTGAACAGAATATAACTAGGCCAGAGCAACTGGAGTTTTGTCCCAGGACAAAATTTAGCGGTTTCTGATAATATTTACACTCCTTCAGCATGGCAAACTAAATGAATTATTAGTTAATAAGAATAATTATTTAAAATTGGAAGGCACCAAACATTATGCTTCCTCCCCCCACACCCACAGTTTAGCTACAGTTGTGCTCCTCTTTAGCCAAGATCCACCCTACAAGCTCTTCCTCTCTAGCAATGGCCTCTCAGTGGCCTCTTCCAAATGTTTCATATTTCGTCAAATTTTCAGCATTTTCTACATCTAGGACATTATACAATGTGAATTCATGTTAAGAATTATAACCTCCCCCCCCAAAAAAAAAGAATTATAATCCCAAGGCAATGTAAAGTTGTAAGTTATCAAAGAAATGTTTAATTATATACATAGTACAGTTTCATTATGAAGGCAGGAAAGGGAACATCATTTAGAACACCCTATTCCCAGAACATTCTGTTTAACTGAAGTTTTGCTACAAAATTATGTCTAAAAATTGAAAACATAAAATATGCTAAGAAGATTAATTGCAAAATTAACTTCAATACTTGACCACATAGAGTATGAACTTCTGTGTTTTTCAGCCAAATGACTAGAAATTGCATAGTCAATAAATCTGGATGCCCTGTGAACTCCTAAGTATGCTTGGTAACCACTAAAACTATTCTCCAGTTGGTAATTCCATCAAGTTTCCTGGCATGTCTCCCTCCCTCTCTCTTGGCTCCATTCCCATATACTCTTTCTCTTGCACTGTGTATCTTCTACTTTTCACTGTATACTTTTGATAGGGGTCAACTAAACTGAAGACTGTGATAAATAAGAATAGTAAGATAAATAAGAAATAAGAGAGGAAAAAACTAAGGAGAAAAGAGTAAAATGATAACTCTAAAATTACTGAAGTTCCCATTTAGTCAAGAGTTTGATCTTTCTGTAACCCTCAGGAACTGTTCTTCAATGGAAGGATCCAAGGGCATACAGCAGAAACAGTACTGGGGTGGGATTCAGAGGACCTGGGGTTCAAATCCCAGCTCTACCACTCATTCCTTGCATGTTCTAAGACAATTCACTTGGCCTCTCTGGGCCTCAGTTTCCCTCATCTGTAATATGAGGAAGTTGGATAAAACAACCACTTCCCACTCTAAGCCTATGAGTCTCTCATTCTGCAGCAGGTCCTATGGTGCTGAGTTATCAAAATCTGGGGCAGAATAAGAAAAAAATTAAGCCTGGAGGAATACAGAGCCAAAAAATGGAATCTGAGCCATCGGCATTCACTGTCTAAAACTTGCCAACACCCCAAAATTAACTTTCCTTTAAAAAAATCCGTTAAGTGGGAAAGTAAGAGTAGATAACATCAAATGGATCAATCTTTGAAAGAAATAAAATGCTCACTTTCATAAACTCTTGAAAGCTGCCTCAAGCATCTTAATTAAAATATACTGATCATACATGTAATCAGTATAATCATACCTGAACAATAATGTTCGGCCATGCTGCATGTTAATACAAAATACAAAACAAAAACAAGGAAATGTTAGTCGGAGAAATACATGAAGTTATTCCCAGGAGAATTATAAAATTCATGCACAGTAAGCTTTTATTTATAACTTTAACCACAGTACCAATAACTAAAGCATCAGCATAATCCAGTTATTCATTTATAACTGTTTACCTACCCACACAGAGAGGCAGCATGACATAGTGGAAAGCTGACCCCAGAGTCGGGAGGACCTGGGTTCGAGTCCTAACTCTGACCCAAACTAGCTGTGTGACTGTGACCAAATCACTCGGCCTGTCAGTGCCCCTAGATGGCTCTAAGGGGCAGAGTAAATGCCCAGCTGCAAGAGTAAAAGAGATGGTCTTATCTTGAGCTCCTCATAGGAATGAAACATAGCTCTGGCCTCTCCTTCAACAACAGCAATAAAAACCTACACACAAGAACATCTAAGAGGCAACTTCAATTTACAGAGAAAATAATTCTTTCCCCTTTTAGTTTTAGTGGCAAGGGAGGGAATAAGCTTTGATGTAATGCCTCCTATGTGTGAGGCCTTGTCCCAAGCACTTTACAAATATTATTTTATTTAATCAGAATTTCAGAACAAATTCTCTCTTTTAAAAAGGCCAAGCACTTAACTATTTAGCACAGCAACCAAGAAATAAGGAAGAAAGTTCATCACTGCTACTAGACATTAAGGTTGTTTCTACCTGATGCAAAAACATTGAGTGGAAAATGAAAATTGTAGTAAAAGTTTGGCATTGTGAGGAAATGTGTAATGTCAAAGACTATTGTGTCAATACCCAGAATAAGAGAAACAAGACTTAGATACTGTAAATAAACCTTCCTCTTTCCTGGGAGAATGGGGTACAGCTGGAGTAATGATAACACAGATGATGATGATTGTAGGGTTACATTTATTATCTAAGTAACTAACCTTGGGCAAGTCATCTAGACATCTTTATCTGTAAGTAATTTAAGGCTTGCAATGCATTTTACATAGCATTATTCACTGGATTCTCACAACAACCCTGTGAAGGAAGTGCTACAAGTTTATTCTCCCCCATTTCATTGATGAGGATACTGATGTTGAGAGAGGACAAGAAACTTGCCCTCAACTAATAAGAGCCTGGGGTGGGATTCAAATCCAGGTCTTCCAGACTCCAAGCTTAACCCTCTGCCTACTATACCATGTTGCTTCTCTTTTAGTCATTTTAATTAATACAATGAATCAGAGTAGATATTTTAAATGCTATGAATGGAAACATGATTAACATGGATCACAAAGAGATCCTGGTTCACTGTATGAACATGACAATATTGGTGTTCAAAAGTGATTTCTCAAATGACAAGCTTCCATGGAAAGCCATGGCCCCAGGCATGTTATCAAATTCCCCGAGCGTGGTCGGCAGAAGATGCTGCACGGGCTCAGTGGTACTTACTTCTCTTCTGGGACACAGCCTGTAAGCACGCCGTCATGATGTCACAATTCTGCTGCACTTTGTGCAGAAGCCGATCTTTTTGCTTCAGGTGACGAAGCAACTTTGCTGACTGAAGAGTGATGCTGTACTTCAACTCCCGAAGGGTTGCCTTCAGTTCACCAATATCTGTTATCAAGACAAAAGGACACATAACTGTGATCTCCACCTGCAGAATGGTTTCCAGATCACAGGTTCTTAACCTGGGCTCTATGAACTCAGTTTTTTAAAGTATATCTTTACTAATTTTAAATAAATTTTATAATCTATACATGCTTGTAATATATAATCAAATGATCGTGTTATAATTTTAGAATACATTTCTGGTTATATATTTACATGTTTTGTACACTTGTAATTTTGTAATATAAAATTTAAATATATTTTGATAACTGCATTTCAATATAATTAGCTTCCTTTATAAATCTGTCTTTTATGCATTTTAAAACATTATTTTGAGAAGAGGCCCCCAGGCTTCACCAGATGACAAAGGGGTCCAAACCCCCCGCCAAAAAAAGGTTAAGAACTCCTATTCTGTAGACTAACCATTCAAATGAATTGATTCTAGTCACCCGAGATTATATGTATCTATTCAATCATACACATCCTCCCCCATATACTACTACAGCATTCTGCACTTTACTGAACTTTCACATCATACCACACATGCTAGTTCTATCTCCTGGGTTACTAATAACAATATTTGTTAGTATCTACATAGTGCTTTACAATTTGCAAAGCATTTTACAACTATTACTTCATTTGATCCCTACAATAACCCTGGGAGGCAGGTACTATTATTATCATCCCCATTTAGAGATGAGGAAACTACAAGCAGAGGTTAAGTGACTTGCCCAGTGTACCACAGCTAGCAAGTGTTTGAAGTTGGATTTGAACTTGGGTCTTAGTCAATCAACAAGTACCCGCTTTGTGCCAAGTACTGTGCTGGATGCTGGAATGTAAGCCCAATGAGAATGGTACTGTAAAAAGAGCACAGGTTCTGAAGTCAGAGGCTCTGGGTTCCAATCTCACCTCTGATAGTTTTCCACTTATATGTAGAACCTTGGGCAAGTCACTTAACCTCAGCTTCCCTTCAGCTGTAGATCTGTGATACTCACATATAACAAGCAGGGACCATCCCAGGTTGGGTTTTTTTATACCCACAGTGATTTCCACAATCTTTTGGGTCCAATCCTATTATTTCATCTGTGGGGGTGGGGCGGAACATTCCTGATGTGGAAATTCCTTCCCTTGCTATAAATCAGTGATTTATAAATTACAGTGTGAGAATGTTGCCTGGGACACTGAGATTCCCATGGTCACACAGGCAGTACTTGTGTGCCAGAGACAGAATTTGAACCCAGTTCTTGACTCTAAGGCCATTAACGTACATTGTCTACTACGCCACACTATATTCCACCTTACATATAACAGACTCTCAACAAATATCTCTTGAATTGAATTGAACCAAATCATTATATCCTAATGGTGTAAATAGTCAGAAACTCATCCTCTTCTTTTTTTTCTACAAATTTCCTTTGGAACTAATAAATCAGATACTAAATATCTAGGTACATACAACTCCAAAAAATTCTATTGCTGTACTATCACCTATATTTAACCTTACTTGAAAATTATATATACAATTTTCATCATGAAAGTGCTTCAGTGGTGACTTTACAAACCAGGATCATTTCTGATTTGATGAAAACAATAATAACTAACATTCCAATAGCATTTTACAAATTGCTTCACATTTTCTCATTTGAGAAATATTATTTTGGTTATAAGCCTCCAAACCTACCACTTTTTACCTATAAACACATATAAAAGGGTCCCCTATTCATCTACTCACACACTTTTTTTGCCACATGAACATGAAAGACATTCTTTTTATTAACATGTACATGAATGTGGCAATACTGATTTTGGCTACTTTAGAAACAAAAACTTGAAGCAATTGAGCAATTTTTTGACCTTCAAGTATTGTAGGTAATATATTTCATCTTTCCAACAACAAAAAAAAGATAATGGATGCGCCAACATTTCTAGAATTTCTAATTTATCAAAAGCAACTTTCAAAAGGACAGAAAAGGCTCCAGAGAGATGGTAGCACACAATAGGAATGCTAATAAGCAATTCTCTGCTGTTATTTTAAAAAGAAGCTTAATATTTTCATCAGCTGTCAGGAGTATGACTAAGATATTCCAAGATGCTAAGTCTTCTGCTGTCCTTGGCATTAGACTCATTTTGAAGGTTTGTGTCCATCTGCACAGCATACTAAAAAGTGCAGGTATCGCCTTGCTGACAAAAGGCTGTGGTTTTTCTAGTAGAGATGTAGTGCTGCAGAATAGCTGCTTTCGAATTGTGGCGCTGGAGAAGACTTTTGAGAGTCCTTTGGACAGCAGGGAGATCAAATAAGTCAATATTTAAAGAAATTAAGTCAGGCTATTCACTGTAAGGTCAAAAACTGAAGCTGAAGCTTAAATACTTTGGTCGCATAATGAGAAGACGGGACTCACTAGAAAAGATGCTCAAGATTGAAGGCAAAAAGAAAAGAGGACAACAGGGAACAGGATGGATAGATGGTGTTGTGGAAACAGTGAGCATGAACTTGGATGGACAGGTGGAAGATAGAAGGGCCTGATGTGCTTTGGTCCATGGGGTCCCAAAGACTCAGACACAACTCAACCAATGAACAACAACAACAAAAAGTCCAGCCTATGTCTCTGAATTAGTTTAAACCTATTATTGAGAGAAACTGGATAGGATCTCAAGGACAAAAATGTTCAAAGGGAAGAAAAATAATTTGAATAAAAGGGTTAAATGTTCTCATGAAAAAGGGAACACTGAGGAATGGCTTCAAATCTCATTACTGTGATAACACTTTGGCTACTGAATGAAATCCAAACTCCTTAGCCTGCTATTCAAGATACCTATAGCCAGGTACCTTCCTGCCTTTCCAGACTCACGCTACTCCCCACTAAATGGAGAATCATACCAAGTCAAAGGGATCTTTCCTCCACCCCAAGACCTTTTTCGTACTTTGAACCTCTCTGATGTTTTTATCATAATGTACACTGCATTTAGGGCAATGGGAAAGAATTCATTAGCATAAGGAATTCCCAGTGTGGAAATAGCCTCCACAATGAAAACTGATAACTTGTCTGTAATCTATAGTTACAGAGAGGCTAAGTGACTTCTCTGCGACTATTCAGCTGTCAGAAGCAGGACTTGGACCCGGGTCTTTCTGACTCCAAGACTAGTCCTCTAACCACCACTATATTAGGCAGCATCTCACTATATTAGCATTATAGTTATTTTACGTAATATATTTATGTGTTAAAGCCTTCCCACCATCGATTATCTCCAATTTATCTTGTTCATAGCTTGTTTATACATAGTTGTTTTTCATGCTGTCTCGCCCAACAGGCTATTAGCAACTTGAGAGCAAGGATTGTCTTTTACCTTTCTTTGTATCCATTAGCACCTAGCACACAGTAGGTCCTTAATAAATGTTTATTAACTGACCGACTGCTCAATTGTAAGGTCTATGAACATAGAGATAAATGTTGTCTTTGCATGTCCTCTAGTAGCCACCACTTCAATTCAAGAAACATCTATTTATTTAGATGATTGAGAAAGCACAAACAACCAGGCAGATGAGGAACAGAAGTGGCCCTTGAGTTAAACCTAGGGGGAAAACGGTAAAGATTTTAAGAGCAGAGGTGAAAAGGGAGTATCTTGCACATAGTAGGCATTTAGTAAAAGTTGGATTGAATTAATTACAGGTACAGTGAGAGAGGGGAGGCAGTGTCTGCAAAGGCATGATGGTTTTGTACACAGTAGGTGTTTAAGAAATGGTTGTTGAATGACTATGAAAAATGGGCTTAAATGATGTTAAACAAAGATTCAGAAAGATTTAAGGAAATTTTTTTTAACTTTTACTTTAAGAGTTTCTGCTATAACAGTTACTAGAACAAACTATAAAGGGAGGTCAGTTCTTCATTAGCGGAGTTTCTTTTTTAATAAGGAACCAAGAAACAGGAGAATATTATATACAGTAACAGCAATAGTGTAGAATGATCAACTATTAATGACTTAGCTCTTCTCAGCAATACAATGATTCAAGATAATTCCAAAGGACTCATGATGAAAAATGCTATCCACCTACAGAAAAAAAAATTGATGGAGTCTGAATACAGATCAAAGAACACTATTTTTCACATTCTGTATTTTTTTTCATGTTTTCCTCCTTTGGGCGTGTGTCTTCTTTCACAACATGATTAATATAGTAATACGTTTTACATGATTGAACTTATGTAACCTATATCAAACTGCTTATCATCTCAGGGAGAGGAGAGGAGAGGTGAGGAAAGGAGGAAATTGGGAATTCAAAAGTTTTTCTTAATGAATGTTAAAAATTGTCTTTACATGTAACTTAGGAAAAATAAAATTATTTTTAGAAAACAAAGAATTAATTCCTTTGAATGATTATCACACTCTTTTGCTTGGAAAAAAAAAAGGAATGGGGCAGGGGCGTATGGGTGAGTAGAAGTAGCATTATTATCTGGAATCAAGTACATGTTAATTCAATTGCCTGACAAGTGTCATTACTTATAATGGTGTTGGCAGTCTGACCTAGTAGATAAAGAATAAGTAGGCCTTGATATCGGGAAGATCTAAACTCAAACCTTGCCTCTGCCATATATGGGCCGGAAAAGTCACTAATGTGCTTCCAGACAACAGTCTAAGACTACATAAACTGCCTTAGTAAAGAAATTTCCTTCCCAGGACTCCCTATGAAATAGAAAATAGTATGATAGGATGAAAAAAGAAAATGAAATAATTATAGTATATAGTACCTGTCACATATTATGCCTCAAGGTTTGCAAGCCACTTTACTATAGATGAGAGTATCTCATCACAGCCTAGTAACAAACCCATGAGGTAGGTTCTCCAGACTTTCCCAATCTGTGAAATAAAGAAACTATGAATTCCAGAGATGAATTGGCTTACCACCTGTGGGATCTTGGGAAAAAGCTTCCCTAGATCACTGTTTCCTCATCTGTTAAAGGGGAGAGTGGGCTAGTTGGCCTCTGAAGTCTCTCCCAGTTCTTAGTCTATAAGCCTAAGCTCCTGCAACTTGTCCAGAATCATATGGTAAGTGTGGATTCAAACCCAGGTCTTCCTGACTCCAAGAACTGCAATGGTTTGATATTTCCTTCTACAGTTCATTTTACAGATGAGGAACAGGGCTAAGTGACTTGCCCAGGGTTACAAATCTGAGGCCAGATTTGAACTCAAGAAGATGAGTCTTCCTGACTCCCAGCCTAGTACTCTAGCCACTGAGTTACCTAGTTGCCCATAAATTAATTATTTGTCCACAAATCATAGTATGTGAATGTAAAGGAATATCATTGCAGCATAAGAAACAACAAGAAATCTAGAAGACTCATATGAACTGATACAGTGAAATGAATAGAACCAAGAAAAAAGTTTTATAGTATAAACAACATTGTAATGAAAAACAACTTTGAAAGACCTTAGAACAGCAGTTCTCAACCTGTGGGTTGAGATCCCTTTGGGCGTCGAACAACCCTTTCACAGGGGTCACCTAAGACCATCGGAAAACATATTTCCAACGGTCTTAGGAACTGAGACACCACTCCTCTATCTGTCTCCAGGCAGGTCTACCCACATGCAGATACGCCCACATACAAGTATTAAAGGGTCGTGGCATTAGGAAAGTTGAGAACCACTGCCTTAGAAAAATCAACCATGACTCCAGAGGACTGAAGAGGAAATATGTTGCCCACCTCCTGACAGGTGTGTCCAACTCAAGGAGATATAAGGAAAGGACATCACTGAAGAGCATTCCCAGGTTAGAAAAGATGTTTATCTGTGGCAAAAGATGGGGACTTGATAATGGGTCTTAAGTAGGGAAAATTCACACATTAGGAGAATATTTCCTCTGAAAAACAGTTGTACCTACCAGAACTATATCCCACTTGAAGAGAGGGTAGGCATAAGTCCCCAAGGGCAGCCAGCATCTAGAGAAGTATGGGACAAGGGGACCCAAAATAGGATAACATGGCCTCAGGAGTCAAAATCATCGTAAGATTAGGGGGTAGAGCAGGACTTCATGACTTAGGTCACAGAGTGACTCCTATCACATCACTGCTTCCATCTTCTACTTCTTCCTTTTAAGAACTGATGTTTCTAAAAGCAAGGCACAGTAAAAGGTAGGGAGACTAAGATAAGATCTACAAAGGCAATATAAAAATTAAAGAGACCTCAAATATAGACCTCAACACATTTACCCTCTGGAGCACGGCGAGAATAAAGACGGTGTCGTAGGCCACTTCTGACTCAGGCCATTCTGGCAGTTAAAATCTGAGATTAGAATGAAACAAAATATTCACTGATCATCTAACAGTTAACAAAAATAGGATTAATTACCCATGTTATTCAGTCTCCTCTGACACTCCATGACCCCATTTGGGGTTTTCTTGGCAAAACTACTGGAGTGGTTTGCCATCTCCTTCTCCAGCTCATTTTACAGATGAGGAAACTGAGGCAAACAGGGTTAAGTGATTTGTCCAGGGTCACACAGTACATGTCTGAGGTCAGATTTGGACTCATAAAGATGAGTTTTCCTGACTCCAAGGCCCTGCACCACCTAGCTGTACCTACATATTAATTAGCCATGGTATGGAAATACTTAGTAAAGATAAAGCACTTATTCAAGGAGATACAGCCTCACTCATTTTCATTCAGAAATTTACCTGACCTATGAGATATGGTAACATATCACAGTGGGACATTAGCCAAACCCAGGGGCACTGACTCCTCATATACAAGTCAAATCTGTGACTTGAGACTTTGCTTCCTGGACCAATCAACTCTTAGGGAGAGCTTTGTCTTTTCGGGAGGGAAATAAAAAAAACTAGCCTGGCCTACATAGCAGGAACCCAGATGGATAATATTGCTCTTACCACAAAGGATATAGCCCATGCATTGGGTAATAAAATTTACACTATAAGAGAAGAGAATAAGGAGAGAGCAACACAAATTAAAATTTCTGAAGAAAGGTCACAGAGGGAGGAAGGAAGGAAGGAAGTCCAGAGAAGCAGTTTTCAAAAGACGAAATGCATACTATCAATAAATTATAAGGAATAAAAGTTTCAAATCACTAATAAGAAGAGAAATTTAAATTAAAAACAACTCTGAGTTTAAACCTCATACTCATCAGATTGCTCCAATTGACAGGAAAAAATGTCAATTATTGGAAGAACTATGAGAAGAGAGCCATTGTTTGTAGAGAGGTGAATTGGTTCAACTTCCTAGAAAGCAATTTTAACTGTGCCCCCAAAGTCATTAAACTGCATATCCTTTAATCCAGTGATACTGCTGTAGCATGTCTGCTCAAGACCAATACCCACCAGGGTTCCTCCTTCCCCCAACTCAACATGAGCTAGGCTAGATTGTTGATAAGTTGGTTGGTGTAGTTTCTTAAATAAATAAAAACATCATAAAAGATCATGGAATATGGAATCAGAGGCTCTGGCTCTGGATACCATTCACTACCACCTATAGAACCTTTGGCAAGACAGCCCACATAGGTTTCAGCTCCCTCACCCACAAAATGAGAGGGATAGACTAGAAGGTCCCTTCTAAAGTCCCTCCCAGCTCTAAATCTCTGAAATTATATTACAATGCACCATGACTAGAGTGCATGACAAGGAAACAAAACTTTCAGATAAACTGCAAGTAATTTTTAAACAGAGATTTTTGTGATAGACCTGCAGACTAGTAGACTTTTAGGAGAAAAACTATTAACAAAGTTGCCCTTCATCTCTTCTTTAAAATCAATTTACCAAAACTCATTTCCCACAGGGAAATTAATTCCAAAAATGTCCACAATAGGGAAAGTGAACCCTTGAAGGGAGTTCTGGATCATAACTTTTAATGCTGGATTTTGATGGAATCTAATGAAATCATTTCTTCATTGAACACTGGGCAAAAACAAAAATCAAAGACTGGACCAGATCCTCAGATAAAATGAAATTGTGTATTTCCAGTTGACACTGATGGCAGGGGGAGGTCTAGGGAGCCATTTACAACAATGAGTTAGAAAAAAAGTCCTCACTAGGAAGCAGAGGAAACCCAGAGCTGTTTACATAGATTTCAGAAAGCTAACAGATTTGTTCATTTCCTTTTAAATTTTTCTGGCACCAGTCAGGCTGATTTTTACAATGAGGAGACAAGAAGCTATTGTGTTCTCCTCTTTTCTCTCTTGGTGTAGTCAATTTAGCACAAGGACAGCAGTTGCAAGAAATGTGGTTGTTGCCTAGCAATCTGTTATCCACACTGAGATTCATTTTATTACATGGGGGCTTGTTGTTCCTAGGGAGGAAAAAAATATATTTAATAATTATTAGCACAGAAAAGCCATTCCCTTTTGAACTGGTGAGAAAACTAGGACATCAGCACTCTTAGCATTATAGGTTGGTTCGATGATAACAAAAGAAACACTAGATTGACCTCTCTCCCCAGGGGGAAAAGCCAAGCACATTTTCCAGATCCAAGTCTTCTCTAATACCACAAAAGGTATTAGTTAAATCCTGTAATATTTCAATGACTAGACAACTGTCAGTCACTATTAGGAAAATGATTATCCAGGGATCCCTTTAGAAGGGGCTCTGAGCTCTGGTAGAAATGAAATTCACATACTCTGATCCTCAATTGCTATGACCAGTTAACTCTGCCTGGGTAAACACTATTAAAAGCCAAGAAAGGAGGTTGGGTGTTTGTTTAAGTTAGAGCTTCCGTAATCACACAGACCTATAAAGCCTCTCTTCTGCTGGTGCCTTCCGTCATCAACTTCAGAAAATCTCTAAGATAACAGGAGATATGTATAATGGGCATTGCATTTCCTGCCTTCCCAGTAAGTGGAGTGGTGAGGGGAAGAAGGAGGAGAGAATCTGGAACTGAAAATAAAAATTAAAAAAGAATGTAACATGAGAGACACAACATGGAATTGTGGGCTTTGGAGCCAAGACGACCTAGGTTCAAATACCCACTGTGGGATCCTGGTCAAGTTGTTTAATTTTTCAGCGTTCTAGGGAACTCTCTACAGCAGAGAAGGTGCTGGCTTTCGACACCTTGAAAGGGTGTTCTCTCATCTGGGAGTTCCTTATATTAATGAAATCACAGATCCTACCCCCATTCCTCGAAGTCAGGTGTTCTGAACGTGGCATCTATGAATTTGCATTGGGGTTTTTTTTTAACTGTACTTCAATATAACTGGTTTCCTTTGAAATCCTATGTATTTTACTTTATGCATTTAAAAACATTTCTAAGACGGTGTCCATAAGTTTCACCAGACTGCTAAGGGGATCCGTTACACACAGAAAAAGGCT
Organism: Pseudochirops cupreus; assembly: GCA_028627135.1. NCBI lineage: Eukaryota > Metazoa > Chordata > Mammalia > Diprotodontia > Pseudocheiridae > Pseudochirops > Pseudochirops cupreus. The sequence continues at coordinate 373,979,614 of CM053581.1, forward strand.
CAAGAAACCCCTGTAGAGTTGCTCAAGTAGAATTCACAAATTCCACCAAAGGAAAGAGGAGTCAATTAAGCGCAGACTTCTACAGGCAGTTTTGGAAAAGTGTCAGAAGCTGTATAGTAATGAATCCACCTGTGTCATATCAGAGACATTATCTAGCAACGCTTCTCCCTAAGCCCACTAAGAGGAAGCACCTAGGCAAGGAACTTAAAAGCAGGATATTTGCTACTTAACTCAAATACTGAACAGACCAGCCCCAACTGGATAAAGTGAAAAAGTTTGTTTTGTTTAGCTCGTTTGTTTATTTGTAGAACAGTTACTGAAATTTTACTCAGAAGCTTAGAGAGAAATCTAGGATGAGTAGGAAAGGAAAGAAAAAGGCAAAGGGTTTTATGGGGTACGACTTGGCAAACAGGGGCAGGTGGCAGCTGAGGTGGGATGGAGTCCCTCTCCCAAGATGGTGCAAGCCCTGGCGCTGTGCCCCGAGGGCAGCCCCTGCCTCACCTTTCTGTCTCAGGTACTGGATTTGGTGCCTCTGGCTCTGCCTCTCCAGCAGCTCCTGCAGGACCCGGCCGCCCAGGAAGGCGTCGGAGCCTCCCGAGGCCTCGGTGGAACTGTCCACGCTGTCCTGTCGGCCCCCGCGCCCCCGGCCCCAGCTGCCCCCCAACCCATCGTCCTCCTCCGGGCAGCTGTACAACTCAGTGAGCAACCCGCTCACCAGGGACGCCGTGCGGCTCGACCTCCCCTGCGGGGGCGGACACAGCTCGGGATCCTCCTCCCCCGTTGTGCTGTCCTTGTCCCCGCTCGTTCTCCCAGCCTGCCGGGACAGCGGGTCCCGGGAGAGCGTGGAAGGAGCTTTCTCCTCCTCCTCCTCCTTTTCCTCGTCCCGTGTCCTCCCCTGCTCCCGCACCCCTGCCCCGCCGATCTCAGTTCCCGAGAGCTCCTGGTCCTTGGGGTCTCGGGGAGAAGCCGTCATGTCCCCGCGGCGCCCGCGTTCTCCCCCTTTTCCCTCACTGGCGAGCTTGTCCCGGCCACTGCAGCTCCTCTGGCCCATGCAGCGTTCTGGGCTCCGGCGGGCCGGACAGTTCCGGGTCGAGCCAATGCCACATCCCCCGACTGGGGGAGCTCTAAGCGTCCACTAACTCGGGATCCCTGAAGTGACCGCCTTTCGGCCCGCGCAGGTAGCCGCCTTCCTTGGTCTGGGCGCAGAGGAGGAGTAGGAGCTCTCCACGCCACCTGGTTACCTGGCGTTGCACCTGCTCTGGTAAGGCAAGACTGGCGAGCAAAGGCTTTCCAACTGGCAGGAAGGCAAGAAACTGAACGTGGCAGGAACAGGATGGAGAAAAAAACTTAACACGGGGACGGGATTGGAGACCAGGTGTAAGCCTCCTCCGCCTCGACCAGGCAACTGATTTAAACGAGAGACGGATCACCGGCAAAATATAATACCAGGAGGAATTTAAAGGTTTAAAACTGAATCAGTAAATAGAGCTGACCCGGACCTCTTCTTCCGAACACATTCCCAGATACTTCTTTCTTTTCCACAAGAAAGAAAAAGGTGCAGGACCTGAAATATCTGTAAAGTTTCTCAGTTTGATAATAATCTTCCTCAGACTTTAAAGATATAATTAACTAGGGATCGCAGGGCCACATTGTATCACTATGATGTTTCCCCTTTTCCAAACAAATGATCCTTTTCTTCTCACACTAAGACCTATAACATACGTAATGCTAATGTTTAACATTACTTTAAAAAGATACTGAAATTGGTAACTTTTAACCCCAAAATTGGCAGGATAAATACCGAAGACTTAGATTCTTAATTTGCAACTGAGAGTGACCCTTTTTCTTTAAATTTTGGCCTTGGGAGGCTCAGAATTTAAAGTGAAACCAGCCCTCACTGTGATTTAGTTTCCTTATATAGAGAATGGAAATGATCATACTGTAGTCACCTCCTAAAGATCATCCTTCTTGTAAGGGGGGAAAAATAACAACCCAGAAACAAAAGAATTGAGCAGTATTACACTCTATTCTTATCTTTATGCCATCCACCCCAAGAAAGAGGTCCTAGTCCTTCTTTCATCCTATTGTTCCCCCATATGGCTTTTTAAAATTATCTTTTTTGTTATCTTTTGCTTTTCTCTATTCTCAGTTGATTCTTTGGTATTTCCAACACAATTTTTTTAAAAATATATTTTATTGATATCTTTTACTTTATGTCATCTTCATTTCTAAATATATTTCCTCTCCTATATCTCACCCCAATTTTCTGTAGGATATGTATGTGCGTGGGTTGTTTAAATATAAAGACAGGGCTAGCAGGTCTCATGGATAGATATCAGCTGAGATTTTATCTCTCCTTCAGTCTCTAAGAGGCGCTGATAGAACTCTATTTGCCACCCCTAACTTATCTCTAGGCAAGGGGCATGAGTTTGGGTTCAAAAAGAAAGTTATTTTTCAACTCACTCTTAAGGGGAAGAGTATCTCTTGGTTAACACTCCCAGCTCAGTCTTTTCCAACCAATCAGTTACCCAAAAGATCAAGAAAAAAAGTAAGCAAACCCATTTATCCAAGCCAAACTGCAAACAGAAATCAGGAACGTTTTACAATTTAGGATACCAAGGAATACAAAAGAATAAATTAGCTCTTCTGCAGGGCTTAGAAGAGAAAACTTATTTCGTTCATTCTCAGTGATTTCTAGAGTTGCAAGAAGGAAAGGGATGTGATTTCCTGTAAGACAATTTCTCATACAGGCTCCCAGAGCTTCATCATTCAAGCTACACCCTATCTCTTAGACTCTCTCTCTCTCTCTCTCTCTCTCTATCTATCTATCTATCTATCTATCTATCTCTCTATCTCTATCTCTCTCTTTCTTTCCCTCCCCTCCTTCTTCCTCTCTCTTTCCCTGTGTGTGTCTCTCTCTCTTTCTTTCTTTCCCTCCCCTCCTTCTTTCTCTCTCTTTCCTTGTGCATTTCTCTCTCCTACTGTCTCTTGACTGTGCCTCCTCAAGGTCCTATCTCAAACTGTCTTTGCAACTGGCTGAAGTAAGACCCCTTTGAACTCTAGATCCTCTCACTTGGGAGTTGTTTCACTACCAGAGTATCACCATCAGAATCTACAAATGAAGAAATTTAAAGTAGAAAAGGAAGAGACAAAGAAAAGGGTCAGAAAGAATAAGAAGTCTCTTACACAAATTGTCTAAAACAGAGGTTCTTAGCATATGATTCTGTGGGTAAAATTGTCAGTGCTGCAACAACCAGAACCCAAACCTGAATACCATAAATTTAGGAACAATGATGGCTTATTGGTTCACCAGCAAGGGAGCCTCAACCACATGGATCCCAAAAGGACAAAAAGTTTTTATTCAGGCAGGAGGTAAATTGGGTATGGAGTACCTCTGGATTGGAAAAGGCTGCTGATAGGGAGTTTGTTCTTCAGGAATGCCCGTGCCTTGTTGCTTTGTGATTGGGCAGTGAGTCAAGAGGGCTGTGACATTCTCTGATCCAGGAGAAGGCTATATATATGCCCTGATGTGAGCTTTTGCTTTGGGGCCCACTTTAAGAAGAGTTGTGTGATTTGGCCAGATGAGACTCTGGGAAGCCGTTGAGCCCCCCAGCTTTGAAAAACCCAGATGTTGATGCTTCCCTCTCTGGTAACTGAATAGGTATGGATTTAATGGTCAGACACTGGAGGCTGTCTGCTGATCTATTTCTTTGTTTGCTTGTAACTTGTGTTTGCATTCTCTGAAGTTCAGGGTGCTGTCTCTTCCCCCTGAACTAGGTAAATGATGTGTTCGATTGATTAAAGTGAGATTGCTAACCCATTTTGAGTTGCTTTCCTTTAGAAAAGCAGATCTAAGGACCTGTGCTAGCAGCCGCCCTAGGTAGGGTAGGGTACTTGCTGATATGGGGATGAAAAGTATTATCTAAGAATCATCTTAGCAAAGTCTGGAGAGACTCATGATCAGAAGTTTGGCTACCTAGTGGGGATTTCTTTTAAACACAGCAACTCATAAAGATGTTGAAAGAGGACCCATACAGGGAAGCCATGATCAGCAAAGTTCACGGTAGCTTCATCAAGAACGATCATGCCATTTTCACACAAATAAAGTCAGATCTAAACAATTGGGAAAATGTCAGTTGCTTGTGGGTAGGCCAAGATAGTATAATAAAAATGACAATTTTACCTAAGTTAATTAATTTATTTAGTACCATACCAAACTACCAAAAGTTATTTCATAGAGCTAGAAAAAAATAATAACAAAATTTATCAGGAAGAACAAAAGGTCCAGAATATCAAGGAAATTAATGAAAAGAAATGCTAGGGAAAGTGTATGAGCCATACCAGATCGTAAATTGTATTATAAAGCAGCAATCATCAAAACTACTTGGCCCTGGATAGGAAACAGAGTAGTGGATCAGTGCAATAGATTAGGTACACAAGACAGTAGTCAATGATTATAGTAATCTACTGTTTGATAAACCCAAAGACTCCAGCTTCTGGGATAAGAGCTCACAATTTGACAAAAACTTCTGGGAAAACTGGAAAATAGTATGGCAGAAATTGGATATAGACCAATATCTTACACTGTATGCCAAAATAAAGTCAAAATGGATTCATGATTTAGACACAAAGGTTGATACTATAAGCAATCTGGGAGAGCAAGGAATAGTTTACCTGTCAGATTTATGGAGAATGGAAGAATTGATAACCAAACAAGAGATAGAGAATATTATGAAATTCAAAATGGATAATTTTGATTACATTGAACTGAAAAGTTTTTGTACAAGCAAAGCCAATGCAACCAAGATTAGGAGGGAAGCAGAAAACTGGGAAAGAATTTTTACAGCCAGTGTCTCTGATAAAGGCCTCATTTCTAAAATACATAGAGAATTGATTCAAATTTATAAGAATACAAGTCTTTCCTCACTTGATAAATGGTTAAAAGATATGAACAGGCAGTTTTCAGAGGAAGAAATTAAATATATATATAATATAGTCATATGAAAAAATGCTCTAAATCACTATTCATTAGAGAAATACAAATCAAAACAACTCTTAGGTACCACATCACACCTGTCAGATTGGCTAACATGACAAAACAGGAAAATTATGAATGCTGGAGATGTGGGAAAATTGGAACACTGATGCACTGTTTGTGGAGTTGCGAACTAATGCCACCATTTTGGTGAGCAATTTGGAATTACGCCAAAAGATTCTATTAAAATGTGCATACCCTTTGACCCAGCAATACCACTTCTAGGGATGTATTCCAAAGAGATCGTACAAATGGGAAAAGGACCCATGTATACAAAAATATTTATAGATATATATTATGGATAAATATTTATTTATATTTATTAATATTAATGTGATATATGAATGTAATGGAATACTATTGGACTATAAGAAATGATGAGCAGGCAGATTTCAGAAAAACCTGGAAAGACTTATATGAACTGATGCTGAGTGAGAGGAGCAGAACCAGGAGAACATTGTACACAGTTACACCCACATTGTGTGATGACTTAACTTTGATAGACTTGGCTCTTCTCAGCAACACAAGGTTCTAAGACAACTCCAAAAGATTCAAGATGGAAAATTCTATCCACATCCAGAGAAAGAAATACGGAGTCTGAATGCAGATCGAAGTATACTATTTGCTCTCTCTTTTTTGTTTTGTTTCTTCTTTCTTGTAGTTCATTCCATTGGTTCTAATTCTTTGCAACACGATTAATGTGAAAATAGTTTTAACATGAATGTATATGTAGAGCCTATATCCAATTATATGCCATCTTGGGGCAGAGGGTGGGGCAAGGAGAAGGGAAGGAGGGAGAGAAAATTCAAAACTCAAAAGCTTGTGGAACTGAATCTTGTAAACTAAAAATAATTTTTTTTAAATGGTCATGCCAGATTAACCACCTTCTTAGACAAAATTAGCAGGCTGGTAGCTCAAGGAAATACCACAGAGTATGCCTGGGTTTCAGTAAAGTATTTGAGAAAGTTTTTCCTATTATCCTTCTGAAAAAGATGGGAAAGTGGGGGATAGATGATATTACAGTTAATTGAATGACCTGACCCAAAGAATCTAGGTCATGGGAAGATGTCTACTTGGAAGGTCTCCAGTACAGTATCTCAAGGCTCTATGTTCTTGGCATACTCGTGAAATAAATTTCAAAGGGTCATCTAACACTTTAGATGACAGTAGATCCAAAAAGATCTCAAAAAGTAAGAATAATGGCCTGAACATAATAAGATTACTATACAAGTCTTAAATACAAAGTTCTACATTTGGGTTCTCCCGACCAAAAGAAAATCAATTGCATTTGTAAACGATGGGGAGAGTAGCTGGACAGCAGTTTTTGTAAAGAAGCAATCTGAATGCTTTAGTGGACCACAAGCTCAATAGGGGTTAACTACATAACAGGGTAGCCAAATGAGAGCGATAGATTTACATTCTAACCTGGTCAGATCCCATCTGGGGTATTATGTTTAATTTATAGAAGGATTTTCGGAAGAACAAACCGTTCCACTATTGATGGAACTGTGAACTGGTCCAGTCATTTTGGAAAGCAATTTGAACTCTGCCCCAAAAGTCATTAAAATGTGCATACCTTTTGACCCAGTGATACCATTACTAGGCCTATACCACAAAGAGATCAAAGGAAAAGGAAAAGGACCTATAAAAAATATTTATAGTAGCAATTTTGATAGTGGCAAAGAACTGGAAACTAAGGGAATGCCTATAAACTGGAGAATGGCTGAATAATTTATGGAATATGAATATAATGGAATACTATTGTGCCTTAAAAATTGATGACAAGGATAACTTCAGCATTTATATAGCATTTTAAATTCTGTAAAGCACTTTACAAATGTTATTTCATTTCATCCCCACAATAATCCTAGAAGGTAGGTGCTATTATTTCCCCATGTTATACATATAGAAACTATGGCACAGAGAGGTTTTAATGACTTGTGCACAAGATCACACAGCTAGTAAGTAGAGGAGGCAGAATTTAAACTCAGGACTTCCTGATTCCAATTCCCACACTCTCCCCTGCACTACCTAGCTGCCTCAATGGAAACCTGAAAAAACAAGAGTTGTTACAGTTGAGTAATCAGAAATAGGAAAACGATTCATACTATAGCAACTTCAAAAAATTTAAAAATGATGAGTCAATATTCCAGAAGACCAGTGATAATGTGCCTCTCCTGCCAGAGAGGCAATGGACTCAGGGTACAGGATAGAACATATCTGGACATAGCCCATGTGAGAATATGTTTTGCTTAACTGTGTAAGGTTTTTTCTTTTTTTTTTTCTTTTTTTCCAATTGGGGTGAAGAGGATGAGGTAAGAAAAAAATAAAGTAGATCTTTGTTAGTTGAAAAAAGAAACTTTTTTAAAGGGCAAACTCATATACTCAGAAGATAGTAAGGAGACCAGAATTGGTAATATACAAGGATAAATTAAAGAGGTGCTTAGCCTGGAGAAAATGAGACATAGAGGAGCTGTCTCAAGATATCTGATAGCAGAGTGACCAGACTTCAAACATCTGTTCAATAAACATTTATAAAGTATATATGTGTGTGTGTGTGTATGTGTGTATACATATGTGTGTATATATAAAACAATTGTGCAATATAGCTAGAGGTCATATTAGGTGCTATTTTAAATGCCTCAGGCAATGTAACTATAGGAGTAATGGGGAAACATTGAAAAGCAGCAGCAGATAACATTACATGGAAAGCCTTCCTAAGAATTGCGAAACTGGCTTCTTCTAGAGCAGTAGTTCTCCACGTTCCTAATGCTGTGACCCTTTAATACTCGTACGTGGGCGTATCTGCGTGTGGGCAGACTTGCCTGGTGACGGATAGAGGAGCTGTGTCTCGGTTCCCAAGACCATCAGAAATATGTGTTTTCCGATGGTCTTAGGCAACCCCTGTGACCCCTGTGAAAGGGTCGTTCAACCCCCAAAGGGGTCACAACCCACAGGTTGAGAACCCCTGTTCTAGAGGTAGTGGTCCCCTCATCTCTAGAAGTGACTAAGTAAGGAATACTGGGAAAGGATTGCTATTTTTGTTACATTAGAAGTGCTCTGAGTTCCCTTGTATCTCCAAGATTCTATTAAATCACAAATCTTTCTAAGTATTAAAGTACATATTGATGAAGCCTGCCCCATTTCTCACCCACGTGTGAGATGTGATGTTTGGAAGGTCCCAGGGCAAAAACTTTATACCACTGAAGATAACTGGATGAGAGAACTACTTATCTAAATGAACATCACTACAAAACTCATCATGATTTAAAATCATTATTAAAATGAGATCATACTAAGAGTTAATCATGTTGGTATTTTTAATTCATGTATTTTAATTTGGAATTTTGTTTTGTTTTTCATAAAAAATAATTGGACTGATTTTTCTTAAGAGCACCATGCAAAGCATGTTTCAGGGAATTGGTAGCCTCAAAATTACATCCATCTTACAATTTGAAATACAGTATTGTTTATAGTTTCTATAAATCCCATTCATTGTAGAATCTCTAGATTATATCAACTAAATTTATTTTCATTCCTTTTATTTACTGACTCATTAACTGGAAGGGATGTTAGAGGTCACCTTCACTCCTCCTCCCCTCTCCCCCCCATTTCACAGATGAAGAAATTGAAGATCAGAGACTTTGAGCGATCCCCGAGTCTTCTCTTCTCCAGGCTACACATTCCTAGTTCCTTTAACTGAGCTTTATATGGCACGGCCTCCAAACCCTCCACCATCCTGGCTCTCTGGTGGATACCTAGAAGCCTATCAATGAACTTCTTAAACCCTGATGCCCAAAACTGAACACAGTGCTTGAGATGTACTTAACCAGGGCAAAGTACAGAAGGATTAGCACCTCCTTAATTCCAGAAAATATGCCTCTTAGTGCATTCCAAGCGTGCACTAGGACTTTTTTGGCTGCCTCATGATGCTGATTAATCACGTTGAGTTTGTGGTTCACTAAAACCCTGAGATCCTTTTCTGACAATCTGCAGCCTCCTCAATCCTGTAGTTTTAAAATACAATTTTCTTAAACTCACATAGAACTTTAGATTTATCCTTAGACAATTTCATCTTATTAGATTCAGCCCAACATTTGAGCCTGTCAAGAGCTTTCTGTATTTAATTTCTGTGATTCAATGAGTTATCTATCCCTCTCAGCTCGAAATCATCAGCAAATTTGATGAGAATACCATCTATCTCTTTATCCAAGTCAGCATAAAAATATTAAACATTTATCGTGGCTGAGTACAGATTGCTGGGGCACTCCACAGCAGACTTCCTGCCAAGCTTGAACTGGATCATAGCCTTTCATCCAGTTCTGAATCCATCAAATTGTAGTATCATCTAAGCCAGAGGTGTCAAATACACCCCAGACCACACTACACTCTGAATGAGGCTGAACCAGATTAAAATGTAATTGAGAAATATTAATACAATAAAACAATATGCAGCCCATTATGATTTAATGACCCCTGTTTCTTTTTGAGCTTGACACTACTGTCAGGAAAGACTTGTCTCATCCCCAACTCTTGATGTTTTCCACAGTAATTGTATGAGACATTTGATTGAATGCTTTGCTAAAAATCTAGGTAAACTATACTCACAGCATTTCCATAATCAGTCCTGTATAACCCTCCTGTTTTCCAAAGTTTTTTCTAAATATCACTGAGGATGACTCAGTAGTCATATCCTCCAGTTCCTTCAGTATCCAAGGATGTGATTCATCTGGGCAAAGTTATTTGAATTCATCTAATGTCACTAGGTATTGTCCAACTGTCTCTTTACTTATAAGGGCATCAATTTCTTATTAGCCATTTTTGTTCTGTCATATCAGGTCCACTTTCTTGGCAGAGAAAATAGAAGCAAGATAAGAATTGAGCAACTCTTCATTTTCCCTGTTTTTGGTTATCATTGGCCCATTCACCCCAAGCATCAATTCCATCCTACTTTGATTCTTCTCTTTCCCTCCCTAGAGTCTCTCTTAACAGTCTCAGCTCATTTTGAACTTTCAAAGACCCAACAGTTGGCCTACAGCACTGTGCCTTGCTAATTTGGTTTCAGCGAGTTCTCTGTACCTCTTCAGACAAGTCCCACATTTATTCCTCTCTAGATTATTCCTTTATGACTCCTGAATTTCATTCTTAAGAATTTCTCATCCCTTGTAGAATTGTAATCTATGGCATCCTACCTATCTTCCTCTGAAATCTTATCTTCAGAAATCCCAGGTGCATATGTACCTTTTCTCTGCTTTATCACAAACCTTGGAAAGGAGTGGTTACTTCCCCCCCAAATTCCCATCATTTCCATCTCAAGAACCAGTTCCTCCTTGTTAATGATAACCAGACCCAGTACAGAATTTCCCTTTATTGGTTTCTCCACCTTTTGAAGGATGAAATTATCATTAAGGCATGTTGAATGGTTATTAGATGCTTAGCTCTTGGCAGACATACAAATAATCAATGTCACACAATCCCACTATATTATGCCTCTGTGCCAGGCTTGTGATCGATTTCCTAAAATCCTTTTCTATTTCCTCACTTCTTATCAGGTGTTCTGTAGTACGCTGAAGACAAAACTGCTTTTGTTTCTAAATGTTCTCCAACATGCTCCTCCACTCTGGTTCCCAGATTTCCTCATACACACCTTCTTTTAATACATAGGGCTTCCTTACCTCTTCTTTTACCTATCCTGTTCCTTTGGAATTCAGTATTCCTATCCACAGTCACATTCCAGTAATGGGTTTCATCCCACTAAATCTCAATGACAACTATAAAAATCAAATTTGCTTTCTTGTATTTGGACCTCTCCAGGGTTGCTAATTGGCAATCTCTTAGAGACTCTTTCTGCATGACAATTAACTGTCCAAATCTCTTCAGGAAGGAAGTTTTGCTTAAGTTACTTTTCAGAGCTTCACCAGATTCTACCAAAGATGCCAGTGTGAGAAGCACACAGCAGCTATATGGCTCAGACCCCAAGAACAAAGCTAGATTTTCATTCCATCTTCCAAGTCAATCTGAAGCCTGCAGCAAAATAATCAGGTTAGGATTCCCAGACTAAAGGGGAGCCTGAGATTCTGCCATGCTGAACCAGCAGAGCTTACGGGTTGGCTAATAGTGCCTGAGTCTAGCAACAGTCTACTGGAACTCCAATGAGAATGAGCTTACAGACCTATTGCTCAGGCCCAAGAATTTGTAGAGCCCACACCAAAAGAGCAGAAATCAGACTTTGGATCAAACAACGTTGGGAGCACTGAAACCGTTCAGGTCTCTAGGATTAGCTATCTCTGAGATCCTATTATATAATATTCACTACCCCTGAAAAAGCAGCAGCAAGACCAGCCCTGATAACCCTATAAAAGCATGCTAAGGCCAGTCTGAATATAAGTCAAAGTGGAGAAGTAGATTAAGAATGAACAAAACCACAAAAAAGGATCCCACCATTAAAAAACTCTTATGATGATAGGGACACTCAAGACACAAACCCAGAAGAAAAGGATCATTCTAAACCATCTATAAACAAAACCCCATAGAAAAACAGAGCTTAGGCACAAGTTCTGCTTGAATTTCTGGAAGAGATAAAGCAAGTTATTCTTAAAGGTCAGAAACATTTTTATAAATGAAATGAGGGTTATGGAATAAAGAATTGGAAAGGGAATTAACAGCCTGGCACAAGAGATACAAAACTTTACCCAAGCAACAAACAGAAAATTAGAATGGACCAAATAGAAGCCAGTTACTTCATGAGATAACAAAAATACTAAAATAAAGTCAAGAGCCTGGAAAAAATAGAAGAAAAAAAAAACAACTGCCCTGGAAAACAGATCTAGGGGAAAAAAATTTAGAATCATTAGACTACCTGAATGCCATAACAAGAAAAGTCTAAACATCATATTTCAAGAAATCATAAAAGAAAATTACTTAGATCTTGGAAAGAGAAGACAAAATGGAAATAAAGTCACTTCCTGGAAAAAAAATCCAAAATGAAAACTCCCAGAAACATTATAGCCAAAATCCAGTTTCTAAGCCATAAAAACCCCAAAAAACCCAAAAACCAAATATATTGCAAGCAGTCAGGAAGAATCCAAATAGTAAATAGCCATAGTCACAATCACAAACAATTTAGCAGCCACCACTATAAAGGAGCACGTAACTTGGAATAAGATATTCCAGTGGGCAATGGCTATAAGTTTACAATCAAGAATAACCTATTAGGCAAAACAGTATAATCCTACAGAGGGGAAAATGGATCTTTAATGAAATAGAGGACTTTTAAAACATTCCTAATGAAAAGACCAGAGCTGCATAAAAACTTTGAAGTTCAAACACAAGAGCTGAGAAACATGAAAAAGTAAATATGAGAAAACAATTACAAGGAAATAAACAAGGATAAACTGTTTACATTTTGTAGGGGGAGATAATGTGGCCCCTCAGAACCTATCATCATAGAGAGTAATAGAAAAAGCCTAATTAAACAGAAAGTATAGGAGTAATTGCTATATCTTAATAACCTTAAAAGAAGACTGGAAAGTGAAAGAAAGAAAAAAAATGTGAGAGAGGGAGTGAAGGGAGGAAAGAAGGATGGGCAGAATTATCTCATAATTAGGGCTCACAAAGAAGTCTATATAAACTGGGAATAAGGGGTGGGGAAAGTAGATGATATTTGAACTTCATTCTTATCAGAACTGGTCAAAGACAGGAAGAATACACACATGTAGGCACAGAGAAATTTCCTCAAACAGGGAAACAGGAGGGGAGAATGGAAAGCAGGGAAAGGGGAGGGAAGAAAGAGGGAGGATAACTAAAAGACATGCCCCCAAAAGCACCTCTTTTATTTTTTTGGTGGTAAAGAATTGGAAACTGAGAGGCACGTATCAGCTGGGGAATAGTTAAACAGCCAAGGCATATAAATGTGGTAGAATATTGTGTTGTAAGAAATAATTGGAAAGGATGGTTTCTGAGAAACCTGGAAGACTTATATAAACTGATACAGAATGAAGAGAGCAGAACCAAGCAAAGACAAACAACTTTTAAAGACTTAGGAATTGTAATCATAATAATGGCCAACCATGATTCCAGATAATTCCTGATGAATATCCACTCATACTCCTGACAGAGAAGTGACTGACTCACAGTACAGAATGAGAGACATCTTTTTTTGGACAGGACCAAAGCAGGAATTTGTTTTGTTTGACCATGTATGTTTTCAATAAAGGTTTTGCTTCTTTTTCTTAATTGGGGGGAAAGAGATTGGGAAGAAGACAGATTTTTGCCAACTGAAAAAAAACTGTAATTTAAAAAGATGACAGGTCCACTAAGATTCTCAGCTTGTTTTTTTAAATGCACAATAACAGTATCCAAAGTTTCAGTGAGTGGGCCTATTTAATCTGGGATGACATGAAAAATTACAATTTTTCAATTTTTGGTTCAATATGCTTATAATACAGGCACATTTGTGTTAGATTTCCTAGAACTGTCAGAGCAAAATTGTCAAAGACATATCTCCCAATATTTCAAATTACTTTTGTAATGTCCTTGAAGATTTACAAAACACTTTACTCACAACAATCATGTGAGGTAATACTAGGTGTGTTATCCCAATTTTACACGGCTGAAGGCCAAAGAGGATAACGACTTCCCGGGTTTCTTTATCAGGAGGCAGAGCCAAGATTCGAACCCAGGGCTCTGCTCACCTAATTCTCACACTATAATAAGGTGACTTTGCAACAATCCCTGCAGATCTTTGCTCCTTTTATCTCTGTTCCTTTTCTTTTCTTTTTTTTTTTAACTTACCCCTAGAGTCTTTCTACCCTTTCCCCTTTGGACTCTGATGCCATAGCACAGAGAACTAAGCCTGGCTTCCCTCCTTCCCACGCCCTCCCTACTGCACATAAGAACTGCTCTTACAGAACCCCAGGGGCATCGGAAAGCGTTTGGCATGAATCATCTCACTAGAACGTCCCAACAACCCCCGGTAGATGCTATTATCCCCATTTAACAGAAGGGGAAACTAAAGGCTGGGTGATTTCAGAGTCTTGTCCAGGGTTACAAGTGTCTGATGCAGAATCTGAAACCGGGTGTTCCTCACTCTGGGTGCATCATTGTCTTCACAATGCCAAGCTCCTCCCTCCCTCCCTCTCTCAGCCTCTCTTTTAGTCTTCCTCCTCCACCCCTCCCTCTCAGCCTCACTTTCAGTCTTTCTCTTCTTTCCTCCCTCCTCCCTTCTGGCTGGCGCAGGTGCAGTTCGTCTGGAGAGCAGGCGCTCCCCGGGTCACATGATTGCCTCGTGGGCCCCGCCTCCCACGCCTCACGTGACGGCGCTAGAAGAGAAAACGCCTGCTCTGAGCTGTGTCTCGGAGCTGCTCCGTCTCTCAGTCGGCGGTCCTTATTTCCTTTGCTCTTGGGCCGCTTTGCCCCTTACCCCCTACTTAGCTCTCATCGGCCCCGGCGATGCCGCTCCGGGCTGCCCCCGCCTCAGGGCGCCCCCGGCGGGGTTGCGTCCTCCGGAGCCCGGCCGGGCTGGGGCTGCGGCTGCTGCTGCTGGGCTCGTGTCTGTGCGGCTGGCTGCGGGGCTCGGAGGCGGCAGGCTCCCGCAGGCCCAATGTGGTCCTGATTCTCACCGACGACCAGGACGACCTGCTTGGCGGCATGGTAACTACCTCTCCCGGGGCTCCCCAAACCTCTCCCCGGCCCGAGAAGCCGCCCTGCCCTCCTGCCTATGCCGGGGCGTCCCTGGGTCCCGGGCCGCCCCCCGCCCCCGGCCACCGGGCCTGGGCTCACATCCCCGAGGATGGCCAGGGGCAAAGTGCTTCCTGGGGAAGGAGCCTTTTAGATGAGTCCGGAAGAAGCAGGTGCAGCTCGGGCGACAGCCCCGTCATTGCTTTGGTTTGGGGTGTTTTGTTGTTTCCTTCATTTCCCTTCTTTTCTCCCCAGTCTCGGTCCGGGTCATCCCACCCCGGGGCCTTGAAGTCAGTCTCCCATGTTTAGAAATTAAGGAAGTGAGAAGGGAGGGGGAAGAGAGAGAGATTAAGGAAGTGCTTGTGGTCAGAATTAGTCGCTCGGACGCCTAGTCGGATTCAGCAGAAATGATAGTAACTAGTATTCGTGTAGCTAGGACTTGTCCGAGGTGCCCCTGGGCATGCCTCTTACTCTCTGCTTCAGTCTGCTCATCTGCAACATGGGCTTAGCCGTAGCACCCACCTCCTGGGGTGGTTGTGTGGATAAAATGAGCTCGTACCTGTCAAGGCTTGAATAAGGCAGGATTCAAACTCGTGTCCTCCAGCTCTCCATTCACCTCACTGCCTGGCTGCTACCGTTTTCTCACCCTGCAAAAACTAATTATGCAGTCTTACTCACAGCTTAGTGGTGCTGGCCAAGCATTCCCATTAATGTTATTGGAGGCGTCTTTTTTTTCCCAGAGTACTTTTTTTTTTTGGCTGGATTATAGTCATGGTATTTTAAACTTTTAGAGGTCATCTATCCTGACTTCAGTCATTTAACAATTAAAAGAAATAAAGTGGTCCCAAATTTTAAATTAGAACCCAGTCCTCTTACTGAGCTTAGAGTATTGTTTATCATCATCCCAGAATTTGAAGAGATCTGGCAGGCCGCCTAATACAAACCTATTTGAGGCTTGAACAAGAATCTCCAGTAAATTTAACCAAGAAGTGGTCAGTTGGCCTTTGCTTAAAGATCTCTGGGATTCCCCCAAGGCAGACCATTCCACTTTTGGATCTGCTAATTGTAAATCTGTGCTTCTACAAGTTGCACCTGCTGCTCCAGGTTCTACCCTCGGGGTCAAGCAGAACAAATCTAATCTCTTTCAAATACTTGATAATAGCAGTTCCTTTAACTGATACTGATTTAGACACCCCTCACCATCCTGGTGATTCTCCTTTCAGGTTTCCTCTTATTTTCTAATACATTCTGGGTCTGTGAAAATATAGGCTATGTAGCTTCTCTATTTTTTCATGCTAAAAATATTTTTATACCATACTTAGTACTACTGTAATTGTAGTGGTCATCTACCCTGTGATCCCTTGGTTTTCTTGCCCTCAGCCCTCAAGACAGACCTGACCTTTAACTGGAAATCAACTTCTTTCGTTTCTCCCTCCCACTCTCCCCAGCATGCCCAGTTGAAACCTGTTAGAATTTCTGTTTGAGGACTACTTTTGGCCATCATTTTTCAAATTCCTCCAATATTTATCTTTATATTTCTCTGCTCTTCAGTAAAATGAGTATTTTTTCACAGTTATTACAAGCAAGATTTTAATATGTGAAAGGAGCTTTGTAAACTGTTACAGTTGTGAAAGGTTTATTATATATAATCCATGATTGCTTCTTAAAACTAGAATTTGACTACTGTTGACTTTCTTTGCACTAGTAAGAGGTAGACTTAATGTTTATTCCTTCCTAACTACCTGTTCTTTCACCATTTCTAAGTATTATTCTAGACAAGTTAGCCTTAGCAGTGCATGGTACTCTGCTTGTAGGGGGTTTTCCACTGATTTTTAGCCACTTCACTGGATAGTTAAGGGGAGTTACTTATTACTAGAGTCCCCAGGAAGCGTAGAGATGAGGGAGTGTATTCTACCAGATTATAATTTCACAGCAGTAACTCAGTTGTTTTTTTTTTCCACTTACATGGTTGTAGTCCGTATTGTTTTCCAGATTCTACTTAATGTCACTTTTCATCATTTCACTTCTTCCATGCTTCTCTGCTCTCTACTTAGTGGGATTAGAGAGTATAAACTCCCTAGTCATGACCTACCTAAGCATAATTCAGTGCCCCCTCCCCCTTTTCTTTCTTTGTAACACCCCTGTTAAAAGTTATGGTAGATACAAGTTCAGATCAAGGAGTTCACTAACGATGACAAAGTTCACATTGTTCTGTTAGTATAGAAGAAAGGTAATTGAGTTAGTCCTGGGTTGAGAACCAGCCTGCAAAATGGTGGGAATTAGACAGGCACCTGGTATTGCAGTATTGGGACAGTCATTGCCAGTGAAGCTTGACTTTTTCATTTGTTTTTAGCGGCTCCACTTCACTCTTGGTGCAGTCTGAACCATAACTAGCCTAGCATAAGTAACATTTCTCCAGAATTCTGTGATTCTCAGTTATTTAAATGTGATGTTAGAACAAAACAATAGGTAGAAAAAGAACAGGACATCAAGCCTCAAAGGAACAACTATATGGAGCTCTTTTTAAGTTTAATGGCTGGTGCTTATAGGATCTTTTAATTAATAACTGCTTCTCTTGCAGACTCCACTGAAGAAAACCAAGGCCCTCATTGCAGACATGGGAATGAGTTTCTCTAGTGCTGTAAGTTTTGAACCTAATTTCATTTTTCTTTTTAACTAAAAAGTTCAAAGGCAAACTTTCTATCATACTGTGCTATCATTGGGAGAAAAGACTTCATTAACTTAAATGTAGGGTTGAATTTTGTCAGTGACTTTAGGTTGAAAAGTTTTCCTGAAAGGAGAAAACTGTATTTCCTAAATCCCGTATAGCACACAAACCAGAAATAAAGTGCAAATTAAATGTTGACCTGATTTTTCTTCAAAATAAAACCATATTTGAGGTTGTTACACTACAGCATTTTTCTGTTACTGAATTTAGTCATGTTCTTAAACTAACTTCTCCCTTTCTCCAACACTCTCTCCCTCCCTTTCTTCCAAAACAAAATTCTAGGCATTTCATAACCTGTGTTTGTCATGTCATTTACCCTCAACTGCACCACATTCTTAGGCATCTGGAATCTCAATTAGCTTCTTAGCTCTCTTAAATGATGGGATTTTCTATCCTTCCACTAGAAAACTGTTGGGCAATCCGGCAAACTTCACAAGTAGTTTTCATTGCTTCCTGAATTCATTTGTGTTATAATCATAGCTTCTCTCCTGCTCAGTAAACAAGTGGTGTAGCTACATCTGTGTCAAAATAGTTGACTTACCTTTTGGTTTGGAAAAAAGAAGTCTTCCACAAAGTTGTGATGCTTTTCCTATTTCTTTCTGTTTAAATTGTCCTTTTAAGTACTGAGCATTGTTTTTAGAAATGGTATCCTTGATCATTTGACAAAAAATTATCTTCCTAATCATTCTAAAACTTCAGTTTTCCAGGAGCTACACCTAGTATTGTAACTAAATTTTGTCTAGAAATAGAAACATGAAATACCAGCTAGCCTATATTCTTCTGTTCTGATTAATTTGAATAACTTGGGGGATGGAGAAACACTGATATTCCTTAAGTGAGTATTTAGAAGGAAATTTTGAATAAAAGAAATCTGTGCCTGCTTTATGTATGGGTCCACAAATGATAATTTCTCAAGAAAAAATGTAGTCATTGGAAGTATGTGTACAGTTTATAGTTTGCCTATAAGTTTTTCATGTTCTGCTATTCCAAATAAGTTATAAATTCCATGAGAATAAGAGGCTTTCTTTGTCTTAATTTCCACTAAATCCTACATAGACCTATTGATATGATAGTTTAATCTTTTTTTTATTTTACTGTAACATTATTAGTTTCATGGACAGTAATAGAAAACTTAGTGAAAGTACTGTCTCTACTAGAAAGTTGGGGGGGAGGATATAAGAGAACAGATTTGGGGGAGGCATATTCAGTAGGCTCTGTATCTTGTGGTGGGGGTAGGGGAAAGACAGGTAGAAAATTTGTAACTCAAAATCTTGTGGAAATGAATGTTAAAAACTAAATAAATAAATTGGGAAAAAAAGAACTGTCTCTGCCTTAGTTCTTGAGCTTAGTCATTCTGTAGTATCTTATTACTAAAAGACGTTTTAAAAATATGCTACATTAATCTTTTGTCTTTTTTTTTTCTATTGTCAAAAAAAAATGCAGCTTCAGAGTGAAATCTTGTTGCTGTGACTTATCTTTTCTGTTGTCTTTGTAGTATGTTCCAAGTCCCCTTTGCTGCCCCAGCAGAGCCAGCATTCTGACAGGGAAGTACCCACACAATCATCATGTTGTTAACAACACTTTGGAAGGAAACTGTAGCAGTAAGTTATGGCAGAAGATTCAAGAACCATATACCTTCCCAGCAATCCTCAGGTCCATGTGTGGTTATCAGACATTTTTTGCTGGGAAGTACTTAAATGAGGTATGGAATATCAATATCTTGTCATAGAATATGCTATAATCTCCAGAGTTTCTGGTGTCTAACCCTAAACAAGCACTTCTTTCCATAGAAACTCAAGACCTAGTAAGTTCTTTCCTTCTCTTTATAGTCGCTCCTATTTTTCCGTATATTCTTTGAGCCTTTTTTTTTCCAATTGAAGGCCTGACTCTGAAGTGATGTCTGGATGCCCTCCCTCTTTCCCTCACCCCACCTACTCCCACCCCAACCCCCAAGAATTGGATGAGTGTATGACTATTAGCTATATCAGTCTCTTTCCTCATTCTCTCCAGTTTCATTACCCTTTTCTACCCCATGCACATATACTAGTAGGATTATACTATTTTTAATTTACTCTAAACTGTAAAATTAACTGCAGCTGGCTAGATAACACTGTTGTTCTAAAAATCTGTGCCAAAGTCAAGCACGTGACACCCTAGTTACTTTGACTTTGGAAGCTTAAGACAACTAAGCATGCTTTCTGTACCAAGTTAAGCCATTTGGAAAGCATCAAATCTTCCCATAAATTGACTCTGCTTTCAAGAGCACTTTGTGTTATGATGAAGGAAATAATACTTTACCGTCTCAATTTATGGTATTAAACTCCAGTTTTGACTTTTAGCTTGAAGGCTGTGGGATATGGGGAAGAAATGGTATCTCTGGAGGGACTGTTTACTTGACAGAGAGCAAAATCACAAGTGTGGAGAAAGAGAAGGAAAGACATTCCTTTACCCGCTCTAATTATAATCGCTCCGTTGTTATCTGAGAGAGAAACTTAAAGAATTTAAATTTTAAGATGCAAAGATTCTAATTGTCTTAAGAAAGCTGGTCTTAGGGGAGTGAAGTGTAAACCTTGTCCATTGTGGTTTTTGCCATTCTATCAGTCTTACTTAACAGTTAAGCATAAAGACCTTCACAGCCGTCTAATTAGGAACAACTGAAGTCGAGGCTCTCTGTTAGGCCCCACACTTAGCCTGTGTGTGACTCTGCAGATTGTCACGTTTGTGTTGTTGAAATGGGGTGGCATTTTCTTTGACTGCTTATTGACAGGGCCGGGTTACTCATTTCTTCTAGCTACTCAGAACTGGGAGCTGTATAATCTTTCCATTTTCTTTTTAGTATGGAGCCATAGATGCTGGGGGAGTGGAGCATGTGCCTCCTGGGTGGAGTTACTGGTATGCATTGGTAAGTGGCTTAAATAAGAGCCCATAAGAAGAAAATACCCCCAAAATGTCCTTTTGTATTATGTTCATGCTTCTCTAGATTTATTTTTACTTGGCTGTGGCATAGATTGACTTTTTGGGTGATTGGTTATGGCTGTATGTTTTCCCTTTTCTTATCTACATTTCTGATCTTCTTATTCTTTCCCCAAACCCCTCCAAAAATCAGCATTTCTCTTTTCATTGAATTTTGAATAATTTAGAATTTATTTCTCTAGTCTCAAAAATGACTCGATTTTTCTGTTAAAATTACAATTTCAAAAATATTCTTACAGTATTATTTTGGGTAACTGCCTATTCTTTTTACCTGGTAATCATGGAACCCAATCTAGTTTTAGAAAGCTTTCCATTTCTTTGCAAAGCTCACAACAATTTTTTTTTTCCTAACCCTTTCATAGGAGAAGAATTCCAAGTACTACAATTATACTCTTTCAATCAATGGGAAGGCACGGAGGCATGGTGAAAACTACAGTCTGGACTACCTGACAGATGTGCTGGTGAGGCACTCCACTTCATTCCTCTTCATGACTCTTGTACATGAATCAGAACTCTTAGGTTCCAGAAAGCCTTTGACCTGTGTTGTTAACTTAGGACAAGTAATGCTCATGCTATAGTAATTTGTTCTAATGTGTAACTAAGGCTTCTAGATGAAATTTTAAACCACATAACTCTCAATTTTTTTTAGTACTTTAAAGTGTGCGAAAGTCTTTTTATCCAAGCCAAAATTACTGTGTTCAAAATTCTAGTTCTGAACCCTTTTTTAAATTGAAAAAAACTTGTTTTGATGCAGCAATTCCTCCTTATGAAACAATTAAGGAAAACCACTTGGTAATGATGGTGATGGTACAGGTAACGTTCCCATTTTCTATAGCATACTGATTGTTGGAAAGAAGGGTGGTGTAGCAGCAGTGACTTACATATGGTCTTTGTCTAGATTATCCTCATGAGGTTTAATTTAATCCTCTTGTGTCACCCAAAAAATCTTGCCATGTTTTCCCTAAATTCTTCATATGCATTACCCTTTAAACACTAGCTGTTGCATTCATATACCAGTTTCTTCAGCAGTCTGGGGATGATTTTGACCAACCCATGAACCTTTTTGAAGGTCAACTTCCTTCACAAGGAGTCTTATTTCACTTTCCAGATAGAAGTACAAAACTTTTTGTGTGTGGCACAGATCCTTTCTAAGAATACTTTTAAATTATAATATATAGGATGAGTAAACTAAACATAGTGAAATAGTTATCAAAATATTTAAACTAACTTGTGGGTGCCTTAGGGGTCAATGGACTCCAGGTAAACCACTGATAAGGGTTGTCTTGTTTTTTATTGAACCTTTATTGCTGTGGTGTAGCATGGCCCTCACATTTTTTTCCTATGCCTTTTGTCACACTCCAGACTTTTCACCAGAAGGTTACTGTCAGTTGATGATTTTGCACAGGGGACCATAACAACTCACTAAACTACTATTAGTTGTACTAGAGTTTGTTTTAATTAGTGAAGGGAGTCCTTACCAAGGTGAAATCATAGATTACCACAGATTCCCTGGTACATCAAAGGTTCAGTGACCCACTGCATTTGAGATACTCTTCCAGCTTATCCAAAAAAACCTGTGCAATGTTTTCAGTCTTCCCTATCACTAGAACCATTTTGATGGAGGAGGGGGAAAAGGTGAGGGAAACCTTGGATTGTACTGAATTATAGGGGAACACAGGGAAAGAAGTCAACCAGCTAGTAACGTAGTTACTTCCTATGTACTCAGGTTACTGTGTCTTCACAGTAGCATACGTGACTATGGTCACACAAATTAAATCTCTACAAAGGTATCATTGTGTAGGTGAAGTAGAATAGCTTAACTTACTAGTACTGAACACAATTTTTTGGTTTGCTTTTTGCTTAATATAGACAAATTGCAATAATGACTTTGGTGACCTTTTTCTTTTCCTGAGCTGATGAAATATGCTCAGAAGTACATTGATAAAAGTTAATGCTAGAAGATGATTCTTTTCCCTTTAACTTTCTATGTAATCAGGAACAGTAACCTCCGGTCAGTAAAGAAGAAAGTAACCTGGTTTCTGTCTTTTTGTCATGATATGTTTGTGTGTCGGTAGAACTTGGAAAATTGGAAGCATGTATTTCATTTTGTAAAAATGGAGACTTTGAAAAGGGGAGGGATTGCTACTTTATTTCAAACTTAATATTTTTCACATTGGGAGTATGGATAGTATTTAAGAATAAATCTTACCATTCTTACCGTGAAACTATAGGTGTGTCCCAAAGCTTTGTCAGAAGTCTCCTTCTCTCCTTCCCACCTAATCGGTTTTCATGGGTTCAGTTACCATCTTTATGCTGACTTCCAGATCCAGCCCAGTGTTCTCTGCAAAGTTCTAGTCTCTCATCAGTTTCCTTTTGGATATTTCCAATTGGATGACCCATAGGCATTTCAAACTCAACATGCCCAGAATCTAAGTTAGGTTTCTATCAAACTGACTTCCTTTATTACTGTTAAGAGTGCCATTCACAGGTAGCTATCCTCTACTCCTCCATTCTTCCTCTTTTTCTGTATCCAGTTCCTTGCCAAGTCTTGCCAATTGTACTGCTGTAACCTTTTACATCTGTTGACTTCTATCTTCATATAAGGCCACCCTTCCTTCAAGCCCTCAGCACCTCTTGCCCACATCATTGCTTCCCACTCTGATTCATCTTCATATGGTCACCAAAGTGATATTCCTGAAGTGTAGGTCTGACCATGATGAATCCCAGTCCAAAAACTGTACACTATCTCCTCTGGTATAAAATATCTCTTAGTAATTTTACAAACCTTCACTCTGGCTCCAGTCTGCCTTTCTTGCACACGCACGCACACGCACACACACTCTCATTCACGTGCACACATTCTCCGCCTCTGCCCCTCTCTTTGAAGGGAGGGACTGTTCACCTTTATCTTTGTATGCCCAGCCCTTAGCAGAGTTCTTGGCACATAACTGGGTACCTAATAAGTGCTTATTGATTCATTGTATCCCACGGTGTACTTCTCTCTAGGCCTGAGCCATTAAGTGGTAAGTTCCTTGAGAGATAGAATCTTGGACTGTCTTAAATCTCTGAACTCTTAATAGTACCATTCATCCTGTGCTTATTTAAGGGGTAGATGATGGAGAGATGTTGCATTTTGTGTTTTTCAGGCTAATGTCTCTTTGGATTTCCTGGACTACAAGTCAAATTCTGAGCCCTTCTTCATGATGATTTCTACCCCAGCACCTCATTCCCCTTGGATAGCTGCCCCCCAATATCAAAAGAGCTTCCAGAATGTCAGTGCACCAAGAAACAGTAATTTTAACATTCATGGGAAGGTAAGGTCTCTACAGGTCTTTACTTAAAGCCCTATTTTTGGTTGAACAATAGCTGTTGTGTGCTTATTAACCTGGTTATTTTCCTTTTAAGCCTTAGAATAACTAACTGTTAGTATACCTTTGACACCAAAGCATAGGTCATGGCTTTACTATATATCTTTTTAGAGTCTGTTCCATAAGCAAGCTAAAGTTTTGGGGAAATGTAACTTCTGAATCCCAAATCACCCACTTTGCTCTAGTAAGACAAGGTTCCTTGATCTTCACTCAAGTTATCAGGGTGGCTTAAGTGTTCGTGATTATTCAGTCTGCCACTAATAAGCTATCTTTATTCCTGGGGTTTTGTGACCACTGGGTAACTGGCTGGTATGAGGTATAGATAGAAGAGACAAAAGGGTGGGGAAAAGTGAGTGGGTGTCTGGTGAGGAGTCATCCCTTTGATGCTGTTCACTTCCTTTTCCTTGCAGTAAGATGGCCAAGGTGATGCCCATGGCCAAAAGAGAGGACTTGGGTGCCTGGTTTAGTGAACTTACTAGCACCTTAAGATTAATTATGTGGTAACATTAAGTCTTAACCTTTTATAAAGTATGTGATCATGAACACAAATAAGAGAAAGCTATGACAAGTAAAAACTTAATTTCAGTTGTCTCAGTACTTTTTCCACCGAAAATTTTTTCCTACTCAAATTCATAAGATTATTATGAACAGAATAAATGGCCATTCTTTAAAAATGAAAATAAAAGTAATCCTGGGGCAGTTACCAGAGTGATCCTGAATGGAGTATCCAAGAGGTTTGTTACTTTGACTAAATAGCAAAAATTGTTGACATTCCCCCTTTCTGCTGTTGTTTGCCATTGGTGGCATTTCTTTGGTGTTAACTTTTTTTCTTACTTTTAGAACAAGCATTGGCTAATTAGGCAAGCCAAGACCCCAATGACTAATTCTTCAATACAGTTTTTAGATGAAGCATTTAGGAAAAGGTAGGCATTCTTCCTTTATCTATATACCATAGTGATGTTTTAGGAGCTCCCAAAACATTTACTCCTTGTAAATTAGAAACTGCAGCTCCTGTGGCTGGTACTGGAGCAGATTGGCATGATCCAGTTAAAACTCATCCATGAGTATGAATTCGTGTCTCAGAAAAGGGTCATTGTTCAGGCAGATTAGCCATTTAACCCTTGCTTGGACTGACCCAGATATATTGCAGAATTATTAGACTCTATAACTTGTCAAAAGGTCAGTATTAAGACTTCTGGGTTGGGAATAGTATCCCATAACCACACAGTCACTGTCTTGAAGGAAAGCCTACCTGTTAAGAAACTTAAGTGGCCCAAGTAAAGTCTCTATACCTAATATCTGAATAAAATGTTTGCCCTTGAGGGTTTCAAATTTTTCAGTGATAACTCAAGCAAAAAATAACGTAAAGAATACCTTTTTTAATCCCGGGAGTATTTTAGAGTGTAGTTATGACATAATATAATGAGAATACTATAATGCTTTCTGTGTTTATTGAATTACTATCTATATCTTCCCTGTAACTCTCCCCTCATCATTTCTAAGATTTGGTCTAAAATGATGCCGTATGATTGTAAAAGCCTGTTTTAAATTAAAATAGTTCAGGGTCTAATAAAACTTCTGACATTCAGTAAAGCATTTAAAATTAGAATTAACTGATTTAGAAAAATAGTGCAGAACAGCAGGCTTTTTTAATTTAGTCAAAAATATTCATACTCTTAAATCAGCGATAACTAAAAATGTTACCTCATTAATTATCTTCACTTCAGGTGGCAAACTCTGCTGTCAGTTGATGACCTAGTAGAGAAATTAGTAAGGAGGCTGGATTTCCATGGGGAACTAAATGACACCTTTATTTTTTATACATCAGACAATGGCTATCATACAGGTAAGGGACTGATTTGATCTCTCCTAAGCATTGGGTTTCCCTAATCATTTGTCAAGTATCAAGTATTAAGGAGGCATGCCTCACCTCTAGAGGTGGAAGGACAAAAGGTACACAGAAGTAGAGAAATAGCAGGAGTTAATTGTACTAAGTGCAGCAGCAGCTCCAAGAAAGAAGGGATCTTTGTAGGAGCAGTCAAGCCACACTTTGTAGAGCTTGGAGGGGAGTTTCCAAGGATAGTTCTGAGTTAGAGAGGCCTTGGGAAGGCATTCTAAGAGGAGCATCAATGGGGGAAAGTCTCCTTGTCAGAAATGATTTTCCTGTTCAGCTTTAGCTGAATCACTGACATCAGAAAGTTTTGATACTAAAACAGCAGCAGGAATCATCTTTCCCTTTCCCTATAGCTGTCCTTTCCCATACTTGAACTTTGAGATAGATCTGAGGGAAGGAAGAAGATTGACTCATTTCTGACATTTCTGCTCATACAGCTAGCGTATGAGGCTTTCTTTGCTATTGTCATGTGCATATAAAACAGCCATTGGGATGGATAAAGGAATGAGTCTAGGATTTATGGTGTCAATCCTTTACATTTTATTAACTGCACTTTACCCAATTTCCTTATCAGTAAAATGGGGACAATTCTAGCACCTGACTCTGGATTGTTGTGAGGATCAAATGAAATACTGATTGTAAAGTACTTAGCACAGTGCCTGGATGTTTACCATAATAGTTTTTACCCTGCTATGGAAAATGTAGAGAAAGAAGTTCTCTCTTCATTTTAACACAGATCAGAAGTCAGCTTACCCTTCATATTTATATTACGTAGATTTACATAAATACCTTTTATATATATTACATGTATTTATATAAATCACTATTGATCTAGGAGAGATAGAATAGGAGACTCGTTCTCTTATTTTAAGTGAATAAAATCAAGTGCAGCTAGAGTTTGTTTGGGGTGTCCATCGTAACGTATGTTTCTGGGTTTCAGGGCAGTTCTCCTTGCCTATTGACAAACGACAGCTGTATGAATTTGATATCAAAGTCCCATTACTGGTTCGAGGGCCTGGGATCAAACCAAATCAGACAAATCAGGTGAGATGATGAACCTCACAAAAGGCTTATTCCAAGTGAATGTACAGTGTGGAGGAGATGTGTCTTGGGGCCTGAGATACACAGAGCTCATGAATTCACGTTTATGGCATACACCTTTTCCCCCCCAGCCTTTCAGAGGTTTTACTTAGTCTTCAGAATTAGTATTCTTGGCATACACAGTGAATCTTCATGGCCCATGTTTTTCTGCTGTAGTAGCACAGTGGTCTTATCTCAGTTTTTGTTAAACTACTTTTTCACTCTGGGTGCAGCATTCTTCAGGTAGGTAAAAACAAGCAGGTTTTCAGTAAAATAAACCTATTTTGCAATTTAGTACTTCATGTTAGTTGATAGGATGTAGTAGAAGGCTCCATCATCTGAGACTCTTCCATTAATTTTTCTTATTAATTCCACATATTAAGCAAAAGAGAGCTTTTTTGCCTGGTTTGCCAAAATTTGCAAAATTGATTCAGAAACACAATCTGAGTATTACACAGCTCTAGTCTAATCTTTTGAGTTTTCAGCGAAATCCTAGCTTTTCACTCGTTCGTGTGTTCAGAGGACATATTTGTTCTTTAGCCTACTTTTGGCTGCTTTTTTTCTCAAAGGGGAAAGAGTGGCTTTCATAATGTGTAAGTCTTAAATCCTTCAGTCGTAAACTACAAACAGTAGGTATACCAGATATTGGGCCCCTTTTACTCCCAACTCATCGGGCTGCCTAAGTATGTTCGTTGTGATAGCAGTTTGGTTTATAAAATTGGAAATCCATCCAAGCTTGTTACTATCCAGTGAGTGTTTAGTATACAGAACTGACTCTGTAGATCATTTTAACATAAGTATTTCCTTGAACAGGTGAACTGACTACCATAGAAAGTCCTTGAACCAATGAGAAGGAAGATAAGGTGAAATACCTAAAATGTTTGTTTAACAGAATAAACTTTTAATAGGGACTCTCTTTACTTGGAAATATGAAATATTGATAATTGAGTTTGAGTAAAGCTCAGCTTTAAGCCAGTCAAATCTTAAGATTTCCTTCTGCAAATAAAGGCTAGTGAGATAAAGCTATGAACCAGAGCCTGCTGTCCTTGCGCACTTTCTTTCAGTAGGGGAAGGCAGGCTTCCTGGAGGAGGTCTGCCCCACTCACATGAGGGAAGTAAAGAGAGGCACAGAGATGGGGGAGAACAGGGCAAGGAGGATAATCCACTTTCACTGGGACACAGAAAGGAGCCCAAGGGAAAAATGGATGACTAACTTTACTGTTGGAAATTTGGTCGCCCTTCTTAAAGGAAGATGGGAACAGAGAAGAGGGCAGTTGGGTTTTGCAATAAAATGGTAATTGGTGAACTTGGGTAGAATTTTCAGTAAAGTGTAGGTTTTCAAAGTAAGTTAGACTTGTACCTTAGGGGATCTAATAGTCTGCTCTCTTGGGTGGCTCCTGGTACAGGAGTTAGGCATCCCCTCTGAGGGAGAGATGCTATAGAAGTCCTGGTGCCACGATTCAGGTTTGAGAAGTCTGAAAAGGAGCAGCATCCTTTTACCCAGGGAGAGTCCTGGCAGGTGCAGCCAGCCAGGGCTGAGGAGATAGAGCTTGGGCCTTGTGCCCCTGCCCCATAGGCATCTAGTAAGTGCTGTGTGCTAGGGACTGCTGTGGTAACTACTGAGGTGTCTGATATTCAGTAGGTATGAACTCCTAACTAGCTCTTAGTATGTCAGTCCCTGTAAATATACAATGGCCTTAGGGTTTTTTTCTTTGGGGGGGGGGGCGGGCCAATAAAATTTAGATCTTTCTAAAAGGGAACCTTAGATTGTCTGGGTCAGTCTTCTCATCTTACAAATGAGGAAATTGAGACCAGAAAAATAAAATGGCCTACTCGTAGTCTCGGGGTAGTAGTAGTAAGTAGTAGGACTCTTTCTGTTGTGTTTGCAAATTTCAAATCCAGTGTGAGAATGATATTTAGCCAAAATATTTCTCTTGCTTAAAGTTATTTGTTGTAAAAAGGCATTGTTGTTACATTAACTGTGGAGGGGAAAGAGGTATGGACTTGAGTGAGATTAGGATTAGGTTTGGGACTGGTAGACTGAGTACTTAAATGTTTGTTGAATAAACAAGACTCTGCTAGAGACTAGAAATACAAAGGTAGAAGAAAAATTCTCAAGTTTCCAGTTTGTTTTGGGGCTCGGGGGATGGCGGCGAGTTAATGACATTTACGCAAGTGGTTGACAAAGGGAAACCTGGCAAAATACCACAAGAAATTAGAAGGAGACCTCGTTTTGCTGGTGTAGGGGTGGTGAGCTTAGGAGGACTTGAAAGAAGTCTCTTCTAAGCAAGGAATACAGTGTGAGAAGGAGCACTGAGACAGGGCACAAGGAAAAGGCAGAATCCATGAAGGGGAGACATTGGAGCCCAGCTGAAGGTTGCCTTTGGTGATGTGGAGCAGGGAGGACACTGGCAGGCGTTCTTAGGAAGCTGGCTCTGGCATTGGTCTAGAAGAGGAATTAGAATGCCCAGCCAGAAATAAACTGACGTAGAAGAGGACAGGGAGGTGTTCCAGAAGTTGGAGATGAGTTGTGCAGATAAAGATTAGATCTGGTTCTCACAGAGGAGGTTCTGTTCTCTTGACTGGTGATAGGGGGAGGAGGGAGTGTTGGCACAGTGGCTGGTCAAACAAAAATGCCCTTCCTGATTGCCCCCACTCGAATTCTCCTCCCCAGAGTCAAGGTGTCCCTGCCTGGGAACTTAAGGTGGCCCTGTGAATGCGGTACTATTCCTCTGTTTCTTTGTTTCTTCAGCAAATACTTAACTTTGATCCTCTCAAAATAAACACTTCCATATAAATGCCCCTGTGTCTCAGGGTTTCACAAGATCTTTTATTTCCTGAGTTTGGTCCTTAAATGCTTAGGGTTTTTTCTTCAAACTGTTAGGGCATGATTTGTAGAGGAAAAACTGTTTTTCTCCAGAACTTTTTCTTATCCTACCTGTAAATAATTGATGTGATTAGAAATAAGTCTGACCATCTTATTAGTTTGGAGGAAGGAGCAATTTCATGAAAAAATTATTTAAAAGTTGAGTTTTCGTTGTAGTTATTTAGGGAAAAAAATCAATTTCCTTTGGTAGTCTGTGATTTGACGTAGATTTTATCTTACGAGTTTTTACCCAGCCAGTTATGTTAAATCAAAGTTATAACCAATATGACACTCTTAACTGCTTTAGCTATGACTTTCTATTTCCCATCCCTCCCTTTTTTTTTTTTTTTTTGTTTTTTGGAGGGCAAGTGTGGTTAAATGACTTGCCCAAGGTCACACAGCTAGTTTTTGTGTTAAGTGTCTGAGGCCAAATTTGAACTCAGGTCCTCCTGACTCCAGGGCTGGTGCTCTATTCACTGTGCTGCCTAGCCACCCCACCCCCCACCCCTCCTTTTCTTAAAGTATCCTCTGATCAAATATCAAGATACCTGTCTTTCTTACCCTTTGCAGCCTCTGATATTTGTCAGCATTGTACAGCTCACTGGGAGAATAAGGGGTGTCATGTAGGACTTCCATGGGCTCATTTCCAGCTGTTAAAGGTCTTCTGTTTTTTTCCTTCCTTCTCTGCTCTCATTTCTCATTTTTCTAATAGTATACCCTCAGAAAGTACTTGTAGGGGTGGTTAGGTGGCACAGTGAATAGAGCACCGGCCCTGGAATCAGGAGGACCTGAGTTCAAATGTGGCTTCAGACACTTAACACAAAAACTAGCTGTGTGACCTTGGGCAAGTCACTTAACCCCACTTGCCCTCCAGAAAGCAAAAAAAAAAGAAGTACTAACTCAGTTCCACTAGTATTGCTGATTCTATTAAGGGAAAGTCATTACTGAAATTCTTTCCCTTTTTTTCCCTCCTTTCAGAGGTTTTACTTTGTTTTCTGAATTAGTGTTCTTGGCATACACGACGTACAGCATAGTTATTTCAAGTCTGAACTGCTCCTACAGCTCTTGGGTCCCTTCTGTAACTTGCCTCTAATTCGGTCACTGCCTCTCCTCCCTGTCTCCAACTCTATGAAGTGACGACATCTAATTTCGCAGAGTTGTCCTGTATGCCCTGTTCTACTTTGGTTAAGCATGGCATTTGCACACGAAAACTGGGTATAAATGCTTGTTGACTGACATCACTATGAGTCTGTCTAAAAAAGAATGAAAGTACCCCAAACCGAAGAACTTGTTGCTTTTTTAAAAAGCAGAACCTGAAAGTAATAGTGTAGGGTCCGTCCTAGCAATATTACCCACAGAGAGGGGAGATGGGCCAGGCTTCTTCTTGCAGCTCTGTGTAAGCCAAGCTTCTCTCAATAACCGCCAGCTTCACTAAGCCTTGAGGCATTGCATTTGTGTTGTATTTTATAGTTTCTCAGGTGCCTTGGGTAACATCTCCCTTGTGTGTCGTGCATGTAGTAGATGCTGATTTCTAGCAGCTACTGAGTTATGCTAGATTTGAACCAATGAAATGGCACTCCAAGGATAGAATGTCACTTTGTTCCTCTGGGAAACATCACAGCTGTCAGCCAATTGAAAATTTGATCCCAGATGAATCAATGCCTAAGTAATAGATTCATAGAACACTGGTCTTTGTTCACATCCTTGCTTTTGTTCCCTTAAATTTGGAAAAATAAAAGTGATACCAAAGCTAGATGTTTCCAAAAAATTCTCTTAGAAACAGCTCTGGCTTTTACCTAGAGTTAGAAAGCTACTTATTCTTTCCTTTCAGTAACTAATAAATATTTACTTTGATTATATTCTTCATCTGCTATCAACAGTTTTGCTCAAACTTAGCATCGTTTAAGGTACTTATTTGGGGCCCAGTTCTGTGTCAGGTGCTATGAGAGGAAATGTGTACAGTACATATTCTTGAAGATGGAACAAGAGGGCAGTGATTATGTAGCAAAGCTTACCTGTACAGATGAATGTTGTTCCCTCCACCATAGTTACTTTAAGAGGCTTTGCAGTTTTTCTAGTGATGCTTCTAGTGCTTAAACTATTTTTTTGACTACCTTATTGAAGTTCCTTGCAAATCTTATATCACATTGCTTTCAGTAGACTTAATTCTGGTAGACATTTTTTTTGAGAGTTCGAGACTTTTTCATTTTAAAATAACATCATTTGGAACTAGCTGCAATTGATATTCAATCCACACAAAGTAGTGGGGAGAAGAGGAGGAGTGTATTCCCACTGTGCCCCCAAATTGTCACTTACAGAGTGATTCTAGGAATATCTTGAGCAGTGATGGCCTTAGAATAAGATTTCCAAGATGACTAGTTATGGGGGAAAAAAATGAACTGTACAGTGTTTCCATGCAGTCTCATTTTTATTTCCCTTATACTCAAAGCAAAAGCAAGTAGGTGCTAGTGTGGTGTTAAGCATCAGTGTGCAGGGAGTACCTAGTACTTTTTGTGGATCAGTTTACAAGCATTTGGAGGCAGTACCAGACCTGCTGTGTCCTAGACTTAGTTCTCTTTTTGTACCCATAGATGCTCATCTCCAACATTGACTTGGGTCCCACTATTTTGGACATCGCAGGCTATGACCTGAACAAGACCCAGATGGATGGCAGGTCCCTGTTGCCCCTGTTGGTAAGTTTATCATTTCCGTGAGGGTGGTGGCGAGTACAGAGTAATGGAACTCTAAGTCCCTAAGTACCAGCCCTTTTTCCCCTGCCTACATTTTCTTTTCTAGAGGTTTAATTAATTTGGACATTAGACTACTCATTTGTCCGGCCTTTAGGCAGCGCTTTGCTTCCGCATTGTAATAATAGCAACTGACATTCAACTTTGAGATTTTTAAAGTGCTTTGCATGCATCATCTCAACCATTAGAAGAAGACTTAAGTGTGGCCTGCTTTAAGAGCTATCATTTACACGGTGCTTTTAAGGTTTACAGATCACGTTACAGATATTATCTCATTTGATCCTTACAACTGTCCTAGGGGGTTGGTGCTGCCATCTCCATTTTATAGATAAACTGAAGCAGATGAGGTTAAAACTGAAGTTAAGTGACTGGTTCGCTGTCACCCTGCAGCTCCCTCCATGGTGCAGCTTAGCTGCTTCCATTTTCATTTGTTATCCATGATGCCACACTATCCCTGGCCTCCTCTAAGGGGTTAGGGGCAATGTAGTATGGTAGGTGGACTGCTAGGCTTCAAAGCCCATCCGACCCTGAGCATCTGGTTACTCCTATGTCTCCGACAATTCCGTGGCCCTTACCCGTGAAAGGCATAGATAAGTTCTCATTTGCCTTGGTGGAGGCAAGTGTCTGCTGTGAAATCATAGATTCTTTTGTATTGTGTATCATCTGAAGGTCAGTTATCAATTCCTACCTTGTGCCCATTCTTCTGGCCCTTAGGCCAGATTGAGTTGGAAGGTGCCTCAGATTCTGGACCAAATGAGATAATTGTAGAGTGCTTAGCTCAGTGCCTGGCACATGGTAAATGTCATATAAATGTTGGTTATTATTATAATTCCAGCCTCAGAGGAGAGGGGCCCAGTGATTCCCAGTCACCCATTCTACTTTTGAGCAGTGCTCATTGTTAGGAAAGCCTCTCCCCACCCCCCACCAGGCCTGAGTCTGCTTCACTGCACTTCCACTTTTTGTTCCTACTGCTGCCTTTTGGGTCCGGAAGAACAGCCCAGACCAAAGGGCCTCAGATCTCTAGTATTGCCTGGAGCAGTCACTGACCTTGGCCCTTCCCTGACAACCCCAGCTGCTTCCTCCTTCTTCCTCCCCAGAGTTTTCAGGGTCTTTACAGAGCTTTCATCCCAGCAGCCAGACAAGGTAAGTGGTTCAGGAAGCATCAGTGTTGGGCTTCTGAGGGAGCTGAGGCTTGATTCAATGATGCAGCAGTCAATGACTTTCATCCCCAAGTGAGCAAGGGTCACAGCAGATACCCTTTGCTTAATTCACTTGTCTACACTTTGTTAAATGAAGGCATTTAGATACACTTTCCCTCCTTGTTTTGTGTGCTCCTCTTTTCTTTAACTTTGGAAAATGTTATCACTGCTTTTTCCTTTAAAATGTCTCTGAATGCTTTTTATTTGTGTAGTGCCTTGATTTTTCTTCCTTATTTGTTACTTCTCTCCCAAACATGTGCTAAGTCCCTTGAGGACAGGTCCCCTATCCTGCAGTCGTTGGCATACCCCACATTGTTTGTCATCGCCACTCAGCAAGCACTCTGAGTTCTAGTGTAGCCTTTGCCTCCAAGACCTGGTTCTGTAGCCTTAAGCCAGTCCCTCAACCCTCTGTACTTCTCATCTATTCCTGTGACTGGAAAAATAAAATCTCTGATGTCCCAGGGAGTTGCTGTTAAGCGTTGAGGGTGTGAGATGGCTGTATGAATGGCAGGTCTGCTCGGTCACCTTTATGTTGCTCTACTGAGCTCTCAGTCTGTGTTACCAGCTGCCTATCAGACATTTCACACTGGATGTTTGATAGGTTTCCCAGTCTCAGCATGGCAAAAACTACCTTCATGTCTTGTTCTAAACCCATGCCTCTTCCTGATTTGCTCTCTGCCTAGAGTACCACCAGCCTTCATGTTACCTGTGTTTTCAGCTCAGCATAATTCTCACTTGGTTTGCGTCTCCGGCCAGTTGCCAGACCTGCACAGGATCTAATGCCCACCCCTTTCTCTCCACTCACCGCCGGTGTCCTCATTCAGGCTCTCGCTCTCTCTCCTAAGCTGTTGTCGCTTCCCAGTTGGTCTCCCTACTTCTGATCTTCCCCTCCAGACTGTCCTCTGTGCTCAGCTACTGGCACTTTGGCTGCCGCTCAGGTGTGACTGTCACCTGCCACCCCCACTACTCAAGTACCAGCCACTGCCTGTTATCTCTAGTCAAGTGTAAAGCTCCTCTGGCTTTAAAGACAGTCCTTCCTAACCCTTGCAAACCACCTGTGCACTCTTGCCCTCCTTCACATACTCTGGGTTCGCTAAATTGGGCTTCTTGGTCTGTCGGTGCACCATTTCATCTCTCTGCCCTTTCACTGGCTCCCTCGCCTCTGCTGCTTAGAATTCCAAGTTTGCTTGAAGCTCACCCCAGTCAGCACCTTCTGAAGGCTTTTCCTAATTTCTTTCCCCAACCCTTCCCCCTTGTCCAACCTCCCCCCTAAAAAAATATTCACTCTGTATTTTCTTTACATTTTGCATGCACGTTTATTTACTTATTTACTCTTATGTAAGCTCTTTGAGGGTAGGGGCTATTTCAGTTTTGTCTTTGTTTCCCTATTGCGTGGCACTGTGCCTAGCATGTAGTGAGGGCTTAAATGCTTGCATCACCTTCTTTGTTTTGTGGTTTGGTTTCATTTTTTTCCTAATGTGGCTTCAAATCTAATAATTAGAAATTGAGACCCAGTAGTCTGGGATCCAAGAGTAATTTTCTGCAGTTGGGTAAGTAAATTTGTGTTTCTTTTCCATGATGGATATTGATTGTTTAACAGAAAACAACTTGGGTTTCCTTTTTAGAGAGGGACCAGTAATGTGACTTGGAGATCAGATGTCTTAGTGGAATATCAAGGAGAAGGTTATAATGCCACCGACCCAACTTGTCCTGCTTTGGGCCCTGGAGTCAGTGTAAGTAGAGGTTATTTTCCCCCCTTTTGTGTAATCTGAATTTTATTACAAGTCATTACTGGCTTAGAAATGTCCCCTGCTAAAACCTTTGATCTTAGATGCCAGTCTCCTGCTCCGTGCCCTGCAGGACTCTTGGAGAATGTAGAAATGTGATCTTTACTCTCTTGTGTACACATCAGTGAAGCATTTAGTGGTACTTTCTCTCTTCCCCTCTCCCCCCTCCCCAGTAGTAGGGAGGTGCTGATCTCTCCACAGTTAAAGAGTGCCCCTTGTATCTGAAGGCTGACCTTTGTGAAAGCGCAGAGAGTAGGTATATCATCTATAGCCATTGTACAGAGAACCCAAATAGGGCTTAAATTCCTAACCTTGCTTTGGCAATAGGCCCTAATCCAGCAGTTCTCAACCTGTGGGTCACAACCCCTTTGGGGGTCAAATGGATTGCCTAAGACCATCGGAAAACACATTTCTGATGGTCTTAGGAACCGAGACACTGCTCCTCTATTAGTCTCCAGGTGGGTCCGCCCACATGCAGATACACCTACATATGAGTATTAAAGGGTCATGGCATCAGAAAGGTTGAGAACCGCTGTCCTAATCCATCAGGCTGAGCCATCCCTTGCTAGTAATTAGTGGTGGCATCCAGCCATCTAAAAGAGAAATGTATTTGGAGAATAAAATGTTTTCTGCCTTAGGCTATAGTGTTGACTCTGAAAAGATTTTTAAGAAATCAATTCCTTCTTCCCATTTAATATAAAACCCTTCATTTAAATTACAAAGAATTTAGTAAAGCTGGCACTCCTACCTCCCAGTGAGGGAGAAAGAATATGCATATTAAAAATTGAGATTGTGGCAATTTGGGCATCCAGCATACCAACTTCCTCCCACTCCCAGCCTTTTTTGAGAACTGCTGCTATTAATTATTGCACCAAACACAAACTCCCTGCCCCGTGGAGAATTCGGACGGCCAGCATCGCCTCCAGCGTCAGTAGCCTTGGGAACGACATACAGCTTGCTAGACATCTGTCACTGAGCATATGGTCTTCATTGTTTTTATTTTTAATCTTCTGACAGCAATGTTTTCCAGACTGTGTGTGTGAAGATGCTTATAACAACACATATGCTTGTGTGAGGACAATGTCAAAGTCGTGGAATTTGCAGTATTGTGAATTTGATGATCAAGAGGTGAGACACACTTGGCCCCACCCCTAGTTTCTTTTGCCAGTGCATCGTTCCTTGAGATTGAGCCCTGCGTCTGTTGTAGAATAATTCCATGGATGGTGTGTGGAGACTCAGAACTCCCTAGTGTAAGTCAACATAACCAGAAAGACCCAGTAGGTTAACTCATTCCTACAGCCAAAAAAGACCTAACAAGATCTTCTGTCCCCAACCTACATGAGGGGAGACCTCATTCTAGTTGAATGAGACCACCTCCAGAGTGGTGACATAGCATGATGAAGAGAGAGCCAGCCTCAGAGCCAGAAAGAGCTGGGTCAGCCCCACCTGACACAATTCAGCTGTGTGCCTGAACCGTTTGGAGCCCAAGACAGCTCTCTAAAACAAAAGGTGCCAACTTACATTAGTAGAAGGAAGTTTACTGATAAGAGAGCTCTGTTTAACCAGCCGAGTCATAGGTCCTCTCCCTTCCTTTATTCTCCTGAATAGGAGAGTAGAGGAAACCCACCAGTGTTTGTCTCCTTGTGATAATTCCCTCTCATGTTATTACTGTTATGCCATCATTAGAGCGAGGGCTTCAGCTCCATTCCTTGGAATGAAGGGACATTCATTGGTACAAATCCTGTAAAAATTAATCTTTGTTGTGATATCCTCCAGAGTCAGGATAAGAATTTGCTCTAGGACTTAGCCGGTTTTATCATGACATGTGTTGATAAATACAGTCAGGTTTTGGTCAGTATTCATCACATCTTACCTATCATTCCATCTACAAACCTGTTGAGAATTATATTGTCTGGATGTGGGTAGTGTGCTTAAAATATGTGGAAGGAAAATCGACACACGAAGAAACTCATACAAAACGACTGTACAAAGTATTGACTGTGGCAGCTGGCTAGCTGTATGCTACGTGTAGTACAGATCTAGTAGTGACTACTGATGAATTCTCAAATCTACATCCTCGCAGGAGTAGGCTTCAAAGATGCCCAGAGGCGGGGTGAGCCAGAGCCAGTCTAAGCATAAGAAGCCATGCAGGAAGCTTGCTAGGAAGCAGAGGTTACTGCGTTAGTCTGGTGATAGCTGCAGAAAACAAGCCTAGAGCAGTCAGCTGCCACAACAGTAAACATGAGTTAACCTCATGTTGGAGGAAGTGGGATTTTTGTTTTTGTTTGGGATTTTTCTTTACTGCATATCTTAAATATGTGCTTTGTAATGAATAATTTTAGAGGTGATCCACCTGAATATGCTGATCATTATAATTCATGTAAGTAACCTTAGCCAAATTGACTCAGTATAAACCATCATATCTGAACAGTTCTGGTCACTTCCTAGCTGTATTACTTGTGAATAAGACATCCAGTTTTAGTATTTATTTTTATTATTAATATTGAGCATTTTTTTCCATTTCTCCTCTAATCTCATAGGTGTTTGTGGAAGTCTATAATTTGACTGCTGACCCACATCAGATTGACAACATTGCTAAAACTATAGATCCAGAACTCTTAGGGAAAATGAATTATCGGCTGATGATATTAGAATCTTGTTCTGGACCGACATGCCGTACGCCAGGAGTTTTTGATCCAGGGTAAGTTTTTTCCTTCTCTTGCAATTGATTGTAAAATAAATCCTCGGTAAACATGGTGGCCTTAATGGTTATTCACTCTTTTTTTGCCACAAGTGGAGCTATGCAAAGCTGCATAAAGCAGTAGGATGCTGGACTAGGAATAAAGGCAGGAGTCAAGGCCCAGCTCTGTCAGTTCCTGTTCAACAAATCAGGGTTGATATCTCTGATATTCATCTACCAGGGTTGCTTGAGAAAAGAAGCTCTCTGAAAGGCTGTCATAAACTATGCAGTGTTACATATAAGATGAATGATTTGCCAGCGTTACATGTGCCTTCCATCATTTAGAGAATAAACCTTTTATCATATTTTTTCTTTAAATGCCGTACCTCATGTAGTTTATCATAGTAATAACTTGGAGCCCTTTCTCGAGCTTTGTGAGGAGACCCATAGGATGAGTGGGTAGGCAGGAGCTGCAGAGAAAAAATGCTCCAGAATTGATGGAAGAGAGCAGGCTGTATTACAGTTAGGTCATTGCTTGGTGTTTTAAATGAGCCTGACCTGCAGCTGGCCCTGACACCACTAGTGTTCTCCTAGTGATGCTGTTTGCTGACCATGGTGTTGCAGTCTGCAAAGAGCAATGGAGAGGCTTATGGTGGACACATGTGGGCTGGAGCATATTTACCAGCTGACTTGCACACAGTAATTGGTGGCATTAGAAAAATAGGGAACAAACTGGGCTGGTCGTATAGATGGATAGACCTACACTAAAGGTACCCACATATTGATAAAGAGCTTAGATGACCATGTTCAGGTGGCACACTGGCTAGAGCCTTAGCCTGGGAATCAAGAAGACCCACGTCCAAATCTATAGACGTGTCCTAGCCACATGACCCCAGGCAAGGCACTTAACCTCGCCCTGCCTTCACTCGGAGCTTATTGAAATAGAATATGCACCTCTTATACTTGGAGTGAGCTGTCAAGAAAAAGATGAAAGCTGAGGCCCACACGACTGCTTCTGATCTGTTGCAGATGATGCTTCTTGCCAGCTAAGCTCACTTCTCTCACATTGCTCTCTTTGTTCACTGGCACCTGATACATCGACATGGGTGATATGGGGACATTTCTACCTGCCTTTTTTTTTCTCACTAATTTGGAAATGCATTGCTCTTGAGAAATTATTTGAATCCAGGTAAGGGGCCAGAAAGCTGCCCCAGCCTGTATTGAGTCAGTGTGCTCAGCAGAATCAGAGCATTTAGAGCTTGCAGTCAATTCGAAGTAATCTAGTCCAGCGTTCTACTTTTGTAGACGAGGAAACCTTCAGCAGCAGTGAAGCAGTTTGGCCCAGCTCATCCAAGGTAAAGGCTGAACAAGGATCAGAGCCCAGACTAGGGCTACCCGGGGGGGGGGGGGGAGAATGTTGTGAAATGCTGAAGGAGGAATCACACCTGAGCCCAGAGGCTTCTTGTTACATTCAGCGTCCACTTCACATTTCCAAATAACTCGTACTCATATACACTTTATGAGGTTTGCTTTATAAGTCTTAGTCAGGTTGATGACCCTGAAACAGAGCAAATGTGACAGATGAGGCTGTCCTGAAGTAATGAAAGAACCAGAGAGAGCCAGAAGGCCTGGAAGGCCGTGGATAGGTCCTCTGTAGAGGATTTTCAGAAAGACATGGATAAGAATGAATTGCAAGGAAAAGTTGCAGATGGGCTATGCTCTGCACCCCTGGAGGGAATGTACGCACCAGAGAAATGGCTCAAATCCCTCGTGTTTAGGGGGTTTTTTTTTGCTTTTTTTGGAGGGGGGAGGGCAGGGCAATTGGGATTAAGTGATTTGCCCAAGGTCACACGGCTAGTAAGTATTAAGTGTCTAGGCCAGATTTGAATTCTGGTTCTCCTGACTCCAGGGCCGGTGTGCCACCTAGCCATCCCTCAAATCCATTCTTTCATCGCATCAGGGATTGACTTTAAATCGTCTCATTTTGTCACATGATACTTTTTATAGTAGATCATATTTTATTTCAAATCTTTTAAATGAT
>CM053581.1:374019789-374036892 GCA_028627135.1 Pseudochirops cupreus
CCCCCCCCCCCCCCCCCCCCCCGCCAGGTAACTTTGTTGGTCACTAGGGCCTGGAGTGGAACTGTACTTCCTGGTTTTCTGCTCTTGGGCCTTTGGGAATGCAGCTATAGGAACTGTTTTCTTGCCTTAAGAAGCTCAGACCTCTGCGGAGTAAATGTAACTTTCCTCTGATTTTGCAACTTTCAAATGTAGTTTTCATTCTGTGCATAGCAGCCGTTTATCAAGCCAGATGAACAGCTGCACATCTGCAGCAGCGAATGCTTTGGAAACAAATAATTTTTTCCTGGACACTTGCCTTTCAGCAGCTGCCATGGTATGACATCTTGTAGAGGGAGCTGTAGAAATCTAACTCTTTGCAGTAAAGCCACCAGACCTCCAACTGTTCCGTTGCTGGATCCTAAGATTACTCTCATGCACCCTTCTCTGCCCAACTCTGTTAATGCAGAAGCATCCTTTAGCTTAGCCCTACAGTGATGGTCGAGGGGATTCTTGTTCTTAATTTTCTTATGACCCAAACAGCATTAGGTAACAGTCTTCTGGGAGCACCATCCCTCATTTCAGGTCCCTAGCACCATATATTGGATAACTTTTTATTGTATCTCAGAAATTGCAAAAGGTACCAGGAAGGCAATTGAAAGAACACAATCAAATGAGTGGAAGAGGGTCATAGTCTACTGTGACTCTAATTTGATAGGGGAAGAAACAAGACACAAAAAATTAAAGAAATGACTTTCCCAAGGACACATGGTCATCAGCTGATTGTGGGTCTCCTGAATCCTAAATGTGTTCTTTCCACTGTATTATGTTGGGGGGTGGGAGGGAGGGTTAAAAGGAGACTTTGTAAGACTCTTATAGCTGGTTCAAATGTCTGACTTTATGATGTTATTAATATGAAGCCATTAGGCTATGTCTCATTTTTCTGAGGGTTTAATTTTTTCATTACAGGATTTTCTGAAATAAGACTGAAAATTAATGTTCCCAAAGCATTTATTTTATATGTCTTATATCTTACATGTCTTCTCATCACATTTACTCCCATAATGCTCTCCCCTCACAATCCTTTACCACCATCCTTAGGCTTACTGTCTGTCATGTGCTTTGTTTATTCTATCTGCATCCTGTCAGCAAATCATATCCAGCTTATACGGATTTTTTTTATAATGCATTGCCTTGCAGGTTTAATGGGATCTTCCTGGTGTCTAGAGGAGTTGGTCCTCTTAGATTAGTTACCTATCCAAGTCAAGGACTGTTTTTCTCCTGCCTTTTTCCAATGGTAGAATTATTGGTGTTTCCTCAGAGTAGAAAGAAGACTCTTACTTGTAACTAACTGGAGTTGATGCAACCTTTTTTTTTTCTTTCCTCTGTCTTCCTTCAGGCATAGGTTTGACTCACGTCTCATGTTCAGCAATTATGATGGCAGTATCAGGACTCGAAGTTTTTTAAAACCATCTCTATAGTAACTTCTCCTAGCCTATGCAGTTGGATTCCTGCGTTTCTCTCTGGAGTGACTATAATAGGTCTCTCTCCAAATCGTCAAGACCATTCCTGAAAGAGCTTCTGGACTGGCTTCTCATTTTAAATCCTATTTGGAAAAAACCTAATCAGCTGACTTCCTAGTGCAATATGTTTTTAAAACTGTGAACTCCAGTTCCCATCACAGTCAGAGGTGGCCACCCGGGCTCCATTTACTTGGCATTTTGAGGTTTTTGTATACTTTTTTGAACCCAGAGTTATTGGTGATGACCTGTGGTTCTGTATCTGAATAACAACTGAAAAATGAGTTTACAAATGAATTTAGATAAATATTTCAGTTTTTTGCCCTTGTCGGTACAAAGGTTAACCTGCACATTCCTCTTACAGTATTTCAGATTTTTAGCATTTTTGTATCAGAAATGCCAGCATAGAATTCTAATCACCATAATGTGACTCATGATCTGAATTAAACAAGTGCCACAGTCTTTTGACTATAAGCAATATCACTAACTCATGTCATGAGTGTGGTAGCATCCCAGACTTCACAGACTAGTCCTTTCCCATCTTTTGGGGTTTTGTTGGTGGTTGTTTTTTTTTTTATAATGCTGGACTGATGCTTTAGACATCCTCCCTAGAACAGCAGATTATCTTAACTCGGCGGCAAACTTTCATTAAAAAAAAAAGCCACTTCCACATAGCTGATATTTTAAAGGTGACTTCTCTCTTGAGCTGCTGGTAAGTAAATAAGTGCTGCTGTGTCATTACATTTAACAGTCCCTGATTGTACCCAGAAAGAACTGAGTGCCCTCCTCCCCATGGTCCTGAGAAGTGACATACGGCAGGGCATCCATGAGAGCTCGCATTTGAGTACTTGCTATAGGAAGCTTAGTTTTAGATTGACAGATGAGAGTACTACCCTTTCCACTGAAAAACATCTGTCAAGTGGTTTGGTTCTTAAGCCAGTCTTGATTTTTTGTTCAATTCCGCTGTGCCAATTTGCAGGCAGAGCTGTTTTTCACACGCAAACCAAGTGTGTTCCCACTGCCAACCCTTCAGTGATTGACTGGAAAGTATACATAATTCTGCCCCTTCCCTTTCTAAAATCATTAAATACTTTAGAATTATAATAGTCTTCTATGGTTTAACCCTAATTTGTATATTGGAAGAAGACTAATGTTCTATTAACTTGTCTCACTTGTTGAGAAAAACTAACAAGTTTCCCACCTTGAGGGATCTTCACACCATGCAGTATTGATATCTAACTTACTTACATTTAAAAATAGAAAACCAGTTTATAGAAGGACAGGCTGAGGAAATATGTGGTTTGTAATGGACTGACTTGTCTCAGGCAAAAAAATAATAATAATTTTAGCTTTACCTAGGGGTTGTACATGAAGCTTTAAGTGTCTTGTTTTTTCACCAGTAGTCAGCAATTCTGGGTTAATAGCCATAGGATTTATCCTTGTACATGATTCCTGTTTTATGGGGTATTCTTGATTTAGATACATAATTCAGATTAACCTCTGCATGTTATACCTGTGGAAAAACCCATAGCAACATGAAGAGGTGTATAGTTAGTGTTGAGAAGCCGTTCTTAAAATTGGAATGGCATAGGACAAACCAGGATGTCTAGTATGGGGGTTGACTTTTTTGTTCTTTATGTTGTTTGATGCTTTACAAGGGTGAAATAATATGTAAGCAAACTGGCATTTAACACAGTATACTTATTGATAAAGAAATGTATTTTCTCATTTAGTCTTTGAGAAAATCCCCTTCCTCAAGTTTCCACACAAAATCACACAAAACATTGAAAACAGAATAAAGCCAACTACCTAGGATGTTTCTGCTGCCATTCCTTCTAAATGTTCAAGTGATGGCTGGAGAAGCTCAGTGGCTTCTTTCGCTTTCTTTTCCATCTCCCAAGTCTTGTTAATTGGTTTTTCATCCTTTGTAAAAATTGTGAAAGGAACCATTATTTTGTTTGTTTTTGGTGGTTTTTTTGTTTGTAGTATTCACAATTCTAAAACCTGGTGCCATCTCCAGGGGGAAAAAGACTTAATCTGTCACAGGTGGTTATTCTCCACCCCTTTTTGGCCCTCCATGTTGTGACTGGAGTATTTGTGCTAATTTTTCTTAAGATGACTGTGTCTGGTCTGCACCTTCTATTAAACAAGAGCCATGTAACTCTTAAGATGGGTAGAGGCCTTGCCTTAGGAACCTTCCTTTAGGAAGCTATCTTTCTCCTTCAAGTCATCTGTCAGATTCACGCTCGACAAGCTCACTGAAGACAACAAAACAGCAGATTTTGAAATAGTGAAATCTTGGCAGTGTGTTACCTAGCACATGAAAAACAAATTTAACTTCTGTCAGTGGTATGTTATAACTTGTCCTATTTTAGGGTTGGGATCTTTATGGGATGGGGGGGGTGGGCAAGAGGGGAGGCATCCTACAGCTACATGAGGAGAAAACCTTATAAGGCTTTAACACCACTTTACCAGAATTTACACTGGAAAGCTGTCTCATTTAACCGAACAACCAAAGCAGATATTCCCTTTTTGTACTTTGGTTATAAAACTACTGAGGTACAGCCATATTGTTTGGAGTTTTGTCTTGTTAACCATACCCCTGCCTTGTATTGTTTCATATGGTTTAGAAAGTGCCCTTCCAAGGACCCTGTTCACTGCTGCACTTTTCAATGAATTAAACTGTGTCTAATGGAAAATGTTACCATGTTTTTGTGTGTTATTCTGTGTATACTAGTCTAGAATTCAGAATGACGAATGCTAAAACCATGCTCTGGTTTAAGATGTGTATTCATATGTCAAATGGGGAACTCCCCTTTATATCTGAGGCTTTTTAGAAAATCCTGTCAAAAAAGCAACACCTGTTATGCCTTGAATTGAATAACTTTTCCTATAATCTTGGTTCTATGAGACTACTACCGCTTCAATTGTAGGTAGTAGATCTAGCTGAGGAATGATGCCAGTAAAGACAGGTCTACGTAGGCTCTAACCAAATGTTAA
The DNA here is from genome assembly GCA_028627135.1 of Pseudochirops cupreus. Lineage (NCBI taxonomy): Eukaryota > Metazoa > Chordata > Mammalia > Diprotodontia > Pseudocheiridae > Pseudochirops > Pseudochirops cupreus. The sequence goes on from CM053581.1 coordinate 374,024,286, forward strand.
TGCTATATAGTTGATAGGAAGAGATGGCCCTTTTGCATTGTATACAGAGAGGGTTGTAATTTCACCAGGGACCAATTGCAGCATCTGACCAAAAACAAAACAAAGTTAACCAGATTCGTGGAGGTGAATTCTGCTTGCTTTGACCTCAGTGTTATAGTAGTCATAATAGCATTCATATGGTGCTCACCTGATCCTGTGCCTCAGAGCCCTGTGAGGTGCTAATTATCATCATTCCTTGTTTTTTTTTAATTGATTTATTTAACTTTAGTTTACAATTTTGAGTTCCACAATCCCCTGAATTTCAAATTTTTCTCCCCTCTTTTCCCCCCCACCCCCATGGTTGCATGCAATCAGGCATAGGATCTGCTATCATTCCTCATTTTGCCAGTGGGGAAGCAGACTGAAGGGTTGTGACTTGCCCAGGGTCATACATCTATTATGTAATTTAGGATTTGAACTCTGGCCTTCCTCTTCCAGCCCACCATTCTTCACTGTGCCACTTAGCTGCTGAGATAGGTAACTTATTAGCTTATAAACTTTTATTCTAATGTCCAGCCCTGAGGGTGAACTAATCTCTGGATTTTTGTCTAGCTTGGTACTTAACTAGCTCAAAAAGAAATTTAATGTTGAGTTCCCATATAGGAAAATGGTAGATGAAGTAATATTTTCTGGTTACTTAGAATTTTCACACTCAAAAACAATCAGTTAAGAATGATACTTTAGTTTCATTTCAAGTATTCGAAGATTTATTATGCACTGGAAATACAAAGATGTGAACAGTGAGGATTTAGAGCCAAAGGGATCTTGAGAAAGGCACAGAAAGAAAAAGTCCAAATGAGTAAAGATCTCTGTGTAGCAGTGAGGGCCCAATGGAGACTAAGTAGAATAGCATAGATTGTAATAGCCTCAGTCACCACAAGGAAGATGGAGCCAGGATATAATGGAGAGAGATCAGTACAGCCTTAATAGACTAGACACACAAGGAATCAGCAGGCGTTGTTAGGGTGAAGAAAGTATTCCAAGAAAGTGGGAGATGTATAATTGTGGTCAGATGCTGGAAGTTCAGGGTTCAGGATCTTGCATGTGGAGCAATTTCAAGTGATGGTGAAGATGAACATGTGAGCATCCTGGTAGATGACTGAAGTACAGTGGAGGTCAGAAAAATGGAGACCAAAGTCACTGAAGTGTCAGGCTGTAGACACAGAGAGCAGCAAGGAATGCTGTAAGCCAGGTTCCCCCAAGATGGAAGAGGATAGAGGCAGGGCTTGTAGACAGCTGTTTTGAGGAATACTGCTAAGGAAAGAGAATTAAATAGGACAATAGTTAAAGGAAATGATAGGCTTTTTAAATAAGTTTTTATTGGTGTGATTTTTGGATTTTTTTTTAAAATATCCATTTGTGTTTGTGGTTCGTTCCATTTACATTGTTGTAGCTGAGTGTGTTGTTTTCTTGACTTTACAGCAGTTTCATGTAGATATTTTCCATGCTTCCCTATATGCATCACATATATAACTTCTTATAGCACCGGTAATATTCCATTGTATTCATGTCTCAATGTGTAGCCATTCCTGAATAGATGGGCATCTACTTTATTTCCAATCCTTGACTATCATAAAAAGTATTGCTCTAAATATTTTGGTATCTGTGGGGACATTGGACTCAGTTTTTTTCAATGAAGTAGGAAGCTAGGTTCTCAGCTAAGAGAGATGTGGGAAGCTTGAGGAGGGAAGAGGTTTGAAACACCTTCTTCTGGAATGAGATCAGTTAGGAACAAGAAAACTGCCTTGCAGCAGTGAGGGCTTGAAGGTGATTAGTTAAGATAAATTTCTAATGTCTGTGTGGTTATGACATCCTCCAGTTGCTCTCAGTAGGAGTGGAGAAATCAGATAGATGGTGGGAGTATTCTACTGCTAAAAGTTTGGCAAGAGATTGCTTTGAGAGCAAAGGACAGTGTAGAATTGAGTGAGGAGAAAGGAAGTGGAACCACCAAATGTAAATTGCTTTTGCAAGGAGTTTAACTGAGAAGAGAAAGTGATTGAGGGCATATCAGAGTCTAGTGACAGTTTTTGTTGTTTGTTTTAAGAATGGAGACTTGGGCATGTTGCTGTATAGGCTGCTGGGAAGGAACCAATAGAGATTTAAAATTATAAAGGTTGGGTGATAGTGGAAGCAATTAATGGAGAAGGGAGGAGATAAGATTAAGGATTCTTATTGATGATTTGGCCTTAGTGAGGAGAAGAGTTTCCTCTTTTTCAGAGACTAAAGAAAGAATATGGGTTGATATCTTGGATGATAAGATACAGAGAAGGGGAGAGGAAGCTCAAAGCAAATAATTTCTATTTTCTAAGTAAAATAAGAGTTGAGGTCTTCAGCTAAGAGTGAAGAGATGGGGTACAACAGTAGGCTTCTTGGGAAAAGAGAACAGCCCCCGGTGAGTGAGATAGGAGAATTGATTAGGGAGAAGTAGAAAGATTGCCTCTCGGCTATGAAGACCCAGTTGAGATTAGCTAGCGAATTTGCAGGTGATGCAATCTACATGATTGTGTGAGTTTTCTATCACCACTTAAGTAGGAACCTGGGAAAAGTGTATTTTATCAGGGCAAGGTTACAATAGGACAGAGGGGCAGGAATTTTAAAGCAGAATATAGTGTAAAGTTGAACTGTTTATAGGGTCAAGAACAGGAAGGGAGAAAAGTGACGTGAGAGCAGAGATGATGGCCTGGGAGAACACTGAGGGGTGGAGGGGTGGAGATCACCATAAAAAATAATAGGTCTAGGGGTGGCTCGGTAGTGCAGTGAATAGAGCACCGACCCTAGAGTCAGGAGGACCTGAGTTCAAATCCAGCCTCAGACACTTAACACTTAATAACCTTGTGACCTTGGGCAAGTCACTTAACCCAAATTGCCCTGCCCTTCCCCTCCAAAAAAAAAAAGCAAAAACAAAAGGTCTAGGAGAAGCGAGGTAGAGAAAAAGATTAAATGATGGTCAGTTATGGTTGTATAGAAGAATTTAACAATTATGATTATGGTAGTAGAATGCTTGTGAGCAATGGTAAGATGATGAAGAGTGTGGCTGAAGTGGAATGGAAGTATTGGTCATGAGAGCTGAGGAGACCGATGACTGGTGTTTGAGAAAACATGTGTTATGAGAACATGGTATATTCCAGACAAATCAAACCACCACCTCAGCAACCACTTCTGATGTTGAAAAGCCAGAATCCTGAGTCCTAGACCCCTGGGAATGGCAGTGTTGACCCCACTGTGGCCCTGCTTCCAACCCAGCTCAACCCCACCCTACCCCAGAGCCATCATCTGGGGAATCAGTTCTGATAGAGATCTTACCTAGCAAGTACCCTCTGCAGATGCTTCAGGATTCATTTTCACAAGTCACAGCTACCGAATACCAGAAATGAAAGTTCTCAACACCAGAATCCTTCACGCTTCCAAATGATTCAGCGTCAGAAATGAACATGGTTTCATGAATGAAAATAGCATTAGAGAAGATGTTTGAGATAAAAGATTAGAAGATTAGAGATAGACCTTTGCCTTGCCCCAGCACCCTAAGGTCCCTGGGACCTTTCCATCTGACTTGTAGCTGAAACCCATATGTATTGTCTCCCTTATTAGAATGTGAGCTTCTTGGTTCAGGGACTGTCTTGCTTTTCTATCTATAGTACTTTTCATATAAGAAGTCCTTATTAAAGTTTTTTTTTTATATCCATTCCTTCATTCATAAAGGTAGGGGTTGGGGTAGAGAAGAAGACTTTGAGCCAGGAACTGAACCCCTTGAGAAAGGAAGGAGGATGATATGGGAGCTGCCGTGATGATCTGGGTTGCGTGATATGTCTGAATAGAGTAAATCTCAGAAGGAACAGAAGTTGCTGAGTGATGGCAGCAGAGAGAAGGTTTGGAAGTAGCAAAGGAGAGCAAGACTACTCTTCCTTTTGGACCAGTAACTTAAAGGGCAGGAGAGAAGATCTGACCAGTACTGGAGAGGGTGGCCAGAGATGGAGTGTCTTCTAGGGGAAGCAAGATCCCCGGGGAAGACCAGAAGATAAAAGGAGCAGGAAAGGAAGAAGCCTAGGATGGAGGGAAGTTTGTTAACAAGAGAACAGAGGATGCAAGGGGTGGAATGGAATCTAGCCTGACTCCCATAGGATAGAAGGGGAGAGCCTGCAACAGCTGCCAGGAGCAAGATAAATTTGGAAGAACAACCTGATTGCTAAGTGACTAGGGTTTCTCTAAAGATGGAAGGATCATCACTGTCAGCTGTTAATAGTAGTGATTATGTTGTTGAAATACCCGAAGGTGGTGAGGGAGGTCAAGTCAAGAATAGCCATTGGAAACCAAGGGGAGATTGTTGCTAGGAGTCTAAATCCCAACCATGATGCTCTGCAAAAGTGTGTGGGGGTGAGAACTAGATAAAATAGCTTTTCATATTTCCGATGAAGTGTATTCATCTCAATGGGTAAAGCCATCTTCCTCTAACAAAATATAGATGTTAGTAATCCAGTCTGCCAGCCATTTTAGAAGGGGTCTTTTGGAAACAGGTTAACCCATTAAATTTGTGACAAAAGATATTTAAAAATTGAGCAAGCATTTATTAAGCATCTGGAAAGTGGGAGGCGCCATTCTGGGGTGGCAAAGATAAAAATTTAAAAATCCCTACCCTCTTAAATAGATTTTAGATTCTATTGAATATGGGACACTATTGGTATCATCTGGTGACTTCTCTAGGTTGAAAAATAATTTTAAAAAAATTTCCAAAGGGAAAAAAGGGTTGGTGGGAGGAAAAAAGAAAGGATTAGGTTTGGGGTAATATGGAAGTCAAGTGAAACACCATTGATGAAAGAACTTGGGGGCAGTCTTGAAAACAGTTCTGTTCTCCAGGATTCTAATGAAGGAAAGGTAAATGTGGCAGAATTTATAGTTAGTAATTCCTTTCTGGCCGAGGGTCATTCAGGAGATAGACTTAAGAGAATATGAATATGTGGGTTCAAAGAATGAGTCTGCTGGATGAAGACCATATTTTTAGCCCATTGATGCAGAGAAGTTTCAAGTGGCCTCTTTGCGAAATGAGAAATTAGGGAGAAACGGCTGCTCTTCCCTTCCATGAGGGAACACAAAGCTGAGAAGCCACTTAGTCCTTATAGCCAGATTGTTCTGCTGATAGAAGATAACTAAGGATGATGGAAAAATCTAAGACACCCTCTCCTCAGATACCCTCTCCTGTGATCCACATGAGATTGGAAATCTGAGACATTATGTGGGGACAGTTATGAAGAATTTTGAAATCGAAGGGTACCTGCCCTTAAGCTTGTAAGAGCTGAGGATCCTGAGATCTGGATGACAAAGACCAGTCAAATGTGTTATAAGGCTTGAATTGGTCCCAAAATAGAAAATCCTTCCCCACATGTAGTGCTTAACTTTACTAAACCTCAGTTTCCTCATCAGTAAAATGGGGACAATGGGACCTCCCTACATCACAGGGTTGCTGTAAGGCTTAAACGAGACAGTCTCAAGTAGTCCTCTGAAACATAAATACATATGTGTGTGTGTGTGTGTGTGTGTGTGTATATATACATATATATATAATTATTATATCATATTAAGTCTTGCTTTACTCCTGATTTGGAAAAACTCTAAAATTTCCCCATTGCATATAACTCTGGCTTTGACGTTTGAATAAATATCTTCTAATACTTTAAAGGAAACTCCTTCCCATCCTGGTCTTTTTATTGTTTTTAAAAAAGGGTATTTAAGTTTTTTCATCTAATGATATAACAGCTTTGTCATTTACTGGCATGATTTGTTATACTCATGATTTTTTATGCTTGTGATTTATTTCTGGTAAATCACACTTAATCATAATAAATAAATTTTAAAAATAAGTTTTAGCCACTGAGGAACATTGCCAGTCACTCATTTGATCTGATTGATCAAGAAAGGATCTAGTTCTGTGTACTTCAGTGCTTACCTTATGGTTCTATGTATTGGAAATATGGGAGACAGCCATTGCAAAGGCCCAGAGATGAGAGATGAAGTATCATGGAGTATCATGTGTGAGTAACAGCAACAAAGCCAGTGTGGCTGATGTATAGAGTATGTGAAAGGGAGGAGAGTGTAGGAAGATTGGAAAAGTGGGAAGGATAGAGAAAAGTTGTGAAGGGCTTTAAAAGTCAGACTTTACGTTCAATCCTGGAAGGAATAAGGGGCCAACTAAATATCTGGAGTAGGAAGTGATGTGGTCAGACCTGAAATTTAATCAATCACTTGCTGGTGAGTAGAGGAGAGATTGGAAGGGGAAGAGTTAAGGAGGCCATTGAAATAGTTCAGAGAGAAGGGACTGTATACAAGAGACGTGGTTATAGAATCAACTGATTAGCTTTATAAGGTATATGAGTGATATAAGTCAAGTATGCCACTTGGGTTGTGAATGTATATGCCTGGAAGAATGGTGGTGCCTTCAGCAGTAACGGGGAAATGTGTCAATGGGGCGGGGACATTGAGGACAAAAGTTCTATTTTGGGTATCATGAGTTTCAGGTGCCTATAGGACATCCAGTGGGCAGTTGGTAGTATACAACTGGAGCTCAGGAGGCAGACTGTGGCTTATTTATATTGCATATGTAATATTATTATATTGATTTGGGAGCCTACCTGAATAGAGGTGATATTTGAACCCATGACAGCTGATGAAAATGCCAGTGGTGCAGTGTGTAGAGCACCAGGCTTGCAGTCAGGAAGACCTGAGTTCAGATCTAACCTCAGACACTTACTAGCTGTGTAATTCTAGGCAAGTCACTGAACTCTGTTTGCCTCAGAAGAAAAGATGGTTAATAGTGTCAGCATTTGTAAAAAGAATGAAGATTGAGAAAAGGTAATTAGATGTAGTAACAGAGATATAACCAGCAGATGTCACTGTGGAGGTGTTGAAGAAAGAAGTATTTATACTGTACTCTGTTGTGAGCACGTCTGTCAGCAATAATTTTTATTTTTCATTATTTAAATCTGAGTTTATTCTGCTTGAGTGGGAGATGTCCAAACTGACTGAATACCTTCATGCCTTCAACATATTTCTTCTCACAAACCATCTTGAAGGAACATTTACAGAATTCCTGAACAAGGAAAATTTCATAGTATAGTAAAAAACGGTAACACAAATCAGGGTAAGGTAAAATTTAGTAGTTTGCTTCATCTATCTAGAACACTAGTCACTTTGTCTTGGAGAATCATTTTTATAAAGCCACTCAATCCTTTTATGAACACTCATCTCCCCCATCCCTCCAAATAAAAGTTGGTAATTGAAGTAAAAAGGCACTTAGGTGGTACAGGAGATAGAGCACTGGGCTTGGAATCAAGAAGACTCATCTTTAGGGGTTCAAATCCAGCCTCAGACACTAGCTGTGTGATCCTGGGCAAGTCATTTATCCTTTTTTCTCATCTGTAAAATGAGCTAGAAAAGGAAATGGCAAACCTCTTCAGTATCTTTGCCAAGAAAACCCCAAAATTCAAACATTACTGAAATGATTGAACAATAAAACTGAAGTAGGCATGCCCAGCTTTAAGCATCAACCCAGTACACTGGTGGTCTTCCACTGGGGCTTTCAAATTTTTGTGGATACCAATGTGTAATCTTCAGGCTGCCTGCTTGTCAGCCTTCATTTTTCCCACGTGACTGGCCCACCTCCTTTTCCAATCATACCTGCCATTGATGATGTCTGTCCTACCACTCCTTGAGTACTAATGGTTAGTAGTAATATGTTGCAGCTGTTTGTAGCTATCATCCTTTCTTTTTTTAACTTTTTTTTGGGGTGAGCAATGGGGGTGGAGGGGTTAAGTGACTTGCCCAGGGTCACTCAGCTAGTAAGCATCAAGTGTTTGAGGCTGGATTTGAATTCAAATCATGATTCCAGGGCCAGTGCTCTATCCACTGCACCACCTTTTTTCCATTCCCCTTTGTGAATCTAATTCTAAAGTGATGTATAAGGAGTAGAGTCAAGGACCTGGGGCCCAATTCAGTGAACATTTACTAAAATATTATTTGCACAAGGAAAGAAGAGACATGCACAGGGGATAGAGAGCCACTGTGCAGCCACATGGGCCCCCTTCCTGTGCTCCCTGCACCATACGACTTTTCCTGACTCGGTGGCTCTGCACTGGCTGGCTATCCTCCCATGCTTGACAGGCTTTCCTTGCTCACCTCTGCCTCTTAGCTTCCTTGGCTTCAAATCCCACCTTCTTCAAGAAACCTTTCTTGATCTACTTCCCCCAACCTCCATCCCATCTACACACACACACACACACACACACACACACACACACACACACACACACTTTTACCTTCTAAAATTTTTTGTTCAGTCATTTTTTCACTAGTGTTCAACTCTTCATGACCATTTTGAGGATCTTCTGGGCACAGATACCGAAGTGGTTTGCCATTTCCTTCTCCAGCTCATTTTACAGTTGAGGAAACTGAAGCAAACAGGGTTAAGTGTTATGAGATCACATTTGAACTCAGGTCTTCCTGACTTCTAAGATTACCTTTCATTCATGCCATACATGTCTTGTATGCACATAGCTATTTACATTTTATCTTCCCCATTAAAATATGATCTCCTTGAAGGCAGGGACATTGTTTTGGTCTTTCTCCATATCCCCAGAGCTTTGCACCATGCGTAGCACATAGTAAATGCTAAAAAAAAAAATGTTTGTTGATTGACTTATCTGATTGGTAGAATTTCTTCAGTGGATTTCTCTGTTTCAATGAAATCACGGCTCCTCCTCCCCTGGAATGCTCATTGATGGGGCAGACCCATCAGTGACTCTTTCCACTGCGCTAGATGCAAGTCGAGTGATTTGGGGGCTCAGTTCCTTCATTTGCATAATGAAGTCAATATCACCCAGGCCAAGATGTAGAATAAGACATAATATCAGACAAAGTCAATGTGGGGATTGTTTTATTTGACTGTGCACATTTGTTACTGGGGTTTAGTTGTTTGTTTGTTTTCTCTAAGGGGCCAAGGGACAGCATGGAAGACCAACAGAGGGTATGGATAAGGATAAGATGACCGTATAAAGGCATAAAAGAAGATCATTGAAGCAACTTTTCTTAATAAAAGGAAGCAGAAGGAAGACACAAAAGCAAAGATATGCAGGACAGCTTTGAAAGCTATAGTTTAAACTCACTATAGACTTAAAAAGAAAATCAAGCCATACATAACAGAGATGGGCAGTTTGAGGTTCAAGCCTCTTTTTCTGTGCATATGGAAGCAGGTGCGTATTCAGTATTTGTTAAGTTTGTATTAAAAATGAATATTTTAAAAATATTCATAGCACCTATTTCACAATGCTGTTTTGAAGTTCTAGTGTGATATGTATAAAGTTAATATGTATATGGTGATGGTGGTAGTGGTGATGGTGATGGTGGTGATGGCGATGGTGGCAGTGATGGTGGTGATGGTGATAGCGATGGTGGTGGTGATGGTGATGGTGATGGCGGTGGTGGTGGTGATGGTGATGGTGGTGGTGATGGCGATGGTGATGGTGGTGGTGGTGGTGATGCTGGTGATGGCGATGGTGATGGTGATGGTGGTTATGACGATGGCGGTGGTTATGATGGTGGTAGTGGTGGTGGTGGTGGTGATGGTGATGGTGGTGATGGTGGTGATGGTGGTGGTGATGGTGGTGGTGATGGTGGTAGTGGTGGTGGTGGTGGTGGTGATGATGATGATGCCAGTCTGCTGTATCGAAGACAAAAGTCAGATTGGTCTTAGAGCTAGCGCTAAGGTTCCCCATGAAGGCCATGTTACTGTAGACAAGATGCTGACCAAGAATATAGAGGTTTTTTTTTTCCCAGATTTAGAGAATCCAGCTATGACAGAGTGAAGAAATCAGCAGCGGAGGGGTAAGAGAAGTTCAGACCTACACAGAATGGAGAGGCAGCCTCCCTTAAGAGAGGGGAAAGGGGCCCTGTCACCTTTAGATTCCACTGACTTGAGGGCGCTTCTGGGAATAGACCAGAAAAGATGGGAAAGAAAAGGCCCTTGTCACTATTTTGTTGTTGTTTGTGCTTTTCAAAGAGAACCAGTGACATCAGAAGGGTGATGTTTTGACTTGCAAATGAATTGGAATTAAGTGAGGCAAGGCTGTGCAAAGTCATCAGCCTCACTGTCCCCTCCAGAGTCACTGGAATCCAGTGTCAAGACATAGGTCAAGATGACTGGTCAATGGCCCCTGTTCACCAGAACTGATCCTTTGAGAAAGACTAAGAGCTCCTGGTCCAAGCCAAGCTGGTATACGATGTGCTTGGTAAGTAACCTGCAGTCACTTCTGCCTGCAAAATTAATTAAATCCACTACAGACTTAAAAAGAAAATCAAGATATACATAATAAAGATGGGCAGTTTCATGTGCAATCCTCTTTTTCTGTGCATAAGGTACATATTTAGTATAGTTCTTATTAAATATTTTAAAAATACTGGTAGCACCTACTTCACAAGGCTGTTATGAAGTTCTGCTGTGATATGTATAAAATGCTTTGCAGTTCTTAAAGAGATATATAAATGTTAGTAAAAGAGAGATATATAAATGTCAGGTGGTGGTGGGTATGCTAAATTCCACTGAGTTTCACCCTCTTTCCTACTGTATAAAGTAACATGGGGCCAAACCCTCAAGAAGAGAGCACAGTCAAAGGTGATTCGGGAAAGCACATAAAATGCCTATTAAATGAATAAAGGGGGAAAAAAACTGGAATTGAGTCTCTGGCAGCCATTCCTTATATAGATTGCAGTGGGGACAGGGGGAAAATATAAATCTTTTACAGGTCTCAATGCAATAAAATTAATAACCAGGGAGCACAACCAAAAGACATGGACCAAAGTAGAAATTTAATAATGAAATCTGAAGTAATGTGGGTTCGAAGAATAAATCATAGAAACAATAATTATGTGGAAAACAGTGATAATGATGAAACAACCTACAAAAACTCCTGGGATGCAGTTCTTTGATATCTCTAAAAACATACATTAACAAATTTTAGAAAAAAAGATTAATTAACTGAATATGCATTTTAAACATTAAAAAACCAACAAGCAAACAAACCCAAAGTAAGTGCAAAAGAGGAAATACTGAAAATTAGATGAGAAATAGCTAAAACAGAAACTAAAAAGATTATAGAAATAATAAACTAAAATCTAATTTGGGAGGAGAGGGCTGGGAAAAAGTCAGAAAGAGAGAATCAAGGCACATATACTCGATAGGTCACATGAGTCCCAGAAGCCTGGCAAAGGGGCAAAAATGCATCACTTTATCAGACTGAGTAGCCTCAAAGGGCTGAGCTACTGTAACAGCTGATCAGGAAAATCCTTCCCTCTTTGGAAAAAGAACAGATTAAGTAGATTACATACTGCTTCTCTCACTAATGCATGTCCCAATAAGCAGAGGAGGGATGACCTCTGGTTTCCAGCTACTGTTACTAAAATGCTGCCCAAAATGGAAAAATTCTTTGCTCCAATGACTCCTTTTACTTTTCTTAACATACCATATGTTGGCAGGTGCTGTTCTAATATGCTTCTGGCTGCCCTGGGCTCTGGGGGTGAGCATCCTTTCTGTGTTCATCTGGGCAACTTCAAGAAATCAGTATGTGGGAGAAGAGAGTACGAGAGGGAATGGACAAACTCTTTACAGCAGCTGTTTAGTAAGGGATTTAGAGCCCATAGCATGTGAAGATTCTGGATTCATTACTCGTGCACCTGTTGTCCAAATCAGAAGCAACAGTCACGGTCCTTTTGCTTCCTCTCTGTCCTTGGAAAGTGGCCCCAACATACAATGGCTTCAGCTCCTGCTTGGATATATAGAAAGGCCTTAAAGTCAGTCAAGCACTTCATTTTATTATCATTATTTTAATTATTTAATGTAATATGTAATATAATAATATATAACAATTTAATAGCATGATTATTTATTTTATAATTATTAATAATTAATGATTTACTATTATAATTATTTACATAATTATTAATGGCTTAATGAGTGTAGTGCAAGGTGCTAAGCACTGGAAATACAAATATAAAAGAAAGATAGCCCTTGGCCTCAAGAGGCGTATACTCTTGCAGTGGTTCTCAACCTTTCTAATGCCGCGACCCTTTAATACAGTTTCTCATGTTGTGGTGACCCCCAACCATAAAATTATTTTTGTTGCTACTTCATAACTGTAATTTTGCTACTGTTATGAAGCGTAATGTAAATATTTGATATGCAGGATATATTTAAATTGAACATAACCCACAGATTGAGAACCGCTGCCGGAAGCGCAGCATATAAAAGAAAGTCAAAAGGGGAGGAGGGGAAGAGAAGGGACAAGGGGAATGGTGGAGAAGTCTACAACAGGGGTTCTTAACCTTTTTTTGAGTCACAAACTCTTTGGCAGTGTGGTGAAGCCGTTGGACCCTTTCTCATGTTTTTCTCAATGATGTTTTTTGAATGCATAAAATAAAATTCACAGAACTACAAAGATACCAGGGCAATAATCTAGAAAGCTTTTGGATTATGAACTCCTATCAGTATAATTTTCTGAACACGTACTTTTAATATATGTATATTTATATG
>CM053581.1:374036992-374055320 GCA_028627135.1 Pseudochirops cupreus
ATTATAAAGGCCTTTCTCTATGTCCAAATACATTTATACAAGTACATTATAAAATGGACACATAAAATATAAATTTATAAGGATGAGATAAATGAGAAATAAATAATATTTTAAAAATAATTTATATTATATTATAAAACTAATTATATTATATTATGTATTATTATATAAAGTATTATTTATATTATTATAATAATATTTTTAAAATAAATATATACATTTTATTAAATGTATAAAACTCTTTTTGCTCCCACTAAAATTAAATATTTACTTTTTAAAACGGTAAGTTCTTTAGCGAGATTAATGTGCTTGAATATGCTTTATTATTTTTTGATACAGTGATTCTAACATCTGGGTTCTAAGTTCAGGGAATTTGTTTGGTTTTGTTTTTTGACAAATACCTCCCAAAGATGCAGAGATCCAAATGGAAGAAGTGTATTATTACTGGCCATGATTACTAAATGACGGCTTTCACTTTTCAGTCCCCTCCCCACCAGTTTAATAATGGCTTTTGCTGAAATTCAGCTGGTGAGTTTCTCTGGCCCCTGATTGGGAAGGAGAGAGGGGGGATGCTGTCTCCGAAGGCCTGGTTACAGGTCTGAAGTGTGACTGTTCCAGGTGTGGAGGAGGGAAGAGCGGGGCAAATGGCAAGATGCTCAGGTAGCCTATTTTGCAGGTGGAGGATGACCTTCATTTGCTTCCCAGCTAGCTGTCTGATGTGTCTGGAGGTGGGGCGGGGAGAGTGTTGGGAGCAGAAGTGATGATCCGAAAGTGTTTTCTGCTTTTCTGCTTGAGCCCCAAGCCAGCTGGCAACAACACCAGGGCTGCCTCATGGTAGCTACTGCTGCTGCTGGCTCTCAGCTCCCAGTGGTATGGGCCTACTCCTTGCTGTAACTCATTCTGGGCTACTATGAGCTTCTGTGGTGTGCTCGCGCGCGCGCACACACACACACACACACACACACACACACACACACACACACACACACACACACACACACACACACACACACACACACACACACACACACACACACACACACACACACACACACACACACACACACAGAGTCTCCCTTGCTCTCCCTCTCCCTCATTTTGTATGCCCCACACTGCTATCGCAGTAAGAGTGGAAGGAGGGATTTGGACGTGCAAGCGGACCAGGTAAAGAATGACCACTGCCCCAGAAAGGGTTATGCAAACAAAGGAAAGAGAACAGCAGATTACCAGCTATGAGCACTCAGAACAGCTGGAGAGGAGGGGAGTGGGAGGAGGAGACAGGGTACAAGGCAGGGAGGGAGGAGAAGAAGGGAGAAGGGTGGGAGAAGGAGAGAGAGGGGGAAAAGAGAGGGAAGCAAGGAGAGAGAAGTGAGGGAAAGGGAGGGAGAGAAAAAGAAGAGAGAGAAGGAAGGGAGAGAGAGGGAGTGAGTAAGTATGGTGTGGTGGTTAGGAGACTGGACTTGGAATCATAAAGTGCTGGATTCAAATCCTGCCTCAAATACTCACTGTCTGACCCCGGGTAAGTCACTTAACTGTAAAATGAGGAAGTCGGGCCTGATGGCCTTGAAGGTCTCTTCCATCTTTAAATCTGATCCTATAACTAATCTCATCCTCTTGTGCACTCCTGGAGGTATATTCACCCTACTTTATAGACAAAACATAGACTCTAGAGAAAACACATCTGAATGGTACATCTCGGCACCTGTATTAAGTGGCAACTTGTCTTAGACCTGAGTCATTCTGTCATCAATCATGAGAGCTGTAGAGCACATTGAATGGAGTCTCTCTATTTAACAGATTTAATTCAACAGACATTGATTAAGTTCATGCCTGCTATGAGAAGGGAATTCCACCACGTGCTGGGGACACAAGGGCACAAACAGGACAGTCCCTGACCCCAGGGAGCTTATGCTCTGAAAGAGGCAAAGAAAGAAACTGATGCCAGAAGGAGTGAGTGATTCCTGGAGGAGTGAAACTCGGGACTCCTGACTATCAAGCTAGCATTCTTCCCCCTGGATTGAACCACTTCCTCTCCATGCATTGAAACTTTGACATTTCAGGAGCGTGCCATCAATCAGTACAAATTTCAGATCATCTGCTTGGGACCAAGAGAATAGCACTGCCTCTAGAGAAATTTCTACTCACGATCAAGTTCTGCAAAGACATCTCATTGCAGAGAACTTGTGTGCTCCTCAGCAGGCTAAAAATACAATACCTATCATTTCTACAGTGCTTTTAAGGTTTGCAAAATGTTTTTGCAAATATCTCATCTTATCCTCACAACAACCCTGGGATTGAGGTGCTATTATTACCCCCATTTTACAGATGAGGAAACTGAGGCAGAGGATGTGCCTCACCTACTGTCACACAGCTAAGTGTCTGAGGCTGGATTTGAACTCAAATCTTCCTGACACCTAATCCTTTCATTTAGCAAAGGGTGTAATACTTAAGTATCTTGGATAGGGGAAAATGTGGAAGAGACAGTGGATGGGGGAATAAGAAAGACAAGTATAGTTGGGAGTCCAAATTGAGATTTGGCCACCTTCCAGTGCCAAAGCACATCAATACATATTCTCAAAGAATTATCAGTGAAATATTATAAGCATTTACTGAGGGTCTGTTATACAGATAGCACTGTTTCTGGATAATAGGGGATGAAAATAGTGATACTAACACATGGCCCCTCTCCCTCATGATAGTTTGATACATTGATGTAACTATCTATCTATCTATCTATCTACCTATCTACCTATCTATCATCTATCATCCTATCTATTTATCTATCTACCTATCAACTATCATCTATCTACCTACCTATCATCTACCTATCATCTATCTATCTATCTATCTATCTATCTATCTATCTATCCATCCATCCATCCATCCATCCACCCATCCATCCATCCATCCATCCATCTATCTATCATCTATCATCTATCCCTATCTACCTACCTATCTACCTATCTATCTACCTATCTATCATCTATCATCTATCTCTATCTATCTACCTATCATCTAGTTTTCTATCTATCTATCTATCTATCTATCTCCATCTCTATCTATCAACATAAAATATAACATCATAAGAAGTGTATTTGAAAGTTACAAAACAAAGTTGTCTGGTCTGGAGGGAGGTCAGTCCTGGACAGCAGGATGAAGAAAGGCTTCCTAAGAGGTAACTTTTGAATAGGGTTTTAAAGAAGGAGAGAGGGAAGCAACAAAGGGCACATCATCTGAAGGCAAGGGATGAATTTAAATCAGTCCCAGGGCCCTCAGTCCTGTTGGGAGAGTTCCACATAGTTGGAGAGGTCACTGGGGACTGAACCAGAAATTTCCTTTTTCTCTTTTTGGCTTTTGTTATTGTTTTACTTTAATTCTCTCCTCACTGGAATTATTTCCCTTTGTATCTTCAGAATTTCATTCTCGAACATTTCACATCTCTCTGGGGTTGCCTTCCCCCAAAGCATGTCAGTCCATGGGATGCTAACCCATCCTCAGCCTGATCCCTTTGACATCTGTTTTTCCCAAATCCAAGATACATGTTAGGCAATGCCTGGATTTCTTCTCCTCTATCACAAACTCTAGGAGGGAGTGGTCACTTGCCATAATTTCCACCTTAGTAATGAGTTCCTTCCTGTTATTGAGACTCAGATTCAGGATAGAATTTCATCCCTTGTTGATTTCCCTACCTTCTAAAGGAAGAAGCCATCACCAAGACACGTCAAAAAGCTATTTAGTTCCTCTTTCGGCAGAGACAGAAACTAGATGGACAATTGAAGTCCCCAAGCATTTTTATATCATGACTACCCATGTAATGTTTCCCAGACTTCTCATCTATTTCTTCTTTCTGGCCAGGTAGTCTGTAGTATATTCCAAATACAAAATCACTTAACTTTGTCCCTTCATTGACCTTCACCCAAATATTTTCCATCATGCTTCTTCACATTGGTTCCTGTATTTCCTCACAAGTATACCTTCTTAATATAACATGTCCCCCTCCTTCCTTTTCTTTTGAATAGTGTCTATCTACCCAAAGCCATGATTTAGTCAGTTTCAGTGACATCTCATCAAATTTTGTATTAGGATCTCTACCTTTTCATTTGTTGCCTTTTTGGTTAAAAGCCCTTTGATTAGATTTATAAAATACCTGAAAGATTCTGACCAATACTTTATCTGTTACCAGGACTCTGTTATGTTTATCTTTTCAATCCTAGTACAGAAATCCAAATCCCACTATCTTAGCCAGCTATTCACTTCCCCTATTTCTTCCTTCCTTCCTTCATCTTTTCTTCCTTCCTTCCTTCATTTCTTCCTTCCTTCCTTCCTTTCTCTCTCTCCCTTCCTTCCTTCCTTCTTTCCTTTCTTTCTTGTTTCTTTCTTTCTTTCTTTCATTCTTTCTTTCTGGGTAACCCTGGGTAAAAAACAAACAAACAGTGGTTTAGTGTTTAAACAAGTCCTTCTGTCCTAAAACATCTATTTTGAAGGCTTGGAACTAGTAGCCTTAGCTCCATCATTTTTGGGTTTGGCTGCCTTAGGGTGGATGGGTCAGCAGATTTGGGGTCAGTAAGCTTAGCAGCCTTGAAATCACTGGGCTTTTTTACCTTAAGAGTCAGACTTGGTGACCATGGCTCTGGACTTGGCTGCTTTGGGATCAGTCTTCGTGACCTTGGGCTCAGACTTGGTGGCCTTGAGGTCAGTGGTTCTGTCAAACTTAGAGTCAGGCTTCATGATCTTGAGACCTGAGCATTCCGTGCCAACCCTGGGGCCTGGGTGCTTAGTGGCTCAAAAATGGCCAGTGTGCCTGCTGGCATTGGGGGTCTTGAAAGTGAGGTGCTTGGCCTTGGAGGGCCTTGGTCTTGGCTCACGGTCTTCATCACTTCTGCTTGGGCCTTTGGTGTTGTTGGTCTGCATTGTCTTCAGCCTCTTCCTATTGTGCTTCTCGGCAACGTGCATGTTTCTTAGAAAATTGAGAACAGCCCCTTGCAGAGACTTGTATCTCTGTGACCTGGGTTTGCTGATGCCATTTCCATGCTGTTTTCATGACTGGTTGTATGGGTCCCAGACTTAGCCATCTTTTCACTATTGCCTGTGCTACCATGCTAATAGGCACTCTGTGAATCAGAAGAGGCCAAGAACGAGGGAGAGAAAGAAGGAATTTCAGACTCAGTGTCTGTCTCTCATTTTCAATGGACACAGTAAGGAAACATGACCTGAGCCTTATACACTCTTGCACTTTTGCCCAAGTCTTCATAATCATGGCCAACAGTTTTTCAGCTGCTGCTGGAAGCATTGTCTGTGCCTGTGAATTATCAGAATGGGGAGTTGTCATTCTTTTGATAAATCTTGGGGGGTTGTCTCTTATGTAGGGGACGCATGCCATGGGAAGATAATAGACGTCTCTATAATTATCAGGTCAACCAAGATCTGCTTCAATATGGCTGAGTTCTTCCCCAGTTACTTACACTCCTCCATCTTCCCTTGACTCTTCCCAGATAATATCTTACCCGATGGCTTCGGTGATTCAAAGGACAAGCAGTTTTCTTCTCTTCAGGAAGAGCCTTATAAAACCCCAACTGTACATCTTTTCCTTCATTATCACCTCTGTGTAACACCCTTCCACTCTCTAGTGTCCTGCCAAGGTCAAACCTCCCCTTCTCCCACCCTGCAACTTTTATTATTATTATTTTTTTTCTCATTGAACCCTCAGTGTTTTCTTTAGTTGTACTCATTCTTCCAATTCACTTTGGACTTCCTCCATCACATCCCAGCTCTTCATCCTGCAGCCTCACTCCGGTCTAGGAATTCACACATTAGAAAGAGCCCTACCCCCTCTGATTGGGCGGCTACTCTCAGAACTTCCAAGGGGAGGTCCCCTGGTCATCCTTTCTAGGATACACTCTGGACTCCCTCTACCATTATCCCCTTGCTGGGACCCCTTTTCTCCTCACTCCCCTTCTCTGCTTCCTTTTATGTAGTATATTCCAACATTAGAATATAGACTTCTTGGGAGGAAAGAACTCTTTTTTCCTACTTGCATTTGTATGTGGAAGCACACACAGCTTATCAACTATCGACTCACTTCATGTTTCTTAATCACTTAGAGTGTGAAGAGACCATCTCCCAGTCTTTTCACTTCCCCCTGAAGGGAGATCAACATCTACCTGGAACACAGAGAGCCATCCCTGGTTCTGGCAGAAATACAAGACCAACACAATTGACATGAGTCTTTGCACAATTTTGCTATTCTCTGTAACGGTTGAGACTTTCAGCTTTCTTCTTTGAATTATGTGTTGGTGTTTATACATCCATCCTGAGAATGTGGTTAAAACTGGCACAATCACCTCAAAATAACTTGACAGTGCCCACTCAACTTCCTTTGTTTAGTCTCAACAACTCCACAGTCACACCCATCTCCCCTACTGCTTGGCACCAAACTCCTCTCTCATCCAATTTTCCCTACCCATTTACTTTAAATCATTCTACTTACCTTTCCTGTTTACTTTGCCTTGTTTTGTCAACTCCATTCTCCTTTTCCAGTCTATCTCTTCAGGTTTTACTTCCCAGTCCTCTTCAAATCTTTTATCTCCTTCTTAATTTTCCTTGGTTCTGATTCTCTTTTAACTTAGAGTAGAATCTGTACCCGGAGATGGTTTTCCTTCCAATTTTCCTCAACTTCTCCCTAATCTCTTCTCCTCAAATCCAAGCTCTGAACTACTCACTAGTTCAAATCTTTCTATGTTACCATGATTTCCTTGTTTTCCTTCTCTTTTTCTCTTTCTTTAAACTTCCAGTACGTGGCACACAGTAAGCAACTAATTAATGCTTATTGACTTGACTTGCTCCATGTGAATTCCTTGCCATGTCATAGAAAAATCCAGATGGAGACCCAAATAAAATCTCTCCATGTGTCTCTCCAACACATAGGAGGCACCAAATGGAGAGCCAGACTCCCTCCCCACCCCACTCCATTAGCCTGATATGTCCTAATAGTATATGAAGGTGAAAAAGGCTCTCCTTAATCAACAAAGTTCTTGGGATTATAGCTCTAGTGCTAGAAAGGATCCTAGAAGTTATCTAGTTTCAACTTTTGATTTTACAGATGAGGAATTTAGGCTCAGAGAAGGAATAAATATGGGGCCCTTCTGTCTCTGGTGTTGATTTATGTGCCATCTAGTGGGATCTCTGGACCAAGGGGTATTAACAATGTATTGGCTTTTTAAAGATAAGATTTTTCTAAGTAGCTGAGAAGAAAAAACATGAGATCATGGACTTAGAACTGGAGAGACCCTTGGAGACCCTGGACCAACATGGTAGCTCTGGTAATAGATGGAAAGGACTGGATTTGAAGAGATGTTGTGAAGATAGAAATGGCAAGATTTGGCAACTGATTGACTCTGTGAAGGAGAGTTAGTACAGGATAACACCAAGATTCCAAACCTGGGAGGCTAGAAAGATTGGTAGTGCCTTGGGCAGAAATAGGCAAATTTGGGAGAAAAAAAGGGGGTCTTGGGGAAAAGAAAATGAGTTCCATTTTGGATGTGTTGATTTTGAGATGCCACTTGGACATACAATTTGAAATGTCCAATAAGCAACTGGTGGTTCAGGCCTGAACTTTGGGGATGAAAATGGCTGGAGATATGGGCACCACGATATGGATGATGTGCCAACAAAGGAGATTGAGGAGCCGTTACATAGATAGGAAGAGAAACTGAATAGAGAAGTGACATGAAAGCCTAGAGAAAAGAGAGTGTTCTGGAGAGGGTAGCCAAGAGTCAAATTTAACACAAGAGGTCAAGAAGGATGAAGACTGAAAAAGACCACCTAATTTGGCAATTAAAAGACCATTGGCTAATGTGAAAATGTTTTGCATGACTTTATATGTATAATGTGTATTTTATTTTCCGCTTTCTCAATGGATGAGAAGGGGGTGGGGAAAAGGAAAGAATTTGGAATTGAAAATAAAAATTTTAATTTTTAAGAAATAAAAGACCATTGGTAAGTTTGGAGAGAGCAGTTTCAGTTAAGTGATGCATTTGGAAGACAAATGACAAAGGGTTGAGGAATGAGAAGAGAGGAAGTGGAAGCAGTGACAGATCCCAAGGAATCTTGGTTTTGGCAAGATACTAAGGCTTCTATCTTTCTGGAAGCAAGATGAACATCACTGAACCTGTAAATGCACAAGACCACTAAAGCAAGGGCCCTTCCCTGCATACTTCTCTTCAAAGAAAGCAACCACAAATGGCTTAATTAGTTCCGGATGTCCTGGCTCCCTAAACTTGAAAGTTGGATTGTGAAGGGCTGGCTTATTTAATGAAAGTACACGTGGAAGTGCTAGGTAACACAAACCAGATCTCCCTTGTTAAAGATGGAGGTGCCTTATAATTAACAAATGGATTCTCCTGGAAAAAATAAGACCCAGACCTCATCATTAACCAAGAAAAAAAATACCCAAGCCAAGTGTCAGTCTCTTTTGAAGTTTGCAACAAAATCTTCATGTCTGTCAGATCCAGAAAGGAACAATACCTGGATTTTTGGGAACAGGAAGTATGGACAGAGAGGTCCCCTTGCTACCATGTGGTCTGGCTCAGTCAAACCCAGGAAGGACGTCCACCTTCTCTTAGAGTTCTAACAACAAAAGGATCTTCACTCAGCACCTTCCATTTCCACCCTCCTGGAACTTATTTTTAAAAAAAAGCTTTAAAAAGCTACAGATTTAATAGGCAGAAAAACTGCTGAAACTTGAAAGGCTTCTCCTGCATTAACTCATTATTCTCAGTCTTTTAGTCTCCAGTATGATCTGCCTAAAAGAGGTAACGTTTTACAGTCTTGTACTTAATTCCATTACTTAATGTCTTTTTCTAGAGGATGACAGTACTTTGTATTAAGTGAGGCAGGTAGGCAATGTTTTTGTGGGATTTTTTTTGGCACCCCATCCTTTCATTTTTTAAATGAAGCTGCTCTAGTTCTCACTGCTTTAGAGCATTTTATCCCACAACTTTACGAGCACCTTCCTTTAGGTCAACAATCTCACTTATTTCCTTTTCTTGCTAAGTGAAGATGTAGGGTTGGTATTTTTGTATTGCTATCTAAAAATCTTAATCAGTTAACAATCAATAAACATTTCTTAAGCATTTACTATGTACCAGGCATTGTGCTAACTGCTGGGGATACAAAAAAAAGGAAAAAGACAGTTCCTGTCCTCAAGGAGCTTACAATCTAATGGATTCTAAGTGATTACAAATGTAAATTGTGATTATATAATTATGAATTATAAATCTTAAAAGATGAACTTAAATGATTTTTGCCAGCATTCATTCTATGGCGGCTTCTCAAAATTATTTTAAGAGGAATTTTAAAATATGAACTTAATCATCAACACACTCAAACATATGAAACTATGAACTTGTTATGTAGTTTAAAAAAAGGGTGAAATTTCGCAAATTAGTAACTGAATTGCCCGGTTTGTGTTCCATTCTCAACTTTTATCTTTTGTATTTTTCACATTTTTTTTCCCACTGATCTCTACAGACTCCTCCCCCTTTGTAATAAGTATAATTAACAAAAAAAAACCATATGCTATGTCTGAAAAAGTATTTCTCACTCAGCACCTGTTTCATCACCTTTTGCTTTTTTTATTGATCCCTTGACGTCATAATTAGTCATAAGAGTTCAAAACCCTGATCCAAGTTCTTTTACTTTACTTACATTAATGGGGTCAGCTGTGGAAATTGTTCTCTTGATCTCTGCTCATTCTCTTCTGAATTCACATTTTTCCTTTTTGTCATTTTTTCATCATAATAATATTCCACCACATCCATCCATCTACTTAATTTGTTCAGCTATTCCCCAATTGATGGACACCCACTTCCTTTAGAGTTACTTACTATCACATGTTGTGGTAAATATTTTTTGATCAGTTTCCCTGGCAGATCCATAGACTTTTTTAGTTTTATTTCCTCCTTTTTGTTTTTATGTCAGCTATTTCTATCTTCCCCCCATTCATACTCTCCCTGTGTAGTAAAGAAAAATATTGGAGCAAAATCAGACACAGCTAGCCTGTGTCTGGTGTCCTGTCTTATTTCACATTTGTGGCACTTCAGCTCTCTGCTGAAGGAGGGGGGTTCCCTCATTACTTCTCCATGAGGGAGATGGTCAGATCCCAACTCTGCTGACATTCAGTGTGGTTTTTGATGTTGTTTACAATAGTGTAGTCCTGTCTCCCATTAACTTGCTTCTGCTTTCTTCATTCTGCCCCAATTCATCAAAGTCCCACCCAGTTTAATTTAATAAATTAAATTCATATACCAGCAATTGTTCAGATATTACCCTCACTCTATGGATACTCATTCTTTCCATTTTTTTTTTTTTTACTATGAAAAGTGTTGCTAAGAATTCATGGGGAGGAGGACGGGGTCCATCATTCAATCTTGGGTCATATTCTTAGTAGGGATATGTTTAGAATATGGGCAGCTTAATGACTTCTCTCATACAATTCCAAATTGTTTTCTAATTTATAGTTATACATAAAATATATTTAGAATGTCTGACTTCCTCTTTGTTGTGCAGTGACCCCAACTGGGGTTTTCTTGGCAGTTGCTGGAGTGGTTTGCCATTCCCTTCTCCAGCTCATTTTTACAGATGAAGAAACTGAGGCAATAAGGATTAGGTGACTCACCCAGGGTCATATAGCAAGTGTCTGAAGCTGGATTTTGAACTCATGAACGTGAATGAGCCTCCCCGATTTCAAGCCCGGTGCCCTATCCACTGAGACACCTTGCTGCCCTACTGCCTATTTAACAGTGGTTAAAGTGGAAATATGTTTACTATGATTGTACATGTATAGCCTATATCAGATTGCATGCCATTTTGGGAAGGAGGGGAAAATTTAGAACTCAAATCTTATAAAAGTGAATATTGAAAACTAAACATAAATTTAAAATATAATAAAATAACCTGGAGAAAGAAATGGTCAAAAAACCCCAACCCAAACCCAACTGTTAAAAGTCCCAGTTAAAATCTCATCTTATACAGAAATCCTTCCCCAACCCCTCTTAATTCTAGTACCTCCTTTCTTTACTTCCTCATCATCCTGCTTATAGTTTGTCCATTTGCTCGTTTTCTCTCCTATTAGACTGTGAGCTCCAGGAGGTCTGTGACATCTGGGCCTCTTTTAGTTATCTCCAGTGCTTAGCATACAGTAAGTGCTTAATAAATGTTTATGGACTATCTGATGAGAACTACTGAAGGTGTTAAAGTCTTCCCTGTGATATGCTAAATATGAGACCCAACCCAAGTCACTTAAATGTTTCAGTGTCCCAGCAACTCTTTAAAGCGATAAAATTACACAAGAGTTAATGATCTGCATTGCTGGATGGCATTTCCACACTAGGAGTTCCCTATGCCATTCAAATCAGAGGTCCCACTAAAATAAAATTTAAAAAAGCAACCCTCAGAACTTTTCCTCTTCCACGGACGAGAAGGGCAAGAAAAATGAAGTTGGAAGAAAATGTTTAGATATCACAAGATAAAGCAGTCCAAGTTCTCATTGCTGTCCTCTGAATGATCCAAATCAAGTTTACCATGCCCCAATCTTACCAAGGGAGACTTGGTTCACAGCACTGGCCTTCAGAGAAATGCCCACTAAGATACATTACCTGAAAATCTGAGAAAGAGTGGCATTGTGTTTTTTCTTTCTAAGAATGGAATTTGAATCCTTAGGGAGTGTTCCAAAAATGGCATGCATGAAATTCTTGAGCGTCTGCATTGGGAGACACATCATAGCAAGAATTCTTTTTTCAAGAGAAACTGGCAGGTGGTTCTGAATTCTGAACCATGGAATGACTCTATCTAGGTAATGGAAAATGTTAGCACACCTGCCAAGTAGCCTGATTTAACCTCCGCTGCCTGCCTGCAGCACAAATCATTAACTACCATTAAATGTGACCTGGAAGCTGTAAAGCACTTGATGCATGTGAAAATGCTTTGAATGGTCTAATTGCATTTGACCCTCTTTATGTGAAGTCCCACATCAATGGAGAAGGAATGACTCAACCACAGTTTGGGGAAAAAACAACTCAGAATTTTGGTGGACTGACAGCTCAACATGAATCGGCTATGGCACAGCGGCACCCGAAATGTGATCTTTAGCAACACTAAAAGTGTCTACTATGGGAGAGGAGACTGTATTCTCACCTGGTCACATGTCAAATCTAAAGTATTCTCATTGTGAGGAATAATTTATAGTGAAGTTTCCTCATTCTGAAAAATCAAATCTAGAACGGCTTCAGTATTCACTAAGCCTAAGGTCAGGTCACCTGACCTCACAGCAATCTGGGGCTTAGAGCAATGGAGACCCTCCCCAGAGCCACCTCAGCACAAGATATGCCAAATAAAGTTAAGACTGCTTTCATTGGACACTCACATGTTTCTGGGTCCTTTGTCTCAGAGATTCCCGTGCTTAGGTTGTGGGACAGCCCCCCCCTGCCAATAAGAGTGAAGGCCAGTGGGGGGCTGGGTTTCTGCATTGGAACATTATATAAGCATGGGCTGTCTTCTACCTGTTGCTCTCCCTGCAGACGCCATGTTGGGCGACAGGGGCAGAGTCCTTTCTCATGGGAAAGAATAAAGACCTTTTCTGACCTTAGATTCAGACTCCGAACTTTTTCATCTCACACATCATTTTAGGAAAGAAACCACTGGACTGATGTTTGAGTCCTTGCTGGGCTATTTAGTATTTCGGTATGAATTTGGGCAAAGGTCAGTTAACACCCTTGATCCCCAGTTTGGATAGTGAATTTTCACTGAATTCATCTGAATTTTCAAAAATGAAAGATTCTCATTTGGAAAGTGACAGAACTGCACTAAATGATCTCAAAAAGGTCCTATGATCCAAACTGGAGAAGGTCCAGGAAATGGCTAACCAGACTGTTGAGTCATCACAGCATCTCAGACTTGGAAGGGGCTAGAGCCTTTAACAGCCATCTATTAAACCATATCCAAAAGGAATCCCTGCTATAACATACCCAAAAAGTGGTTGTCCAGCCTATACTTAAAAACCTCCAATGAGGGACAACCCAGTACCTCCCCAACCAAACCATTCCACTTTTGGATAGTTTTAATTGTTAGCCTAGACTTACTTGCTTTTGTGATATCTACTAATGACTCCTGGTTCTGCCCTTCAGAGCCAAACAATAATAATAATAAAAGATTACTTAGCCCCTCTTCTACTCAATACCTGAACAAAGCTATTATGCCCCACCCCTTAACATTCTTTTTTTCTAGGTCAGACATCAACAAGCACTTATTAAGCACCTATAATATGTCAGGCACTGGGCTATCTCTGCCCTCAAGGATCCTACTAACTGGGAGAATACAATACATTCACAGGTAAATACCAGAGATATATGTGAGAAGGCACTATTATTTGTCCTTTGTTCTCGAAGAAGACCATGACATCAGGAAGGTGACACCATGACTTGCAAGTGAACTGGATTTGAGCGAGGAAGGGCTGGGCAAGGTCACCAGCCTCACCTTCCCCTCCAGGGCCATCAGGATCCAGTGGCCAGATATAGATCAGAACTACTGGAAATGGCCCCAGAGGCCAAGGAGAGCACCAATAATTAAGAGAATGAAGGAGGTAACACTAGAATTAAGTCTTGGATCCTCTGAAAAGCCTGTGGGGGCAGGGAACATGACACAGGTAGTCCATAAATTAACTGCTCTACGCCTCAGTTTTCTTATCAGTAAAATTAAAGGGTTGGGCTTGGTGATCTTCCAGTTCTAGATCTATTGTCCCAGGGTCCTTTTTCTGGTTCTACTCATTATTAGTCTCCCTAGGAATTAATCCAATGGTGCTAAAATTGTCACTGTCATTGCAAGAAGTAGAGAGCTACTGGGAGAGTGAGAGAACCTACATGATTTTCGACATCCTGAAGAAAATCGCATGATGACATATATTAAGACCATTGAACTGGAAGTAGTGTAATCTCTGCTACTCGGGAGGCTGAGGCTGGTGATGATGAAGCTTGAGAGTCAGTTCCAAGCTGCAGTAGGCCCAAAGTCAACCAAGGGTCCCCATTAAGTCCGGCCCCAGTGGTGTAAGCCCCAGGAGATGGGGGCCACCAAACTGCCTAAGGAGGGACCAACTGGCCCAGGGCAGAAACAGCAGGTCAAAATTTCTATGCTGATCAGTAATGACGATTGGCCATCACTGACCACCTGTACACACCTCCAGCCTTGGCAAGGTAGAAGTCTCCATCAACAAATGAATAAATGAAGAGAAGACAGATTCTAACTTCACCTTAAATGTTGGCTGTAACAAAGTGGTGGAGAAGAAAGAACCTACTTCTATTTCCACTCTAGAGTATCAGATATAGGGTAAGGATGTTACACCCAAAATTCAAAGTAGAAACAATACAGAGTGACCAGTTAAGAGTGACCTTTCCTAAGGAGGCGGTGAAAGTGCAATAGTTTAAAAAAGAACAAATGTAGTCTTCTTTCAACAGCCTGGTAGAGACCCATCCAAATGGGCCACAAGCTCTTCCCTCCTACCCAGGGATCTCTGATGAAGGTTTCTTTAATTATTTGTAGAATGTCATTAAATAAAAACACAGAAACACTAAATAAACAACTGCAACTTTAATAAGTGGAACCACAATTTGCCATTTCAGAAACAATTTTAAGGGGAAAGTATTTTCCCTATAAAAATAAAATTAAACTTGTCAAAATTATAAATAGTATAACTTTTTTTAAAAAAACTTTTTTTTTTTTACTTTTACAATTTAAAATGCTTCCCTGCGTTACCACCACCTCATTTCAACCTCTTTCCTGTACCATCACACGCTGAATGTCAACAACACGACAGCAAAGCTTAGGTCGTTTAATACAGCAACTGGTCAAAAGCAAACTCAAAACATTTCTCCGGCTAGACCTGACCTTTTAAAAAGCATTCTTTCTTTAAACATTTAAAAGCTGCTGCAATAACCAGTGTTGTGGGGGGAATGGCGGATGGAGAACACAACAAAATCCGTCTTTCTAGACCTGCAAATTTCAATACAGTAAGTTTTCCAAATCGTAACTTGTAGTGCATTTAAGACAACCACTGAGGTTTCTGGATCATATAAAATGCGGATGCCTATTTTACAGACAATCTACTTCAAGTAAAAAAAAAAAAAAGATAATTCACAGATACCCATCAGCTACCACTGTTAGATCCTAGGAGCATTCAAATAGGAAAAAGTCAAAGCTTCACAAAATAGAACTTGCTGAACTGGGACAGGTTAGTCAAAAGTCAGGTGGTGGTTGCTAAGAGAATACTCAAACCCAGACTGTGGTCTGAAAAATAAAAAGAAAATCCCAGCATTCCCTGAACATTACAGTAAAGTGTCTGTCGATAATGTCACTTTAAACCTCCTACATGCACTACACAGTTTCATGCAAACTAAACAGATATGGTGTGGCAAACATATTTGATATCGTTCTACATCTTAAACAAAAGTCTTCCTTAACAGTTTCAGAAGATACGATTGTCTCGGTCATTTGTGTAGTACTGCATAACCCACAAAGGGTTAGGACGAAATGATTGTTCTTCGTCAAGTCAGCCTGAAAATCTGGAAATGAGAAGAGGAAGCGACGAAAAGGCACAATTTGCAGATTGAGAGGCACAGGACTGAACCACCTTGGAGTTTCGCAAAGAAGCCTTTAGGGGTCACTAAAGTGTTAACAATTCCTTGGGAATTTATAATAAATGTCTAGAGTAAAACATGGGCAGCCTGGGCCCTCTTGAAGTTATGTAAAATTTTGTTTTCTTTTTTCATGTTTCCACTGAAATAAACCATTTATGCTAGGACTACTCAAAAGTGAAGTTACTTGAACCTGATTTGAGGAAGGCTTCTATTGCACATCAGTCCATCTCTTTGGTTGGTTGGAACAAGCATCTGTTGTTTAAATAAATGTCTCTGTAAGAATACCAGTTACACTAGCAGTCAAAATACAAATTCTTCTCCTCCTTTTCCCTTACATGCTCTGATTGTGCCAGGGGCCAAGGAATCTTGGGTGGGAAGGGGAGAACTTGGCAACATAACACATCCTGGTTCAGTACCGGAGTTATCTCAGACTCCAAAGAAGAGAGGAAATGAAGAACTGAAGGAGAGAGGAAGAAAAATGCCTATGGATGCCCCACAAGGCTCTGAGTACTTTAGACTTACAAGCCCAGAAAATAAGAATCAGGTGCAGCTTGTGATCTATTTCTTTTCGTGAGAAAACAGGCGAAATAACTCATTTCCTCTAGTCTTTTCTGCTAAGGACAAAGACAGACCCTCCTAGGAAACAACCTCACGTAACAGAAGCCACCCAACAGCAACAAGGTTTCTAAAAGGTGAAGGGGAAGTCATCAGGCTTCACCAAGGTGTTCGCAATTCCTTGGGAATCGGTCTGTGCCTCTCTTGATTTTAGGTCTGCTTCTTTGCAGAAATGGCACCAGACAGACCTGCCATTCCACACCTGGTAGCTCCTCCCAAGTTACCTGCGGGTACTGTTCTGCTTAGACAAAGGTCCAGGTTTATCAGGTACAGTGGCCAATCCTCAGTACAGTGGCCACCTGGCTTTTTTTTTTTTTTGCTCCCTTATATTAGCTGCTCTCCCAAATCTCCCTTCTCCCAAGTCATCCTATATATATATATATATATATATATATATAAAACACTTTATGCCTTAAACAAACTGAATTGTCTGAAAAGTGAGTTATAAGGCAAATTCCACATCCCTCTTCGCTATCATGACCAAACGATTCACAATTCCACTGCTGGCCACCAAAGGATCCTCATCTCGACTCACACCTTCAACTAACTTACTCTTTTCTTTCCTTAGGTCTACTCCATTAAAAATCCTTCAAACATTTCTCAAAAATTCCCTAGCTTCCTTATGCCTTCCATTAATGCATGGCTGTTTTCATGCAAAATTATGAACTGTTTAACAACAGAAAAAACAGTATAGTTTGATGCTTAAAACTGTTCAGATTGGATTTTTCTTTCAGCTTTTAAAAAAATAACCAATCTGTAGATTCTTAGGCTAAAAAAGCCATAAAATCATTTTTAAAAAAGGGGGGAAAGGGGAAAACCACCCTATCCTTCATATTTCAAAGCATCCTAGAGTTCTGTTAGCAATCTACCACAGATTCACAGCCTGCCAAGGGGTGATACCCCCCACCAACACAGGATTCTGGGGTGGTATGATGAGTTTGCAGGGTCCCTTGGCTAACCAGGGGCCAGGTGTTGAATGGGACTCAATCTAAAAATTGGGAAGAGGTACCCTGTCATCACAAAACTGTAAACCAGCTCACTTAATAGAGAGTACACCTGCTGCCGCCTTGTAGATTGTACTGAGCATGCTCCATCTGAGTTCGGTGGTTTTTTAATTTTAGAGTTTTTTGGTTTTGGTTTTGTTTTTAAGTAGCCTGCACTATTCCTGAGTGGTCCAGGGCTGCTGTTTAATCCAGCTTCCATGTTTCTTGGAGGGCTTTTTCAAGTTTGTGTTTATAAGCTGCATAGCGCCGTTTAAGGTTCTGAAGCTGTTCATCTTCTTCCTTGTCCAGGATGCGCAAGAAGTTCTGTAGCTCAGGAAGACTGAAGGCTTCCCACTGCAGAGGAGAAACAGAAACACACACATACACACACACACACACAGTGAATAATGCATCATATGGTACTTCCGTGATGAAGTCAGCATTTTCAATTTTTGTCAGTGTTCAATTGTTTCTGTCATGTCCTAATATTGGAAACCCTCACGTGGGGTTTTCTTGGCAGAGATACTGAAGCAGTTTTCCATTTCCTTCTCCAACTCATTTTACTGATGAGGAAACTGAGGCAAACAGGGTGAAGTGACTTGCCCAGGGTCACACAACTAGGAAGTGTCTGAGGCTGGATTTGAACTCAGGAAGATGAATCTTCCTGATCCCTGGCCTGGTACTATGCACTGCATCATCTAGCTGGCCAGGTCAGCATTTACTGGCTACCTACTGTACACATCTTAAGTGGTTAGGACAGTTGCTCTTTTATTTTTTTTTGGGGGGGGGGTCCTCCTTTATCCCCCAGTACCCAATACAGTGCTCAGGACAAAACAGATGAAAGGGAAAGAAACCAGACCTGAGATTTCATTGGTACAGAGAACTCCCAAGATGAGCTTAGAGTCTCAGAAAGTTGTCTAGATCAAGTGCCAAAAAACACTGTAGCCTCAACTAGATTAAAATATAACTGGAAATATTTAACAAAATAAAAAATATTTTATTTTTATATATCAATTTAATACATCAAATTCATTACATTTATAAATA
>CM053581.1:374055820-374087133 GCA_028627135.1 Pseudochirops cupreus
TATGTGAGCTATATTGTAAATGTAATATATAATTATAAACACAATATGTATATTATATTTCTATAAAATTTGCTATTTATTCTAATTTATTATAACAACAAAATTCTATTTTATCAGTAAAGCAAAGATCATATTACATCCTGAGACTTTTTAAAAAAAGCCAGATTTGGAATCAGAGGACTTGGGTTTGTGGATTGTTATCCATTATTTATTACCATCATTTGAACCTAACTTTAAAATTGTTTCAACCCATAATGTCGCCCTGACCTCAGTAACTCTCCAGGAATGCAAGAGATGACAAGGAATTGTGGGTTTCAGCAAGTCTTGGATCCACCCAGACCTACACCCAAGTATTATATTGGGTCTACCAAGGCTTGTGTTTTGGGTTCCCCTTGGGTTTTGGCTTTGCCCACATTTTATTAAATGTTTACATTTACTGATAATCTATCTCAATCCACCTAGATCTCACATAGCTCTCTGGGTAAAACTGTTTAACTGTGTATGTGTGCAGGTACCCTTGTCTAAATCCTATATGATATATACACCTGGATGAGAGGGAACCATATCACACCTCCTTTCTGGCTCACTCATTTCCCTCAAAAGATCTAATAAATTTCTTTCTTAAAGTATTTCAGCTTTGGGGGTTCATTCTCATGACTAAAAGATTTAAATCCCAACTCTGCTATTTAATCTCTCTGGCACTCAGTGTCCTCATCTGTAAAATGAGTGCTGTAATGAGATTCCCTTCCAGATAGAAAGCTCTGATCCTAAGAGCCAGGGGTGAGGCAGGATAAATAATCAAAGCCTTCCTCAGATTTGAGGTTTACTTTATACTGGGCTTTATAGGAAACTAAGGCTGGGCAGTGACAAATGGGAGGGGATTCTAGGTACAAGGAACGTTGTGTAGGGAATAGAAGGAATGACCGTGTACATGATGTTACTTTTACCTTACTAAAAATGCTAAAAAAAATAAAATAAAATAAACAGGGGATTTTCATGCATATTATGCTTAATAAAAGTGGAAGGAAAAAATGAACAAATAAGCCAGTACTACCAGCTTGTCACATCTACCAAACTCTCAGCTGATCCTGAAATTAATAACAAGCAAGAGAAACCTCACATATTGTATTGCAGCATTGTGAATTTGAAGTTAGTTTCAGAGTCAAAAGACGGGGGTTCAAGTCCTGTCTCTGACACACACTGGCTGTGTGACCCTGGCCGAGTCATTTCTTAGTACCCCAAGTCTGTACAATTATAAATGGGAGAATCGGTACCTATGATCTCTCTGCTAGAGAGAGTATCCTTCCCGGAAGCTCTGTCAAAAAACAATTAAGCAGACGGAGATAGACTTGTTCCCTTTTTAAAAAAAATGCTTCATGATATTTAAACATCTCCTAAATTCTAACAACGTGTGAGGTGACATTCCACAACCAACTAAAGCTGGACCCCTCCTCAGGAGTTTGCACATTAAGTTAACCAGATGGGATCACTTAACAGAACAATACAAATCTGAAAACTATGGAGGGCAAGCAAGTGTTTGGAGTTGGAGCTTTCAGGGGAAATGCTAATATATGGTCAAAGTGCCCTTTTAAGAATGCAAATGAGAATTTCAAAATAGCACTTTTCTGAACAATGGCAATCTGTATTCAGAAAGCCTCAAAAGTCAAAGATGTAAGAGTAACATGAATAATGTATCAAAGCAGTTTTTCCTTCTTGGTAGCTCAGAACTGCTGAACAGATCTTCTCATATTGATTTCTCTCATTCATCTCCATCATCCTGCCCAAAGTCACTGATTATCACTTCCATTTTTTAGATGGGAGACTGAGATTAGGGGATGGACACATTTCTTAACCATGAAGCTAACAACTAGTCCAAGTTCATTGCAAAGCCTCTCTTCTTAGACTGCACGGCCCTAAAGGCATTTTTCCTCGAGGGAGGGAAGTACCAAATATACAGGTGCAAACATGACTGTCTTAATCATTCATGGCAATACGGGTACGACAGAAAAGACACTGGTTGGGTCAGAGTTCAAATCCTGCTCCTCTAAGCCTGAATTTCCTCCTCTATAAAATTTGGGGGCTGAACTAGGGGTCTAAAATGTTCCCTTCCAATTCTAAATCTATTATCCTGTGAATTTTTTTAAAATGTGTTTAATTCAGTCTTGCTAGCTAAGAAGCAGGAAACTCCCTTTTCCCCCTTTACAATGAATTAGCAAAGAAACTTTTTATTAGGAATGAACTTTAAAATGTCAACTTTCAAAATTAAGCTAACAGTAAAAGCCTAAGAGTGTGAAAAATCT
The DNA here is from genome assembly GCA_028627135.1 of Pseudochirops cupreus. NCBI lineage: Eukaryota > Metazoa > Chordata > Mammalia > Diprotodontia > Pseudocheiridae > Pseudochirops > Pseudochirops cupreus. The sequence goes on from CM053581.1 coordinate 374,058,121, forward strand.
TTGGAGACCAACTACAAAATCGCAGTCCCCCAAATCCATTTTTTTTGGGCAAGGCAATTAGGGTTAAGTGATTTGCTCAGGGTCACACAGCTAGTAAGTGTTATTTTTGAGGCCAAACTTGAACTCAGGTCCCCCTGACTCTACCCACTGTGCCACCTAGCTGCCCCAAAATCCATTTTTCAAATGGTGATTTAATTAACAAACACAAACATTTCAATATGCAAATGGGAAAGATGGGCATATAAGATCTGTTTTTAAAAATATGTATATAAACATTAAGTTTAATGAGACAGCAAAAAAATTACTGAAAAACCTTTTAAAAATACTGTTTCTTCCCACCCCACCCCAAATAGTAAGCAAAAGAAAAAAAAAAGTTACACGAAATGTTAATGGCATATTGACACTTGCCTCCTTGTCCCACTTGGTCACAAAGGTCAAGTACCAGCGAGATAAAGAGGGCTGGTGTACCCAAAAACAATAATAAAGAACACCACACTCACCTCTCCGGTTTCACGTTCACGTAGAACAAAGCTCAGAGTTTCTGTCCTTGGCCCTGCTACCAAACGCAGATAAAGGGGGTGTTCTCGGTCTGAGAGCTTGCAGGCGTAAACTACACAGGGGAAACAATAGATCCATTTTACAGAGTGCTTATTTAACCAGTAAACTAGCCTGCTTCCCAACCGCCTAAGAAAATTTATCCACTATACCCTGGCCCCATCTCACTACAATTGGCCTGTACTAAAATGAATGAATTGACATCATGGGCAGGTAACAAGTCAGATAAAAACAGACAATGCAAAGCATAATTAGTCCTGTTCTCATTATTTTCAGGGGGGAAAAAAAAATCAATTAAGTCACATGCTGAAGCTTTTTAAAAAGACTGTGACAAGAACATCTTCCTGTGTATGAAAAAAATCAAGCAAATCTTTCCACATTCAAGGTCAATAGCTTTAATTTAAAAGTACATATATGCACATATGAACTATATGTACAAATACACACACCCAGAGAAAAATGTCTGTCAAGTTTTTCTGCCTGCTTGTTTAGAAAAATTATTAACAGGCAAAGGTGCTATTTTAATGGGGGTAACTAACATTGTTAGGTTGAGCAGCAAAGAGTTCTGAATATGAGAGAAAAAGTGAGCTGGCAGGATAAAAGTGCCCCTTGTGATCTCCTGACACTCCCCATCACTCCTCCCTAACACTGGAGGTGTGGAGTTCCTGGGACAGGCAAACTTAAGAAGGTGGAAGTCCATTACCTACAGCTGTTTCAAGCTCTAGCCAAGAATGCTAGAGGGAAAAAAACTTAAGAGAATGACTAATGAAATAGGTTATTCGAAGTCAAAGGAACATTGCAGATAAGGTGTGTTTGCTGGCACTTACTTGTAGACAACATCCAACAACGGATAGATATATTTATTCCCTTTTGACTCATCTCTGATAAGAAAGAAGATGGACCAAAAGGGACATGGGCATGACATTCTTCTCTGCTCCAGAGGACAGATGCCTCTTTTGTGTCCTGCCAAAGCATGGCTTGGGCACAGGAGCCCAGTGCCTCAGACCTCATGGAACTGCCAGGTATACAGACTCATAGTGGAGCATTTCTAATTAAAAAGGTCTCAAAGGCTACTTCCTACCAAGACTCAGAGAAGAGATGATGGAATATACTTTTGTCCTCTTTGTGAAATGGTGGGAGTCTACACTCTCAAAGCGCGCACTAAAGTGGGTGGTTTTACTAAATTGCTTTATCCCATGCTACAAGGGAGAGGGCTGGGCAGCCCTCTAGATCAGTGGATGGAGTGCCCGGCCTGGATCCAGTTAAGATCTTAGTTCAAATCAGCACTAACACATTAGCTGTGTGACTCTCATCTATGAAATGGCAAACCACTCCAGTACCTCTGCCAAGAAAACCCCAAGTGGGGTCATGAAGAGCTAGATATGGGTGACATGACTGAACAACAAGGGTGAGAGAGTTCAATACAGGCGGTGTATTTTAGTGTATGTGTATGTGTGTGCGTGTGTGTAGGGGGGGATACATCATTGTTGTTTCAATGGTGTCTGACCCTTCTAAGGCCCCATTTGGGAGTTTTCTTGGCAGAGATACTGGAGTGGTTTGTAATTTCCTTCTCTAGCTCACTGTACAGATGAGGAAACCAAAGCAAATAAGATTAAGTACCTTGGCCAGGGTCCCTCAGCTAGAAAGCATCAGTGGCTGGACTTGAACTCATAAAGATGAGTCTTCCTGATTCTAAGCTCAGTGCTCTATCCACTGGGTCGCCCAGCTACCCCTGGTGTGTGTGTAAGTATGTGCATATATGTACACACGTGTGTGTTAGAGGTGGGAGGAACAATCATTTGCTAGCTGGATCATGTTACTACTACCACCACCACCACCACGCATTTATATAGTACCTAACTATGCCAGGCACCACGTTAAGCATTTTATAAACATTAAAATTAAATATTTAAAGTATTTAAATAACATTTAATATGAAATAAATATTAAACACATATTAAATATCTATTGATGCTCACAACAACCTTGGGTAGGTAGGGGTTATTATTTTCCCCATTTCACAGTTGAGGAAACTGAGTCAAACAGAGGTTTTTATGATCTACCCAAGGTCACACAGCCATTAAGTGTCTGAGGCCACATTTGAACTCAGTGCATTGGCTCTGGAGTGAGAGTACACAGATTTTTATCCCATCTCTGAAACTTCTTTTTTCTGTGACTCTGGGCTAGTGATTTAAACTTTCTAGGCCTCGGTTTCTTCATCCGCAGAACAAAGGAGTTGGACAAGGTGACCTCTGAGGTCCTCTAGGATCTCATGTGTGAATTTGCCAAACAGAAAGGAAGTTCCTTGGGGCAAAAATGGTTTCATTCTCATCTGTGCATCCGCAGTGTCTAGTATGGTACCTGGTACATCACAGGTATTTAATATTTGCTTATTAATCAATGAAAAAAGAGTAGCCTGAGATAAGGATGGACAAGTCAGGGTCAGAAATATTAACAGGCAATGGGAAATTTCTAAATTTCAAAGATGCCAGTCAGTGTCCTCTCCCCATAACTCCACCATGACCAAAGGCCCCAGCCAAGGAGGGCCAGGTGTGTGTGAAAGCAATGTGGCAACCAAACTGCAGTGTGCTTCCTTCCACCTTCCTTCTCAGCCCCTGCCTTTGTCCTGCACAGCCTGTCTCCAAACCACATTGCCTGGCCGTGCCCAGTGTACTTAAATAAAGTTGTCCCATAGATTTAAAAAAAAAAAGCAGGCAATGGGAAGCCACTTTAGGTTCCCTTGGCACGGAAATGATAATGATGAAAGGGCCCAGGATAAGAAACAGAACAATTTAAACAGCAGCATACCTTGATCTTCCTTGTGACAACGCTTATAAAGTGCAAACTTGGCTGGGCTTTCAGACACTAGAAATTTCTTGAGCAAGGCCTCAATAACTTCCCGGACAGTGTTGGTGCTGCTGATGTGAAGTGTATTCATGCAGCCATTATTATTGGAGGCTTGCTTTTCCGGGTTCCGAGAAGTCAGTGCGTTGATAGGTCTGCACAATTCCATCTGAACTTTGATGAAGCCAGTGTAAATCCCGTTGGAATTCTGTAGCAGGAAGACAAAGAACACGGTTCCAGTCAAGCCCTGGAGTTTGGAAGGCATTAAAATTAGATGGGAGACAGGGCCAGCATCAAGCAAAAAAACCTTATTCCCCATTTCTGCTCTTGTATCTGGGTGGTGATTTTCCCCAGAGAGGAAGGGCCTAAGTGTGGGGTGGTGTTGAGAGGGTGGGCCATGGAGTCAGGAAGACTTCACTTCAAAGTCTTGCATTTAAACCCATAACTAACAGTGTGACTGCCGACAGTTCATTTAACCTCTCACTGCTCTTGGCAATTTTCTAGGGTTGTGATCTTTGATCAGCTGCTAAACATTAAAATGAATTTCCATGCTGGAGGTTCCCTAAAAAAATGAAATTATAGCTCAAGGTAAAAATTAAAAAAAGATAGAGACCTCAATGGGAGGCACTGAACAGGGCACACAGCCCCCGAGTCAAGTCTGTTAGGCAGATGGGGAAGTTTTAGAAGCTTCTCTGTAGGCTTTGATATGCTTACGTCTTTCGAGACCTACTCATTCATACAGCTACAGCCACATGTGAGGAGTCTGGACCCATTTTTAAGGCAATACCTCCATTCAAATCCCTGCTGGCCAAACCATGACATTTATTAAGGCTAATGAGAAATATCTGGGCTGAGTGCACAAAGGCGGTATCCCCATCATCAAAGACAATGAACCCTTGGAGGAAAAAAAAAAAAGAAAGCCACAATTATAACTTTATGACATCCTAACAAAAAAGGGGTAATCCAAGAGGCCAGAACAGATGGCTTGGGGTAGCTATTACTGCATATGAATTACTGTTTTAGATGTCATTTCTTGCTTAAAGGATCAACATGAACCAGGTTATGATGAGCTTTCAAGATCAACATTTTTTAAAATTAAGTCGAATTCAGACTCTGGAAAGCATAAACATTTATTCATAATTTATGAATAGAATTATAATCTCGTCTCTTGGATCGCTAAAAAGAACCTTAATAAGGAAGCTGGTGTAAGCTAAGGTCTTTTGGGTCAGAGGGCAGCATTAGTGGAAATGTGGAGTCTATTGGTTATAACAAAGGAGAGGTAAACTGAGGCTTCTTCCCATGGCAATTTCTGCCAGGCTGCAAGAGAATAGAACCTTATGGCACTTCTGGTGGCACGTGGAAGACAGATGTTCAAAGGGAGGCTTCCTGGGAGAAGGCTTATGGGGACATATGGCCATGAATCTCAAGAGTGAAAAAAAGTAAGTAAAGGATAAATGAAATCCATTCATTTTGTTCCCAGCTACTCAATGTCTCCTCTTTTCATTCTAAACTCTTCCTACAGCCACTTGGTGGCCTCAATACAGGGACTGCAAACCTGGATTCCATGATATTTTTTTTTCAAAAATACTTTATTAACTGTATTTCAATATAACTGGTTTACTTGGTAACTTTAGGGATTTTATTTTCTGCATTTAAAAACATTATTCTGAGAAGAAGTTCATGGGCTTCACCAGACTGCCAAAGGGACCCATCATACAGCAAAAAAGGTTAAGAGTCTCCGATCTAAGAGCCTTTTTTTATCACCTCCCCTTTCTTTCCTCTCCTCTTGTTTAATGTGATCATATCAGTGTTTCTATGGTATCTGGTTTCACCCTGTACACTGCATATTAAAAGTGCAAAGGTCACTAAATAAGGGATCCCGTGGATGAAGTGAAATAAAGGTCACCAAGGAAATCATTCATTTTAACAAATGATCCAAGGCATACATAGCCTTAAAGGCAGAAAGCCTTGGCTTTTATCCTCAAGCAGATAAGTGAAACAAAGGCATCCGGAAAGCCAGAACGGAGAGCAGGAATCTGTCCCAAGTGAGTAAGAAGCCTGGAAAACCATCCTGAGGGGTCAGGAGGGTTGCCCTGAGGGCACTGGTGTTGCTGTCATAGGCTGAAAAAGGGCAGATGGTTGGTTCATCCAATCCAACATATGTTAAAACAGAAACACCAACAGGGTCCAAGAAAAGTAATTTTTAAAAATTGAAAACGGTAGAGTAATAGCTGATATATTGTTCATTAATTAACTGATGACTTTTCAGGGCCCACTGTAGCACAGCACATAAAGAAGCAGCCTTAAAATCAGGAAAACCTGGGTTCAGTCCTGCCTCTGCTGACACACTGTGTGATCCCCTCAACAAGACATGGAATCATTCCATGCCCTGGGCAACTTCTAAGTTGCAAGCTGCTGAGGAGGTGCCAACTTGCAATGGGTGGAAGGAATTCCCAATATCAAAGAAATCACAGGTCTAGGTCTTCTTCCTGATGACTTTTTTTGGGCCTCCTATGATGGAGCTGAAGTTATCCAAGAAGGCGGGTAGAATTCCAGGTAGCCAAGCTGTGTTTCCTTCCTTCTCTCTCTTTATTATGTTCTAGTTGTCTTCTGTCATCTAGCCTCCCTGACCATCTTTGAGTTATCTGGCATGGGGTTCATCCTGTTGTACATCAGGCTGGAACTCCTTACTCTATAAGAGCCTAGGCTATTTTATCAAATGAAGCTGCTAACTTTTTAAAAAACCTGTCTTTTGGGGGCAGCTAGGTGGCACAGTGAATGGAGCACTGGCCCTGGAGTCGGGCGGCCCTGAGTTCAAATCCACCTCAGACACTTAACACTTACCAGCCATTGACCTTGGGCAAGTCACTTAACCCCAACTGCCCTGCCTTCGCCTCTCCAAAAAGCTAAAAAAAAAAAAAATCCACTTTTGTTCACAAAGCTAATGAGTATTCAAGGCACACATGAACCTATGACTCTCCTGACTCTAAAGGCTCTTTCCATTAGACTAACCTATCTTTCATACAAGACTGCCTCTTTCTTAATTTTCTTTTAAAAACTGTGAATGTGAAGGGGGAAGAAAAGCTTTGGAAAATCTTGGTATGGTTCTTCCCCTATTATTGTACTAGTTTATTTTTAAAATTTGATTTTCCAAATTCTCTCCTTCCAGCTCCTTCTCTACCTACTAAAAAAGCAAGCAACACAATACTCATTATATATGTGAAATCATGCAAAACATATTTTGTCATTAATCATGTTACAAGAAAAAAAAGATTTTTAAAAAAAAGGAAAAAAATATGCTTCCATAGGCAATCTGAGCTCCCAAGTTCTCTATCTGGAAGTAGATAGCATTTTACTTTTTAAAAAGTTTTTTAGTACTTTTTTCTACAATTACATATAAAAACAATTTTTAACATCTGTTTTTAAACTTTTAAGTTCTAAATTCTCTCTCTCCTTTCTCACCCTCCCCCCCTCCATTGAGAAGGCAAGCAATTTAATATAGGTTATACACGCATAGTCACAGCATTTTGCTTAAGTCCTCTGTAGTTGTAGTGAATCATTGATCAGTTACTAAGCCTATACTAACTTATAAGTCTGTATTATATACTAAAATATAGTACTGTGTAGACCAGCGGTTCTCAACATGTGGATCGCAACCCCCTGGGGGTCAAACAACCCTTTCACAGGGGTCACAGGGGTCGCCTAAGACCATCAGAAAACACATATTTCCGATGGTCCGCCCACATGCAGATATGCCCACATATGAATATCAAAGGGTCGCGGCATTAGGAAGGTTGAGAACCACTGGTGCAGACTGTTCTCTTGGTGCTGCTCACTTCACTTTCCATCAGTTCATATAGGTCTTCCTAAGTTCTTCTGAAACTATTGCTTTCATCATTTCTTATAGAACAGTAATATTCCATCACAAACATATACCACAACTTGTTCTGCCATTCCCCAATTGATGGGCAATCCCTTCAGTTTCTAATTCTTTGCTATCACAAAAAAGAGCCACTATAACTATTTTTGTATATATTAGTCTTCTTCCTGTCTTCCTTCCCTCTTCCCTTCTTTCATCTCCTGGGGGTAGACACTGAGTAATGGTATTGCTAGCTCAAGGGATAAACAAACTTTTATAGCCTTTTGTGCATAGTTCCAAATTCTTCAGAATGGTTGGATTAGTTCACAACTCTACCAACAATGTATTAGTGTTTCTATTTTCCCACAATCCCTTCAACATTGTCATTTTCCTTTTCTGCCATCTTAGCCACTCTGATGAGTGTGAGGTGGCACCTCAAAGTTGTTTTAGTTGTTTTAATTTTCACTTCTCTAATTATTTGTGATTTGGAGCATTTTTTTCAGATGACTGTTAAGAGTTTTGGTTTCTTCCTCTGAAAACTGCCTTTTTATCAACTGGGGAATGGCTCCTATTTCTTATATTTGACACAGTTCTCTATTTAAGAAATAAAAGAAACTTGCTATAAATTTTTTTTTCTCAGTTTCCTTTTCTTCTACTTTTGGGTGCATTAGTTTTATTAGTGCAAAAACCTTTAATTTTATGTAATCAATACTATCAATTCTACCTCTATTTCTTGTCTGATCATGAAACCTTGCACTAGCCACAGATCTGACAGGTAATTTTTCCCGTGTTCCCCTAATCTGCTTATGGTATCATCATTTACTCTAAATCATATACCCATTTTGAGCTTATCTTGGTACACGATATGAGATGTTTGTCTATGCCTAGTTTCTGTCATACCACTTCCCAGTTTTCCCAGCAGCTTTTCTCAAAGAGTTAGTGCTTGCCTCAGTACCTGGGACCTTTAGATTTATCAAACATTAGGCTTCCCCTACTATTTTATTAAAACATCCTATTAACCTCACAACTGCTATAGCCTCATTTTATAATAATAGCTCACTTTTGTCAAATGAGTCATCTAAATATCCTAGGTGAACAGAGTAGAAAAATGACTAACCACTCCTCTACAGCTCATTGTTTGTCTATGGATCCACAGGTCCAATTCACGATGGTTTTAGAGCAAGGGTGAGGAACCCCCAGACTCAAGGCCATATGTGACCCTCTAGGTCCTCAAGGGAGGACCTTTGACTGAAACCAAACTTCACAGAACCAATCCTCTTACTAAAAGGATTTGTTCTGTAAAACTTAAGACTCAGTCAAAAGGCTGCACCCAAAGACCTAGAAGGCCACGGTTCCCCACTCCTGATAGAGTCAGTTAACAAGCATTTATTAGGCACCTACTACTGCCAGGCTCTGTGCTAAGCCCTGAAGATATAATGATAAGCAAAAGATGGTCTGTGTTCAAGGAAATGACAGTCTAATGGGGTGGAGGGGAGGCACGCCCATAGCTGCCACTTTCCTTAGGCTACTATATCCTCTCTCCTGGACTACTGCAAGAACCTCCTAATGACATCTGCTTGCCTAAAGTCTCTCTCGACTCAAACCCATCCTCCCTCCAACTCAACTTCCCAAGTGATTCACACTAATCATGGATCTGACCATGTCAAATGTAGGCTCTTCTATGTGGCTTTTAAGGCTCTTCATAACATGGCCCTGACTGATCTTGTCCAGGCTTATGGTACACTCCTCCTGGGTTCTGCAATGCAGTCCAATTGTTCTTCTCTCTGTTCTTCCCATGATACTCTCATCTCCTTTCTTCATGCCTTCACACTGGCCATTCCTCCCAATTCATCTTTGCTTCACTGATTCCCCTTCTTCAAGATGCAACTTTTATACAAAGCCTTTCCTGATCCTCCCAACTACTAAGACCTTCCCCTCAACCCACTTGTATTTTCTTTCCTTTATATTTATTCTGTATGAGAAGCAGTAACACATATGGATGGATAGAGCTGGCTTTGAAGTCAGAAAGACCTAGGTTTAAGTCTCAACTTTGCGACCCTAGGCAAGTAACTTACACTCTCTGTGCTCTAGGCCAGAGGTCCTCAAACAGTTTTGGCCTCTAAGAGTCTGAGAAAGCTGCCTAAAGCAGTGATCATAAAGTGTGATCCAGGGACCTCGGGGGTCTGGGTCCCCAAGACCCTTTCAGAGGTCCATGAAGTCAAAACTACTTTCTTAGTACTAAGATGTTATAACTTCTAAAATGGTAAATGTTGATAGGTGTAGGGTCTTCAATCATTTTTAAGCTGCAGAGAAGGTGTCGACCTTCATAGAAGAACTTTACTCATCTAGAAGTTCCCTTTTCCACTCACGTCTCTCCCAATGAAATAATAAAGTCATTGAGATCAGGGGACGTTCCATTTTTTGGTAATTTTCTGTATCCCCCCACCTAGCATACAGTCATTCAGTCGTTCTCAGTCACGTCTGACTCTTCGTGACCCCATTACAGTTTTCTTGGCAAAGACACTGGAGTGGTTTGCCATTTCCTTCTCTTGCTCATTTTTACAGATGAGGAAACTGAGGCAAACAGGGTTAAGTGACTTGCCCAGGGTCATACAGCTAATAAGTGTCTGAGGCCAGATTTGAATTTAGGAAGATGAGTCTTCCTGACTCCAATCCAATGAGTCACTTAGCTACCTCAAAACATACAACAGGTACTCAATAAATGCTTGTTGATTGATTGGATCTGGTCAACTCATTGTCACTCAAAGCCCTTATTCCAACCCCTAGCACTTCGTCCTGTAACAACTCTAAATACAATTACAAGACACAGTGTTGTAGAAAGCTTATCATTTTTAATATGGTAAGAAATTTTTCTTTATTCTCTTCCTGTGAAAATGAATAATTAAGCAACCCACTGACAGCTAAGCATTAAATATTACATACTATTTTGTGCACATGCATGTGTGTGTACACCCCTCTCCCCCCAAAACCTTTGCTTAGAAGACAGATATTCCAACTTGATCACATTCCAAACCCCAGGCATAATATCTCTTTCCTCAACACTTTTAAGTTTATTTTTGCAAGATAAAACTACTGGAGGTCTTGTTACAAACTGAATTACCACCTATTAAACAAGCTGGCAATGAAAGTTGTTGAAGATCCTCTGAAGACGTGCACGGTTCTTTAGAAGTCTACATCTTAACACAGTGCATTGCTTTTTAAGAGGACCCAAGCAGAGATCTTTTCCCCAACTTCAGGGCAGGCCAACAGGCCTACCTTTGAAACAATCAACGGGAAGGATGAGAACGTGCTCAGCCTCCATAGTACAGCTGCTCTGGAACATCAGACAACTGCTAACTTTTATCCAGAGATTCAAAATGTACTAATTGTTCACATTAACCAAAACTGTAAAATGGGACTCTTACCAAGGTCATCTTCAATTTGTCTGTAACAGCTAAATTGTAGTTGTGAACCTTTTCTTTGATTTCTTCTTTGCTGAGATAATTGTGGGTTTCCTTCTCTTTCTCAACATCCTAAAAAGAAAAAACAAACCACACCACCCATTAGCAATCTGAGAGAAAATGCCATCCCACCCATTAGCAATCTGAGAGAAAATGCGGTAAGATGGGATTCCTTATACATTCCAGGGAAGAACAGCCTTGATGCACTTAACCTTGAAACACACCTTACATCCCCAACCCAGCTGCAGTTCTCAGCTGTCAACCAGCTCAGCATATTTAAAAGCAGACCCTAAAACCCCATTCATTAACATATGTGGCATTTATTTCAAAATCCCTCCTACTAAAAAGTCAGTTCTTGGTATGAGAAACCGTTCTGCCAAAGGAGGCAGCTAAATCACTTACTTCTCCGAGTTAGACTGACAATTTCCATCTCATACACTATTTAACGCGATATTTCAAAAGCATCACCCCCTACCCTACCGCCCCCAGAAGAATTCACGAATCTGGACGCTCCAGATTGGCTACTCCCCTTCACGACCAAGGATGGGGAATCAAATAATCATATTATGGGCAAAGGTCAATTTAATTTCCTGAACCTCAAGTTACCAGGAGGTCATATAATCAGGGATCACAGGATCACACACCACATATCTACAGAAGGTCCTCTAGTCCCAACTCCTCTTTCACAGATAAAAGGAGGCCCAAAGAAGGCAGAAGACGGACCCCTCTGATCACCTAGCAAGTCAGGAGCAAGCTGGGACTCAAATTGAAGTCTCCTGCCTTTCCCACTGAGCGGTACTTTTCCCCATGTTGAGAGTCAGGTGCTTTTGTTGCGGTTCGGGCCTTTGAGTCATGTCTGACTCTTTATGAACTGATTTGAGGTTTTCTTGGCAAAGATACTGGAGTGGTCTCCTATTTCCTTCTTCAACTCATTTTACAGATGAGGAAACTGAGGCAAACAGGGTTAAGTGACTTGTCCAGGATCACACAACTACTAAAGTCTGAAGCCAAATTTGAACCCAGGTATTTCTGACTTCAGGCATGGTCATTTCCTTTTCCAGCTCATTTTTTACTGATGGGAAAACTGAGGCAAACAGTGACTTGCCCAGGGTCACACAGTAACTGTCTGAGGTCAGATTTAAATTCGGGAAAAAGAGTTTTCCTTACTCCAGGCCTGCCACTCTACCCACTGTGGCACTACAGACACACACAAACACACACAAACACTGCCCCAAATGTGCCTTACTGTTCTAAAACAAAACAGAATGGGAACTTTCAGTAAACCTATAACTATTGTGGGGAATCACTAGAATTAAATATCACTACTAAAAAAAAACCCACTAAAATCAATCAGTACCCAGAGTAACAGCTAACATTTATAGTGTTTCAATATTTGTAAAGTAGTTTACATAGACTATTTCCTTTTCTCCCCACATCCACCCTGGGAGGTGGATAACTCTCATTATCTTCATTATACTGATAAGGAAAGAGGAAGGTAATGGACTTGCTTAGGGTCACACAGCTACTAAGTCATCTGAGAGAGGATTCAAACTCAGGTCTCCATGACTACCAAGAGTCCCGGTATGGTATATGGAGATACCCAAAGGCCCAGAGTATTAACTAATGATTAAAATGTAATCACAAGCACACTACCCCCCACAGACTGCCAGGGTTGGGAACATTAGTTGAGGTTTTAAAACTCAAGAGAAAAGATTTCTCAGTTAAAAAAAAAAAAGTTGGGATAAAAGGAAATGCAAGCAGATTTTTAAAACAGTCAGGAACTTAGTCTAAAAATAATGAATTCTATTGTATAAAGAGAAATTAAAATTAGATTTATTAAGCTGTTCCTTCCCCACCCGCCTCCCTATGAAGCTCTGGAACACTTGTTTCTTACAGCCCAGATACATCATGCTTGTACAAACCCAACCCTCCCGGCTGGCGAGGATCCAAGCTGGCATTTGTCCCCGGCCTCAGTGCAGCACCCAGGTTATAAATACCCTAAGGATTTCTACTACAGTACTCCACTCGCACCAGCACCATATATAGTCTGAAATTGTCCTTGGATTCTCAAGCTCAGGGCTGTTTAAGACTTAGGGAGGGGAACCAAGTGGGAGCGCCAGCCCAGTCCCTGTGAAAGAGAAGCCTGCTCAGGCACTACTTTGCTTAAGGCATGTAAGGTCAGCATCTGGATTAACTCTGGGGAAAGAAGACCAGCTCAGAAGCACATGCTCGTGAATGCTTCTCCAGGAATGCCTACCTGATGACTCTTTTAGTTGTTTCTGATGAGCCGGGGAGAAGCGCACCCCTGCCCTCCCCCAAAAATCTTCCTTTCAGGAGTCTTTGGTTAGGCACCAAGGCTGTGGATCCAAAGAGCTGGCCCCAATGCCCAGGTCAGAAAACTCACTCTCCTTATTAGCTAGGATTTCTACAACACAATGGGTACTCACCATTCTCTCCATCACAGAGGAAGTGAAAAACAAAGTTGTTTTTCTTCTTCCTCCAGGGAAAGAAGGTTTTGTTTCTACTTTCATCATTTCTTAAGACTTCTTGGCCTATATACACTACAGTTTACCTAATCCAAGATGGGGAACAAGGATAAACAAATGGAGTTTATGACGAAAGAAGGGCAGATCACGGGAATCAGATGCCGCTTTCAGGCTGGGTTGGAAGTAACCCCTGTTCCATCAAATTTAACTTTTTAAAGTTTTTTTAAAATTTTACATTAAATTTTTTAAAATTTAACTTTTAAGGTACTCACCATGTAGCAAGACATAGTACTAAAGGAATGTGGATGAAAATGAATAAATTCTGCTCTCCAGGATCTGGGAGGGGATGGGGCAGAAGGGAGGAATACACTTTGAAATACTTTGAGATTTCCCATTTATGACCGTATTCTCAAGGTTTTTATAACCAGCACCATTAAAAGAGTCAGGCAACCTAACAAGGTGAACCACATGCTCTCTGTGGGCCTTATAAAGGTGGGGCTGGTTGATTCCTTTGAGGCCGGTGTTTTGTTTTCCTTTTTTTGAATCTGAAGTACATTCAAATCAATTTTCAATTATCTATGTTATTAATACTGATTACTGTAACATGTTTATAATCCTTTTGAATGATGCTTTGTTTAGATGTTAACATTAGGCTTGGGCATTCCCTAAGCAAGGTGGACTGATAACTCCAGGAAATAACAAGAGAAACTTAACCTGGTGGGGAGGAGTAATGGAAAATGTGGAAGGAAATAAAAATAAAGGGACCTGGGTTCTAACTCCTGCTCAGCTCCTGGAAGCTTTCCCCAACCTTTCTTACTTCCTGGCTAATTATCTCTGTCGGCTTGCATTTTGTCTCCCCCACTAGACTGTAAGCACCTTGAGGGCAAGGGCTTGTATGCCCAAGAGCACACAGTAGGTGCTTAATAAATCTTTACTGATTCATTGCTACTAAATCACACTGTGTGATACTGAAGAGATCAGTTCCCATCTCTGGGTCCCAATTGTCCAATCTGTGAAATGGATTCTAAAAATTTTTGCAGATGATTCCCAGAACTAGTCTCTCTGCTGAGCTCCTGTCCCACATCACAAACCGCCTATTAGATATTTCAAATTGGATGTGACATGAGCATCTATTTTTTTTCTTTTTGGGGGAAGGTAATCAGACCCCATGCCACATTTGACCTCAGGTCCTTCTGACTTCAGGGCCAGAGCTATGGGCATCTAAGTCAAAATCAACATGTCCAAAGTGGAGCTCATTAGCTTTTCTATCAAACCCAGCCCTCTTCCCAACTTTCCTATAAACACTGAAGATTCCACCAGATTCTATCTAGTCACTAAGGTTTGCAACATGGGCATCATTCACTCTCACTCACTCCACATATCCAATCAGTTGCCAACTCTTATCATTTCTTATCTCTCAGACAAGCCTGCATAGTAACCACCCTAGTTAAAGCCTTCATCATCTTTGCATCTAGGCCACTTCATAGCTTCCCTGATTCTGGCCTCTCCCCACTCCAATCTATCCTCCACACTGAGGCCAAAATAATTTTCCTTAAGCAAAGATCTAGCCATGATATGCCTGGGCTCAAACTCCAATGGCCCCTATCACCTCTAGGATCAATATAAAGTCCTTGATTTAGCAATTAGAGCTCTTCACAATCTGGACCCCTTCCTACCTACCCTTCTGGTCTACTGATACATTAACTCCCCTCCACCAAGATGTCTATGATCCCTCATACTGGTGGTCTACACATGATACTCTTCCTCATACGTCTGTGCAGTCTATCCTCTTCCTCCACACTTGTACCTGTAGGAATTCTTGGTTTTCTTCACCCAATTCAAGTATCTATGAGTACAGGGGGCCTCTACTGGTCCCTAGAGCTTCTACTGTCTTTCTTCCCAGGTTACTTTGTACCTGATTTGTATACATAATATATATGTGTGTGTCTATATATTACATTATGTTACATTAATATATACATATGTATGTATATATGTATGTGTGTGTATATATATAAAAACACACTGTCTTCCTTGTTAAAATGTAAGGTTCATGAAAGCAGGTAATGTTACTTTGTATCCCCAAAGTTTAGTATAGTGCCTAGCACCCAGTAACTGCATAAATGCCTGTTGATTTCTAAGCAAGAATTGACTGGGTAACCAACATCCTTCCTTCTTCCTGGTACCAAAAAGAAAAAGAAATCTTCAAATCAAAACCACTGCAGATTCAATCAAGGCTGGAACAAATGATCTCTACGGTCCTTCTAAATTCTAAAGTCCAAATATCTATGCTTGACTCAGGGTATAGAAGCCAAAGTAGGGAGACAATGAACCCATTGCTACTGCTCCTTATCAAGAAGTCAAGTTGGTTTTATTCAATAAAAAGCAAATGAAATCCAAAAAGAGCCCTGATATATTGGATATATAAGGAAGCCAGCACGTGAAAGAAACTGTAAACTGGCTCTAATTTTAATGAATTAATAAGCATTTGCTGACTGCCTACTATGTGTTAGGCACTAAACTAGGTCCTGGGAACAGAAAGACGATGAATGAAAAAATCCCCACTCACAAGGAGCTTATATTTTTAAGGGAAAGACAAATAAATATATATACATGCCTAGAGAGAAAAAATTCAAAGAGAATAAACTCAAATAGCCTTTACTTTACCTTGTACAAATATATCTATGTCTTACTTGGTTAGAATTCACGTCTTAGCCACCTTTATGAAAGAGACCTGACCTGATGCTCTTCTAATTTTTTGGTAGTATAATCTTTAATCTGAATCACATATCCATTTTGAACCTATTGTGTTGTATGGTATAAGATGTTAGTCAAAGCCTAGTTCCTGCCAGATTGTTTTCCAGTTTTTTAAGACACATTATTTCCCTATTTGGGCTTAAGTACCCCAAGTCCAGCAAAGATATTGGCATTTCAGAATTTAGAGGGACCTTAGAGATTATTTGGGAAAACAAATTAAAAGTTAAGAATGCAAACAAGGAACTCATCTGTAGGTAACTTATGGTTTTTTAAAAATTTATTAAATACTAAGTTACTGAATTTAATTATTTCTGATTCTTTGTTATCTAAATTGTTTCAATAACTGGCTTTTCCAGTTCCAAATGGCTTTGATGACGTTTCTCTTATAATACAGTTTAAGTACTAAAAGTGCAAATCCTTCTTTCCTAGTTTTTTTATTCTGTTTTTGAAGGCAATCAGGGTGAAGTGACTTACCCAGGGTCACACAGCTACTAAGTGTCTGAGGAGGGATCTGAATTCAGGTCCTCCTGACTCTAGGGCCCATGCTGTATCCACTGTGCCACTAGTTTTTTAAAAATTCATTTTCTTGATATTATTTCTTAGTGTTAGACCTGGAGAAATCATTTTGGGAGGGAAACCTCCCAAAGGACTGACTGAACACCTCTGTTCTCCCTAAATCTGGAAGAGACCCTCCCCCAATACTCCAAATGTTATCGCTGATTTGACCACTTGTGCAATCTAAACAGACAGGACAGAATTTGTCTGGGAGAAATAATGCCCGTGAGCATTTTCAAACTTAAGAGACACAAACAATGCATTCATTCATGAAATGTTATGGGGAAAGGAAAATGGTGTGAAAATGGGTACCAGGGGAGGATATGATAGAAGACGGAGAAAGAAAATGCACATTGTTCTTTAACTGTGGTAAGGAGGAAAGCAAAGCTCTTGGTGAATGCCGTATGATTTGTGTTGGCAGCAACCAGTGTGGGCATCACACCCCAGGTCTGTCTACATTTGGTCAGTTTTAACAAGTCCCCTTTTTAAACAATCTGCTTTCCTGTATTCTCTGCTTTCCCCTTGATCACAGGGGGTCCTTTTGGCGAGGGCTGGTTTATATTTCCATGAAGCAAATCCCTGCAAAATCTATTTTTTTTTCAGTCAGTCTAGTCTCTTGGCAGATGGGTGGAGTCCCTCTGGTCTAGAGACTTGCCGCTAACCAGGGAATTTTCTCATAAGAAACACACCCTACGCCACAGAGATAGAATTGTCCTCATCCATTATCCTGGAGAGAAGACGGGATTAGAAGCTGGACCGTGTCAGCAGCCACAGGATTGTCATAACCAGTCCATTCTATGGAAACCACACAGAATAACAGGCCCAAGAACATAATCATCTCTATCCCTTTATTCTTTTTATTTTCAATGTTGTCTTCCACTTAAAAGATGGCTCAGCAGCAAGACTGCTACCTTGGAAATGGCAGGACTTGAGATTCAAGTCTCTGGACCTTTCTACAAAGTAATCCTTAGAGCTCCAGAGTTAACGACCCTAGAACGCTACTAACTTACTGCTTAGAACAGCTAACTGTCCTTTTCCCTCCTAAGTCACCGAACAGAAAGGCAGCAGCTGTTCTATTTTCATCTTTCTATTCTCAGAGTCTAACATACCAGGAATACAGCAGGTACTCCATAAATGCTTGGTCAAGTGAACAAAGTGGTTTTCTCGATGGCAACTAGGTAGTGAAGTAGCTAGAGCACCAGGCCTGGAGTCTGGAATACCAGAGTTCAAATTTAACCTCAGACATGGACTAACTGTTTGACCCTGGGCAAGTCATTTTCACTCTGCCTCAGTTTCCTTATCTGTAAAATGATCTGGAGAAGAGAACGACAAACCACTCCTAGTGTCTTTGCCAAGAAAATTCCAGATGGGGTCACCGAGCTGGATATGACTGAAAAGCAACAACAAACAGCAATAAACTCACACTTATACACTGTTTTAAGGTTCAACAAAGCACTTTTCCAAACAACTTCCACCTAAGGCTATGGACAACAGTACCTTATCAGATCTACTTCACAGATGACAAAACTGAGGCTCAAAGTTAAGTGATTTGCCCAAGATCACACAGCTTAGTAGCAGAACTGGTTCTTGAACTCAGGTCCTCTGACTTTTTCCTATATCAGCGGTTCTCAACCTGTGGGTTGCAACCCCTCTGGAGGGCAAACGACCTTTTCACAGGGGTCGCAGGGGTCACCTAAGACCATCAGAAAACACATATTTCCGATGGTCTTAGGAACCGAGACATCATTCCTCTATCTGTCTCCAGGCGGGTCTGCCCACATGCAGAAACACCCACATACAAGCATTAAAGGGTCACGGCACTAGGAAGGTTGAGAACCACTGTCTTATATGATGGCTCCGGTTTCATACTACTCTAGGATCCTAGTCAAAAGCTCACAGCTGGGATGGCTAGCCCAGCTTAAGGGAGGAAATCTGTGGCCAAAAGCACAAGCCTAAGTGGCTGGAATAAGGGATCAAATCCAGCAACCTGGATCCAGACTGTTCCCTAATCGACCCTATAAAGTGATGGGATAGTACAGAGCATAGGACCTGGAGTCGGGAAGACCAGAGTTCAAATTCGGCTTCAACACTCCTAACTGTGTGACCCTGGGCAAGTCACTTAACCTCTCTGTTTGCCTCTAAATTTCTTCACCTGCAAAATGAAGATGAGAACAGCACCTACCTGGCAGGTTGTTGTGAAGCTCAAATGAGTAAGCACCATATGGTTTATTATTAGTAGTATGTTAGCTATAATTGTCTAACAGTTAAAATCATGCCTCATGGGTAGTACAATGTTCTCTTCTTTCTCAATATTTCCAGTTACAGGAACTAAATTATATCATAAAAGACAAAGTAAACAAAGTGATATTCGCATTCTACCATTTATGCTGAATGTCCTGCCAGAGACACATAGCAGAGTAAGTCAGCAGCACCTATAACTGAAAAGACTGTCCTTTCCCTCAGAAGAACGTCCCCTGTTCCCCGTCAAATCAAAAGAAAGCAGAAGTCAGGACATTTCTATTTCGTGAGAATATCTGGACTGTAATTCACATAGTTATGAATAAAGAAGAAAAACCTATAAGTCCATTTCTTAAAATAATAAAGTATTCAAAAGAAAAAGGACTCCAAAACACACAAACAAACCAAATTCTGTTTAGTCTGATGGGTTCCGCGCAGCTGTTTCTGGGGTCTACTAAACTGCTATTCCTGACCTTAAAAGTACACTTCACTGCCTGGTTGTGATCTTTCCCTGGTGAATTAGCATTTGACAAGTTGGGGAGTCACGCCTGCTGGCACTGATGCTTATCTCAGTACAAAGGCCTAGCAAGCAGATTTGTGGTAGCCATTGGCTAGGCTTTAGGTAGTTAAAGCAAATGACAGATTTCTACTATATCTTTGTATTATTTTTAAGTACCTCCTCTTGCCTGGGTTGGGGCTAGCCTTTCAGATCTCTCTACTAATGCAGCCTTGGAAAATAGTTTTTAATATCTTACATCTTAATATATTAAACATTTCTTGCAATAAATTTAGTAAAAAGCAACAACACAAATATTTCAAAACCAAAAAAAGTTATTGTATATGAAACTGAATATGTCTTTTTCTTTCTCTTATTATGTATAGTTGGGAATTTTTTTGTGGGTGGGGGGAGATTCAAATTAAGCACGTTTTCCTCCCTTTCTAAACTGCCTTCTGCTCATTTCTATTCTAAAATATGATTCAGTGATGTTCTTTTCTTCCTTTAGTATCAATACTCCTACCCCCAACTTCCCCAACTCTTTTCCCCACCAGCAAAATAAAAGCCCTCCTTTATAATAAATCAGTATCCTTATACAAAACACAGCCACACGCTGGTCGTATCTGAAAATATAGTCTAATTCTGCACCCCTTTGCCAAGAGATGGGCAGCATGATTCATTATCAGTCTTTCGGAATTGAAATTGATCATAGTGGACGATCGTGGCCTTTTACTGTTGTTTTTCATTACAATGCTATATTATAGGCCTTACATTTGTTTTTCTCGTGGTTCTACTCACTTCACTTTTCATCAGTTCAATACAAGTTTCCTGAGATTTCTCTAAATCAGTCCTTTTTTATCATTTTTTTAAATAATGCAATAATATCCTATTACATTTATATACCCTAACTGGTTCAGTCATTCTGCCATTAATGGACAACTACTTTGTAATTTTTATCCTATAATAAAATGCTGCTATAACTATTTTAGGCACATGGGTCTTTTTCTTCTTTCTCTGATCTTTTTTGAGATATAATAAGTCCAGAAGTGATATTGCTGGGTAAAAGGGTAGGTACAATTTAATGATGGGAAATAATTTTAAAATGCTTTCAAGAATGACTGAACCACTTTACAATTCCATGATCAGTGAATTATTATAGCTGTCTTCCTATAGTACTTCCAACAATTGTCATTTTCACTTTTAAAAATAAATTATTTTTAGAGGCAATCAGGGTTAAGTCACTTGCCCAGGATCACACAACTAGTAAGTGTCTGAGGTTTTATCCTCCTGACTCTGGGGCCAATGCTCTATCTGTCCATAACTTTCCTTTATATAAAAATTATCTTTGCTTATTCTTCCTTCAAGGCTCAACTTGGATGCTACCTCCTCCTTGAATCCAGAGAAGGTGCCCTTGTTTCCAGCTTCTGAGTACTTTCTCTCTTCTCAATTTTCCCTGTGCCCTTTGAAATCCACCCCCACTCTTGTCTCCTTTACTTTAGTTTCTGATAAGGAGGTGGCCAGTTTCACTAAGGCCAACCTTTTAAATTTAGCCTAAAGAGATTCTCTCTTCCCTTCTCCAGTATACTGTTCCCACAGTCACCCTCCCTTTCTCTACTCTTCAATCATTCTCTACCTATTGGCTCTTTTTCTGCTGCTGATAAATAGGTCCCCAAGGCTTCCTCATCTTTAAGAAATCCTCAGCAGGCCCCACTACCACCCCTCAAGGTATTAGCCTATATATATATCTCCTCCTATCCTCAGCCAATAGTCTAAAAAAAACCAGTCTACACTCAATGTCTTTATTTCCTCTTCTCTCAGCCTTTTGCAACTGAACTTCCAGCTTTATCATTCAACTCAAACCATTCTGTCCAAAACTACCAATTAACTGTCAAATCTGATGGCCTCATCTTGACCATCATTTCTCTTGACCTACCTTGCTGCACCTGACATTTTCTCTTCTGTTGGGTATTCCTTTCTCACTGGGTTTCCATGATGACCCATGTCTCCCTCCTCTTTGTCCTTCTACTGGTCTGACTTCTATATCTCCATCTCTTTTGTTGGAGGGACTATATATAGACATAATAAACACTCCTTAATTGAGTGATAACTACACTTATTGTAAACTTTGTATTCCTTCAATAGAATGTACGCTTAATTGAGTGATTACTACACTTGGTGTAAACTTTGTGTGATTAAGTGATTACTACACTTGGTGTAAACTTTGTAGTCCTTCAATAGAATGTACACTTCTTAAAAGTTGGGGATGTTCTGCATTTTTTTTTGTCTTTGGATTCCCAGCATGTAGTATGGTGCCTAGTACATAGGAGGTGCTCATGTTTGCTGAATTAAAGTGTAACAAAGGCTTTCCAAAGGCTCACAAAGATAAACAATGATGGATCTCATGCCCCCCGTAGTACAAGTCAAGTCACCATATTGAATAGGACAAAGGATACAGTAACTTGGCTTGTGAGGTTCACCAATGCACCCACTACATGAGAGCCACTGTGCTACATGCTGAGATACAAAGACTAAAAAACACAAAAACATCCCCAGCCCCCATGGAGCTTACATTTTATTGAAAAAAAATACAAAATATACAGAAGTACAGTTATCAGTCAATTAACAAGCACTTATTATGGGTCTACATACGGCCCCTTCGGCAAAGGCATGAGACAAAGAAAAGTCAGACCAGTAGAAGGACAACTAGGAGAGAGTAAGTATCATTATGGAAACCCATGATACATAATATCCATCAACTAGCTCATGAACAGGTATTCCCACTCTGTCTCCAAGGAGAGCTATTCTTAGCACATTAAAAGCTTGGGAAAGTTACAGAAATAGTGAGTACAAGCCATGGGGGGAGAGATTCACAACAGTAACAACTGGTTTAATTAACTGCAGTTGTACTGCATTAAAAAAAAAATTTTCACCTAGCTCTACTATGACCTCATTTATAAAAACAACAAACCCGCTCTTACCTACCCTACATATGTGTACTTTTGAGCTGGGTGTTGCAGCCTCTCATTTGTTTAGAGCCAAAAAACAAACTTGGTGGAGGAACAGCTTCAGCGACCACGACCCGTCCCAGGAGGCACCCAGGTTTAGAGACCTTTCTTATTCGGACAGGTTTTTCGAAAATGTAACTGGATCTGCTGCTCATTTCTGAAATGTGATCTGTTTTGGGAGCTCTTTCTACATAAGCTTCTAAACCCAAACTCTAACCAGGTCTGCTAATTAATTATCGCAGTAAAATGAATGACTCAGCACTGCTCCCATAACCCCATCATCCAAGACTGACTAGTTGAAGGCAGTTACGATTGTGCATGCAGTCAGTGCCCAAGTTTTAAGAAAGAAGGCATCTATGGTTTTTGTGCCTGATATACTGAATGACCAGCTCTGTGATCCTAAGCACTCACTAAGTCTGAACCTCAACTTTCAAATATATAATATGGGGATATTGTTGTCTCACTGTCACAGGGCTATTATGGGGCTCAATTAAGACGTTTATAAAGTGTTTTGGCTAGTCAAGTCAACAAGCAGTATTAAGTGCTTATACCATTATATGCTTATACCATGAATGCAAAAAAAAGGGGGATCTGGGGGAACAGTACCTACTCTCAAGGAGCTCACAGGCACAAAACATGTAAATAAAATAAATTGGAGATAATCCATCGAGGTAAGGCACTGGCAAAAGGGATTGAGAAAGGCTTCTCATGGAAAATGAGACTTAGCTGGGATTTGAGAGAACCAGGGAATCCAGAAGATAGAGATGAGGAAGGACAGACAGCCAGGGAAAACGCCAGGAGTCTAGAGATGGGAGCATCTCATGGAGGAATAGCAAAGCAGCCAATCTCACTGTACTGCAAAGCACCTGGAAGCTAGAGAAGACTGGAAAGGCAGGATAGGGCCAAGTTAGGAAGTGCTCTGAATGACACCTGGAAGTGACAGGGAACCACTGAAGTTTACTGAATACAAGAGTGACATGGTCAGAATCAATGTGACAACTAAGTGAGAATGGATTTGAATGGAGAGAGACTTGAGACAGGGAGAGGAAGACTCTACTTTCTGTATACTCTAAAAGGCCAGCATGGTGCACAGTAGTCATGATTGCAAATGTGACTCTGGGGGCCTTTATTTCAGTATCACTCATTTAGTCTGCTCCACTGAGAGCTGGGGCAGGGGTATGGAAGTGGGGGTGGGAGTACATCACTTCATAAAATATATTAAGGTCAAGAAATAACATTAAAGTGTTTTATGGGACTTTTAAATCTCAAAATTAGATCCAAAGGAAAGGAAATCTATGTGATTCGCCTGGAGGCAAAGTGAGGTGTGGAAAAAGTTGGTATATTCTGCAGTGCCAATAAGAGGCTGATGAAACCAAATATAAGATAACCAGCACCCACCCAAACATCCACCCCTAATCTCCATGCCTTGGTAGCCAATGGTGTCTTCAAAGGAATATAAGGTTCTGGCTGCTTTCCCTATGACTGAACAGAGATCACAGTTTTCAGGCATCTATAAACCCAAAATGTAGGTAAGTCTAAAAAACAAAAGAAAACAATAATAGTGAATAATAAACAAAAATAGAGGCCAGGAGTTTCTGGTCAAATGTGGTCTGATGATAAAGAACCAAGACTCCCCCAGAGCACTAAACACATCCAGGAGGTCGTAATTCCCCAAGAGGTCAACCAAAAGCAAGCTTTTCATAGTAAAGAAACTCAGTTTCGGTAAGGAGCTCCTACTTTCTACAGTACCACAACTCCACCATGACCATTTTGGTCAACACCATGTCCAAGGTTCTGGTGTTCTGCGCTAAAAACTGGATAACTGGAGCCAGGAACACCGAACACCGAATGACAGAAAAGAAAGGTACCTTAGAGACAGATTACTAACTGGGCCCAAGCCTTGTATTTTATAGGTAAGTAATTATCACAGAGTTAAAGTGACTTGCCCAATGTCACATGGCAAGATAGCAAACAAAATCATGTTTTGCAGTTTCATTGGCAATCATCTTTTTAAAATTATACCGTTATGGAAATGCTTGTTTTATTCCATAAATTTAAAAAAAATTAAAAAGAAAAGAAAATCATGTCCACTCAGGAGTCTTTCAATAACACCATTCTACTACTCCCTTTGCTTTCTACCCTGGATGGTCATTTTAGAGGCCATTCTTTTTGCTCTCCTGTCTATGGTCTCAATTTCATCACAGATCCCACCCCACAATGGTATTGCCCTTCAAAGGCACTTCCTGGTACAAAATGTATCAGTACTTTCCACAGTCAGTACAACCCACAGCAAACACTTAGGCAGAAATAAAGGTTTAGCTTCTGCCAAACTATACATGATTTCATCATAAGGAACTTGAAATGTGGATACTCCTGGCCATTACAGAGGGAAGCAAGTCCTGGACACCTGTGAATTACAAACATCATTTTGGCAGAATATTTATTTTCAAGCACAACTCAAGATGTTGACTTCACCTTACACATCACCTTTCACTTCCCAAGAGACTAAACTCAGTTTGAGAATAATAAAAAGATAAGTAATTCAAACAAAAACTCCTGATTAGAACTTCAAAAAACCTCAAGCAAACAATTTCCAAATCAGAAGATGTCCTTTCCTTGAGAAATCTCTATTTCCCCCTTTTCTTCTAAGGATCTGAAACATGACAAGCCTGGGTTAATCCAGGGCAAATCAAGAACATACTGAATAAAAAAGCAAAGGAATCATGATCAGGTTACTAGACCCAGGTCAGAAACATGGAGATCAGGATCTGGAGTGAAACAGGGGCAGTAAACAGAAATGGAGGTCAGAAACAAAGAGATCTCTAGTCTGCTTGGCAAGGAACTATCTCAGAACCCAAGCTATCAGAGTCGGGGGAAGTAGGGAAAGCATGGAAGGTCAACTGAGTTCACAGGCTGCTGCTAGGAGAGGGAAAACAAAGCAAATCACTGACCGAGGGTGTCACTCACCTACTTCTGGAGAAGATACGGATTATTCCAACCCTTCTGGAAAGCAACTTGGAAATACTTAAGAAAAGTGATTAAATTGGCCATACCTTCTGTATTGGCAACCAAATTGGCATACCCAGGATGGCTGCTAGCACAGGTTCTTAGATCTGCTTTACTAGGAAAGACAGCTGTGTAAGGGGTCAACAATGTTTTTAAAATTACATTCACTAGTTCAGGGAAAAAGTCTTCAGGGAAAAGAACTTCAGAGAAAATACAAACAGAAAATACAGAGAAAATAAAGTCACAGGACTTCTAACTGTCTGAGAAATTAGCACAGATCAATAGACAGATACAACTGTCTTACCAAGGCAACACATATATAGTTACCAGGGAGAGAAGCATCAACATCGGGGTTTTTCAAGGGGGCGGGGGGAAGCTCCTTAATGGCTACCAAGAGTCTCATCTGGTCAAATCACAAGAACACTCTTCCAATGAACGAGCACCAACAAAATGCTAACCTCAGAGTATATATACCCTTCTTCAGAGGCATCACAACCCTCGTGACCCACTGCCTAATTACAAAGTAACAAAAGGTGTGGGCCTTCCTGAAAAATAAGTCTCCCCTAATCAAGCTTCCCTTAAATGGGGGAATGCCTATTAATGGGCAGGAAGGTCTTACATCCCATTAATATTACACCTTCTGATCCAGGGGATTTCTCATTTGTGTAGGCACATACTCCCAACAGAAATCAAAGACAAAGAGGTCCTATGGTCTGACAGCAATGCTTTTTGTGATAGCCAAACATAAAAGGAGACAAAGTGGAAAAATGCTTGAACAAATCAAAGTGTGTTCAGGTAATGGGATATTACTGTACAAAAAGAAAAAATGAATATGAGGAATTTAGAGAAACATGTTAAGATACGAAGATATATATATGTGAGCCGATGGAAATCAAAGTATATAATCAGGATCAAGAGAATGATATGCAAAAACTCAATAAGCATTTATTAAGTGCTGGCCATAGGACAGGCATTGTAGAGAAGAGAGGAAGAAAGAAAACAAGAAATCAAGCAAGAAACAGAAGGTGGCCTTAATAAGCTTTAAAAGTAGATTAAAGTAGGGCTGCTAGGTGGGAGAGTAGATAAGAGCACTAGGTCTAGAGTCAGGCAAACTGATCTTCCTGGGTTAAAATCTGGTCTTAGCCACTTACTAGCTGTGTTACCCTGGGCAAGTCACTTAACCCTGTTTGTCTCAGTTTCTTCACCTGTAAAATGAGCTCGAGAAGGAAATAAATGGCAAACCACTGCAGTATCTTTGCCAAGAAAACCCCAAATGGGGTGACTGACTGATCTGAACTGGACTCCACCACCAAGCCCTATAGACAGGAGAACGTTTTCAGTAGTTGTCTAAACATCAATTTCAATTCAATACTCCCTCTAAGTATTTCCTATATAGTTAACATCACACTAGGTACTGTGGGAGATACAGAAAATAGTTCCAGATCCTGTCCCTTGTCCTCATATGAGGGACTTCGTAAAGCCTATCAGGGAAACAAGCAAAAACACAAAACAGTTAAGTAACAATTCAAGACACAGTAAGACTTTAATGGAAGAAATTAATTGCTTATTCCTTCTGGTTACTTTTGAATCCAACCAAGCTGCCTTCCCTCCCCACAAGGAATCTGCTTAAGCAGTTACAGAGGAAAAACTGGATCATTAATCTTCCTGATCTTTATTTACAATTAAAGGTCAAAACAGGAACTGCCATATAGTCCGCAGCTTGAAAGGTTGTCAGCTTAAAGAAACCAACTTGCCTGACATAAACACAAGCTCACACGCGTTTCTCAACAGCCAGAAACACTGAGGGTCCTACACAGGCTAGGTACTTTAAAAAACAAAAAATAGGCTTACTGACTGCCTAGATACTTAAGTTTTTTAAAAAGCAGATTTTTATAACATCATGAATCAGGATGAGGAACAGCCCAGTATTATTCAAAAGCCTTAGAATCAGACAGGCCTTAACTTAGGTGCCTCTAAAAGATTCTAGCTATGTGACCTCGGACAAATGCCTTAATATTAACAGTCCCAGGCAATATCCTGGGCCTGAAAGTCAGAATGGATGCCCTGATGTGCCCTGGGCCTCCCCATGCCCCAAACCAGTCTTGCTGCTGTATTTAAGGGGCATGTCCCTCCTACCCCCCATAATCTGATTAATGCGCAAAAAAAAAAATAAGGCTGGATTTGAATTCAGGAAGAAGAGTCTTCTGACTCCAGGTCCATTACTCCATCCACTGTACCATCTAGCTGGTCCAGAAATAAAAGAAAATTAGACAAATGGATAGGAATGCTGGTCAGGGCATAGTCCACTCCCAATGAAATAAGGTCCTTCCAAGATCAGTAAATAGATTTTGAATACAACTATTTTGATATAACTGCTGTTCTCAAGCTAATTAATTCTCCAGTTTACTTTTGCTCCCTCAAAAAGGTAGTTTAACACCCCTGAGCACACCCCACAGAAGATTTAGTAACAAAAAACTAAATCTAAGACAATTTAAAGAATCCAATATTTTTCTGATAGTTTAACATCCCCTAACGGGAGAAGGTAATGATGGAGAAAATGCACATACTGAAAAGAGAACTGTCAACCTCAGCAAAAAAAAAACTAATCAACTAGAGAAGCAGCCTGGTATGGGAGGAGGTGGGGGGAGAGGGCGGATTTGGAGTCTGAGGACTGGGGGTAGAATCCTAGATATCACTGCTGGTCTAAGACAACTGGCATCTAGAATCACAGAGTTGTGTTTTGCTTCATTTTTTTTTTTTGTTGGAGGGAAGGTTCAATTCTTGTAGGGAACCAGTGGGGAAGAGAATAGTCCAGAAAAAACATCAATAATTTTTTAAAAGTAAAATTAGGGCTTGAGCCAGGCTGCAAGCTGTGTCTGAACCTTAGGAAGGCATTTTACAAGGTGTAGTTTGCTACTCTGGGGAAGAAGTAGAGAAATCTAAAAATGGAGAGAAATTGCTGTGAGAGATTCAAGTCAACATTTACTAAGTGCCTACTATGCGCCATGTACTAGAAATACAAAGAAAGGCAGAGATGGGGTCCCTCCCTCAGGGAGCCAACCCACAAACAACTATGCACACAGGATAATTTGAAGCTAACCCCAAAGACAAGGTGCTAGCATTAAAACAGAATTTGTGGGGGCTTCTTGAAGAAAGCAGGATTTTAGCCGGACCTGAAAAGGAAGCCGGGAAAGGCAGAGGGCAAAGGTGAGGAAGAAGAAAATTCCAGTCATGGGGACCAGCCAGTGAAAGTCAATCAATCACTATTCATTACCACGCACATAGTAGGGATACATGAAGAGGCAAAAAAAAAAAATAGTCCCTGCCCTCAAAGAGTTTCCAGTCTAATGGCAGAAACAACATGCAAGCAAATATATACAAACCAAAGCATATACAAGATAAATAGGAAAAATATTAACAAAAGAAAGGCACTAGAATTAAGAGGGGCTGGAGAAGGCTTCCTATAGGAGATGGGGTTTTTGTTGTGGCTTAAAGGAAGCCACGGAGGGTCAGTAGTCAGAGTAGAGGAGGGAAGAGCATTGTAGGCGTGGGGAACAGCAAGAAAAAGTTCCAAGAGACAAGAGATGGAGCGTCCGTCCTGCTCATCGAACAGCCAGAAAGCCAGCATCACTGAAATGCAGGAGGTAGGTCTTGTACTAAGAACAGGATGGAGGCCACCATTGCTGAGGAGTGTCTTTGTCCAAGGAGCTTTAGCAAGTCCCTGGATCACGGGGGGGGGGGGGGGGGGGGG
>CM053581.1:374100995-374123689 GCA_028627135.1 Pseudochirops cupreus
GGTGGGCGGGGGAAAGACGGGGAGAAAATATGTAACTCAAAAAAAATTTAATAAAATAAATTTAAAAAAAAAGAAGGGGTACCCTACACTTTTTAAGATAATCCATTCAACTCCTGGGCAGTTGTAATCAGCAGGAAGTTTTTTTCTAACATCAATCAAACCTGAATATGGCTCTTCCCAATTTTCCAGTCACTGCTCCTGGTTTTGCCCTTTGGGGCCCAACAGAAGAAATCTAATCTTTCTCTCTCTCACATGACAGCCCTTCAAATACTTGAGTACAGCTATCATTTCTCCTCCAACTATTCTTTTCATGTCACATTATAGACCATAAGCTTGTCAAGATAAACACATCTCTGATTTCTTTCCTCTCCCAAAACAATAAATGTTTTTCCATGTTCTGATAATAATTGCCAATAAACCTCAACTGACATCATCCACAGAAGATTAATCATAACCAAAATCTGGTCCCTATGCCAAGGTGCTTCCCAACTCCATTATCACCATGGAGGGATTTTCCAATACAGTCAATTCTAATTTTTTGCTAAAGGTCTCTAAACTATGTCCAAAAGGGAATTCCCCAAAAGAGAATTTCAATGTTGTTTGTTTACATTTTTTTTTAGTTCTACTTTCCTCACAACAATTTGGAAAGATTCAAAAGAAACATGAAGGGAAAAGTCAGGTTTTAAAGTGGTAGAAGCAAAATGTCAAGGACCCTCTGGGAAAGTTACCCGGATTTCACCAAGATGGACATGGTTCCATCACCAGCACTGACAGAGACACAGAGAGAGAAAGTCAGAAGGCGTGCGACTGAGAGCCTGGCAGCACCCTAAGGGATGATGAATGGCTGGGGAAAGCCTACTTCTTACCTGACAAGGCTCCCATGTAATAGGGTTAAAATGGCCACCATCTTTGA
The DNA here is from genome assembly GCA_028627135.1 of Pseudochirops cupreus. Taxonomy (NCBI): domain Eukaryota; kingdom Metazoa; phylum Chordata; class Mammalia; order Diprotodontia; family Pseudocheiridae; genus Pseudochirops; species Pseudochirops cupreus. Next base: position 374,101,909 of record CM053581.1, read on the forward strand.
ACTCAACCCAATCCCTGGGCCCATCCTTCTAGTGTAAGTTTCTCTTTGGCTTTAACCAGGGTGTCCTACAAGTTATAAACCTCCAATGGAACAAAAAGCAGAGAATGAAAGATAAGCTCCCTTCAACCCTTTACTCTCTGAATAACATACCCAATACTGAGATCTAATTCAATGTGGCATGGGAAAAAAAGCATCATCAGATACCACGTTAGGGGACCTGCATCTGAATGCTACCTCTGACACTTTACTAGCTACTGAACAGAAGCAAATCATGTAATGTTCCAAGTCTCAGTCTCATCATCTGTGAAATGGGAATAACAACCTCACAAGGTGGTTATGTGGATAGCACCTTAATCAATTTAAAGTACTCTGTGTGAATCATTAGTGCACTTTATATATAATACATTTATTAAGGCACTTCATCCATCAAAATCCAACTTTACAGAGGGAATATGCTCATGAATGAACTTAGAGATCCCTAAAGTAAAGAGGCATCACTTACTTATCTTCATTAGGCTTTCTAATTCCCATTTTAAAGATAAGAAAATACAGAATAATTTATCTTATGGACCAATACTTCATCAATGCAAATATATATGAATAAGAGACACTCTGCAAAGGATAGGAACAGGTAACTTTTAAAAAAGAAATGCAAGTTATACAGAGCCATATGAAAGAATGTTCCATATCAGTAATAAGAGAAATCTACATTAAAACAACTCTAGGGTTCTGATTGATGATGACGGGGCACAAAAGTGATGAATGCTAGAGGGGCTGTAAGATGAAAAACACAGAACTGTGAAGTGGTCCAACCCATTCTGGGAAACATCTGAAACTGTACTAGAAAAGACACTGTAACTGTACATATCCTTAAATCTTATACAACTACAGAGCATATACCAAAGAGGTCAAGGACTGATACACACAAAAACACATATGCACAAAATATACTAACATTTTTTAATAGGAAAAAACCTGGAAATAAAGTAAACGCTCCTCAATGGGGCAATAATTATAATTGTTGTATATGAATGTCATGCTATATTGCTATGCCATAGTAAAAAAAAAAAAGAGTAAGAATCCAGAGAGGAGGGAGTAGAAATAGTTAGCAAACAGCTAAGTTCAGAAAGGTGTTTGGTTTGGAAGAGGGGCAGATATTAAATTATCTTGGACGTGTCTGAGATGTCTATGGGACGCCCATGCACTGGGGAATGGCTGAACAAGTTGGGGGTATATGACTGGTATGTGGAATACTACTGTGCTACAAGAAATGATATCAATGGTCTTAGAAAAACGTGGAAGAACATGGAAATAATGAAGAGGAAAATGAGCAGAACCAAGAGAATACTGTATACAATAACGGCAATACTGTTTTAAGAACGACTGTATAAATGGAGGTTATTCTGACTATTATAAATACCCAAGTTAACCATAAAAGACATTGGAAAAAAAGACATTAACTGCATCCAGAAAAAAGAACTGATAAATAGAAATATGCACTGAATAATTTTATACACACACATCAATTTGTGTCTAATGGTAGCCCTCTCTCTAGGGCAGGAAGGAATAGGACAGAAAAAAAAGAAGGAAAAAAATTTATGATAATTGCGTTGTATATTTGAAAGGAACAGCAAGCTGTGCATAGTAGATTTGCAGTTTCATGTACAATCATCTTTTTTATTGTACTAGGTTATGGAAATGCTTTTTTTATTCCATATATGTATTAATGTAATTTTTGAAATAAAGGGACAAGAACAAAAAAAAGATGTCTATGGGATATACAGTTCAAAATGTCTAATAAGTAGTTAGTAATGCAGTTAAAGGCAGCTAGAAGGCTCAATGGATAGACCACTGGGCCTTGGAGTCAGGAATACCTGAGTTCAAATTCAGCCTCAGTCATTTAAACTCTGTTTGCATTCACCTACTGGAGAAAGAAATGGAAAACCAAACCTGGATCTTTGCCAAGAAAACTCCATGGACCGTCTTGGCTTGTTACGGTCCAAAGGGTCATGAAGAAATTCTAGAGATTAGGGCTGCATATTCTGATCTGGGAATCTTCTGCGGAGGGATTAATTAACTCCATGGAAGCTAATGAGATCACTATGTTGGAAAATACAAAGAGAAAATAGTCCAAGATACAACCAGGGGTAGATCTTCATTACGGAACATTACATGAATGAACCAGCAAAGGAGACTACGAAAGAAGTCGGTCAAGTAAGAGAGAGAATAAACAAGAACAGTTTATCAAAAATTCATAAAAGAGAGAGTATCCCGAAGGAGATGCTGGTCAACAGCGTCAAATGAGGCAGAAAGTTCAAGGAGGTCAGCCTTTCAAGAAAAAACCATCAGATTTGGCAATTAAGACATCACTGGTAACCTGTAGAGGGCAGTTTCAGTTGAGTGAAGAGGTCAAAAACCAGATTGCCAAGGGCTGGGGAGAGGAAGAGGAGGCAAAGAGAGGGGCCACCTCTTTCTAGGAGTTTGTGACTATGAAGAGGGGAGGTAAGAGATGATTGTTTGAAGGGATTTTTTTCTTTGAAACCAGCAGGGAAGAAGGCAGTAGATTAAGGAGAGATACATAAGAGATTAAAGATTAGAGAAAGGTGAAGATAACTGATGGGGCAAATTGTTAGAGAAGTTAGGGAGGATCAAGGATAAATTTTCTTTTTAATTTTTATTCTGAATTTAACAAACCAAATCTGATCAGCGTTTGCATAAAAAAAGAACAAAAAAGGTAGATTTCACATGAAATTTCAAGTCTCTGTTTATGTACATACAACTTGCTTTTCTTTTTAAGTATATAATAGGAGCAATCGATAGCTTTCAAAGCTATCCTGTCTGACGTTCCTTCTGGTTCTTTTCTCTCCATTTAAGAAAAAAGAAGGGGAGATGAAAGGACAGGAGGGGAGGGAAAAGGAGGGGATGGGAGGGGAGGGGGGAAGGAAAAGGAGGGGAGGGATGGTTGAGTGACCTTTTCTTTCTATTTTTTTGGGGGGGTACCCTATCACTACCCTTCCTTGTTGCCCATCTGCAGGTAGGAAAAAGAAAAACAAAGAAAAACAAAGTTTCAAGGATATGTGCAGAGAGACTGATGGGGGTAATAAGGACAGGGGTGTGCTGGAGGCAGCTCAAACCCAAATCTGCTCAGGCACAATGCAGGGTCCTCAGCTTGGAGGGTCGGGGGTGATGGGTTCCAATTGGTTCCAGCACAGCCCCGAGTATGGGGATTGGTGGTCTCACTCAACACCAGCTTAGAAGTCAGGTCTGAGAAAGTACTGAAAGGTGTAGGATTGGTGGTCTGAATGAACACCAGGGACAACTGTAGGACAAGTAAGGCCTAAGGAAGAGATAGAAAGACAGGAAATTATGATCGGACTAGAGGATCTTAGAATTTTTTGCCATAAAAGTAAAAGCATTGGAACAGTCTAAATTAGGACTGGGAAAACGTATTTTTTACTCTGAGAATCTTGTTTTGCATGGAGGTGATCTTGAAATTAATGATAATAATAACTACTGAACAGGAATTTGACAAATACTTTGCATACGTAATCTCATTAAGTCCTTGGTTTAGAGTCAAAATGTCTGGGTTCAAATCCTACTTGTCAGTGAAGTAGTGTTACATAAGATTAGAGCTCGCCTCATAGACAAGAAAGGCCTAGATTCAAGTCCCACATCAGACTATGCCTGAGTGGTCCTGGACAAGTCATTTGACTCCCAGCAAAAGTCTCCAAGATGTTTACGTTTCAGAGAAGTTCCGGGTGTGCGTAAGAAATGGGAATTTCTCACTCAGAGTTTCCTACACAGATGAAAACACAGGTCCCATATTCCCTACCAAAAACAAAACAAAACAAAAAAACAACCCTATGGAGTTAAGACTAAATGGCCTGTAAATCTCTTTCCAAATTTATGGTTTATGATTTGTTCTATTTGTTTATATTTCATAGCTCTATCCTAAGTGTCTACCACAAATGTCTTGTCCTACCCTAATACAAGACCAGTACAGAATGAGATCACACATGAAAAACTAACATGACAGCTTTGCTCGTGCCTTTCTGGGGAGTTCTGAATGTGATTTTTCATTCTTTTTCAAGCCCCAGCTGATCAAGAGGTTTTTATCGAGAGTAACAGGTGTGCTTTAGTGGTGTAGTCCCCAAGCGTGCCCAGTCAATGTTAAAACTGAACCAAGCAGCCAAGTGATTACCTCGGGGCTGCCCCTGCCCTCACTGGTGCCCTCCACACACTCCCGATTCTGTGGACCTTGGAATGTAGCTGATGAAATACTCTTCCTTCTTCTCCATGGAAAGACAGTAGCATATAAACAGGGAGGAATGCTGCCAAATCGGGTTATTGCCTTTGCTTAACTGTTTTTCTTTGCTACAAGGGGGAGGGATGAGATATTAAGAAGTGACAATGTCACTTTTTTTAAAAATGCCAATAAAAAACATTTAAAAAACAGAGAAGGACTTATCTCAGGATAGCAGATCAAATTAGTACTTCCCTCCCCACGCAAACCCCAAGTACATTTTCAGGATAAAGTTAGGAGCCCTCACTCTATTTCCTTTGTGAGATCAATTTTTTAAACTTGGAAAGCTCCAGATATGCCCATGTTCCCAGCCACCTTTAATTCTCTCAGCCATGCATACAACAAATATATTTTTTTTAATTTTTTGTAAAGGAATAAGCACTAAAACCTAGAATTCCCACTTGGCAACAGTTCACAGGCCAATGTCTCTCTCTTCCATTTCCACATGAATGACTCCTGCCATTCTCTCTGATTACTTTCATTAACTTCTGAGGCTGCTCCAGACAAATTATTTCTACACCATGAGCTGCCAACAACCAGGAACCAATCATCCTTACAGCCGAGCAGGGAAAAAAAGTATCTCCAAACTGATATGGAATTAAGAGGATACGGTTAATTCAAGATTCATTTCCATATCAACCTATACTGCTCTTTTTTTAAAAAGGGGAGGAGGGAATGCTTAAACGTAAGAACAAAATAGCTATGTGGCCTCAGGTTAACATTATTTCTTCAGTTGTATATTTATTCATTTATTTAGTTAGTCTGACATGTTACTCTGCCTAACAAGGTGAGGGCTCGTCTATCAATACTTCACTGGAACGGTTTAATCACACTTCATCAGTAAAGTGTTGGTCAAGGGTTCCCTAAGAAGACAAGGAAAAGGAACCTATGGGTCGTCTTCCTCAGAGAAAAGACTGAGCAAAATACCAATCATGTAATGCATCATGTATTCCTCCTGACTGCCCTTGTCATGGAATTTCTGTGGCAGATTTCCAATGCCAGGCCAGCTTTCCTCTGTCACCTCAGATGTCTCCCCAACCATCAGCTGTCCACAATGACACAGAATGGTCCTATGAGGGGTAAAGGAATCCAGAATTTTCCAAAAATTTACGGAAGTCATTTCTGAAATATCTCCCCTAGGCCCTTCACTTAAATAGAAAGCCACCACATTGAATATAGCGATGGGCACTGGATGTGGGATTTTGCTAGCACTACCTTCTCTCAGTTTATAATTTTTGAGAGTTGCCTGGGACACTGAGAGATTGAGGTGATTTGTCCAAGGTCACTCTGTATCAGCGACAGAGACTGGCTCTCTATCTGTTAGGACCACAATGGGTACCATGCTGTCTCACATTTTTATCTTTGGGAAGGGAAGTTCTTAAGATAACCTATAGGCTGATAACCTAGAGGAGGACATCTTAAATAAATTAACAACCACACAACTAATATTTATGTAGCACTTTAAGGTTTGTAAAGCATGTAAATCTTACCTCATAGATTCTCCCAGATAACCTGTGAGTTAAGGGTGGTCGTTATCCCCACTCTACAGATAAGGAGGGACAGCTAAGTAGTGAAGGAGATAGAGTGCCCAGCCTGCCATCAGGAGGACCTGAGCTCAACTCTGGTCTCAGACACTTACTAGCTGTGTGACCTTGGGCTAGTCATCTGATCCTGTTTGCCTCCGTTTCCTCATCTGTAAAATGAACTGGAGAAGGAAATGGCTAAACCACTCCGGTACCTTTGCCAAAAAACCCCTAATGGGGTCACAGAGTGTCGGAAACTCCTTGCCTCAGAGTCATAAAATACTAAATATCTTCAAATTTGAGTTTCCTGGGTTCCAAGTCCAGTGTTCTATCTTCTAAACCAGTGACATCAAACTCAAATACAAACAAGCACCAAACCCTATAAAAGGATATTGATCAGAAAACAAAGTTATTGGTGTTTTATCACATTATTTATTTAGTTCGATATTTTCCATTTCATTTTCATCTGGTTTCCAAACTAATCTCTGACACCTCTTCCCTAAGCCACCCAACTACCTAGCTAGGTATAAAGGGTCTACCCACTAACAAGCACGGCAGGAGAGAATCCACGTACAGGAACACCCCTCGGTACCTCCTATGCCATCTACCTCAGGCCCCTAACTGCTCCCATGTGGTTCTACTCACCTTCATTAAGTATTACCAGACAAGCATAGGCAGTGGCAATGATCAGAACGCGTTTACTGAGCATGCAGACTATACCCAGCATTTTCTAAAAGCGCTGAAGGAATTATAAAACCTGTAAGACACGTTCCCAGACCTCAAAGAGTTTCTAGGAGACCTGAAGGATCAGGACAAAATGACAGGTGTCTCCAAGTATTTGAAGGGCTGTCCTAAGGAAGAGGGATTAGATTCATTTGGTTTGTTCTCAAAGGGGAAAACTAGGAACAATGGAAAAGCAGCCAGGTGACCCAGTGGATAGAGCACCCAGCTGGGTTCAAATCTAGCCTCAGACACTTCCTAGCCATGTGACCCTGGGCAAGTCACTTAACCCTGTTTGCCTTGGTTTTCCCATCTGTAAAACTAGCTGGAGAAGGCAATGGCAAACCACTCCAGCACCTTTTCCAAAAAAAAAAATCCCAAATGGAGTCCAAAAGAGTTGGACACAACAGAAAAAACAAAAAACCTCAACGACAAAAGGAGCAATGGATTTAAGTTGCCAGGGAACAAATGCAGGTTTGATGCTAGGGAAAATGATGAGGGCTCCCTAAACAAGATGGGCTGCCTCAAGAGGTGTGGGGTCCCCCTCCTTGGAAGTCTTCCAATAGAAGCTTAGATGACCCCTTAACAGGTTAAGTTATAGTGGAATTCTTTTCATGGTGAACTGGATTAGGGGCAGGGATCTTCTGGAGTCAGCTCAAACAGGCTCTTCAATGGTTAAATTTCAGCGTGAGCATTTAGACCTTGGAATCTGGCAACTGCTACAAATCAGAATTTGGCCAATTGTTCTGTTGACTCTCTAGCCTTATGAAAGTGATAGAGAAAACATGAATAGTGCAAATTAAACTTTAAAGTGTGTCCTGTATGTGTGCATGTAGGTGATATACACATACATATACACACACATATACACACATACATAGTTCTCCCTTTCACATCAAGGGCATTAGAGGTGCAGCAGCCTGGAAAATCCCATAAAATTTTTTGGCCCTCCCCTCCCCCTTTGGCCCCAGAAAAGAAGTCTGAATCTATTCTCTTTTATCGGGTGTTTACAGTACTTACTGTAAAATTTGGGCTGATATTATACAATACTATGCATATATTTTATGCATTTCTGAGTTCCTAAATTTTTTCTGTATTGTCAGCTGGCCTTCCCATGTTGTCTGCAACTTGCACAGAACTCCCCAAAAATTCCCATTAAATTTCTTGTGGTGACCTGCAGTATATCACACCCCTGACTCTCAAATCCTGTGACAGGCATATGGGCAAGTCCTTCCCATGTTTACTTCCTTCATGCCTGAGATCAAACAAGATAAGAGAGGGCAAAGGTCTCCCTAAACTGTAAAGTACCATATATACTTAAGGCTTGGCTATTCCTAAGTCTCCTTTCTATTTCCCAGACCTCCTCTCATTTCCCAAAGGCAGAGCATGTTTAAGGATGGAACATAGTGACAGCCACAAATACTGTTTTCTTCTCTTTGGAAGAAACTGAGTGGCCCTGAATTTGTGCCATGAGAGTTGTTTACTTAAACACAAAACAGACTCCCTAAAGGAGAAGGAAGAGAAAAACTGACCTCCTGGTGTGGGCCAGCTAGGCAGAATCAAAACACGCTATGTCCTATTCTCCCATTCCACACAACCCAAGAGGGAAAAATAAACTGGAATTCCATGATATTTGCTCCTTTAAGACCAAAGACCAAGCGTGTATTTTTTTCTCCCCATACTGAAAGCCCTTTAGGATGCTACCAGGGGAACAGTCTAAATGTGAAACTAAAAAGGAGAGAAGTTTCTGCCAGAAAGGACATACACAGTCCATAAGTAATAGAAACGCCTCAGTGTCCACCCACAATCTGGAAATCAAGACCACATGAATAGTGGCCCTTCTGTGCTCAATCTAATGATTCCCCTGCCTCCTCCCAATCATAGCACTTGAGCTTTAAGCCTTTACAACTCACAAAGTGCTTTATTTAAATACACTATCTTGTTTGTTTCTCCCCAAAACCCAGCAAGTACATATTGCTGGTATGAGTATTATTCCCATATTACGGATGAGAAAAGTGAGGCTTAGAGAGGGCACTGAAGTGACTTTGCCCATGGCAAGGAAGGGCCAGTTGGAGGGTTAATAAACATTAGTGAGAGAATCTGAACCTAGGTTGTTGGATCAGAGATGGAGTGCTGGCAGGGACCTCGCATTCTAAAGACAAAGATCCTGAGAAGTTAAATGACTTCAGCAGAGTCACCATTAGTGAGGCTATGTGAGGTGAGACTGAACTTAGGTATTCCTGACTCTTGGGCCAGCATTCTATCTATTACATCAGTGGTTCTCAACCTTCCTAATGCTCCGACCCTTTAATACTCACATGTGGGTGTATCTGCATGTGGGCGGACCCGCCTGCAGACGGATAGAGGAGCGGTGTCTCAGTTCCTAAGACCATTGGAAACCTCTCTCCTTCAAGACCGTCAGATACTCCTCCCATAAGTCATATAAGTCTTGATGATTTTTCCAAGGACCAGATTAAATGCCACCTCCTCCAAGAGACAAAAGCAGCCCTCCCTTTGAACTTTCACTTCATGTTCCTTGTCCTGATTCGCATCATATTTATATACAGTTTTCATCTTCTCTTAGAGATTCTGAAGATCTTCCCAAAAGAGACATTGTATCTCATTCACCTCTGCCCACCTAACCTATCTTCTTCGGTGCATTAGTACAAAGTCTTGTAAGTAACAGATACTCGATTTGCTGAACTGAGTTTTTAAGAGTTTTTAACCTATCCAAAGAGGTGTTTAAAAGGCCAATTAGCAACACGGACACGACAGAATTTAACACTGATAGGCCTTAATAAGAGCAGCAGCCTTCAGGGAAAAACACAGTGACCTGTTCTGTTAAGGATGAACACGAGTACAATCCACTAATTTGTACTCACAGATTTTTGTTATGACTTAAGTATAATTGCTCAGGGGCCTGGGTGATAGATTATAATAATAGCAATAATGATAATGATAAGTAGCTAGCATTTCTACAGGGCTTTAAAAAGGTTTGCAAAGAACTTTACAATATCTCACATTTAGCGAGAACTTTGAAATCTTACAATTCCTTTGCTTTCCTCACAAGCCTATTCAACAAATGAGGGTGAAATACATAGATACACATGCACACACACACAGAGATGAATATACATATCAATGTGTGTGTGTGTGTGTGTGTGTGTGTGTGTGTGTGTGTGTGTTCTCATCCTTCCATGGACTCCTCTTTATTCTTGTTCCATGAAGGAATTCTAAAGAACAGGGAAAAACTAAGCCGCTGCACAGTTTTCTTCTGCACCTCTGTAAGGTTTCTGCAGAAATCCCAGGTAAAATAGGTTTTAAACAACTAGGTAGAACAGTGGATAAAGTGCCAGGCCTGGCCTCAAGGAGTCCTGATTTTAAATCCAGTCTCTGATACTCACTGGCTGGATGACCCTGGGAAAGTCACTTAATCTCTGTTTGTCTTAATCCACTGGATTGTGAAGTTTAGCTTCAGTCAAAGGGCCGCACTTGAGAACCTAGAGCAGTGGTTCTCAACCTTCCTAATGCCATGACCCTTTAATACAGTTCTTCATGTTGTGGTGACCCCCAACCATAAAATTATTTTCGCTGTTACTTCATAACTGTAATTTTGCTACTGTTATGAATCGTAATGTAAATATCTGATATGCAGGATGTATTTTCATTGTTACAAACTGAACATAACCCACAGGTTGAGAACTGCTGATCTAGAGGGTCACAGGTTCCCCTCCCCTGGTTTAGACCATAGTAGGCCTTATATAAATAGTAGCTGGGGGCAGCTACGTGGCAAAGTGGATTGAGTGCCATGCCCAGGAAGGAAGACCTGAGTTCAAATCTAGCCTCAGGTACTTGCTAGCTGTGTGATCCAGGGCAAGTCACTTAACCATGTTTGCCTCAGTTTCCTCATCTGTAAATGAACTGGAGAAGGAAATGGCAAACCACTTTAGTGTCTCTGCCAAGAAAACCCCCAAAAAGGGGTCATGAAGAGTCAGGCATGACAGAAATAATTGAGTTACAAGTACCAGCTATTATTATTATTATATTATTTTGCTTATTCTTTTAAAAACATTTTTGGTTACATTTTAAGTTCTGAACTGTCTCCCTCCATCCCTCCCCATTCCACACTAGAGAAGGATTTTATTTATTCCTCAAGTGAGTCATATTGCTACTGGACAAGAGAGGAGTTCTGACAGCTTTAGCCTGGCAGAAAAACTGAATAGCTGGGGTTCTAATATATGGGTTTCTGTAAACCCCTCGAGGACTTTTAGATAAGAGGTATAGTACCCCTTGCACAGTCCAGCCTTTAATAAACATTCGCTGAACTCAACTGTTGAATCCAGAGTTTATGAGCCGGTTAATGGTATAGGAAGCTGGCCTTCACCTCTGGCCTCCTCTTTTCCTTTACCCAGGATACAGCCTGTATCAAAATATAAAGCTACAGATCTTTCATGACCCGTGACCTTTCCCCAAACGTACCACCTAAACCACAACTTTTAAAAGGAAACATCTGCAATGAATGATTGAGAATGCACCGCATCCTAATCTTAGACAATTAATAGGATACCTACTTTACTTTCCCAAACGAAGAATTGATGGGAAGGAGAATCTAACATACAGCATTCACAGTTGTGTTTTAAGGTTTGCCAAGTGCTAGATACATATCTCATCTGATCCTAGCAACTACCCAAAAGAAGGGGTGATTATTTTTCTATTATTATTATTATTATTATTATTAGGCAAAAGGAAGTTAAGTGACTTCTACTTAGGGACACACAGCTAGTAAGTTCCTGGAGCAGAATTTGAATTTGGGTCTTCCAGAGTCTGGGTCAAGTTCTATCCATTGGCTTGCCAAGCTATGTAGCAAACCCATTCAAAAAAGCTTGTTGAATGACTGATGCAAGAAATAGAAAAATTAGATAAAACCACTATTGTAACCAAATAAGGGGATCTATAAAGCACATAGATAATTAAAATATTAAATTATTAGGGGCTGTATGAGCATTAAAATAAAGTGAAAAATCAACCTAATTTCAGTTATAGGGAAGGCAGGGGAAGGAGGAGGTAGGCACCAAGTCTAGAAGGCTTGAGAGCTTATAAAGGTACCAGAGGCCAGGGGGAAAGGAGGACGCAGTTTTGGAGACCAGCCCTGTGAGTGGTTGGAGAGAGGAGGGCAGCATACGATAGCATTCATCTCCCCATCATCCCCTTCCTAGGGATCATGCAGGTTTGCAGGGAGCGATGAAATCTTAAATCTTGGCATTTTTCCTAAATGCATCTGCCAATAATGCACACAGTGAAGAACTTTCTGCAGAGATTTATACACTGGATTCCAGCCAGTAGAAAGCACAAGTCAGACTAATCGGCAGGACCATATTTGAAAAAGACATTACACTGCTAGGGTAACCTTGTACTTGGGATAATATATGGCTCAGTCCAAGCACCAATTTCTGAACAAGGGCCTCCCCCACCTTACCCCCACTGTATTAACTTTGCATCTATTTGGTAATTTAATTATTTGGTTAAATGTTGTTTCCTCTGAACAGAATAAAAATAGAATTTAACCTCCCTGAGGGCAGGAGAATATGTCTTTTTTTTTTGCTTTCACATCCCCACCTCACCCAGGGTCTCGCATATAATTTCTGTTGTTGTTCAGTCATGTCTGACCCCATCTGGGGTTTTCTGGCAAAGATACTAGAAGAGTCGTCATTTCCTTCTCCAGCTCACTTTACAGATGAGGAAAGTGAGGCAAACAGGGTTAAGTGACTTGCCCAGGGTTACACAGCTAACAAGTACCTGAGGCTGGATTTGAACTCAGGTCTTCCTGACTCCAGACCTGACTCTCTTATCCACTGAACTAAACAAGCTGCCTTTGGCATATTGTTTTTAAAAAGCCTGTGAAATTTGGAGGAGGGAGAGAGAAAGAATTCAGAACTCAAACATTTCCCCAAAATGGGTTGTTAAAGGTAAATAAATAACAATTTTTTAAAACCTGTTAAATTTAATTTAAAAGGTGAGTTTTCATTTTCACTGCCATTTTACCTATAACGCATATATATATGTGTGTGTGTGTGTGTGTATATAGATATAGATAGATATATTATACCTTCTACAGAACCTGATCATGCACTAATCCTGGGGCTTCTGTTTTCCATCCATTTAGTAAGTCCCTGGTATGTTTGCATCTATCAAGCTCTGTGTTTGGGATGCAATGCTAAAAAAGAAACAGCCCCTTGCCTCAAAGACCATTGAGAAGGCACAGGTATACACATACATATATGTAGGAGATGTACATCAAAGTAATGTTAACACATAAATATTCTAGGAGGCAAGATCAAAGAATCATGAAAAGGACCCATATATACTCTCCATATACATATACACACAGATATACATACATATATATGTACCTACGTGGGGGAGGCTATTTGCAGTATCCAAGAACTGGAAATTAAGGGCGTGCCCATCTGCTAGGGCAATAGCTTTTAAAAAGTGAGAATATATGAATGGAAGGGATTAATGGGAAGACCTCTGAGAACTGACATGATCAGAACCAGGAAAACTATGTATACAGCGGCAATCATGTGGAAAGACTTTAGAGCTTGGATCTAAAGGAGAACACAGAAGAGTGAAAGTGACAATCACCACTCACATCCTGCCCAGAGAGGCAATTTTAAAAACGTGAGACATACATTTTTTGATATGGCCAGTGTTTGTTTTGTTAGACTACGCATATTTGCTATGTTTTCTTTTTCTTTTATTATTCAATTAGGGGGGAATACAGAAGGAGAGAGAATAAACAGTTGTAAAAAATGTTTTTGAACTAGGGGATGGTGGTTGGGGGTGGGGCCCAGATAAAGGAAAAACAAAGTGGGAGAGGGGGGAGTTTCTCCTTTGGAAGACACCTTTAGTGATTCACCTAAATGACCTTTAATATAGTGACCTCCAAAATTGTGATATGGAGGTAAGAGTGACTCCCTATTTTCTGATATAGTGATTAGTCAAGGACAGCAGACAAGGTTGGTCACCGCAAATGGCTGAAAGAATGGTGGTGCCCTTAAGATAAACAAGGAAATTTGGAAGACAGGTGGACTTGGGCGTAAGTTTAAGGGGCATGAGATGAATGATGGCAGAAACCCATTATGGGCTGCCCTGGCCCTGGAGGAGCACTGACCTCCCCGGCCTAAAAGTCATCATGGGGGTACGGCATGAAATTTACAACTGTGTCTATGTTGTAATTGGGTTATAAAGGCCCTGAGGGGCTGACATCTGGAACAGCCATAGGAGGGTGAGTGGGGGAGTACTGAGTAACAGTGGATGAAAAGGGTACCATAGGTAGCTATGCTGGAGACAAGCCCAGAATTTATTATCCCTAGGAGGGTGGGACACAACTCATTTTCCCATCCTCCAACTGGCTGGCCATACACCCTTTGGTGTTACGCCAGAGCCCCAACTTTGGAGACAATTGGTCTAACAGGGATACCCTGCGGAAGGTCAAAACAGACAGACAAAAATATTAAACCACTGATGTCGTCAGTTTATAAAAACCAGTCCAGCAGGTATGTTGGGCAAGAAATAAACCACAAGCTAAGCCAAGACAACCTGAGTGGGATGAAAAGTATGATAAAGTCAAAATGTCTTCTCTTTCAACCTCCCTTATAGGGAATATACCAGACTGCTTCTGTCCAGTCCTGTCTTTATTTCTGCCATCTACTAGTTTGATCTTTGCAAAGGGGCATTTTCCATGACGACCTATTCTTTTACCAAAATAAAAGCTAATTTAATGAGAGGCTTGTAGTTAATAATTAACTATCTGAATCCCATCTTCCCTTCTGCTTAATCACTCAGATTATACTGAAAATCTACATAATCAAAAGAGATCTGCAAATGAACTCCAGAAAGCTTTTAAGGCCATTTTAAAAATTATCCCATACAAATTTACAGATGTCTGGATCCACACTCACTCCAATGGTAGTTAATAAAACTCAAAGTCACCCTGGTCAAGTTTATTTCTCCACTGAGATTTCCCCATATGTAAAATAAGGGGGTTGAGGTAAATTTAAATAAGAGAGTTAGGTCAAATCTTCTAAGGACTAGAGAGCTATAATCCTTTGAAATACTGGCTTTTACTTTTTGCAAACCTGCAGCTAAGCAACCAGGGGCAGTATAGTATCTGGCAAAAGGCAAACAACTTCAGGTGGCTTAGCCTGAATTATAAATTAACAGTTTCATTCAAAAAGTTAAAACTAATCAGCTTAGGACAGATATGATCTACCCTGTCCTGCATTTCCTTTCTCTTGAGTTTCAAGAAGTTTAGTCAAGCTTCTATTAAAGCTAGAAGGTAATAAAAACTAATTTAAAAAAAACATGATCATGGTTCAAAACTGGGTAAACAAAAATTCATCAAATATTTACTGAGCTTCCTCCAAAAGGTGAAAGGTACTGAGCGCAGTGTAAAGGAAAAAGGATCTCTTAAAGATATACCTAAAGTACTCAACAAGTGCAGTTTTCAAGACACAATCGTCTAATTTTGGTATAACCTAACAGTCTAAGAATTTGTTTCTATGGTAACTGGTTTTCATATCAGAAAGTCCTGATGATGCCAGAACTCGGAAAAACAATTTAAGACCATCCCTATTGCCAAAGTTTCTGCACATCAGAAGCTCAGGCTGTTTCACCTGCTTCTACGGAACTTTTTTTCCTGGATTAAGTGATGCTGCAAAATGTATTAGGCTTGGGCAGGTGAGACATCAAAGTTGGGAGGAAATGGAAATATTCAGCTGTTTTCTGATACAAGTTCTTTCTTGAGTCGTTGCTCTCAAGTTTCCTCCCTGATATAGTCTTTGGCAGCTGATCCTGCCCTCACTCTGACTATACAGTATTGTCCAGGTCTGAGCTGCCTCTCAACACTTGTCTTTGCTACCACTTTGTACTTTTTTGATTTGTGGATGTGTCTTTGCTTCCTAGTTTCATAATCCATCTATCTATCTATAAATACACACACATATGGATTATATTTGTTTATACACACATACACACATATATATACACACCCATAATATTATATCATCTAGCGTCAGATATTCAGTTTTCCAAATAAGTGTGTATAGATAGATATAAGATGATCACAGACTGGCTGGAAAGGACCTTAAGTGGTCATTCACCCCTACATCACAACCTTCTCATTTTACCGATAAGAAAACTGGAACCCTGAGAGGTGAATTTCCTTACCCAAGGTCACAGAGCTGAGCCTATGGATGCTTCCTATGACTTTTATAATATCAAACTGCAAAGTACAATGGCATGCAGTTCATCCGCATTCAACAAGACTTTCTACAAATGTTTAGCAAACCCCAAGAGGCTAGTGTGTGTGCGAATGGTTTGATATTTCTCATACAGTCTTAAGTCTTCCTCCTGATTTAAAAGAGGCAAAGAAAGTAAATAATAAGAAATACGCTACAGAACAGGTCATCTAGGCTTAGAGCTATTCTAACCGCCCGGTTTCTACCAATGGGCTGCTGCTTTTTTTAACTTTTATTTTTAGTTTACATCATTCATTTCCATGAGATTTTTGGGCTACAAATTTTCTCCCCGTTTTTCCCCTATCCACCACCCCAAAACAGTGATACCACTGTACACCCCCTCCCCCAATCTGCTCTCTCCTATATACTCCCTCATCACCCCTCTGAGGACTTTCTGGGAGGGCAAGATGTATCTCCCTACCCCAGTACCTGCATATCTTATTTCCCAGTTGCACATAAATAATAATAATGATAATAATTATATATATATATATATATATATACATATATATGTATATATATATACATATATATTTTTAACATTTTATTTTAGAACTATAAATTCTAGATTCTTTCCCTTCCTCCCTTGTCACCCACCCCCACTAGACAGACAAGCAATTCAGTACAGGCTGTACATGTGTAGTTATGCAGAATATCTCCACAATGGACATATTGTGAAAGACTGACAGGGGCGGCTAAGTGGCACAGTGAACAGAGCACCGGCCCTGGAATCAGGAGAACCTGAGTTCAAATCCGGCCTCAGACACTTGACACAAAAACTAGCCATGTGACTTTGGGCAAGTCACTTAACCCCAATTGCCCTCCAAAAAGCAAAACAAAAACAAAAAAGACTGACGATATTTCCCTCCTTCCTATCCTGCCCCCCACTTGTTCTATTCCCTACCCTGTCCTTGTCCCTTTACAGAAGTGTGTGCTTTTAACAACGCTTCCCCCACCCTGCCCTCCCCTCCATCATCCCCCTCTCATCCCCTTCTCCCTACTCTCCTGTAGGCCAAGATACCCAATCTAGAGTGTATGTCATTCCTTCCCTAAACCAAATTCAATGAGATTAAGGTTGACCCATTCCCTTTTGCCTTCCTGTTCTTCCCCTCCATTGGAACAGTTATCCCTTGCCTCTTCTATATGAGAGGATTAACCCCATTCTGTCTCTCCCTGTCTCCTCTCATACTATTCCCCTCCTACCTCTCAATTACACTTTTTAAAATATTATCCCATCCTATTCAATTGATCCTGTGCCCTCTGTCTATGTATACCTGTACACATAAATACACACACTCACATATGTATTCATATGCATCTATACCCTCCTATATAGACATATGTGTATGTATACATATATATACATTTATAGTCCCTTCAACTATCCCCATATAGAGAAAAGTTTCATAAGTTATAATTATCATTTTTCCTTGTTGGCATGTAAATAGTTCAACTCTGATAAGTGCCTTATGAATTCTTTTCCATGTTTACCTTCTCATGCAATGGGCTGCTTCTTTATGAGTAATAACATAAAAATACTCATCATGACCACCACTATACTAACACATCTATTGGGCATTTACCAGATACAGAGAGAGCACTGTGCTAAAAGGTCCTGGGAGGGGGTGTGGAGATACAAAATCAGATAAAACATGATCCCTATGCTCAGAGAGTTTACGGTCTTGCAGAGAGATAAGGAACCCACACAAGACAGCTACTAGTGCCAGGAATTTTACAGTCTAAAGGAGTGCATTAGACAGAAGCCAAATCAAAGGGTACAAGGAGGTTTAAAGGGGAAGGCCATCACACAAAGAATGGGATCAAACAGTTTTAGAGAGAGGGGCTTTAAACAATGGCTAGGAATTCAACATGTCAAGAATGGAAGAGGGGGCATGCTATGCATGTGAACTTAAGAAAAGGCAAAGACCAAAGACCACTGTCAGTTGGAAAGAGGATCAAGGAGCGGTCTCAATTAAAATCAGGCAATAGTAACACTACAGATATTATTTTACATACAATATGTACATATGACCGATTACATAATTATAAGTACACATTTATAACTATAAGCATTACATATAAATGTCACATATGTAATATAGTTGTTTGTATATAAGCATACCTACGTGTACATGTGTGTGCGTGTGCGTGTGCGTGTGCGTGTGCGTGCGTGTGTGTGTGTGTGTGGGCAGCTAGGTAGCACAGTGGATAGAGTGGCGGGCCTGGAGTCGAGAAGACTGAATTAAAATCCAGCCTCACACTTACTAGCTGTGTGACCCTGGGCAAGTCACTTAACCCTGTTTGCCTCCTCCTGAAGAAGAGAATGGTGAACCACTCCAGTATCTTTGCCACAAAAACCCCAAGTGGGGTCATGAAGAGTCGGGTGTGACTTAATAACAAGTATCAGAGGATGTATTTGAGCCTGTCTTCTGTTTCTGAACCTGCGCTTCAGATCACTGCACCACAAATGACTCTAATAAAAAACACTTTGTAAACATAGTGCTACACAACTTTCAGCTGTTAATATATAACTGGACCCACCCTGATTTTGAAACATGGAGCCTGGGAAATCCCGATCTTTGGCATGAAATTAAAATTAAGGTGCAGTACACTTGATTGTTACAGAGGAATGGGGCATTAGGAATGAGAGGAACCAGAAACCCACATCATTCACTACCTTGCCCATAACTCTAGAATACCCACCTTCCTGGAAAATCCAGACAACTAAATTAAAGAGCGGGGATCTAATTAATTGGAGGTTACCATTCTGAGTGACAGCAGAGCTCCTTGGGAGTCACATATCTGGGGAAGGAAACAGCATATAATCTATAGCAATCTCTGCAAGTCAATATTTAGCTTAAATACCAGTTGTCACCCACCCAAGAGATAGATGAAAAGAGCTAAGTGACAACCATCTCAAGCTAATTATTAGATAAGTGTTGGTGCCAAAGCAAAGTGGAATAAATGTATTTATATAAAATTTGGGAGTGCTTTTTATCTTCAAAGCCCTTTTATAAAAGAGCAGCCAGTTAATTTTTTTAAAGCCTTCTGGGATAGTTCACAAAGCAAACAATAGGAGAGCAGAAGCTGATTTTGAGCATTGACAGGAAAATGCAAACTGAGCCAAATTTAAACAGCAGCATTACTGTATTGTCATGAATACATACATTCTCCCAATGGATCCTTGCCGTCTCAATGAAAAGCTATTTTGGGCACAAAATCTATGAACATATTGTTAAAATCACTAACTCATTTCTGGACTCATCCATCTGATGTGCCAAAATGAACTTTCAAATTCCTAGGAGTTAAAAAAAAAAGATCACCACCAGATCATGTTAAAACAATTTAGCTTCTTAGGCAAGGAGATTAAGCTAACTAAGTAATCTGGCACAAGCCCAGTGTTACTTTAGTCTAGTACTTAAGCCAAGGACAAGCAGAGCTAGCTCAAGTTAAGACCATTTAAATATAGAAATCTAAACCACCTGAGCAGGCTTGAGATTCATTTATGGTGGGTGGACTCCCCAAATTAAAAACCCAATGGAGTACTAGAATGGTTGGAAACCTAGGAATCTCTACAGAGAACTGGTACTTGAGCCAATTCAAATCAATATGCATTGACTGAGTCCTTACTATGTGCCAAGGAGTAACAGTGATAATTGTTAACAATTATATGGTGCCACTTTACAAATTTTACCTCATTTGGGCCTCACAAAAACCCTGTTATTACAGGTGAGAAAACTAATACAAACCCAAGTTAAGTGACTTGCCCAAGGTCACATAGCTAGTAAGTGCCTTAGGGCACTTACTCAGGTCCTCCTGACTCCAGGCCCACTGCTTTATCCACCGTTCCACCTAGATGGCCACACAACCAATTCAAGTCAGATTCACTTTCAAAATATCAGTATACATACCCTTCTTCCCTAATCTGGTGTGAGAAGATAATACACAGGAAATGCTTTGCAAGCCTTAAAACTATATAAATATATGATGTTTATATGATACACATTTCTAACTTATAGTTGATTATATTAAATGTTAAATTATATAATACAGAAAGCTATGAACATAGTTTTTATAATACTAGGTATTAATAATTTCAAGATACACCACAGCATTCCAGTGACCAGCTCCACGTGTCCGCTACAAATAAAAAGCACTGTGAGAAGCTATCACTGATCATTTTTCATAATCTCTGGAACACTTAGGACAAGTAACATTTTATTCAATTAAAGCACATATTCTTTTCAAACTAGAAATACAGCAATGCAACAAAAGACAGCATAGTGATATATAAAGAACATTAGATTGGGAGGCTCAGATGCCCTTGTTAGGTGAGAGCCCTGACTCCGCTACTTAGAGCAAACTTGACTTCGATGGACCTCAGATTCCTCATTGATAAAAAAGAGAGGAAGTGAACTAAGTGATCCCTAATATCCCTTATAGCTCAAATGAAATCCCTCCAACAATGCAGGTCACAATCCTAAACCTGCAATCTCTCTGTGAAATCCAATCTACCTGGCATCCCCTCGTTCTTGCCATATAACCATAACCCACCTTTTCTTCCATCATACAAGTGCCTTTGATGGCATCTTTCATTCTTATTCTTAGGAGTTTGTCACTGGTTATAAGCTACAGCCTGCTGCTCACACAGACCATCTAACTGCCGGGTCTGTGTAATACATTTATTTGTTCTTTGGAGAAAATTGTATTCCAGGTCTTGGTCTTGATACCACACAGGAACTCTGATAGAATGTTAGTATTAGAAAGATGGACCTCTGCTTCCAGAGGAAGTTTGAGGTCAGTTTTGGGATTTCCCACGGGCAATCCAAATGTAGTTTACTCTTCTAGTCCTATTTTAACTGTTTTAACTGCAAATCTACAATCCTATGGACAGAATATTAAGGTTAGAAGGGACTTAAAACTTTGCCCTGGCCCAAAAGCAAGACTATATCTAAGCCACTACAGAAACAGACTGCCATTTTTTAAAATGGTGTGACAGTTTACTTAGGAAGTCCTAGGAAATACTTGATATTTGCTAATTGAGATCAGTAATAGCTTCAGTAAAGTTGTAAACTACAAAATAAACCCATGAGAATCAATAGCTTTTCTAGAGAATAAAGATGTACAGGAGGACAATAATAGAATGAAAAGTCTGGGACAAAAAAACTACAAAGTGCATAACATGTTTGGGAGCCAATCTACCAAAACACACTCAATTCCTTTATAGATTCAATTAGAAAACTCCTTAAAGAAATAAAGTACAACTTAAATAGCCTAAAGCAGGAGTTCTCAACCTGTGGGTCACAGGCTCTTTGGGGGTCAAACGACCCTTTCACAGGGGTCATAGGGGTTGCCTAAGATAATCGGAAAACATATATTTCCGATGGTCTTAGGAACCAAGACACAGCTCCTCTATCCGTCTCCAGGTGGGTTCGCCCACATGCAGATACACCCACATACAAGTATTAAAGGGTCGTGGCATTAATAAGGTTGAGAACCACTGGCCTAAAAGATATTCACTGCTCATGGCGGGGCCTTGCCATACTAAAAAACTGACACTATTAACAAAGTTAATTTACAAATTTAGTGTTATGCCAAACTACCAAAGAAGCACTTTTTGGAGCTAGAACAAAAATAATAAAAATTCATTTGGAGGAACCAAAAATCTAGACTATCAGAGTAATGAAAAAAAAGGTAGCAAAAAAAGATTAGCATTTGTAGACCTTAAATTATACTGCAAAACAATGATCATTAAGCCATTTGGAACTATTTTTTTAAAAAAAACAACTGAGGGGGGCGGAGCCAAGATGGCGGCGTAGAAGCAGCAACA
The DNA here is from genome assembly GCA_028627135.1 of Pseudochirops cupreus. NCBI lineage: Eukaryota > Metazoa > Chordata > Mammalia > Diprotodontia > Pseudocheiridae > Pseudochirops > Pseudochirops cupreus. The sequence continues at coordinate 374,123,587 of CM053581.1, forward strand.
CATCGCAGCTCTCACATAGCCACCCCAAAATACCCATAAAATAGGACTCTAAACCAATCCTGGAACTCCAAAACGCACACAAAGATACTTCCCACTAAAGTCA
>CM053581.1:374124189-374161154 GCA_028627135.1 Pseudochirops cupreus
TCAACAATGCACAGATAAAGACAACTCTACAAGCCTCAGGATGGAAGGAGATACCTAAACTCAGAGAAAGATATAGAAAGACTATAGTTTAAATGGAGACTGAAGCAAAACACGTTTTCGTTCTCTTTCATGTCTGGTTTTGCTTTTTTTTTTTTTCTTTTCTTTTCCCAGTGATCACTCATTGGTTACAACCCTTCTATATGACCAAACTATTGTACAGTGTGAAAGTATTTGCAGATCCTATACATGATTGCACGCCACCATAGGGGGAGGGGGGAAGGGAGGGGAGAAAATCTGAAACTCAAGTGATTGTGGAACTGAATCTTGTAAATTAAAAGTAAATGAGTAAATTTAAAAAATTTAAAAAAAAAGGGGTCACAAAGAGTCACACACAACTGATGTGACTAAATAGCAAAAAGTTAGGTAATGGATGAATGAACAAAAAAAAAGATTTGTAAAACATTATACTAAGCATTGAGAATACAAATCAAAAACCAGTTCAGTCCCTATTATCAAGGAACTTGAATTCCATAAAGGGAGGCAACATTCAGTATATCCCAAAAGTCTTGATGCTATTTTGAGCTATTAAAACTGCAGCTTGCAGGAACATTTTTGGGACACCCTATATATAGGATGGTTCAGCTGTAGGGCAGATGAGAAGTTCCAGTTGTGAGGGATAATTTATAGTGAAGTTTCCCCATTCTGAAAAATCAAATCTAGAATGGCTTCAGTATTCACTAGGCCTACCGTCAAGTCACCTGACCTTCAAGCATTAGAGCAATGGAGACCCTCCCCCAAGCCAACTCAGCAGAAGATATGCCAAATAAGGTTAAGACTGTTTTTATTGGACACCCACATGTTTCTGAGTCCTTTGTCTCAGAGAGATTCCCTCGCTTAGGTTGTGGGACAGCCCCCCTACCAAAAAGAGTGAAGGCCATTTGGGGGGGTTGTGTTTCTGCCTTAGAAGATTATATAATCATGGGCTGCCTTCTACCTGGTGCTATCTCCCTGCAGACGCCATGTTGGGCAACAAGGGGGTAGAGTCCTTTCTCATGAGAAAGAATAAAGACCTTTTCTGACCTTAGATTCAGACTCTGAACTCTTTCATCTCACACACAGTGGTCCTCAGAGTGCATCAGCAAGACCAAAGGCAATAAGTCAAACAGTCAACAAGGATCTATTAAGTGATCATTGTGTAGCAGAAACTGTGCTAAATGTAGGAGACCCAAAGAAAAATCAAAACCAGACCCTTTTTTCAAGGAGTTTATAGCTATGAGATAAACAACATACAAAGGACTCTAAAAGTCTCAGTATGGTTTTAAGCTATTAAAACTTAAATTAAATTAAGCTATTAAAGCTTAAAACTGTACCAAGGACACTTTGTATCCTTAAATCAGTCCATGAAAGATAGCTATAATGCAGAAGGGAAGGCACAGGTAGCTAGGGGACCCTAGAAGGACTCCTGCAGGAAGTGGTATTGAAAAGTCTTAAAGGAATCAAAGATTCTACAAGGAAGAGGTTAGAAGGGAGAGAATTCCAGGCACTGAGGACAGACAATGCAAAAACACGGAGACTGGAAGCAGTAAGACTAGAATAGTAGTAGTAGTAGTAGTAGTAATAGTAGTAGTAGTAGTAGAAGTAGTAGTAGTAATAGTAGTAGTAGTAGTAGAAGTAGTAGTAGTAATAGTAGTAGTAGTAGTAGTAGTAGAAGTAGTAGTAGTAGTAGTAGTAGTAGTAGTAGTAGTAGAAGTAGTCGTAGTAATAGTAGAAGTAGTAGTAGTAGTAGTAGTAGTAGTAGTAGTAGTAGTAATAGTAGAAGTAGTAGTGGCAGCAGTGGTAGCAGTAGTGGTGGTGGTGGTGGTAGTAGAAGTAGTAGTGAAGTTTAATCCTTGAAAGCTAGGAAAGGGTCAGATTGTGAAAAGCTTTGAATGACAAATAGGAGAGATTGTATTTGCTCCTAGATGGAGTGGCTGGAGTTAATTGAGTAGGTGAAGGGTTATTGTTGGATAGGAGCTTTAGGCAAATCCCTTTGGTTGCTAAGTGGAGGGTAGCTTAGCATGAAAGAGACTTGAGGTAGAGAGACCAATGAGAAGGCCATCGCAATAGTCTAGGCAAGGAGTGGTGAGGACCTGAAGTATGTTTGTTGGTTGGATAAGTGGTGAGGAAACATATCCAAGAGATGTGGAGGTAGAAATGACAAGATTTGCCAAATGATTGGGTTGTGTGGGGTGAGACTGAGGATTGAGGATGTCAAAACTGAGCAACTGGAAACATTTCAGTGCCCTCAAAAACAATAGAAAAGTTCTAAAAAGAGGTAATTTGGGGGAAAAGATAATGAGTTGTTTTGGACATATTGAGTTTGAGATGAGTCATCCAATTCAAAATGTCCAGTAGGCAGCTGATTATAAGGGATTGGAACTTAATGAGAGAAAGGAGGATTGTTTCTACAGATCTAGGAATCACCTGTGTAAAGACAAGCATTGAACCCTTGGGAGCTGGTAAAATCACCAAAGAGAAATTATTGGAAGAATAGAGAAGAGCCTCCAGAATAGTGGCACTCAGCAAATGGCCTCCATTTTCTTGATGACATATGAGGTAAGGTTCTCGGCTGAGAATGAGGGGAAGAGGGTGCTGTGGGAGCTTCCAGGAGAGAAGAGAAAGTGTGGAGCAGCCATTGTGATGAATGAGATAAAGAAGTGGTCAGGGAGGAGAAGGATTGCCTTCCAGCAGGAAGGACATAGATGAGATTAGATAATAAAAATGCATAATGGGTCCAATAGACACAATTTCCTGACTTTTCTCAATTCAACAGCATATAAGTAGGAGTGAAGGTGGGATATGGCAGAGAGTGCTTTAAACACTTTATAAATATTGACTCATTTTATTCTCACAATAACTCTAGGAACTAGCTTATTATTATCCCCATTTTACAGATGAGAAGCTGCAGCAAACAGAAGATAAATCACACAGCTAACTAGTGTCGGAGATGAGATTTGAACTCATACTCTTGATTTCCATTGAATATGCCATCCACTATGCCACCTAGCTGCCTTTTAATAATAATTCAGGGCTGGGATGGTTCCACGGCAAGATGACACGATAAAGAAACACAGGAATTGCAAATAGAAGATATTGTAGAGTTGAATTGGTTCGCCAAAATTTTGTGACTGAGAAGGGAGGACAGTGTAACCAGAGTATAACTAGCAGCCAGGGAAAGTCATGAGGGGTGATAGGATTAGAGAACACTGTGAGATTAAAGAATAGCATTGTTCACAATAAGAGATGAGGAGAAATAGAATGATAAAAAATGATTGGATAAAGGAATTTGGAGTTCCCAAACATTATTATGCATGAAATATAGCTAAAACTTTCCTACCTTGATTATTAGGTATAAATTCCTCTCTGGCAGAGGGAAAAATACCAGTATCCATAATGTCACTTTTTTTGTGTTTTGTGGCAACAATAACAACAACAAAAAGTGGAAACAAAGTGGGTAGCCATAGACTGGGTGGGAAGTTGGACAATTCTTGGTATATGAACATAATGAAATATTATTATATTATTCCATCATAAAGAATTCAAAAGAGCTTGGGATGGTTTGTATGAACTAATAGAGTAAATTAGGTAGAACCAAAACAAAAACAGTGTCCACAAAAATTCAAAGGAAAGAAAATTTAAAAATCAGAATTCAAATGAAAGCAGTAGCCAATATTGAGTCCAGTGACTGACAACAAGACATATTTCCTTTCCTTCTACAGAGGCAGGAGACTACAGCTACAGAATGCTGCTTATACTGCCTATACATTCAAAGTGTCTGTTTTGCTTAACTTTTTCCCCTTATGACAAGGGAGGGTTCTGTTGGGGAGGGAGTTTATTGGAAAGTGACTAGTATTAAAAAAAAAATGCCGAAAGCATCAAGAAAACATTAGCAGTAACAAAAAAGCAGAAAGAGGAGCAGATGTAAGAACCAGGCGTCTAGTTACAGTCTCCGAGGCTAGAGATGGGGAAAGGTAATTAGGGAATAGATATGACAGATTTCTGAACCCAGGTTGCCAAGCAAGCTTGGGAACAAGGGAAGTCAGGAGTCCTAGTGCCTTAAAGTAGAGATTCATTATCTTTAGAAAACAGTGAAGAAAAAAAGCCCATGGCTTCAAAGGCAAGATCCCTTCTGTTGGTTTTGAAAAAGAACTGGTGCCCTGGGAAGCTGGCTTTGATCAACAAGGACCAAGGTCTGGGACTGGACTAGGGGCAAGAGGCAGAAACCAGATGCCACCAGGAGGACAGTGAGCTTAGAAAAGTACACATGGATCTTTTACAGTTCTTATTCTCATGGAAACCTAAGAAGAAACACAACAATGGAGCTTACAGGACCAGAATCAATTTAAGATGAGCAGAACAAATAGTGATTTAAAATTGTATGTGTGTTTTCACACATACACAGAAGAGATCACCCTTATAGGGTTTAGTGAAGGAACAGGACACGTTTAAAAAAAAAACCATCATTGTATTCATGTGAACAGGGTATAAATACAGAGGCATCTTGCCTTCTGGCCAACCATAAATTCAAGCCCAGAATGAAGGCACTTTAGGGATGATGACGTCCTCAGCAGCTTGGTGGATAGAAGTCTGGGTCTGAAGTCAGAGACCTGAGCACAAGCCTGGCTTCGGACACTTACTAGCTATGCAGCCCTGGATTAGTCAATTAATTTGTTTGCCTCAGTTTCCCCAACTGTAAAATGCAGATAACAGCACTTACCTCTCAGGGTTATTGTAAGGAATGAATGAGGTAATATTTATAAAGCATTTAACATAGGACTCGGAACAGAGTAGCTACATAAATACTAATTTCCTTAATGCCGCCCCCTTCCCCACCTTCTTATATCCCTCTGCTACTGGCTGGCTATGTGTGGCTCAGCAGCAAAGGACTCAGGTATTGAGGAGATGATAAGGCGATCCCCTTACTGCATACGGAGCAAGAAGAGATTATGACTGAGCAGACCTCGAAAAGAAGAAGTGATTCTATCGCTGTCTCTCTTCTATTGTTGAATCTTCTTATGGAATGTAGTATTCCCTTCAGGGATGAAGAAAGTAGCTACCAACTCAGTAGAAACATCCATTAATATTGATATGCACTGTAAATTGTTGTTAGCCATTTTTCAGCTGTGTCTGATTCGTGGTGATCCCATTTGGGGTTTTCTTGGCAAAGTTATTAGAGTGGTTTGCCATTTCCTTCTCCAGCTCATTTTACGTATGAGGAAACTGAGGCAAACAGGGCAACAGACTTGCCCAAGGTCACACAGCTACTACATCTGAAGCCAGATTTGAACTCAAGAAGATGAGTCTTCTTGACTCCAGTCCTGACACTCTATCCACTGTAGTAGATGGCAGCTGAAGCACATGACCTGCCTAGGAGAACCCATGTTTTGGGCTGCCTCTCCTGCATTTGTTTTGGTCTGAGTGTAAGTGACTGAACAAGATCTTGAGATGGAAACATCCAGTTTTGAAGGCAACCTTGTGAGTTTAGTCTCAGAGACCTGAGTCCTGAATCTGAGCTGACTGGCATGCAGGGGAGTTTCTTCATTGGAGAAGATCCCACCAACAGAGGAAAGAGCTCAACTTCTGGCTGGTCTGTAGGGAACTGTCAAGACAGTGTGAAGCTTAGAGAAAATGTAAAATGCCCTATTCAGCGGTCCTGCAAACTGTCAAATGACTTGGTGCTTTAAGTGGCAACCCTCTAGGAGACTTTAATAGTTAAGTTACCTGGAGCACATGAGTCACATGGAGAGTTAAAGGAAGGAAAGAGACAAGATCACTCTTTTTAAAGATCCGCTGAGTCATCAGCTTTTCCTACTCAGTGACCAATAAGAAAATTGTTTCATGATCCCCAAGGCACCCGAGTTCTTTAGCACTGGCTGGCCACAAGCAGCTGGTAGCTTCCTCATCCCCCAAGTGCCAAGCTAGCTCGCTAGAAGGAAGCAGGGCAGTTCTTCATATGCCCTGTTATATTAAATGTATTTTAAAAGTACGATTGTAGGTGAAGATGCACATTATGAAATTTCCATTAAAGCACAGTTTAAGTAGTCCTTTTATGAAAATTTAAGCACAACTAAAATGAGATTTTATATGTGTGTATATACATATGCATACATATATGTACACACATATATATGTGTGTACATATATGTATATATATATATATATATATATATATATATATATTATGTGTGTGTGTGTGTGTGTTTGTTCAGTCATTTAGTACTGTCCAGCTCTTTGTGACCCTGTGGATCCATGGAGTTTCCTTGGCAAAGATACTGTAGTGGTTTGCCTTTCCTTTTCCAGTGGATTAAGGCAAACAGAGGTTAAGTGACTTTCCCAGGGTCACACAGCTAATAAGTGTCTGAGGTCAAATCTGAATTCAGGTCTTCCTGACTCCAAGCTCACTGTTCTATCCAATGAGCCAACTAGCATCGATACATAAACAGTTAGATAGATGGATGGATAGATAGATAGATGGATGAATACACACACATATACACTCATCTGAAATATAAACTTTATGGGCAAAAAAGATCAAAGTAGAATTTCAAATTTCCATAAAAGAAAAAACAAAGCTAACGCCGAGATTATATTGGCAAAGATCTAGAATTATCCAACATTTTCAAAAGCGGCACTTAGAACTAAATGCTAATTAGGTGGATTTCTCTTCAAGGAGGCTGACTTCCCTCTGTAAACAAACATTTTCCCTTCATTAAAGTACTAGTTTATTCATGTCTAATGAAAGAATCTCTACAGAGTAACATACAAGCTGAAACAACTATATTACATTTTCTCATTTTGAAGATGTCACTCTACAAGCCTGACCTTAGGTAGACTCAAGGCAAATGAGGAAAGGGGCCTTATCACTCAGTCTGGATCCTTTCCATTGTTCTCACTCCACTGTCAAAGAGATTACTACCTCCTTGTGAGCCCTCCTCCCCACTCCAGTATGTGACTTCATACCTGGGGGTTTCAGTAGACAGGCTCATATCCCACCAAACATTCTGGCCTTCCAGTTCATCGGTTTTCTAAATTCCCATGATCCACATTTCTATTCTTCAGTCCCCAACTTGAACATTCAGAGCTTAGATATTACCACCATCCCCAGTTTTGCTACCACTATGATTTTTAATTTAATTTAATATCCATCTGTCAGATCATAATCTCCTTTCCTTCCATCTGTCCTTTTGCATCACTAACCCTTCACCTGTTGTCTTCACCACAAACTCAAGTCCATCCAGCCTGTTCTCAGTGTTCATTACCCACCCCCCTGACTTTCTTCTCTTCATGGTTTTTACCCAAAACCTACTCAGTTTATCTCTAGTGTAAGTTTTATCCCTAATTCTAAGTGCTATTGCCCTTTTGCTATATATACCCTCAAACTCTGCTTCAGAGAGCCCAACTCCAATGGACTGGCCATATTGTTCAAATGTAAAACATGCACTTGCCAAAAAGACTATTTCATGGAGAACTCACACAGGGCAAACATTCACATGGTGGTCAGAAGAAGAGATACTAGGACACTTTCAAGGTCTCTCTTAAGAACTTTGGAATAGATTTATGACATGGGAAACACTGGCACAGGACCACTCAACATGGTGTGCCCTCATCGGAGAAGATGCTGTGCTCTATGAGCAAAGCAGAATTGAAACAGTTCAAAGGAAACGCAGCATGTGCAAATTTAGTATATCCACTCCAAATGTTCACACAGACTGTTTGTGTCCGGCCTGTGGTAGAGCATCGAGCTTGTGTTGGTCTGATCAGCTACAGTCAGGTACATTGAAACTTGACTCTAGCATGGTAACAACCAACCAACCATCCCTGTGTCATTCCACTATCTGACTTCTCTGCTTTTAATCTTTTTTTAAAATTAATTAATTTTTACTTTTCAACATTCACTTCCATAAGATTGTAAGTTCCAAATTTTCTTCCCCTCTCTTCCCAACCCTCCCTCCTCCCCAAGATGGTGTGAAATCTGATACAGGCTCCACCCATACTTTCATATTAAATGTATTTTCACATTAGTCGTGTTGTGAAGAAGAATAAGAACCAAAGGAAGGAACTACAAGAAAGAAGAACCAAAAAAAAGAGAGAGTGAGCAAATAATATGCTTTGATCTGCATTCAGACCTCCTAGTTCTTTTTCTGCTTGTGGATAGCATTTTCCATCATGTCTGCTCTCAATCTTGACCTTTGAAAGAGGTCGTACCACCAAACGGACGAGGGCCATTGGAAATTACAGATTCATGTTATTGTGGCTCCTCTGTTCACGGCAAGACATGACCAGTGTTTGGATTTGATTTTATTTGATTGCGCTTACTTTTTACAATAAAGTATTTAGGTTTGTTGGTTTGGAATTTTTTTTTGACAGGAGGAAGAGAACTTCAGGGGAGAGCAGGGTTCATGATAAATATGCCAAAAAAAAGAAGAAAAGATCATCTATGAAACATCTTTTTAAATACATAAAATTTATGTATTTAAAAAATAAATACATAACTTTAAATACATAAAAAATAACAGAAGAAAGTTCCGAGGGAGACAGAAATAAGCAGGACAGCTTTTGAATAATCATGTTGGATTTTTTATATACTTTCAAAACCAAGTTCTAGGTAATAAAAATTCATAATTTCTTAAACAATTTTCTTTTTCTCTCCTTTGTAAATGGAAATGTCCGTGTTGTTGATGGTCGTCAAAGCCACAAGGACAAAAGAAATAAAAATAAACATTAATCATAAAAAAAAGGATATGGCTGATACCCTTGGATCTATAGCAAAAGAACTGTCATTCAGTCAGTACAATGAACATGCAAACTGTCAGCCTGTAAATTATTCTGTTCAGGGTAGCTTTCTGTACTTAGTTTCTGATCTTTCAGTTCGAATCAAAGCTTAGCACCTGACCTTAATGCACTTCTGTTTTATCATCTTCCCTTCTGCACCAGGGACACAATGACTCAGTCTGAACCCCACTAATGGCTGATTTCTTGGCACAGTGACTCTAACTCCCCAATTTGAACCCTAAACTTGATGTTTGAGGATGGCTTCCTTTAATTTAGTGTTAGCTCTGGCATTCCTCTCCTTTGGCAGATGCTTCTGCCTGCTCCAGAACAAACTATTAACTCTTCTAAACTCTTTCCTTCCCATCCTTAATATACCCCAGGCCTGTGTGCACAATGCTACCCTTGGGGCTAAGGAAGATACAAAAGAATCAATCCATCCATGAACATTTATACTCACTTCCTATTACATACAGGACACTGTGGAAGCTCCTGGGAATATAAAGCTAAAAAGGACACAGTTCCTGTCTTCAAGAAGCTTATGTTGTATAGGGCAGGAACAATTTATACTCAGAACAGTAAATGCAAATTGTATGCAAAGTAAATAGGAAGCAATTTTAGGAGAAATCCTAACGCTTAGAGCAGCAGTTCTGAACCTGTGGGTTATGTTCAGTTTGTAACAATGAAAATACATCCTGCATATCAGATATTTACACTACGATTCATAACAGTAGCAAAGAAAATAATTTTATGGTTGGGGGTCACCACAACATGAGGAACTGTATTAAAGGGTTGCAGCATTAGGAAGATTGAGAACCACTGACCTAGAGGGATCAGGGGAGATCTCATATAGGAGATAGCACTTCAGTCAGTCGAGTAGTCAGCCAGCATTTATTAAGTACCTACTGCATGCTAGGCAGGGTGGCTAGGTGGTGCAATGGAGAGAGTCCCGGGTCTAAAGTCAGGAAGACCTGAATTCAAACCTATCCTCAGACACTTATCAAACAACCTGTGGCCATTTTGGAGTGAAACTCCCTCTGGATTTGTAGATGACAAAAGATATACAAGAGCACGAATGAGCTTGTTCAGAATGCTGGGAATATTTCATTCAAGATCCTAGAATCTGACCAATCCCAAAAGCAGCATCAACATGATCAAATGAGATTGACAATATCATACAAGATTCATGATTGTTTTAATGCTCCTGGTTAATAGAACCTCAACAGCACAATAAAAACAACTTGCCACCCAAATGAGTTGTAGCAAATGAGTCTTTTACACCAGAAGATCCAATAATTGGGAGACTGTCCTGGTTTCTTATCTGGTCTAATTTCCTAAAAAACAACAAAGAAAAAAAAACCTCAGTTCCCATCACCTTTCCTAAATGACTTTCAAGTGCATGAGTATTTAGCACAGCAAATACACATTACTCCAACAGATCTGTGGTTCCCCCCAACCCATCATCTAAGACTCTTGGCCAGGACTATTCTAAGTTTTCCACAGTGGGTCCACCCACAGTGCCTAAGGCCTTCTTCAGTTCGTACATTCTATACAACTGGAAACATATTATACCTATCCCCTTCTAAGTGGAACAAATTATATAGCATTTTATGCTTTTGTTTAAGCTAGAAAGACAGCACAATGTCTGGAAATATTTGCTGATAAACAAGAGGTTATTTGTACTTCATCAGGATTTTAATAAATAATAAAGCATAGGATTTTCCTTCTGACTATTCTTGTAGGAAATGGATTTATCAGTCTCTTGTGCTACCACACACATTTTTAGGTGGTGCCATAAGTTTTCTGTGGAATGTATAGTCATCCTGAACTCTCACATCCAAACTAAGGCCTCTGACAAATAACTGCTTTGCAGCCTTTCATCTTCAAAACATTTTACAGATCTTAAAGATAAATCTTCACAATATCATTGAGGAGTAAGCTAGTTATTAAACACATTTCTAGATTAAAAAACTGAAGATTTAGGGGAGAATAATAATAATACTTTTATCTCTTGCCTATCTTTCTTCTAAGTTGCTCAGAGTACTTTCTTATATAGTATCAGAGTTAACACTCATATTATTGGCATCCCCAGTTTAGAGTTAAAATCTCCTAACGAGGCTCTGATGTTTAGTGGCATTAAGTGATTTCTTCATAGTCTCATAATGAGATTCAGCATCCAGTCTAGGACTTTTGCACAAAGGAACTAAGAAAATTAGTATGAGAGCTGAAATTGCTATTCAAAATCTTTCTGCATCCTGTCCTATACTCTTATTTTAGATATTAGAAATGTGACCATAAGATCATAAATTTGTATGCCCAATGTATGCCTACTTACCAGGCACTGGGCGAAGTCCTTTTCAAATGTTATTTCATTTGACATCGGTACTTACAGCAACCCAAGGAGGTATGTGCTACTACTATCCCCTTCTGACAGCAGGAGAAACTGAAGCAGACAGAGATAGCTAGTAAGTGTCTGGGGCTGGAGTTGAGCTCAGATATACCTCCAAATTCATTACTTTGTCCACCGTACCACCTGGCTGCCTAGGCGACTTCAATGGTGCGTATACCCATGGAGGATCAATGGATCAAAGGGTACAAATAGTTAGATGACTTTTCCTCTTCTCTCTCAACATTCTTTTTCTAAGTGACTTCATCAGCCACTGTCTTCATGCAAATACCACTGGAATCTATCAGTTTCTCTCCTGATCTCTGTTTTAAATTTGGATTTTTAAAATTTGTTGTTTTGGATGTTTTAAATTTGAAGTCCTATAGACAATTCAAACTCAACGTATTTAAAATAAAACTCAAGACTTACCCCCAAACTGGGCTCTTTACCAAACTTCCCTATTTCTGTTGAGGCACTACCAATCTCCCAGGTTTGTAACCTTCACATTGAGCCTTCATTCCTCATTTTCCTTCAATCCATACTATCTAATTCAGAGGCTCCCAAACTTATTTGGCCTACTGCCTCCTTTTCAAAAAAAAATTTATTTAGTGCCCCCCCTGGAAATCTACTTTCTTTAACCCTTCAACAGATTTTTTAAAATTTTCATCATTTCAAAAAAATAACAAAATTTTATTTTGTAAATAAATTTTTTTTAAATGACACAACTTTAATAATTTATTGTAAATTTGTGGGTTTTTCCCTACATTGAAATTTTGATGATGCAACATTGCATCATGTAACCATATGGTATCTTATTGTAAACAAGTCTTTACATACACATATTCTTGTTGATGCATGCTGGACTTTCTGACAATGGGCAACTTTCTGACAATGTTCACCTGACAATGTTCACACACTCACACTATCTCTTCCAATAGAATATAAGATCCTTGATATCAGAGATTATTTCTTTTTTTGTTTTTGTATTCTTAGTGACTCACATAGAGCCTGGTGCACAGTAGGCATTTAATAAATGCTTGCTGATTAAATGAATAAAATGAATTAAAAAGCATTTATTAAGTGATTAATTGACTGAAATGAATTGGAAAAACATTTATTAAGTGCTGACAATGATGTCTCAGTGCATTAGTTACACAAAAACAAAAAGAAAGACAGTCCTTGCCCTTAAGTAGCATATATTCTAATAAGGGAAGACAACAGTCAGGGAGTGGTGGCCAGGAGGGGATGTTTTGGATTGGTCAGTCCTAGGGAAGATGAGTGCAGAGGGCAATTAATTGCCATGCCCTTTCTAGGAATAGTAGCATTGATTTGATGAATATTCTCAAAGGTAGAGGTGGAAAGGAGGGAGTAAAGTAGGAATTGGCTTGCTGACAGTATGTCATGAAGATGGATGGAGAACAGAATAATTTACATCTCCAAATTGGTTTCTAGAATGGCTGAACAAATTCATGGCTCCCCCTAAAATGCATTAATGTGCTTGTCTTTCTGTAACTACCCCAACATTGACTCTTTCCATCTTTTATCATCTTTGCTACTAATTCTTCACTATTTAATATTTATCAAGCATGCACAGTATGCTAGACATAATTACAGAGTTCATCATAGTCTTCCCTTGAAGAGCTTTTCTTCTATGGAAAAAAGCATGGTTGGCTTAAAATAACATGTTTGAATGTTTTCCCATCTTGCTCATGCTTGTTGAAGCAATGTTGGCCTATGTGAAGTCTCTAACCATAGGACTGCTATCTTCAGTTTCTAATTGTGGAGTGTCCTTAACAATTAGATCGCACTGACACAGACTTCAGTTTTCTCGTGTGAAAAGAACAGTTGCCTTCTATCTTACGTGAAACAGGATGGCGTAATGGAAAGGTAACTGAGCTTGGAGTTTGGTGGTTGGGGGTCTGGTCCTGGCTCTGTAGATAATTTACTATGTGACCTTGGTTAAGTCACAGCCTCCCCACTTTTCAATTTCCTCATCTGTAAAATGAGGGGTTGGTTGGATTCACTGATTGCTAAGGTCTCTTTCATATCTAAGGTTTAATCATTCTGTAACATACTCAGGATGCTCAGTATTTCCCTCATTTTTGAATTTTGAATTTTTTGCCTCATATGATGTACTTTGCTTATTTTATTAATTCGATGCAGTTCTAGCAACAACCTGAGTCTATTTTCTGAGGACCAACTTAGCCAAAGCCAGAAAGGTACCAGCCAATCAGTCTGCCAATCAGCAAGCGTTTATTAAATTCTTACAATATGCTAGATACTACACTAAGCCCTGGCAATACAAAGAAACACAAAAACAGTATCCCCGCTCTCAAAGAGCTCACTTAAAAAAAATGTAATAACCCACAATCAGTTTATTATACAGACCAATTATTTTTGAACATACAAAGCTCCTAAGAAACAACTGATTCGTTAAATATACACAACTATTTCTAAATAAATTTTTACCCTTATATCAAAAAGGCGCATTCTAAAAGGGGAATCAATGTGCAAGTAACTATGTGCACTTAAGAGATATACAATGTAAATGGTAGGTAATCACAAGGGGAAGATGAGCAGAGGGGTCAGGGAAAACTAAGCAAAGCCTCCTGTAGAAGGTAGGATTTCAACTGAGTCTTGAAGGAAGCCAGGGAAGTAGGGATATGGAAAGAAGGAGGGAGAGAATTCCAGTCAAGGGGGACAGTTAATATGAATGCTCAGAGTTAGGAGACAGAGAGTTGTGTGTAAGAATAACAAATGAGCATGTGTATCTGGATCCTCATGGAAAGAACCAAAGTGTAAGATGACTAGGGGACTAGAAGGGGGTCAGCCTATGAAGGTCTTTAGGTATCAGAGAGAATTTTGTATTTGATCCTGGAGGTACAGTATTAGGGAGCCAATAGAGTTTGTTGAATGAGATGGTCAGATCTGTGCTTTAGGAAGATCACTTTTACATCTGAGTGGATGACAAATAGATGTGAGGAGAGACAGGGAGACCAATTAGAAGATAATTGCAATAGTCCAAGTGAAAGGTAATGAGGGCCTAGACTAAAATAAAATAATAGTTACATGAGTAGATAGGAGACAATATATGAGAGACATAAAGATTGAAACAACAAGATTTGGCAAAAGATTGGATATATAGGATGAGTGAGAGTGAGGAATTGAGGATGACACAGAGTTTGTGAGCCTCAGTGACTGGGAGGGTGGTGCCTTTGAAAATTATAGAGAATTTTAGAAGAGGTAGGTTTTGTGGGAAAAGACAATGGATTCTATTTTGGCTGTGTTGAGTTTGAGATGTTTATGGGACATCCAGTTCAAAACATTCAAAAGGTAATTGGTGATACAAGACTGGAGTCCAGGAGAGGGATATAGGGTTATATAAATAAATCTGGGAATCATCTGCATAGAGATGGCGATTTAATAAAGCAGGGCCTGATGAGATCTCTGAGATGATATAAAGAGAAAAAGACTCAGGACAAACCCTTTGGGGATTCCCACAGTAAGTGGGCATGACCTTCACGGAAACTGAGCGAAGGACAGTGAGAAGAAACAATCAGATAAGGAGTAGATCAAGAGACAGCAATGTCACAAACACCGAAGGAGGTAAGAATATCCAGAAGATGGTGGTCAACAGCACCAAAGGCTGTAGAGTGGTCAAGAAAGATGAGGATTGAGAAAAGGCCATTAGGTTTGGCATTCATCACTTCAGAGACAGCAATTTTTATAGAATGATGAGTTCAGAGTTTGATTGCAGAGGATTTAGAAGTGACTGGAAGGAATGGAGGCATTGCTCATAAATAGTTTTGTCAAGGAGTCTTGCCAAGATAGGAGGAGAGATATATAGTATTTGCTACTAGATACTCAGCAATGAATTCTTTGACTGGATGGCAATGAATGATACAAAGCAAAAGTGTTAAAGTGGCCCTCCTTCCTGAGTGGTTCACTTTTTTCTTCCACAGTGATGGTGGTTTAATGGTAGAAAAAGGGGCAGAAGGCACTAAGAAAATAGGCTTCTTTAGACTACTCCTCAGCATTACCTTAATTGTAGATACTATTTGAGAGATCTTTGTACAATGACCAATAAATCTGAGGCTATTGGAAGAAATGAACCACATCAATATTGTTAATATAATTCTTTCAATGGATAAAACCAGAAAACAAAGGGAAATTGCAGCTAAATGGAAGGACAGCTCACAAGTTTTCCTTGGAGAGGTCAACAAGAGCCTGCAGAGGGGGTTTCATTGTGTTAGCAAAAGCAGTAAGAAACATTATTTCATGTGACATTTAGTTATCTCATTTTGCATGCTCATGAGCAGTATCACTGCAGGACTACCATGAAAATAATCATAGTATATACATCAATATCTCTTGCAGAAGATGAACAAGTAAAGACATTCTTAAAAAAAACCCACTTGACAAGACTCTCCAAATCAATTCAATGTATACTATGGGTAGGCAGGTAGGTGGCCCACTCGATAGGGGACTGAGCCTGAAGTCAGAAAGACTCCTCTTCCTGAGTTCAAGTATGATCTCAGATACTTACTAACTGTGTGATCCTGGACAAGTCACTTAGCCCTGTTTGCCTCAGTTTCCTCATCTGTAAAATGAGCTGGAGAAGGAAATGGCAAACCCCTCCAGCATTTCTACCAAAAAAACTCCAAATGGAGTCAGGAAGAATCAGACAGGACTGATAAAGTACTGACTGACAAAAACACACTGGGTTCCTAAGAAAGTTAAAAATTCATTTTGTCTGTAGTTCCTCTATCTCTGACCCTATTTGTACTGCAACCTCACCCCTCAAAGCCTTTGACCTTCTCACTGGTGAAACAGCAAAGAGAGTCCTTCCTATCTGTGAGGGCACGGTTACAGGAGATAGCTAATCTCAAAAAGAGACTTTCCCATCACTAGACCCAGCAACAGGTGTGTCCAATCAAAGGATACCACACCCCCCTATTCCTATGTTGCAAACCTCCAGCAAAAAGTTCTGTCGGATACTGAGGGACCCCATACCCAATTAACCTCCTGCCTAAATTGAAACATATATAAACTTTCCCTTGAGGGTGGGGCAAATTCAATAAACTCTCAGTTGTTGTTCTCTTGTTTTTCAGTCTTGTCCTACTCTTCATGACCTTATTGGCATTTTCTTGGCAAAGGTACTGGGCTGGTTTGCCATTTCCTTCTCCAGCTCATTTTACAGATGAGGAAACTGAGGCAAACAGGGTTAAATGACTTGTCCAGGGTCACACAGCTAGTAAGTGTCTGAAGCCAGATTTGAACTGGGGAAGATGAGTCTTCCTGACTCCAGGCCCAGCACTCTATCCACTGTGCCACTTAACTGCCCAGTAAACCCTTGTTGGTTTCTAAATTTTTGGTTCAAGTCTGGGTTTGGTTTTGGTTGTGGTTTGTTCCAGCACAAACATTTTTACTCACAATAATCTGGTGCTTGGTGACTTCAATGTAAAGGTGGACACAGGGAAGTTGATGAAAATATGACTCAGGTTTGACAAATAAAAGTGTCCAAAGGCACATAGATTGATTACCCGCAGACCTTATGACTATATGTCAAAAATATTTCCCTCCTAAAGAGAGTCCAGAGGCGTCGGACACAGTGAGAACCGAAAAGCAACACAGAAAATGACGCGAACTGTATTTTAACAGGCAGGAAATGAGTAGTTACTGATATGAGTCATGCTGGAATCAATCATCTCCTTACGATCAGGTGATAAACTAGGTAAATGAGAAGAAAGGTTAAAGTAAGGGGACATTAAATAATTAACAGATTCAATTGAACCTATTCAAATTATCCATTAATGACAATCCATGAAGATAAGGATAACAGTCTGGATTATTACCATCTTCTGAAAGAGTTTAACCAGTATGACGTAGTAACTACGATAAAGAGGTCAAAAGCACCCAGAAAACACGTTAGCCAGCAATTCCTTTTGGTAATAATTTATTTATATTATTATATTAATTATTTTGTATTAATTAATAATTATATTATTATGATAATTTATAATTAATAATTTAATTATATGACTTTTCCAGGGTCATACGGGTAGTAAGTGTCAAGTGTCTGAGTCCAGACTTGAATTCAGGTCCTCCTGATGCCAGGCCTGGTGTTCTACCCACTGTACCACCAAGCCAGCCCTTGATAAGAATTTATTAAGCACCTACTTTGTATCAGGAACAGCACTTGGTGCTGGGGAAGTTCCTTGTTGTTCAGTCGTGCCTGACTCCATTTGGAGTTTTCTTGGCAAAAAATACTTGCATGGTTTTGCCATTTCCTTCTCCAGTTCATTTTACAGATGAGGAAATGGAAGTAGATAGATAAGGTTAAGTGACTTGCCCAGGGTCACACAGCTAGCAAGGGTGTGAGGTCACATTTGAACTCAGAAAGAGGAGTCCTCCTGACTCCAGGTCCAGCGCTTTATGCACTATGGCGCCACCTAGTTGCCACGCTGGGCATACAAGCACAAAAACAAAACAGTCTCTGCCCTTAATTGCCCTTAATTAACAGTCCCTTCCTTATTGGAAGGAAACAACAAGCACATAGAAAATTAAATGTAAAATTTATACAAAGTATTTTCCTAAAGGAAAACACAGGCATAATGTCAAGGGTGGTTTGTTCACAATAGTACATTGGTTCCAGAGGACACTATGGAAGGTTAGAGCAGAATGTGCTAGGGACATGAGAGGGATGGGGTTGGTAGGATGGTATGAAGGAACAAGGAGGGATGCTCCAGACTCATAGGGCTTCTGAGTGCAGGCACAGGATAGCAGGGTACCAAACCATCCATAGTGACAAGGGGATATTGACCAAAGACATCACCTCTCACATGCACCACCTACATGACTAGGCCAGTTATTTAAGTCTCTGAGACTCAGTTTCTCCTCTGTAGTATAATAATTACACCTATTTCACTGTGTTATTTTGAAGATCCAATGAAAGAAGTGCATAAATAGCTTTACAAATCTTAAGCTCGATGATCTGAGAAAAACATGGAGAGACGTGAATGAAATAACGAAGAGCAAAATGAGCAGAACAAAGAGCACGTTGTATATAGTAACAGCGATATTATTTGAAGAATGACTTTTAGTGAATAAGTTATTTTGACTATTACGAACACTCAAATTAACTGTAAAGGACATGAAGGAAGACGCCATCTACATCCAGAGAAAGAACTGATAAATAGAAGCATGTACAGAATAATTTTACATATACATATATGGGTGTATATATATATGTGTGTGTGTGCATGTATTATATATATATGTATATACATACATATTTGTGTCCATTGGTAGCCATCTCTAGTACAGCCGAGCAGTAGGGGAGAAAAAAAAAGAAATTTAAATGATAATTTTGTTGCATATGTAAAAGGAATAGCAAGTTATGAATAGCAGATTTACAGTTTTAGGTGTAATCATCTTTTTTATTATACTATGTTATGGAAATGCTTTTTTATTCCATAAATTAAAAATAAAATAATTTTTAAAAAATCCTAAAGGGCCACATAAATGTTAGCCAATATTAGTTTTTATTACGAGATTAATACAAACATGCAATCACAGCAAAAACTCTGTTCAGCAAACCTCTGACTATTAATATCAAGCGAGGCATAAAACAGAGATGTGTCCTTGCCAAAGGCTTTCACCACCGTCATGGAGGATGTCCTATACAAGTCCCAAAGGTAAAGAGAGGTCCTCCAGATGCTCCTGTTTACAAATAACATTTTGCTTAGTGCATCAAGCCTCAGAACATGTCAGGGACTCCTCCTTGAGATCCACGACTGCTCTGAAGACATTGGTCTAACAGTCCAGATAGGAAAGTCCAAACAGACTAAAAATGCCTCTTGTCCAAATTCTGATGTGCAGTTGGATGACCAGTCCATTAAATTAGTACATTTGTACATGTATCTGGAATAAGCATTAAAGGTGAACTTTATGCTGGACCCAGAATGGATTAGGAAAAAGAGAGTGGGTGAGAAGCTGCACAGTACTGTTAACAATCCCTGCTTCCCCATGAACAAGCCCATTTTTTTATTTTTAAAATTCGTATTTATTAATTTTAAAATAACATGTTTAAAATAACAGTTTTTGTTAGTCTGGACTTGACAAACAGCAATGAACATGAACATTTCCATTTACAAAGAACAAAAAAAAAAGAGGATAGTGTATGAAACGGTGAATTTCTATTATGTACGGCTTATTTTTTTTAATGGAATATAATAGAGGCAGAACCAAGATGGCAGGGTAAAGGCAGGGATTCACCTGAGCTCTCCCCCATCCAAAACCCTTCCAACTATCTTTAAATAATGACTCTAAACAAATTCTAGAGCAGCAGAACCCACAAAAAAACAGAGTGAAAGAGTTTTCTAGCCTAAGACAACTTAGAAGGTTGTCAGGAAAGGCCTATTGCATCAGGGTGAAAGAGAAGCACAGTCCATCACAGGCTGAGCTAGCACAGACCGGACCCCAGAAAGCCTAAGCAGGCCTCACGGTAAATGAATCAGTGGCAGCAGTGGTGTTTTGCAGACTTCTCAGACCATAGATTGGATTGGACAACAGGTAAGAAGAAGATTTACAGGGGTCCCTTTGTTGGCACCAACAGCAGGACTCTGTTGCATTGCCTATACTTGGATCTGAGTCACAGTCCAGGATCTTAGTCTCAGAGTGAGGAAGAGTATTAGCATAGCGGGGGGACAGGGACCCTGGTCACAAGTCCTGGGTTGAAAAGAGCGCTTAGGGCAGCTAGGTAGCTCAGTGAATAGAGCACCAGCCCTGGAGTCAGGAGGACCTGAGTTCAAATCTGGCTTCAGACACTTAACACTTACCAGCTGTGGGACCTTGGGCAAGTCACTTAACCCCAACTGCCCTCCAAAAAAGCAAAAAAAAGAAAGAATGGTAGAGGGAAAATTGGGAAGAGAAATGAGAATGATGCAAGAAAATCATGAAAAAAGAGTCATCAGCTTGGTAAAAGGGGCACAAAAAATCCAGTGTGCAGAAGAATGACTTGAAAAGCAGAATTGGTTAAATGGAAAAAGATATACAAAAATTTCCTGAAGAGAACTCTCCAAAAAGTAGAATTGGCCAAATGGAAAAGGAAGTACAAAAGCTCACTAAAGCTAGAATTGGCAAGTGGAAGCTAGTGACTTTATGAGACACCAAGAAACAATAAAACAAAATCAAGAGAATGAAAATATAGAAGAAAATGTGAAATATGTCATTGGAAAAAACACTGACCTAGAAAATAGATCCAGGAGAGATAATTTAAGAATTATTGGAATACCTGAAAGAAATGATCAAAGAAAGAGGCTAGACATCATCTTTCAAGAAATTATCAAGGAAAATTGCCCTAATATTCTAGAACCACAGGGTAAAATAGAAATTGAAAGAATCCACTGATCACCTCCTAAAGAGATCCCAAAATGAAAATTCCCAGGAACATTATAGTCAAATTCCGGACCTCCTGGATCAGTGGTTCTCAACCTGTGGGTTGTGACCCCTTCGGGGGTTGAATGACCCGTTCACAGGGGTTGCCTAAGACCATCAGAAAACACATATTTCCGATGGTCTTAGAAATCGAGACACCACTCCTCTATCCATCTCCAGGCAGATCTGCCCACATGCAGATACGCCCATATATGAGTATTAAAGGGTTGCAGCATTAGGAAGGTTGAGAACCACTGTCCTAGATCAAGGATAAAATACTACAAGCAGTCAAAAAAGAAGCAATTGAAATATCATGGAGCCACAGTCAGGATAACACAAGATTTAGCAGCTTCAACATTAGAGGATCACAGGGCTTGGAGTATGATATTCTGTAGGACAAAAGAGCTAGGATTACAACCAAGCAAAACTGAATATAATTCTTCAGGAGAGAAATGGATATTCAATGAAATAAAGGACTTTCAAACAATCCTGATGCAAAGAACAGAACTGTATAGAAAATTTGACTTTCAAATACAAGATGCAAAAGAAGCATTAAAAGATAAACAGGAAAGAAAAATCATAAGGGATTTGATAAGGTTAAACTCTTTATATTTCTACATGGGAAAATGATATTTATAACTCCTAAAAACTTTCTCATTATTAAGCCAGTTAGAAAAAGTAGAAATAGACAGAAAGCAGAGGTGTAAGTTGAATGTTATGGTGTGATTATCTAAAAAAATGTAGAATTTAAGGGATGAGAAAAAAGAATGCACTAGGACAAGGGGAAAAGGAAGGTTAGAATAGGATAAATTTTCTGACATAAAAGAGGCCTAAAAAAGATTTTACAGTGGAGGGGGAAATGGGTGAAGTGGGAATGGGAACAGGTAGACCTTACTCTCATCAGAATTAGCTCAAAGAGGGAATAATATTCACACTCATTTGGGTGTAGAAATCTATCTTACCATACAGGAAAGTGGGAAGGGATGGGAATAAAAGAAGGAGTGGGGTAGAGCTGATAGAAGGAAGGGCTGTTTGGGGGAGGTAAAAGCCAAAAGAAAAACGCTTTGGAGAATGGACAGGGGTAAAAGGAGAGAGAGAGAGAGAGAGAGAGAGAGAGAAGGATAAATGAGGAAAATAGCATGGAGGGGAAATACATAGTTGGTAATCATTACTGTGAAAAAAATTTAGTGAGTTTCTCTGATAAGACTTCATTTCTCAAACATAGACAAAATGGAGTCAAAATTTATAGAAATAAGAGCCATTCCTCAATTGATAAATGGTCAAAGGATATGAACAAGCCAGTTTCAGACAAACTAATCAAAGCTATTTATAGTCATATAAAAATGCTCTAAGTCACTATTGATGAGAGAAATGCAAATTAAAACAACTATGAGCTACTCCTTCTCAGACTGGCTAATATAACAGAAAAGGGAAATGACGAATGTTGGAAGACATGTGGAAAAAATTAACACACTAACATAGAAGTGGTGAAGATGTATATATTGATTCAACCATTCTGGAGAGCAATTTGGAATTATGCCCAAAAGGCTATAAAACCACACATACATTTTGACCAAGCAGTATGACTAGTAGGTCCGTGTTCCAAAGAGATAAAAAAACAAAAAGGAAAAGGATCTATCTGTACAAAAATATTTATAACAGCTCTCTTAGTGGTGGTGGTGAAGAATTAGAAATTCAGGGGATGTCCATCAATGGGGAATGGCTGAACAAGTTATTGTTCATGGTTGTAATGGAATACTAATGTGCTTTAAGAAATGACGAGCAAGATGCTCTCAGAAAAACATGGAAAGATTTACATGAAGTGATGCAAATGAAACGTGCAGAACCAGGAGAACATTGTAGACAGTAACAACAATATTATATGATGATCTACTATGAATAATTTAGTTATTCTCAGCAATACAATGATCCAAGACAATTCTATAGGACTTATGGTGAAAGGTGCTGTCTATCTCCAGAGAAAAAACTGGCAGGACTTGAATGCAGATCAAAGATACTTTTTCTTTATTTTTCTTGTGGTTTTTTTTTTGTCTTTGTTTTCTTTAATAGAATGACTTAAGTGGAAATGTGTTTTGCATGACTGCACATGTATAACCTAGGTCAAATTGCTTGCCTTATCAATGGGGCCAGGGAGGGTGGAAGGGAATATGCAACTCAAAATTTGAAGAAAAAAAAGGAATGTTAAATTCTTTTTACATGTAATTGGGAAAAACAAAATATTAAACATCAAAAAAGAGAATACAATAAATTAGTTTCAAAGCTATGTTCGTACATGTTTCCCTCCGAAGTTCCTTTGATTTGCTACTATGCATTTTAAATTTTTTGTTTGTTTGTTTTTTGCTTTTTGGAGAGCAATTGGGGTTAAATGACTTACCTAAAGTCACACGGCTAGTTTTTGTGTTAAGTGTCTGAGGCTGGATTTGAACTCAGGTCCTCCTGACTCCAGGGCTGGTGCTCTATTTGCTGTGCCACCTAGCTGCCCCTATGCATTTTAAATTAATTTTAAAAAAAACATTAGGATGTGGGATTTGGGGAAAGAAGCAAGCTAGTGATAACAATGACCATCTTTTCTGTTGGGGGGCACTGATCACTAGCTTCCTTCCTCCCCAAACTCCCACACTCAGAAGTAAAAAAAAATACCCTTCTTTTCAACTAATAAACATAGTGGAAAAAAAAACGCACATTGGGCTCTGTCTGAAAATTGATTTCTAATTCTGTACCTTGAGTCTATCATCTCTGTATGAAGGGGTAAGCAACATGTTTTATCGTTGGTCCTATGGAGTCCCAGTTGATAATGGCATCAGTCACCTTCTTAAGCCTTACACTGTTGTTTTCCTTGACAAAGTTGTAGTCAACTGCTCTCCTGATTCTTCTAATTTCACCCTTCATTTTCATATAAATCTTCCCAGGTTTCTCTGGATCCATCCTTTTTGTCATTTCCCAATGACAAATAATATTGTAATGCAATTATATACCATAATGCAGCCTTTCCCCACTTGGTAGGCATCTCACCTAGTTTCCAGTTCTTTGCTACCACAAAAGGAACAACTATAAATGTTTTTGTACATATGGGTCTTTTCCCTCTTCCTTTAATCTTTTTGGGATATATGATCAATAGACAGTTGGATGGTGTAGAGAAAAGGGCATGGGACTCAGAGTCAAGAAGGACCAAGTTTGAATCCTGTCTTAGACACTTTCTAGCTGTCTAACTGTTGGCAAAACTCTTAGCCTCAATCTACTCATGTGTAAAATGGGAATAATTATAGCACCTACTTAACAGGAACATTATGAGGAACATAATGAGATAACATCTGTAAAGGACTTCATAGACCTTAAAGTGTTATAGAAATACTAGGCATTATTATTATAATCAGTGGTATTGATGGTCAACCAATTCACAGCTGTATCAACAATGCATTAGTGTGGCTCTTCTTATAATGCTTGCCAAAATTGTTATTCTCCCTTTTTTTCATCATTTTTGCCAATATGATAGATATGAGGTGGAACTTTAGAGTTATTTTAATTTTCATTACTCTTATTATTGATGATATGGAATATTTTTTTCATATGGCCATTGCTAGCTTGGATTTCTCATCTGGAGAATTGCCTATTCATGTCTTTGACCATTTGAAGAATGGTTCTTGTTATCATATTAAAATATTTTTTGAATCAGTTCCCTATATATTTTGGATATCCGACCTTTATTAGAGAAACTTTCTATAAATATTTTCCCCAGTTTTAACTGTTTCTTTTAAAACTTTACAGGTATTGATTTTGTTTATGAAGAATTTTTCAAGTTTATATAATCAAAATTATCTCTTTTATCTTCTGTGATTCTCTCTGTCTCTGGTTTGTCAAGAACTCTTCCCCTATTCATAGTCTTGAAAGGTATCTCCTACTTGCTAGTTAGTTTATGATATAACTTTTCATATCTAGGTCACGTATCCATTTGCATTTAGTCTGATATATGGTGTGAGATTTTGATCTAACCCTAATTTCAGCCAGACAGTTTTACAGTTATCCTAGCCATTGTGGTCAAATAGCAAATCTTGACCCCAGTACTTGACATCCTTAGATTTATAGAACATTATGCTACCATGTTCGTTTGTTTCAGAATCTTGTGTTCCACTGAATCTCTTCCACTGATCAACTTTTTTTTCTCTTAACTAGTACCAGATAGTTTTAATGATTGCAGCTTTGTATTATAATCTGAGATGTGGAGCTGCTAGGCTCCCTTCCTTCGTAATTTTTGTCATTATTTCTTCGCAGGAAACTTTTGTTTCTCCATATGAATTCTGTTATTTTCCCTAGGCCTACAAAAAAATTCTTTAGAAATTTTTGGTATTATAATAAATAAGCTAGTTAGTTTAGGTAGTGTTTTTATTTTTATTATATTAGTGTGGCTCAACCATATGCAATTAACATCTTACCAATTATTTAGGTCTATCTTTATTTCGGTAAATAATGCTTTTCAGTTGCATTCCTGTGTGTGTCTGGGTAGAACTGACAAATATCTTATACATTCTGTAGTTGTTTTAAATGAGCACTGTCCCTGTATTCAAGAAGTCCTAAATTCAAACTGGGGCCTCAGATACTTAATGACTGTATAATCTATAACTTGTATAACTTAAATACTGTCTGCCTTGGTTTCCTCATCTGTAAAACAGGATGATAGTAGAACCCACCTCCTATGATTATTATAAGGATAATATGACATAATATTTGTAAAGTGTCTTGCAAACCTTAAAGTGCTGGGTAAATGCTAGCTATCATTATTGTTTTTTTCTTACTGGATTTTACTGTTAACGTATAAAAAAGCTGATCATTTCTGTGAGTTTATTTTATATCCTGCTACTTAGTAAAATTCATTTATTGTTTAATTAAATAACAAAATATATAAAATATAAAATAAACAATTTAATTAATTTTAGTTGACTTCTAGTTTACCAAGTAAATTATCATGTAATCTTTAAAAAGCAATCATTTTGTTTCCTCTTTGGCTTTTTAGGTAGAATTCCTCTGGAAAACCCACTGAGATCCAAGTACTAAGAAATATAAGCATACTGATGGAGAGGAGGAGATAATATTAATTTTGACATCTGAGGCTGCTGTCTTGAGGAAGTCAGAACTGGCTGAGATGATGCAGTAGGTTTCTTTGTGCAGTCTAGGAAAACAAAGGAAATGGATGTGTAAGAAGGGATACCGTAGAAAGAGGAGATAGATAGACCCCTAAACTTCATTGACTTCACAGTTTCACTGTCTCTTGAACTAAGCGAGCAAAAGCAGAATGCTTTATATAATGACAGCAACAGTATAAAGAAAAACAACTTTGGAAGACTTTAGAACTCTAATCAATGCAATGAAAAACTAGTTGAAAATTAGCCCCAAGGACTGAAGATGAAGCACAGCATCCACCTCCTGCTAGAGAGGTGAGGGACTGAAAATGTTGAATGACACCTACATTTCTGGACATGAACAATGTGGGAATTTGTTTTGTGAACTATGCATATTTGCCATGAAAGGTAGTTTGAAAAATGTTCAAGTGGGGGGAATAGCAGAGAGATAAATGCTTATAAATAATCTGAAAATTAAAAAACCGAATTTTACTCTGCGTTTGTTTTAGCATACCCTGCTGAAACACAGAAAAATGTTATGTCCATATTACAGCTGAGGAATTACTTGGTAAATAAAGTGAAGAGTTTTTGATTTGAGGTTTGGGGTTTGGGTTTTTTTCTTTTTTTGGCCTAGAGTTGCACTGTAAAAATTAAGCAGGCACCATAGCTTGTTTTAATTGTTGTAAAGTACAGATGTTTTGGATTACAGCCCAGCAACATAGCTCAAGGTCAGTGTCTAAGGCTGTAATCAACTGTCTGAATAAGTGATTTTTATCCTGACGACATCATTTATGGGAAAGTTCTTTGCTGCATTTAAGCAATGTTAGTCATTTGGGAGTTAGTTGAGAGTTTGACAGAAATCTCAGTATGGGCAGTTCAGAAATTGATGGTCCCATAAGCCTGAGGCTTTTCTTTCTCATCTCCCTTAATTCTTTTCAGACCAAACCTACTAAAGAAAAAAACATGATAATGAACATATGCTGATGGACTTTTAAAGAAAACAAAAAGCTGACCCTAAAGGTGCTAAACAAACTCTGCTTCTCCTTTTCGGAGGTGGACACTTAAATTCTCTGAATCTATGATATATGTAGTCATTGAAGGGGAGGGAATGTACATGAAGTAAGGGAGAAAATGATCATTCATTAAGTGCCTACTATGTTCTACTTTACAAGTATTATCTCATTTGATCCTCATAACAAGCATAGGAGGCAGGTACTATTATTATCCCCATTTTATAGCTGAGGAGATTGAGGCAAACAGAGGTGAAGTGACTTGCCTAGGGTCACACAGCTAGTACCTACCTGAGGCTAGATTTGAACTCAGGTTTTCCTGATTCCTGGTCCAGAGCTCTACTCGATGTATCCCCTAGTTGCCCGTGGCAAGGAAGAGAGAGAACTAGTAAGTGCTGCTGATGTTTGCGAAAATCCTCTGGGTGACTGAAATTTTAATTTTTTTTTTTATAATGGAGATGTAGTAAAGGTTTGGGGAGCCAATTGAGTACTCCATAGACAAAGAGAAGGTTCTCGGAGCCTAACTCTGTTTCTGAGAATTTCTGGAAGATGTCCCAAACAAACAACCGTCATATTCTCTCCCATCCTGTGAAAGACAGGAGTCTCTCATGAGTGACTGTATGTGCATGGACACAGGATGGGGAGAAGATAACAAGCATGTAATTTAAGTGTGTGGGGGGGTGTGTGTGTAGATTCCATCAGGTGGTTTGGATAACAAGTCTACAGAATGGGAGGTTGAATGTTAAGGAAGTATGGTTTCTAAGAAGTCTCTGGTGGAATTACAGGTATGGTAGTAAGCTCAACTTTCAGTAACCAGAATGAGAGAGAGACCAAGGAATATCTGAGCTGCTGGTGATTGATGACTTTCCACCTGGGAGAATAGGTACAAGGCACTGAAGCACCTGTCCCTGCCCCTTCTTGCTGCCCAAGGTGGCAGACATTTACTCCTAAATTGTTCTGTTCTTTTAAGTTTATTCATAATTCCTGATTTAATTAGTACTTGAACACTGGCTTAATCTAGATAAAAATATGACTGGTCATAACTATTTTTATTTTTAATAGATTTTATTGGTATCTTTTGTTTTTACATCACCTATATTTCTCCCTCTATCTCTTCTCTTCACTCTCCAGAGAGTCATCCTTAGAATGTAAAGTCACACCTACATTCAAAGTATGGGGACCAGAGGAGGAAGTGAGTACCCTTGCCTTTTGTTTTCACCTAAAACCAAACTTCCAAACCCTGACAGTACAAAGGCTATACATGAACATAAAAGCTACACATGAAGAATTATTTTGAAAAGGAAAAAGAAAAAAATCCAGCTAAACTAATCAACAAATTGAGAAAACCTGATTTTATATGCACTATTCAATAGCCATGGACCCCTATCTTTACAAATAGGTACAGGGCACTGTCTTCTCCTATTTCTTCTTCAGAAGAACAAGAAAACTTGTCCTTTATAATTTCACAATATTCGCATGACTATTTTTATTTTTGTTTCATTATCTGTGAATGGGGTGTTACAAAAGAGAGGAACAATGATTAGTATTGATATGCAGAATAAAATGAGTCATTGGTAAATCTGTATATCTACTGAAGGATTGAGAATTATGAGAGGAAATTATTTTGATGTCATCATCCAAAAATATGTAACACTTAATCCAGAGTTATTACCTTTAGATCAAAATGAATCAATTGCCATTGCTGTCTGATAGGAGGTGGGTTATTGGGTAATGGTATTTCCCCCCTCCCTTTTCCATTGTTTCCCCCCTTTCCCTTCCCCATTCACAGAGTACTCTATAATGGTAGAATAAAGAGCAGTGACTAAAGAGTAGGTTATGCCTGGTGCAAGGAGAAAAGGAGTATCTGGATCAAGCCAGAAACACTAACATTCCAAGGGTGGGGGCCAGAGGAGGAAGTGAGTACCCTTCCCTTTTGTTTTAAATTTCAACCAAACAAACTTGGAAACCTGAGAGTACAAAGGCTACACATATATATCTGTTTCCTCCAACCTTAACTACGCAACCACTTGTCACTCCTTCCAGAGCAGTAATTAAGAACTATTTTGATTGTACATCTTAGGCAATATGCTATGTACACTAGAGCAATGAAGATTATTTTGTTACAGCTCACTTACAAGTAGTTACCATGTTACAGCATTACATAGATATTACTCAGACTGTGAGAAACCCAAGGGGCAGAGATGGAGAGATCTTTATTAAAGGAATGAGTTATTTCCATTAGAGATTTGCTTATCTTGCAATGAGTAAAAGTTAAGAAGGCATTTGATGAAATGTTTTCATGGGAATTTAACTTTATGTTATATTGTTATAATAATTATTATTATTTTGGAAGCACTTTACAATTATCTAGGCTTCATAGCAAAAGTTACTTTTTTCCTAGATCTGACAAGTATGAAAAAAGACATGCTTAGAATTTAACCCAATCCTCAAATCCTAGTTACTTTCTTACTATTATGATTAAAATAAATGTTTTATTTCCTTTTTAACACAGCTATCACTTCCCAAAGACTTCTCCCCTCTCTACCCTGCCAAAAAAATATTCTCTTGTATTGAAAACATACAGCAAGGCAAAAATAAAATAAAATAAAAATCAACACACTAGCCATTTCATTGTATTAAGAAACCTAATAACGAGAGCAGGCAATCTGTTATTTAGTCCTAGATCTGCTTATCTAGCTATACATATCTTTGACCTCTTTGAGCCTCAGTTTTCTCATCTGTAAAATGACCAGTTATGCAAAATGATCTCTAACCTTCCTTCAAGTTCTAAACTTTTATGATCCTAAGTACAAAATGTGAACATTTAAGTTATTTTCTTCAGTGAGTAAGTACAAAGCTTTATAATTCAGAAACAGACTCATGAATCTGGAAATTAGCCTAAGAGGGTATCTAGTTTGAGATCTTCTACCTTTTGTCAGAGGAAGACATACTTTTACCAGAGCCTTGAGATTACTAGGATAGGCAAGGAGACCTCCATTAAATTCCCTGAGCAAAGCAGAGGTACACGCATACACAGGTGTGTGTGTGTGTGTGTGTGTGTGTGTGTGTGTGTGTGTGTGTGTGTGTGTGTGTGTGTGTGTGTGTGATTAGTCTCATTTCTAACTGTAACATCCTGGCAATGCCATTACAAATTCTGGAAAGCTATGGAGAAGAGGGTACAGCAGTAGCTACCAGCTTTGAGATCTATCAGGTAAGTCTTTGAGATCTGTTGATAAATACATATATTGATACATTTATTGATCTCCATTGATCTATTAGTTGGGGATTCCTAATCTGGGCTCTCTTCTCTTCTTGAGCAGAATCATACATCAAACAGTCACCTATAAGGACTATCTTAAAGATTCCTCAGAGCAAAATCTTTACCAATCTTCTTCAATAACCCATTCCAAGATTTAATCATCCTTCCTGCCTCAAAGTACTCTGAGGCTTGTAGCTAACTTTTAAATGTTGAATGTTAGCCTGTACCTTTAAAATCTCCTTAGCAGTCACTTAACCCCAATTGTCCTCCAAAAAGCAAAAAAAAAAATCTCCTTAGCGTTGTAAATGTAATAATCAGAGTGGGTAAGGTAGGCAACTGTAAACAATCCAACCATCAGGTAGTGTGAGGGACCATTTTAATACAAAGGAGCCCTATTTAAAACGGTCCCAGCCAATGTCATTTCCCAATGGCATCATTACTAGGATATCACCAGATCCATGATAACGTTGTGGGGCACCATGATCAGCTGATGATTTGTGATTTATCACATGGTTCCCACAGAATGACTGACCCAGTAACACTTTTTTGCTCAGCCTCGTGCTTCTGAGGAGCCGGTTAATGAAAGGGACTGAAATGTATCAGAGAGGACAGAGCATGCTGGGTGCGGAGTCAGGAAGACCAGGGTTTGGGTTTTCCTTCTGGCACTGATTTTATGACCAAATCAAGTCACTTCATTCTCTGAGCCTCAGTCTCTCCATTTGTAAAATGAAATGTTCTTGTGCTAATCAAAAGAGATAATGCATGTGTTGTAATGCAAATCTGCGAACATTATGAAAAACATAGTATAATTATTTTTTTATAAATGTATATATTTTTGATGCCCAAAATTTTACTTCTGTGACCCACAGATATTTATTTTGAGCTAAGTCAGTCAAATGAGATGTGTTGCAGTGAAGGCTTTGAGGAAGCATGTTTAAAACCTTTTTAATTCAAAAGAAAGTATTAATAAAATATTTCTCTCACCTAAAAGCCTTCCTACTTCAGGCTTTCTCCCTCCGTCTTAGAAAAGTAAATTAGGCCAAAAGGCCTTTCTTAGAGAAATGGATTTTAAAGGAAGTACCAACCTGCTCTTTCTAGCACTGGTTGCACTTTTACCCATTCCCAAATCAAAGGTCAAGGTAGAGGAGTTGGAATAATATACCTTGTTTCTCATTGCTACTTTCAGGCTCTTCCTCTAACTTCATCATCAATCAGTTAATTCTTCTTTTAAATTCACTCACATAGGGGCAGCTAGATGGCGCAGTGAATAAAGCAGCGGCCCTGGAGTGAGGAGGACCTGAGTTCAAATGTGACCTCAGACACTTAACACTTACTAGCTATGTGACCTTGGGCAAGTCACTTAACCCCAATTGTCCTGCATTCCCCCTTCCAAAAAAATAAATAAACTCATTCACGTTATATCTACCACTCATTCAAAATACTCAGAGGTGTTGTCTATAGATCTCCAAGACATTCCCTTCTTTTCCTCATTGAGCTGAGGGCTGGCTCCTAGTTTTTCCTCCTCAACCTCAGCTCTCTTACTAGGGGACTTAAACAAACATATTGATACTTCCTCAAACACTATAATCTCCCAATTCCTCAACTGATTAATTTCCAGTGACCTCTTCCTCCATCCCATAAAGAGAGAAGGTCATACCTTTGATTTTGTGATTACCTACACTTCCAAGTGCATACACTCTGAATTACCTTATTTGATCACAATCTATTGTCATTCTATCTCCCCCTCTTCTTTGTAATCTCCAACTCTCCCCTTTTTCCTCTCTGTGACTTCCAATCCCTCAGCCCCTCAATTCTTTCTCAGGCTATCTATGACCCTCATGCTCACTACACTTTCCTTCCTTTCCCATTTTGATTGTTCGATAAACCAGTTCAACTATATACTGTTTGGTTCTTCTTTGCTCCCTTATCCTATGTCCTGTCTTGTCTGCCAAGCCTCAGCCCTGATTACTCCCACCATCTGCTACCTTCTCTCCTATTTACAGGCTGCTGATTACAGCTGGAGAAAATAATGAAACTGTGTTGATTCTATCTACCACAAATTCATGTTACATAATCTCACCTGGACCCTCACTGCTGCAAGGCAATCCTTTTATACCTCTCTAATTGACTCCTTACCTCATTGTGATTCTTACAAACATTTTCATCCCTTCACTTAAACTGAACGTGTCCAAAATTGAACTCATCTCATACAGACCCTCCCCTCCAAAACCCCTCCATCTTCCAAATTTCCTTGTTACTATTGAGGGTACCACCATCCTCCCAGTCACCCAGGCTCATAACCTAGATGTCATCCTCGGCTCCTCTCTTTTTTTCACCCCCACCTCCATCCAATATGTTGTCAAGTCCTGAAGATTTTAACTTTCTAACAGCTCTCATATATACTTTCCCCCTTTCTCACCTGCCACTGCCACCACCCTGGTTCAGACTCTTATCAACTCATGCTTAACTATTGCAAACAGTCTTTTGGTGGGTTTCCCTACCCAAAGACTCTATTCCAATCCATCCTTCACTCAGCTGTCAAATTAATCTTCCCACAGCACAGGTCTGACCATGGCACCCCACTATTCAATAAACTCCAGTGGCTTTTTGTCACCTCCCAGATTAAATATAAAACTTTCTATTTTGCATTCAAAACCCTTCTTAACCTTCCTAGTCTTCCTGCACCTTACTCCTTCCAGGCCCATATACACTGCCATTTTGTAACACGGGTCTCCTTGCTGTTTCTCAAACAAGACATTCATCTCCCAACTCCATGCTTTTTCAGCAGCTGTGCCCCATGCCTGGATGTCTCTCCCTCCTCATCTCCACCTCCTGGATTCAAGTCCCAACTAAATCCAGGCTTTCCCCCTTCATGCTAGTGCCTTCGCTCTGTTGATGTGTGTGTGTATGTGTGTATGTGTGTGTGTATGTGTGTGTGCGTGTGTGTGGTGTGTGTGTATGGATGTGTGTGTATGTGGTATGTATGTGGTGTGTGTGTATGTGGTATGTGTGTGGTGTGTGTATGTATGTGTATGTGTGTGGTGTGTGTTTGTGTATATGTTTGTGGTGTGTGTATGTATGTGTGTGATGCGTATATATGTGTGTGGTATGTGTATGTATGTGTATGGGTGTGTGTGTGTGTGTGTGTGTGTGTGTGTGTAGTCTTTTGCCTTCCTTTGTGTCCCCAGCCTTCCACACAGTGCCTAATACATGGAAGGTGCAAAATAAATGCTTGTAGATGACTGACTGAAGAATAAAAAGTACTTCTCTGACTAAAAATAATGCCTTTCTCATTCCCAACAGCAACACCTATGCTCTCCACTGACAAAGGATATTTATATCAATCACTGAGAGGTTTTAGTCTTTGAAGGGAGAGTGAAGGAAAGAACTGAACATCAATGATTCTGGACCCCAAATGATGATTTTTTCTTTGCCCAAGATATCTAGAAATGCTACCTCATATCTTCTTGGGGGAGAGGGAGAGAGCCAAGCCCATGGCCTGACTATACTTGTTTGGACATTTCTCTCACTAAGCTAGGAACGCTTGGGTTTAGAATAATAACAAATAAAATAAAATTATTTCTGGCCAATATGGCTAAAATTCAGAGTAGAGTTGTTTTGTTGTGGTGGTGGTGGTTTTTTAATTTGACAGCTTACAATCTCCTGTGGATAGTCCTGCATAGAGTACTCAATTTTCCAACTTTGCCTCAGGTACACCTTTAGGCTCCTGTGATATGGTTTGCCAGCATGTCATCTTGAATTTTCCTAATAAAGAGTTAAGTACTTTTACCTGTCACTATTTCTGCTCATAGGCAGAATTAACAGACAGTGTGTTGGTATAATACTGGAATTAATACCCTTAAAGCTGTGTGTAAGAAACAATTCCTCTAAGCCATAAGCTGGCCCTGCTCCAGAAGAACCACTGCTTTGTCTGCACTTAGGATATAGACACATCTAGAAGTTCTATTCTTAATCTTACCACAGCTGGGAATCAGCACACAGGCTACCATATGAGGAAAGCTTCCTAGTGATACTGGCAAAGGACAAAGACAAATAAAGTAATTTAATACTAGATTAATGTAAGGAAAAGCAGAAAATCTTTGAACAGAGATTAGTAAACTCATGTAATTTAAGGAAATTGCTGACAACTTTGCTCTGCCAGGCAGACATCTTATAATATTATAATAACATTATAATAACAATAGGTACATTATAATAATAATAATAGCAACAATTTATGTCTCATACTTAAGAAAACTTTTAATAGACATTATTTCTTTTGATCCTCAGAATGTCTCTGAGTAGGTATTATGGGGCATTTTTTGTCTCATCGGAGAATGAGGACACTGAAACCCAGAGACATTACAGCCCTAGCTCATGATCATGCAACTAAAATGTATCATAGATGGGAGCCGTGCTCATCCCTCTTCCAGCTTCAGCACACTTTCCTCTACACTACACTGCCTTAGTGTAAATGTGTCTATTTCTACCCATAACACCTCTACCTACACATACATGTTGGACAGATTTTTCTGAAGGACACTGGTCCTTCAAAACACAAAAGAAGTGATTCCTGATTGGCTGAAGAAATCTCTTATGCAGGCATGTAACCTCAGTGTTCTCTCAGCCAATCAGGAGTCCCATTTCCTTTCACGTGCTGCAAAATGCAGTTTCACAGAGCTGTCCCTGGGCAAACCCATGCCCAATAGTTCAAAAATTAACCTTATTTTTTTACTCCCCTGGAACCGATTAGATGGCAGAGTTTCTTAGTTTATATTCTAGTTAAGAGATTCAACAACCCAACAAAATAAAATAGGGATCAGAGCTCACTTGTGAGGTTTACTAAATGCATAAAGCAGAGGCAGTGCAATGCAGTAAAAGAGGATAGATTTGGCATCAGAAGACTTGAATTAAAATCCTGGCTGTACAATTCACTGTCATGTACTTCTCAATTTGGTGCTCTTGTTAGATTTTTGCTGGGGTATATGAGGGAAAGTAGGACCTTTCACAATACTCAATCAGAAGTCTAGACTTTCTTTGAACTTAGACAATATAACATTTTGGTGTGTATATACATACATGTCTGTGTATATGTACGTATGTGCTTGTGTGTGTATGTATATATATGTGTGTGTGTATATGCCTTAATGTAGTTTTTAAAAGTTTTCTGTGCTGCCTTTAAGCCTATGTTAGCTTTTTTGTTTTTCTCTCCTGACATTATTTATTTTTACAGTTGTCTCATCTGAAATCATGAGTAATATTGTGCTATTTTGATTGATTCTCCTTGGAAGGTGAAAGTATTTTACAGATAAAGAGAAGCTTTAAGTGACTGACCCAAAGTTCCTCTTGCTAGGAATGATGGGAATAGGAATCGGAATTCAGAATTGGTGACCAAGGCCACTGTTAAGTGGCTTGACTTGGGAGTTGGGGGGTAGGGAATTTAGTGTAATTCAGCAACCATTTATGAAGCACCTACTATGAGTTAGGGGCTGAGGTCAACAAGATAAAAAAGGAAACAGCTTCTGCCATGAAGGAATTTATACTCTGCTGACTGACTGATTATTGGGAAGGGAGGTGGATACCATATCTACACAAGCAAATAAATGTACATCCTTAAAGGAGGGAGAAAGCACTGAGACACTGTAAGATGGGAAAAGACATCTAGGATCTTAAACACCTGAGCCTAGTACTGAAGAAAGCTAGGGATTCCTAGAAGCAGAATAAAGTCTGGATATAGGGAGCACACTGTGTGAAGGTATTATGAGAGCACATGGAATGCCAAGTTCAGGGAACAACCAGTAGGCCTGTTTGGTTGGAAAGCTGAATAAGGGAAGTAATTTGAAATAGATTTGGAAAGGTAGGTAGTGGTCAGATTTCAAATAGTTTAAAGTGTCCAAGATTGTATTTTTTTAAAAAAAGAGGGGTGGCTAGGTGGCACAATGAATAAAGTACCAGCCCTGGAGTCAGGAGGACTCTAGTTCAAATCCAACCTCAGACACGTAATACAAAATAACTAGCTGTGTGACCTTGGGCATGTTACTTAAGCCCAATTACCCTACCTTTCCCCCCCAAAAAGCAAAAAAAAAAAAAGAAAAAGAAAAAAAAAGAGGCTTTATATGTAATCCTGGAAGCCATAAGAAGCTATTAAAGATTTTTAAGCAAGGGAGTGACATGGTCAGATGTGTGCCTTGAGAAAATTTGGCAGTTGTATATCCTGGAGAAGGGGGAGACTAGAATCAGGGGGATCGTTTTAATGGTTGAAGTGAAAGATGATGAAGATGATGTAGGACTGTGGTCTCATGAATGGAGGGCAGGGAAGAGAGAGATGAGAGATCTTGGGGGGTAGAATCAGCAAGACTTGGCAATTGATTGGACATAGGAATGAGGGAAAAAGAAGGGAGGGGAATCCCATTGCAAACTTGGGTGGTTAGAAGCTTGGTGTCGTTCCCAATAGCAACTGGGAAGTTTGGAAGGAGGGCAGGCTGAAGGGGGAGGATGAGTTCTATATAGGATGTGTTGAATTGAATAGATTTGTGTTTCTGAGGTCATTGCTTGGGTTTTCATGAAGGTAAGGATGTTTTCTTACAAGCTTTCAGTCTGACAGACTCCTGTCCTGACATGAGTGAGACTGGATCTTAATCCCCCTTCAAAGAACAAAGACTGACTTAAAATTTTAAGATCAAGAAGTGCTGATAGGCTCTCACTGAAGAGTCCCATGCTTACTCTACAGGCTTGTGAATGATGGGTTCTGTAGAAATGTCAAGTCAGGGTTGTGCTCTCTATAGCGGACCAGAGAATAACTGACCTTCTATCCCTCAGCTCTGACTCTCTCCCTCTCCCTTTAAATTGTTTTCAAGTAATACATAGGTCTGTGAGTCTACTCAATTAGTAGTTCTGAGGCCCCACTGTATCAGCAAGCACCCCAGCAC
>CM053581.1:374161654-374199212 GCA_028627135.1 Pseudochirops cupreus
AAAGCTAAAAAGAGGGAGGGAAAACTACGCACATTGGAAGAGGCTGGGAAGGAATATGGAGGCCTTGTACCAGGCATAATAAGGGGAAAAGTCACCTATCAGGGTCCAAGGTGGTTCCAGGGTCAGTGTCCAAGGTTCTTGGGAGACGGAATGAGAAAATTTGTGATAATAGATAAAGTATAGGCTGAATGGTTTGGAAACGGCCAGGGAGACACAGACAAGGATCATGTAGGCTGAGAATTTGGAGGAGAGCATAGGGGGAAGAGGAAATGTATAAGTCCACACGCCAGTGTGTACATTTGTGTACATCTATATGCAGAAAGATAAATATAAAATCCTCTCCCCAATCACATAGAGGACACAGCCTTCTTTCTTCTCCTGTGAAACCACACTGGTCTCTAGGCAGTATCTAAGTATCTAGTAACATTCTAAGACATTTAGAAAAGGGCCTTGTGGAAAGACCTTACATACCCTTCAAACATTCATTCCCCTTTTAGCTGTGTTTTGTCATCATTTGCCACCCCACCCCTACGCCCTCCACACCTTCTGTCCTCTTCTCTCCCTTTTTTAGTTCTTTGTGTGTTGGCTGGGGGGGGGGGGGGGGATATAATATATATTTTAAAGTTTAATCAACATTATTAATATTTTTCCAGTACTTTCTTAAATCTAGAATCTAGATTTAATCAACAAAACAATAAATCACTCTCTGATGTGTATTATTTGCCCATTTCTGAGGTATAAATACTTACGACAAAAATTTAACAATTGGGTCTCCCAGAATGCCAATTGTTAAATAGGTAGGATCTGCCTCAAACACATTTCTGGAAGGGACTGTATTTTTTTTTTTTTTGCTTTTTGGAGCGCAATTGGGGTTAAGTGACTTGCCCAAAGTCACACAGCTAATAAGTACGTCAAGTGTCTGATGCCAGATTTGAACTTAGATCCTCCTGACTCTAGGGCCAGTGCTCTATTCCCTGCGCCACCTAGCCACCCCAGGGACTGTATTTCTTTTTGCTTGTACATTCCCTAGTACCTAGCCTGGCACATATTGAATGCTTAATAAACGACTGCTTTGTGAACTGGAAAGGGGTTCAAGGATCCCTATGTGGACATTCACCCCTCTCTTCCCACGAACCACCATTTTTATACAGGTGAAATCAGTTTAATATTAAGGGAAGCATTCAAAAGAAATTTTCTTTTTAAGTCAGCCTGGGAAACTATTTGTAGAACACCCCCACCTGGGGTTATTCCAAGGAAATCTAGTATATTAATGATACAATTTGTGTCTAGGTTTCCCCAAATATGGGTAATAGGGTCAAGTTACCATAGGCATACTGGGTATAGGATTGCTTTATTTCCACCCTACAGAAAATATATGAAAGACACATAGGAAGGGGTAAATATATACAGAAATAAATAAAATATTCAACCCCTATCCATTTTCAAAAGGAAAGTGAACTTGGACATTCCAGCGAGTCCCTCTTTCCCATAGAGTCTGACACAAAACCCCCAAGACCAGTAATACCAGCTTGTGTATGGCTTGGACTGGCCTGGAAGATAAACGTACTTTGGTAGCCTCCTGAATGAGCAATTCTATTCCCACTGGCCCTGTACCTTCTGAGAAACTCATTGGCTTTGTTCTCCAACTAGGAAGCCATACATAAAATATGTGGACTACCCTCTTCCTTCTCCAAGAAGCTACATCAAAAAATTCTCTTCTTGAAATTCCATTTAAAATAACTGCAGACAATACAAAATATTTGGGAATCTACTGCCAAAACAAACCCAGGGATTATGTGAACACTGGCAAAATACTTTTCATACAAATAAAGTCAGATCTGAACAAATGGAGAAAAATTAATTGCTTGTGGGTAGGCTGAGCCAGTATAATAAAAATAACAATTCTACCTAAGTTAATTTACTTATTCAGGGCCATAACAATCAAACTACCAAAAATTTATTTTATTGTTAGAAAAAATAACGATAAAATTCATGAGGAAGAACAAAAGGTCAAGAGTATCAAGGGAATCAATGAAAAAATGTGAAGGAAGGAGGCATAGTATTACCAGATTTCAGACTATGATACAAAACAATAACCATCAAAATAATACTGGCTAAGAGGTAGAGTTGTACACCGGTGGAATAGATTAGGTACAGAATATATAGCAGCAAATGATCATATTAATCTAGTGTTTCATAAATGCAAAAATGTAAGTTTGGGAAAAGAACTCATTATTTGACAAAAATTTCTGGGAAAACTGGAAAGCAGAAATTTGGCAGAAATTAGATATAGACCAACATCTTACACGATATACCAAAATTAAGTCAAAATAGGTACGTGATTTTTACATAAAGGGTGAGATCGTAACAATTAGAGGAACATGGATTATTTTACCTGTCAGCTCTATGGGTAAATGAAGAATTTATGACCAAGCTAGAGATAGAGAGTATTATGAAATATAAAGTGGATAATTTTGATTACACTAAATTAAAAATGTTTTGCACAAGCAAAACCAATGCAGCCAAGATTAGAAGGAAAACAGAAAACTGGGGGGAAATTTTATAGCAAGTTTTTCTGATATAAAGACCTCATTTCTCAGATATATAGAAAATTGAGTCAGATTTATAAAAAAATACAAGTCGTTACCCAATTGATAAATGGTCAAAGGATATGAACAGGCAGTTTTCAGAAGAAGAAATCAGAGCTACCTACACTCATATGAAAAAATGTTTTAAGTCACTATTGATTAGAGAAATGTAAGTTAAAACAACTTTGAGTTTAAACAAGTTGTTTAAACAAGTTTAAAGCAACCTTACACCTATCAGATTGGCTAGTATGACAGAAAAGGGAAATGTTAGACGGGATGTGGAAAAATTAGAACACTACTGCATTGTTGGTAGAGTTGTGAACTGATCCAACCATTCTAGAGAACAAACTGGAGCTATGCCCAAGCATTATGCACTATACAAAGAACTGTGCATATCTTTGACCCAGCAATACCCCTACTAGGTCTATATCCCAAAGAGAATTAAAAAAAAAAAAAGGAAAAAGACCTATATGTACAAACATATTTATGGCAGCTTTTTCTGTGGTGGCAAAGAATTGGAAATTGACGGGGTGCTCATCAATTGGGGAATGGCTGAATAAGTTGTGGTATATGAATGTAATGGAATACTATTGTGCTATAAGAAATGAGGAGCAGACAGACTTCATAATAACCTGAAGAGACTTATATAAATTGATGCTGAGTGAGGAGAGCAGGGCCAGGAGAACTTTGTACACAATTACAGAC
The DNA here is from genome assembly GCA_028627135.1 of Pseudochirops cupreus. NCBI lineage: Eukaryota > Metazoa > Chordata > Mammalia > Diprotodontia > Pseudocheiridae > Pseudochirops > Pseudochirops cupreus. Next base: position 374,164,948 of record CM053581.1, read on the forward strand.
ACAGCATATGTGTGATGATTAACTTTGATAGACTGGGCTCCTCTCAGCAATGCAAGGTTATAAAACAACTCCAAAAGACTCATGATGGAAAAGGATATCCACATCCAAAAAAAGAACCAGAGTCTGAATGCAGATTGAAGCAAACTACTTGCTCTCTGTCTTTTTTTGTTTTGTTTTGTTTCTTCTTTTACCCTGTTTACTCCATTGGTTATAATCGTTCTTTACAGCTTGACTAATGTTTAATGTGAAGGTATTTGTAGATCCTATATTTGATTGCATGCCACAATGTGGGGGGAGGAGAGAAAGGGGGCGAAAATTTGAAACTCGAGGGTGTGTGGAACTGAATGTTGTAAACTAAAAGTAAATAAATAAATTAAAAAAAAAAGAAATTGAGGTGATGCCCATCATTTGAGAAATGGCTGCACAAGTTGTGGTATATAATTGTGATGGAATACTATTGTGCTATAAATATGCTCTCAGAAAAACCTGGGAAGATTGTGCATGAACTGATGCACAGTGAAATAAGCAGAACTAGGAGAACATTGTACACAGTAACAATATTGTATGATGGTCAACTGTGAGTGACTTAGCTATTCTCAGTAATTCAATGATCCAAGACAATTCTGAAGGACTTGGGATGGAAAACATTATCCACCTCTAGAGAAAGAACTGATGGAGTCTGAATGCAGATTGAAGCAAACTTTTTTTCTACTTTATTGTTCTTATTTTATTGATCTGTTCTTTCTTTCACAACATGGCTAATACGGAAATAAGCTTTGCATCATGCCTACACATGTATAACCTATATCAAATTGCTTGTCTTCTAAAGGAGGGAGCAGGAGAGGGAGGGAAAGAATTCAGAAAAAACTTTAAAAAATGAATGTTAAAAATTATTATTATATGTAATTAGAAAAATATAAATAAAAAAATTCTGTCTTTCTATGAGGGCCAAATTTATGAATATTCAAGCTTGAAATTACTTGCAAGGGGCGGCTAGGTGGCATAGTGAATAGAGCACCAGCCTGGAGTTAGGAGGACCTAAGTTCAAAGCTGGCCTCAGACACTTAACACTTTCTAGCCATGTGACCTTGGGCAAGTCACTTAACCCCAATTGCCCAGCCTTCCCCCCCTCCAAAATTAAAAAAAAAAATACTTGCAAGGCTATGCCCAAGAAATCTTTCTTCTCTGATAGAAGGTTAGATTCTGGAATCATATTGCTTAGGAAATTCAAAATCCCCCCTCCTCCCCACAGGTGTTGAGGTTCACAAACATGCTTCATGGAATCTTGGACCATGTGCAAGCATATGTCTTTTCTGTCATGCACTTCTGCTGCAAGTCACTATCAATTGCTCTTAGGGGAGGGGGGAACTGCATGTGGGCATAGGTCTTGCTCTAGAACGCAGTCTCCTCTGCACTGGTCTGAGAAAAAGAGATAAAACTCATTAGCCTCACAGCTCACTTTTTTATACCAGGAAGCATGGAAGCTTCCAAAAGTCTATCCTCCAGAGTCTAAAGCAAACAATCATCATGGAGAGAGCCCCAGTCAAAGATGCTATCTGGATCCTCTGAGTGTACCATAAATGAGTATGCTCCTTCATGAGAATATGTTTCTAAATTTCTCCAAATATCTTGAAGATCACAGGAACTGGTATTTGACTTACTGATGTAACCTAAGGATCCCTTGACCTTGTCATCTGCCCCACCAATGCACCTTTAGGATTTGCCTGGCCTTCCTATCAGCTCTGCAGCTGAATCTCCCCCAACTGAGTTCCTTGAGAGGCAGGGACTATCTTGCTTTTTCTGTTGGTATCAACAGCACTAAGCACAATGTTTGGAACATATTAAGCATTTAAAATGCCTTTTCTTTCATTCACTCATTCACTCAAAATATAATGTCCTATATAAATATCAGTTATTATTATGAAGGTGCTTATGGATGAAGGATGGTTGAAGCTACAGCTTGGATTTACTGATTTACTGATTCAGAATGTTTCCTACCGAAAACTACTTAGAAAATAAAATTTTTTTAACGTAGTCCATAGAAAAATTCAGTGTTTGAGCGCCATCTGGTGGCTTGAGTGTGGCAAACATAATATACCAGAAGAATGAAATAAAAAAACAAAACCCCAAATATAAAGACAGTGTAGGATTTGGGCATGGCTTTACAATAGGTCTCAGCTAGTTCGAACTGATGAAGAGGGGAGTAAATAGATCAAGGTGAACAAAGTATGTAATAAAAATAATGTAAAGGAAAACCACACTAAAAGTCCTCAGAACTCTGATCAACACAGTGCCCAGTTGTGACCTATAGGTGTGGAATGGGGCATGTATTATCATGAGATAAGGCCAACGCTAGGTTTGTTTTTGCTTAACCGTATTTTTTTCTTATAAGGAAGAGTTCTATTGGGGGAGGGTATGTGTGTATGTGTATGTGGCTAATGCATGAACACCAGGAAAAGAAAGAGATAAAAAAGAAAAAGGTGAGAAAGAGGGAAAGGGAGAACTGTTGGGACTTCTGGTTAAGATGGTAATGTGAAAAGACATAAAGGAGCCTAGTTCCTCGTGCATCCGACTCAGGGCTTTACAAAGAGATAGCCAGAAGCCTGTGAGGTGTGGGAGGAGAGTACCACCAGGGAATTGAATTTGAGCCCAGTTTAAGATGACAGACAGAAGCCAGCCAATGCTTGGGCTATGTTCTAGGCTGGCTGGAAGCCTGCAAGATGCTGACTAAAGATAACTATAACGAAGCAGAAGTATGCAATTCTCTAATGAGGATGTTCTGGGGAGACAGAAGTCCGTGACACTTTGATCACAGTGTGTTCGATTCAAACAAAATGGGGTGACCTTAAACCTAACAATACTCTTGAGGGAAGATGTATAAGGAGAGGTAGACAGCATCAGCAAGAGCCCAGAAATTTGGGGACAGTATCATACTTCAGTGAAGACCACTTCATCCAAGAATACAGGAGAGGCTAGAGCCTAATCCTGACACAAAGTCCCAAACCAGTAACTAAGAATTGGAGATATGAGTATACAGAAGAAGATACTGAACATGAAATGAGTATACAGAAGAAGATACCGAACATGAAATGAGTATACAGAAGAAGATACCGAACATGAAATGAGTATACAGAAGAAGATACCGAACATGAAATGAGTATACAGAAGAAGATACTGAACATGAAATGAGTATACAGAAGAAGATACTGAACATGAAATGAGTATACAGAAGAAGATACTGAACATGATATGAGTATACAGAAGAAGATACTGAACATGAAATGAGTATACAGAAGAAGATACTGAACATGTTATGAGTATACAGAAGAAGATACTGAAGATGATGAAGAAATACTATGGCTCAAGAGATAAATATAGAATAAGAGAGTAATTCCACAATTAGCACAGTTATAGCCACAGGGGGAAAAAATGGCCTTGCCACAAGGTGTCCACAAGTAGCAAGAAGAAATGAAGTAAGTTAGGGATCTTTTATCACAACTAGCCATTCTTAGCTTGTGAGCTATACAGTAACAGTGGGCCTGTAGGCCATAGTTTGCCAGCCTCTAAAGAGATGTAAAATGAAATTAACAGTGAAATAAAAATGCTGAATGAAAAACATTAGAATGAGAAACTTAAAAGAAAAGGTGGAAAACCTTACTCAAGTAACAAGCTCCATGAAAACTACAATGTAGTAAACAGAACTCTATGGTACCATAAAACAAGAAATATTAGAACAAAGCACGAAGACAATAGAAGAAAATATAAAGTACCATAAAAAAACAACTGACCCATAAAACACATGGAGGATGGGTAATTTAGGAATCATCAAACTCCCTGAAACCAAAAGCAAACAAAAAGATATGGATACTGGATTTTGAGAAACCCTAAAAGAAAACTACTCAGATAAATCAAAACTTCCCCATCAAAATGTAAGCTCCTTGAGGCCAGGGACTGTTTATTTCTTTACTTGTTTTTGTCTTTTTATGTATTCCTAGAGCCTGAGACACGGTAAGTGCTTACATACTTCCCAGCTGACTTTCTGGAAAGAAACTCCAAATTGAAAGCATCCATAGATATCATAGTCAAAACCAAGCTTCTACATCAAAGAGAAATTCTGCAAATAGCCAAAAAGGCTTTCATGAAGAGGCTTTTCATGAACCTCATTCATCTAAATCAGAAAAAGGAGGGTTGAACACACACACACACACGTACACACCCACATTGTTAGGTATTGAGATCCATTAAACCAGACCTTGGCAGTAGATCGGGGCCAAAATTTAAATGGCCTAAACTTCTTTGGGGCCATAGATGGGTTTTTAGCAACTAGTTTTCCAAGTAAAGGTACAATTAATTATTAAACTCTTTTGTAAATAAACCATATTATAAAAAGGGAAATTTCAATTAATATCAATTAATTACTTATATTACTACATACTACTATTAACTAACACAATTAATTACTATACAAGAGTAATTACTCTTATAACTTAAGATTTTTATCATGAAATCACATTAATGTTAAAAAATTACTTTGCTAAGCAGTACAAGTTTTAATACATTTTTTAGGTTTTCTTACTGTTTACATTCAGTTAACAGGATATATAGTACTTCTTAGCAGCAATCAGTTTGTTGTACTCTGGAATCATGTTTGAAATAAATTTCTTTAGAAATCTGAAAACTTACTTTAGTAGCCACGTCATTTTCTGAGTTTACTTTCTTGAAAAACCACTGTGTCCCACTGATATCTTTCAACAATTTGGACACTTGAATTTGTTTTTCGTTGGTGTCTAACTTGCTTAAGTCAGGATGTTTTGATTCAAAATGGCAATGAAAATTGTATTCCTTTGGAACGGCTATTACTTCTTGGCAAACGAGGCACAATATTTTGTCTCTTGTGTAATAAATAAGTATCTATTCGTCTGCTCCAGATTAAACATTCTATGTTCTGATTCAATCTTCCATTTTTTTATCACCCATTTTACAAAGTCACCCCAAAATTCCCACAGCAACTGCTCACATACAAAGAAATACCAAACTGAATGTCTGGCTTTGGAGAGAGTACCAGACACTCATGTAACTTGGAGGGTGGCCACACAGGGGAAGAGGCCCTCACATTGCTGCTATCATCCCAGAGTGGGCATCAGCTGCATTGGCATGAGGCTGCACTTCCTTTGTCTCTTTTCAACACCAGGAATGACTGAAAACACAGGGAAAAGATATGACTCTTGCTCCTCTTGGACTAGAGACAGACTGACCTTGGTTGTTTGCCGCAGGTCTGTGACAAACAGGAGAGAGTGTGCAGTGGCAACCAACCCACCAAGTTACATGACACACACAATAGTGACTAGTGGAACGTGGGTTAAGCAGGCCATGCACAAAGCACACGTTGCATCTTTTTCTTTTACATCTGCTACATGTTTTGACGGCTGCCTGAAATCCTTTGGTGGGACCCAAGCGGCCCTATGTTGTGCAGGCCTTCCCCCTTGTGCTGTCCCTGTCCCATGAGGGAAGAAGAAGAAAGTCAGTAGAGAACTGGAATTTCATCTCCTGCTGTGCATATTTGACTTTCATCTCTAAGCCATTGGAGGGAAGAGGAATTGTGAAACAGAGCTCCTCATCTGACTGCCTGACTGTGTGCCTTTCATCTCCTGCCGCATGTGTCTATAGCCTGATCTCCAGTCTCCTCTGTGAAGAGGGGTGGTACCTTCTATTCAGTTCTCACACCTGGTCATACCCTATACAACCTAGTGATTCTGAACCCCTGTAGGTCATCATTTAAACCCCATTCCCTAGCCCCTAACTTCCTGATTGTGTCTTCCAATCCCCCTCAACCCTCCATCCCAAAGTCCCAACTAAATGCCACCTAACCTTTCCACTCTGCCCTCTGGAATGTCTGTTCCATAGGCAACAAACTTCCCTTCATCCTAAATCATTTTTGCTCCTACTGCCTCCACATTTAGCAACTACTGAAACCTGGCTCTCACCTGATGACACAGCCTTCCTTGGCCAGCTTTTCCAGTACTGGTTGCACTTTTACTCATTTCCCTCAGCTTATTGGTGGAGAAACATCAGGAATTGGTATGATTTTTTTTCAGCGGAAATCACATTAAAGAAGAGACTTTGCTGCAGCTTTGCCACTACACCCTAAAAACCATGGGACCTTACTATCTGACTTGCAATGGAAACCCTTTATATTAGTTGTCTCCCTCATTGGAATAAATTTAAGACCCAAACCAGGATATTGATGTCTCTCCATTTGTAATCTGTAGAAGGTTTACCCATTTCATTAAAGGTCTTTCTCTGGTTTTTAAAAAATATTTTGTGGGGAGCTATCATTTGTTCCCCTTCTATAGGGGACAGAAATTGTTTCTCACAACAGTGATCTTACCCATAGAATAGTCACATATTCAAACCTAGAGTTTTGATTTTTCTATGGAGGACCTTTCTTCTCAGGAATGATCTTCCTTGAGTTTTGGTCCACCTCCCTTCCTGACATAAAGGCACCTAGGCATCTCTTGCTCTAGTACTTGAACTCATTTTGAAGATGTGCTGTATAAGACCATCTCAGGAAAAATAACTATTCAGGCTGGGAACAAATTTATAGGTGCCCATTACCAGCCAACAACCATAGAGGAAGTTGGATGGCATGATATACATTGTTCCTCTTTGTTACCTATAGTTCAAATTCTAGTAATTGGTAAAAAAAAATTGTAATCAATTCTTTTAGATGTCCAGCTGCCCTGAGCAAAAGCGGAAATGAAGCTCACGTCTCCTCATTGTCCCGGGCATCACTGCATGTGTCAGAACCAGGACTAAAACAGCATCAACTTGAGGGAGGGCAACTCAAGACAAGAGATTCTTGGAGACTGACCCATCACCATTGAAACAAGTGATTTGGGCTAGAAGATGCTTCTCTTATGGATGTTTCCTCCTTTAATGAGATATAAGAAGGGTGACCAACAAAAGAAAGCAACCTGGCTCAGTATAGGGACTTGGAGTGAGGAAAACCTGAGTTCAAATCTTGCCTCATACACTGAATAGCTACACGACCCTACGCAAGTCCCTTAACTTTTCAATCTCAGTTTCCTCATTGGTAAAATGGGAATAATAATAGTACCTATATCACAGGGTTGTTGGGAGCATCAAATATGATAAGTATATAAAGGCTTTACAAACCTTAAAATTTTACTATTGTAATTATATTATAATTATAACTATATATTATAATATAATTATATTATGATGCAAGTTACTATTGTTGTTATTGTTGTTATGTGCCCTGCGTGTTACAATACACATTTAATCTCAGTTGGACCTGCAACATGCTTCAGAGTACAGGAAGCTAAATCCAGACTCGTTATACTGACTAGGGCTGCCATTTCAAGATTAATGAGAATGAACCAAGGACCGCTGATTTCCGCCTAATGTTGCATATTCTTCAATCAATACCTCTAGCTGTAATTACAAATATTTTTAAACTTTAATTTTAATTTCCATTTGTTTAAATGAATGAGCATAAATTTATTTCCTTCCCATCTCTTCGCCTCGTTGAAAAAAATGAAAAGAAATGAAAACCAAAACCATGGTAACAAATATTCATATTAAAGCAAAATAAATTCCCAAGTTGGCCACGTTCTAAAATGTCCCACTCTGCACCTTGAGTCCATCACCTTTTTGTCAGAAGGTAGACAGTAGGTTTCACTATCATTCCTCTGGAATTATGGTTGGTCATTGCATTGATCAGAGTTTTAGTCTTTCAAAATTGTGTTAATAATATTGTTATTGTATAAACTATTCTTTGGTTCAGCTCACTTTATGCTATTTCCCAATTAATGGACACCCCCTTAGCTTCAAGTTCTTTGAATTATACATCTTTCTAATCTTTCTCACCGTCGGCAGACCTTCACTCTCACTACATGAACAACCCACCTCTTTCCCAAATCATACACATCCTTTATGACATCTTTTCCACCACTTCTCATAAATGCTGCATCCTTGGTAATAAGTTCCATCTGCCTGAAAAAAAGGCCAAGGTCTGTCTCCCACTGCATCCAGGGTCATTTCCAGTTGTCCTGATTTATATCTTGCCACTGGACCCAATGGCAGTGGAGGAGAAAGTGACTTTGCATAGTCCTGCCTCACTTAAATCCAATTCACTTGCATGTCATGACATGACCTTCCTGATGCCATGGTCCTCTTCAAGAATGAAGGACAAACATCAACAAAACAACCATCTGCCTTTGGGGGCAATGAAAATTTCCACAAAAATTCTACTGTAATACTTCATTGTAGCATGGAAATGACCTTCTGCTTTCTCCAAGGCTTTGCCAGTGAAATGAAAACATTGACAGGTTCTCCCTGTCAAACTAGAAAGGCTTTGTGTTATGAAACTGGCTAGATTATGATGGTCATGCCTGGGCTAGACCTGTCATCACTAGGAGGCTGGCCGATAGAGGGTATATTTTATGTCTGTGCTGACCCACAGACTTCAGTTGTCTCAAGGGATGGTACAGTGTTTCAAACCTATAAAATACTTTATATACATTACCCAATTTGTCCTAACAAAACTGAAAGGTAAATAATAGCTTCTTTTTACAAATGAGGAAACTAAAGCTTGGATAGGTTGAGTAATTGACCTAAAGTTAGTAATTAGTTAAGTTACATAGCTGGACCTCAGATTCATGGGGCTTGTCTCTAAACCCAGTGTTCTTTTCTTTATGGAATTCTCACATTCATTTCTATTCAAATTAAAATGAACATATGTCCTTTAGTCCTTGAAGGAGGGGAGAGATGGGTCAATATCAAGTCAGCTATGTTTTAAAAAAATTTTTAAAGTGGGTACCATGGGCTTATATAAGGTATGCTGAGGGATTTTTATAAGTCACCAGTAAAATAAATTCAAACTGGTAACACACAGGGGATTGGGTACATTGTGTTAAACTCTTTCCTTCAGGGTTCATTCCATCATAGGGGTTTCTTTATTGGTTCATTTCCAATAGGTAACCTCTTCAAATGGATAAAACCCATTGTTAAGTCTATATGTAGTAAACCCTTAGCAAACCCTTGCAAGAGCCGCCCCCCCCCCCCAAAAGAAACCCACCAACTTCTAAGTGATATACATTCACTAATGACAATTTTGGAAAACTGAAATAATGCATCGTACTACAGCTATTTCCCAAATTTCTATATTCATTTAAACACAATTCATCTATTTTTGTAGCCATTTTAAAAAGAAAAAAATGGGATAAATTAACCAAGAGATAGTAACTGAGGTCTCTTCAAAGTAAACTCATAAAGCCTTTGTTCACTGAAACCTTCAATTTGAACCATAGCCAATTTTACCAAGTTGTAGAAAGCGTCTGTTCTCTGAAGAGCTTCTCACAATGATTTTATTATCCCCTCTTCTCTCTCCAAAATCATCCTATTAAATTACAATAAGCATCTTTAATCCAAGCTTTTCTTTCTGGGAGAAGGGAATTTTTCAGAAGTCCATTTTGGATCTCCTGACTCCACAGTAACTTCAATCAACTCCAGTCTTAAAATCCATTCTAGGTCCTCCCTCACCACAATGAAACCATCAGCCTGCCAGAAAGGCTATTATTCGTTTTGTTTACAAATTTTGTATTCCCTTCCTGTGTCCTTGCCAAGAATAACTGAGTTCAATAGAAATTTAACAAATGTAAACCACACACAAACCAGACAAAACCAGGGGTGAGACAAATGCTGGATGTGGAGTTGGAGGACTTGAGGGTCATAGCCTGCCTCTGTCACTATCTTCATGTTTATGATCTTTGGCAAAGTCATTGAACACTTCAAAGCCTGTGTTCCCCAATAAAAAATGAAGTTAAACCGATGGCCTCTGAGAGCTTTTCCAGCTCTTAATCTATGAGCCTAAGAGCCATTCTCCACCTAGATGCCAAAAATTGTAGTTATTCTAACTAATTAACTTGGGGGAAATGGAAAAAAAAATTTTCTGATATTATTTCACCTAGCAAAGAAGAAAAAGGTTTTTTCTTTCTTCCTCATAGACACAATTTTTCCTAATAATATTTTATTTTTTCCCCAATTGCATGTAAAAACAATTTTTAACATTAATTTAAAAAAATTTTTAGTTCCAAATTCTCTCCCTCCTTCCTTTCCCTTCTCTGAGATGGTAAGCAATTTGATATAGATTATACATGTGCAGTCATGCAAAATATATTTCCATATTAGTCAACATAAACAATTTTTTAAAAAGACATATAGACACATTCATCTGTAAAAGTGAAATTGTTATACTTCTAGTGCCTAACTCTTGGGTTTGTTACAAAACTTGAATGAAATAATGTATAGAGACAGAGTATTTGTTTTGTATTTATTTAATATCTTACTATTTGCTAAGCATTGTTCTAAATTATGGAGCTATAAATACAAGTAAGCAAGAGAGCCCTGCCTTCAAGATGCTTACAGTCTACTAGTGGAAAATAGCACTTCAAGAGGCTCATGAAATCAAAGTTTTGGGATGGGAAACAGGGCACTGAGGACGGTGACATGGTGAAGGGATGGTGGGGAAGGGTCTTGCAGACCTGGGTCCCAACAACATAAGGATGCTCACTTATCATAGCAGAGGAACTTAAGAGTGGAGTCCAGAATCCAGATGGGAGGAAGATCGAGATGTTGGTTTGGTGAAGAGACAGCTAGGAAGTGGTGTGGAGGCAAGGGCACCACCAATTACCTCTCAGAACTGGGGAACAAAAGCAGGGGTAGAGCCCAAGTTGTGATGGGTAGGAGAGGATTCTGGCATCGGGAGGAGCATCCGTAAATGGAATGGCGCCCTTTGGAGCATGCTTAGATCACCCAAGGTGGAGGCACTGTTAGTCTCTGACTAGGCGGGTGGGGATATTATTCTCCTTTGATTGGCTTTTCCTAATTAGAACAAGCTGCCTTTAAAGTCGAGGGGACTGAGATAGTCACTCTCCTTGGGCCAGTCTTTCTGGCTCCTCTGACACCTACGTCCTGCTCAGGTCTTCCTGTGTCCAGAGGGTGAAAATGGTAGCTCACCCACATCGCAGGCGCCATGAACTGACTCAGTAACAGGAGAAGGACTTCTTTCTCTGGCCCACTCTCCCCTTTAGCTCCAACACCAAGCTTGGTTGTGGGTGTTTGCTTCTCTCCTCTGTTGTTTGTCCTTCTCAGTTTCAAGTGCCAGAGATGATGCCCACAGACCCAGGAGTTGATGCCATGAGACCCTGGAGCCAAGATTGCAGGTGGGATGGTGCATATGTGGAACCCTGGAGAAGTCAGGGGGCCTGGGGCTGGAGTCTGATGAGGGTTTGGACTTGGTACTGGGGCTGAGTATACTATTGGAACTGAGTTAAGCTATGACTAAACCCCTCCTCCTCAGAGATTGAAGAGAAAGGGGAGAAGGGAGGGGTTCATGCTTCCTTGTGCTGGAGGAGTAAGTTTATATAACTGTGATTATTTCTTTTGAAGTTAACACTCCTTTGTAATGTCCCCTTTGGGGACAGCTGGGTGGTGCAGTGGATAGAGTACTGGGCCTGAAGTCAGGAAGTCCTGGGTTCAAATCCAGAGACTTGAGGTCGAATATGACCTCAGACACTTAGTAGCTGTGTGACCCTGGGCAAGTCACTTAACCCTGTTTGCCTCAGTTTCCTCATCTGTCAAATGAGCTGGAAAAGGAAATGGCAAACCACTCCAATATCTTTGCCAGCAAAACCCAAATGGGGTCACAGAGAGTAAGGCATGATTGAAATGACTGAACAACAACAACTCCTTTGTTAAAGTTAATTTGACTGTTGGTGGGTAAATGGAACTAGGGAATAGCTCTGCCCCCAAGGTAAGGGCTGTGGCTAATGGCAGAGAACCTGGACACCCCAACTCCCTTAAGGGTACCAGAGAACCCTGGGAAAGAGTTTAAATGGAACATACCTGGCCTTCGACAGCAAAAGGCAGGGAAGGATCAAGGTAGCCAATGTTACATAATCATAAAAAGTCATTTTATGTCTCCACATGGATGAAATGATTGTTCATGTGAGGGAGGAAAAGTCCATTTTCTTTTTCATTTATGTTGTCCCATGATCCCTGGAAAGGCTGAGAAGCAGCTTAGAGATTAGAGGCTGCTGACAGCCAAGTATTTGCCAGTCGTGCTCTTGTGCTGGGAATATCAACAACCATGCATGGGAGGGAGGCTGAGTTTGGGGGCTACAGTAAACTAGATGTCTGCTAAGGAAACCTTACAAATTGCTCAGGAGAAACTGGTCAACTTTTGTATCTGGTAAGAGGCGGTGGAGGAAGAAGGTAGAAGAGGGAAAGGTGGCTTCCCTCAGGGTTGGCTCTTGGGGTGACTACAGGGCAGAAGTGTCCCCAGGACAGTGTGAGGTGCTCAGAGGGGAGAAGGCAAGGCCCAAGAAACTCCCCACCATGAGGGTAAGGCTTGATAGGGCATGAACTTGTACCAAGATGTTCCATCGGTGAACAAACAAGCATTTACTTACTTTTTTCTTTTTAAAATATATTTTATTTTCCCCCAAATTACATGTTAAAACAATTTTTAATATGTTTTTTTTTTAAGTTTTGAGTTCCCCAACCCACTAACCCCTAACATCCTGCCCCACTCCCCCGGCAGTGGCTCTAGGGATAAGGTTATAATCATACAAAATCCGTAAAGAGTATTAGGAGGGGCAATGGATGGTGATATTTTTAGGGGAAAAACACTTTTACACAGTTAGAGAACCATATAAGAGATGAGAGATTTCTTGCTTGGGAAATACTTAGAAGATCATATAAGATAGCCAGAGAGACTATGTGTCATAGTGTTTATAGGGCTACCCTTAGAGTCAGAAAATCTGGTTCCAAGTCCTGTCTCTGGGGCATCCTACCTATGGGTCCATGGATAATTCCCTTAACCCCTAAGTAATATAATCAACGACGCAACTCTAAGTTATAGCTTGGTTATTCCTCTCATGGGGTGTGAGAGGGGAGGATGTTTCCATTACTAGTTCCCTCATGCCAATGCAATCACAGACCTGGACTCCCTTTTCCCAGCAAATGAATGGTGAAGCATCTATAATAAATGTAATCAAGTCCAAAAAATATGTGGCACAGACAATAAGCAGGTTGGGCAGTCAAGATCAAAGGAGATAATGAATGGGAAAAATGCCGGAAATTGTAAAGTATTAAGCAAATGGTGGTGAATAAATGGTGATGGTTGAAGCGAAAAATAAAAATAAAAATTTTGCGTTGGCTGAGGGAGGCATGATTCCTCCCTCCCTCCCTAACCTTTCCCCTCCCCGAGATGGTAAGCAGTCAGATGTAGGTTACACATGTGCCCTCATGTAAAGCATTTCCACGCCAACAAGCATTTATTAAGGACTTTCTATGAGCTAAGCACTGTGCTAAGGGGTAGGGATATGCAAAGACACACAAAAACATGGTCCCTGTCCTCAAGGAGGTCATGGTTTAATGGGAGACACAACATCCGACTGACTGGGTCCTTCCAGAACCTCCAGTCTCTGGAGGAGACTCAGCCAAAGATGGTTTCATTCCTCTCCAGGCTGCACTGCTCCGACTTTCTCTACCTTGACTCTCCCCCACCACATGGCACCTCTCCTCTCCTTTCAGCTCCCTTTGATATGTCCCCCCATTAGAATATTACCTCCTTAAAGACAGGGATGGATTTTCTGCTTGTATTTCCATTTCCAGCACTTTAGCACAACAGCTGATGCATAGTAAGTACTTAATACATACGCATTGGCTGGCTTGTTGAACATGCAAATCATGATGTACAAACAAGATACAGCCAGGAGAATCCGGAGGTAATGTCAGAAGGAAGGCACTAGCGTTCCACTTCTTGTGGAAAATGGAATATTAGCTGAGCCTTGAAGAAATCTAGGTAAGCTAGGAGGCAGAGGCAAGGAGGAAGGGAATTCCAGGCATAGGGGATGGCTAATGAACATGCTACGTCAGGGATGTCAGAGTCACTGGATCGTAGTACACAGGTGGAGCACAAGGTATTACAAAGACCCGGAAGTTTGGAGGAGACCAGCTTTTGATAAAGGGCTTTAAAAGCCAGAGAATTTTATATTTGAACTTGCAAGTTCTAGGGAGTCACTGGAGTTCATTGACTAGGAGGGTAACATGGTGAGACCAGGAGATTCTTGAGGCAGGGAGACCAACTGGTGGGCTGCAGCAATAGCCCAGACAAAGAGTGATGAGGGTCTGACTCAGAGCTCAATGGTCAGAGGAGACAAAGGGTGATACACAAGAGGTGTTGTGAACACAGAATCAATAGAACTTAGATATGGAGAGGTGAGAGCATCAAGAGTCAAGGATGGCTCCCAGGTTGCAAGCCTGGGTCCATATTTTCCATTCTGGGTCTCCTTGCCAAAGTCACATCTCTGTAGCTGCAATGTAATTATATCAAACAACCAATCAGCAAACACTTATTGAATGCCTACTGTGTGCAAGGCATTACACTAAGGACTGGATACAGAGATGAGAGTTAGATGACTGCTGTGCGCGTAACGGGGAGCAGTGTACACACGTGCCAGTACATGCAGAAGATATGCTGATGGAATCAAAGGTAGTCTGGGAGGGCTGGAGTGTGGGAGCCAAGAAATGCTTCATGCAGCAGACCGGGTTTGAGCCGCATCGTGAAGGAAGCCAAGGCTTCCCACAGCTTGTGTGGTTTTCCTTCATTCTCCAAGGGGACCATGGCATCAGGGAGGGGATGACATGACTTGCGTTTGACTCGGACTTGAGGGGGGAGGGTCCAGGGGCCAGAAAGAGATCAGGACAACTGGAGATGGCTCAGCTCTCAGATGTCGAGGTTGAGGAAGAGAATTCCAGGCATGAAAGACAGCCAGTGCAAAAGCCAGAGACTGGCATCAGTTGTGAGGAACAGCCTGGAGGCCAGTACAGATGAACCATAAAGTATGTGGAGAGGAAGGGTGGTTGCTGTTGAGTCATTTTTTCAGTCGTGTCTGACTCTTTGTGACCCCATTTGGGGTTTTCTTGGCAAAGATACTGGAGTGGTTTGCCTTTTCCTTCTCCATCTCATTTTACAGATGAGGAAATTGAGGCAAACAGGGTTAAGTGACTTGCCCAGGGTCACACAGCTAGTGTCTGAGGCTATATTTGAACTCAGCAAGATGAGTCTTCCTGACTCCAGGTGCAGCACACCATCTACTGTGCCACCTAGCTGCCCCTTGACTAAGAACTTTAAATACCAAATGGGATTTTGTATTTGATTCTAGAGGTAATAGGAAAGCACTGGAGTTTATTGAGCACTTGAACTTTAGGAAAATCACTTTGGTGACTATACGAAGGATGGATGGGTGAGAGGAGAAACTTGGAGTAGGGAGACCAAATAGAAAGCTGTTGCAATTGTTCAGGCAAAAGGTGACGAGAGCCTGAATTAGCATGGTGGCTATACCAGAGGAGAGAAAGGGACAAAAATGGAGATGTCGTGGGATTAGAATGCATGACTTTTGGCAAATGACTGGATCAATTTTGTGAGAGTGAGGAATTGAGGATGACATCAAGGTTGTGAACCCAGATGACTGGAAGAACAATTACCCTTGACTCTAACAGTGAAGTTAGAAGGAGTTGGACTGGGTTGTGGAGGTTGGGGTATGGAGCTGTTGTAAAGACAATGAACTCTAGTTCAGACATGTAGAATTTGAGGTGCCTATGGGATATGATTCAAATTACCCAGTTGGTGCCTATGGGATGGATATTTAATTCAAATTATCCAAATTATCTAATGTGCAGAACTGAAGTTTAGGAGAGACTAGAACTCTGTGTGTGTGTGTGTGTGTGTGTGTGTGTGTACACACACATATATATATATATATAGATAGATAGATATCTATATGTATATCTATCCATCCATCTACCCATTTATCTATCCATCCATCCATCTATTTATCTATCTATCTATCTATCTATCTATCTATCTATCTATCTATCCATCTATCTGGGAGTCATCTTCACAGAGAATTTTCGAGCCCATGTGAGCTGGGGAAATCACTAAGCGAATGGTTATAAAGAGAAAAGATGACCCAGGGCAGAACCTTGCAGTACACCCACTCATTGGACATAGATGAGGGACCAGCAAAGGAGACTGAGAAGGAGCTGTCAAACAGGGAGGAAGAAAAGCAATAGAGAGCAGGAGCTTATTGGTAAACTGTACCTTTTTCCTTCTTAACATTCGAATCACGGACAAGTTTCCCCTGTCCTTTGATTTCAGCTTTCAGATGTGGAATTCAAGGGAAAAATAACACTCATAATTCCTACAGGGCGAGGGGGTTAACCTTTTTTGCGTCATAATGCAGTCAGTCTGGGGAAGCCTTGGACTCCTTGTCAGAACAATGTTTTTAAATGCATGAAATAAAATGTTCAGTTGTTCAGTCATGTCCAGCTCTTCATGGCCCTATGGACTACAGCATGCCAGGACCTTCTGTCTTCCACTGTCTCTCAAAGTCTCGCCAAGTTCATATTTGTTGTTTCCATGACACTATCCATCTTTTCTTTTTTGCTTTTAATCTTTCCCAAAATTAGGGTCTTTTTTCATGAGTCCCATCTTCTCATTATGTGGACAAAATATTTAAGCTTCAGCCTCAACTTCAGTATTTGACCTTCCAATATAAGGTGAATTAATTTCTTTAAGTATTGACTGACTTGATCTCCTTGCTGTCCAAGGGACTCTCAAAAACCTTCTCCAGCACCACAATTCAAAAGCAAAGGAAATCATTTATGTTGAAATAGCTATCAAAATAATTCTTTTTTTAGTTCATAGATCCCAGGCTAAGAAGCACCTACCTTAAACCAAGGGCACTATAGTTATGCTTTGAGATGTCATTTCCCCTTGGCATTGGTTAAACTAGAGACCCTGAAAATTCCTTTGTATATATCTGAACACTACCATCATCAAATCACTTAAACCTCTCTGGGGCTCAATTTCCTCATATGGAAAATGAAATGGTTGGCCAAGATAACCTCTAAAGCAGCGGTTCTCAAGCTGTGGGTTATTTAAATTCATAACAATGAAAATACATCCTACATATCCGATATTTACATTACGATTCATAACAGTAGCAAAATTACAGTTATGAAATAGCAACGAAAATAATTTTATGGTTGGGGGTCACCACAACATGAGTGAACTGTATGAAAGGGTCGTGCCATTAGGAAGGTTGAGAACCACTGGTCTAACATCTCTTCCAACTCTAGAGTTATAATCCAGTGATCCCTTTCCCTAGGTAAAAATGAACAAAAACATTCAATCTTCACGTCCTATTAATGTTCATCTCAGTATAAATATACTTGTTGATAGTCCTTTCTGGAAAAAAATGTATATACCAGAGCTGAAGTTTTAAATCTTAACTCAGCTTCATTATCTTAATTATGGATTTACTGGATTAAACTAAAATACAATTTAAAAATGATGTATCTAAAAGCATATATCTTTTTTTTTTTGCCTTTTTTTTTTTGGAGGGCAATTGGAGTTAAGTGACTTGCCCAAAGTCACCTGGCTAGTAAATGTGTCAAGTGCTGAGGTCAGATTTGAACTCAGGTCCTCCTGACTTCAGGGCTGGTGCTCTATTCACTGCGCCACCTAGCTGCCCCCTAAAATCATATTTAAAATCTAAAATTTTACACAGAAGAGTATGATGAAAGGAATAATGTTGAAAAAGTGCCATGAGACAACTCATATTTGTTTGAAAGCAACTACAATGGGGAAACATATTCATTCCACTGGGTGGGAGAGTTATGGAATTGCCTGAAAGCCCAAAGTCAAAAGCATAAAATATTTCCTACCTGTCTGTTCTTTTTACTTGAATTTGTCATTTCCCAAGTAGGGATGCATTCCAGTAATTTCTCATTTCGTGAACAATCCAGATGTACCAGGTCTTGACAGTGAGGATGACACATGTATTTGCCCTCTGAAAGAGAATGCAGACCATAGTTGACTGTTAAATGAGTATTTGGCGCTTGCCCACGTGGAAGGTGAGGGAATTAGTTGTAGGAAGAACATAGAAGATAAAACTAGAGCCTAAATCACCACCACCACCAGAAGACATCTCTGTAGCCTCTCTACACATATTGCTATATGGCCGTGACATCATGAAATGGACCTCGCCTTCTAAGATGTCCCAGTAGGACACCACTGGAGATTCTTATGTGTGTCCTCTGCCACCAGGCACATGTCTCCCTCTGCTACTTGTTGGTACAGCAGACAGAACTCTAGGCACGGAGTCAGAAAGACCTGAGTTTAAATCTGGCCTCAGACGCTAGCTCATTTAATTAATCATTTATTTCTTATTTGCCTCACTCTTCTCATCTATAAAATTGGGATAATAATAATACCTACCTCCCAGGGTTGTTGTGAGGATCAAATGAGATAATGAAGTGCTGACATATAGAGCTATATAAATGTTAACTATTATTACTTATTATTATTATTACTTTCCACCTTTTATTCAGGGACTAATTATCAAATTAATCTTATCATTGGCTCTACTCAGAAACCCAAGAATTATCTAGTATGTATTTTATATTTTGTATTTTATATTTAATTTTTCTACACACGTGGATGCAAGCTCTTCAAGGGTAAGAACTAACTATAGTACCTGGCACTTAGTAGGTACTTAATATATATTCACTGAACTGAATCTTTATATCATTATCCACCATAGAATGAAATTCAACAACAACAATCAAATGAAAGAAAATAAATGCTATGAAATGACCGTGTTTGGCCCCCAAAAAGAGACGTGAGAATACACTTTTCTCCTTTCTTTGCAGAGGTTGGGCCTATCAGTATAGAATACTGCATATAACATTAGATTTGGTTGATACATTAGTTTTTTTAAAAAGAAATTACTATTGATATAATTCAGGGGTTTTTAAATATCATCTACATTTCCCCCAATATCCTTACTCCTTGATCTCCACATTGGTCATGGCATATACCACAGAATTTCTTGCCTAGTAAGAGACATCTCATCTATCAAGATTGAGAGTTTGTCAGTTTGGGAGAGTCTAGGCAGGAACCAGCAGGATAGCAAAGACATACACTTTCCAGACAAACACAGACAGAGAGAGGCAGTCATTCAAGGGAGGTGACCCCTGGCAGCAGAGAAGAGAGCTGACTATGCTGAAGGGAGAACTGCCTCTGGCAATAGAGGGATAATCTGTGTGAGGGCTCCTTGAGATAAATGACATTGATATACAAGGATGTCAGTTGCTTTAACTATACATGTTACATATATATATGTATATGTATATGTATATGTATATGCACACACACACGCACACATATATATGCCTCATAATCAGTGTACTCAATGCCCACTCTTCCCATGGACACTGTGTGTCTATGGGAGTGTGCTCCAGGTTTATGGGAGGTATTTTACAGCTACTATCCTCAGCATGAGTAAGAGGCAGAGTGCTTTAGTGGATCAGATATGTAGTTAGAGTCAAGAAAACTTAGACTCAAATCCTACCTCAGATACTTTAAATAAAACAACATATAACTCAATTCCCTAATCTGTAAATTGACAAATGCTAGACTCATTGGCCTCTAAAGTTCCTTCTAGTTCTAAATCTATGTTTCTAGCATCATTTTAGAGAGAGGAAGGCATTTAATCTCCATGAGCTTCAGGTCCCTCATCTGTAAGGTGGGGGACTAGATGGCCTCTGGGGAACCTTTTAGCCCTAAACCTCTGAGTTTTAATTAATAGCTGCCAAGTTTTTGTTTTGCTCTCCCCTCCAAGGTTGTGAACCATCATTCTTTGGAATAGCACATGGAAAGGTTTCTTATCTGGGTCTGAAATAAAACTAGATTAGCACTGTTTTTCCTTATCTGTGTTCACATGGTAATAATGTCAAACATCAACAAAATATTTCACAACTGAGATCAGAGGATTCTATTAATCAACCATTATCCAAAGAGGGAATTGATGCAATTAAGAAATCCATTTTCATTTATAATACTATTTTGTTTCTCATTTATAATTAATTTGAATTATTTCCTCTAGGATGTCATGGTTAAGGCAGACCCATTGCTTCTTCCTATTACAGGACTAATTTAAAATAATAATAATTTTAAAACAACAACAAAGTGAAAGCTTCATCTCCTTTTGTCTTAAACTGTTAGTTTCAGGAGAAATCATGGACATCTAGTCCATTCCCCTTGCCATTTATCACAGAATAGGAGTTGGAAGGGAACTCCAAGGTCAACTATTTCATGCCTGAACAATAATTTCATCTCTACGCCACCCCCAACAAGCGAATCTCCAATTTTTACTTTACTACCAGCAGGAATGAGAATTCACTATCTTTTTTAAAAAAATAATTAAATTTTTGGGTTACATTTTAAGCTCTGCACTGTCTCCCTTCTTCCCTACCTTACACCAGAGAAGGTCACCTTTTAACACAAATTTATAAATATATGTAAAGTCATACGATGCATAGTTCTATTTATCAGTTCTTTCACTGGAGGTAGATTGCATCTTCCTTCATAGGTCCTTTACAGTTGATTTGAGTATTTATTTATAGTACTCAGAATAACTTAGTTGTTCACCATTATCCTTTGAACAATATTGCTATTACTGTATATAAGGTTCTCTTGGGTCTGATCACTTCATTTTTCATTATTTCATGCAAGTCTTTGCATGTTTTCTAAAATCAACCAGCTCATCATTTCTTTATAACACAGTAGTATTCCATCACAACCACATACCACAGTTTGTTTAACCATTCCCCAGTTGATGAAAGATGAGGAGGCATAACCGCAATTTCCAGTTCTTTGCCACCATAAAGAGAGCTAGTATGAAAATTTTAGAACACATAGGTTCTTTTCCTTTTTTCTTGATCTCCTTGGGAAACAGATCTAACAATGGTATTGCTGGGTCAAAGGGTATACATAGTTTTATAACTCTTTGGGCATAATTCTAGATTGCTCTCCAAAATGATTGGATCAGTTTACAGTTCCACCAACAATGTATTAGTGTCCCAATTTTTCCACATGCCCTCCAACATTGTCTTTTTTCCCTTCTATCATTTTAGGCAATCTGATATGTGTAAGACGATTTCTCAAAGTTGTTTTAATACGCATTTCTCTAATCAATAATGATTTATTTAGGGCATTTTTTCCAGTGACATTATACAGCTTTGATTTCTTCTGCCAAAAACTGCCTGTTTATATTCTTTGATCATTTATCAATTGGGAAATGACTCGTATTCTTACAAATTTGACAAAGTTATCTATTAATTAGAGAAATGAGACCTTTATCTGAGAAACTGCATAATTTTTTTCCTACAATTTTCTGCTTTCTTTCTAATCTTGGATACATTGGTTTTGTTTGTATAAAACTTTTAAATTTAATGTAATCAAAATTAACCATTTTATACCTCACAATACTCTCCATCTCTTGTTTATTCATAAATTCTTCTATCTATAAGTCTGATAGGCAATACGTTCCACGTTCTTCTAGCTTTCTTCTAGCTTTTCCTTTTATATCTAGGTCTCATATCAATTTTGACCTTGTCTTGGTAAATGGTGTAAAATATTGATCTATACGCAATTTCTGCCAGATTGCTTTCTAATTTTCCCAGAATTTTTTAAACCAAATAGTACATTCTTATCCCCAAAACTTAAATCTTTACATTTGTCAAACACAAAGTTTACTATAATTATTTACTACTGTGCATTGTGTGACTACTCTGTTCCATTGATCTACCTTTCTATTTCTTAGTCAGCACCAGATAATTTTAAAAATTACAACCTTAAAATATAGTTTAAGATCTGGTACTGCTGAACCTCTTTCCTTCACATTTTTCCCCATTAATTCCTTTGATATTCTTGACCTTTTGTTCTTTCAAATAAATTTTATTATTATTTCTTTTAGCTCAATAAAGTAAGTCTTTGGTAATTTAATTGGGATGACATTGAATAAGTAGATTAATTTAGGTAGAACTGTCATTTTTATTATATTGGCTCTCTCCACTTATGAATAATTAATGTTTCTCTAATGATTTAAATCTGACTCTCTTTAAATAAAATGTGTTTAATAATTATGTTCATGCAATTCCTGGATTTGTCCAGGCAGATATACTCCCAGGTATTTTATACAACCTACAGTTATTTGAAATGGGTCTCTGTTGCTGGATTACTTCTTGCAAAGTTTTGTTGGTGATATATAGAAATGCTGATGATTTTTATGGGTTTATTTTATATCCTGCTACTTTCCTAAAATTGTTGTTTCAACTCACTTTTTAGTTGAATCTCTAGGATTTTCTCAGTATATCATATCATCTGCAAAGAGAGATAGTTTTATTACCTCATTGACCATTCTTATTCCTTCAATTTCTTTTTCTTCTCTTATCGCTATAGCTATCATTTCTAATACAATATTGGAGAATATTGGTGATAATGAGCATTCTTGTTTCACTCCTGATCTTACTGAGAAAGGCTTCTAGCTTATCCCTATTACAAAAGATGCTTGCTGATAGTTTTAGGTAAATACGTATCATTTTATGGAAAAATCCATTTATACCTATGCTTTAGAGGGTTTTTATTAGGAATGAGTGTTGTATTTTGTGAAAAGCTTTTTCTGCATCTATTGATATAATGACATGATTTTTGTCACTTTTGTTGTTGATATAATCAATTATGTTAGTAGTTTTCCTTATGTTAAGCCATCTCTGCATTCCTGGTGTAAATTCCACCTGGTCACCCTGTATAACCTTTTTGGGAGGGCTGGGGGGGGGGGAGGGGAAAGGCAGGGCAATTGGGGTTAAGCGACTTGCCCAAGGTCACACGGCTAGTAAGTGTTCAGTGTCTAAGGCTGGATTTGAACTCAGGTCCTCCTGACTCCAGGGCTGGTGCTCTATTCACTGTGCTACCTAGCTGCCCCCACCAAATATAATCTTTGTGATATATTGTTGTAGTCTCCTAGCTAGTATTTTATTTAGAATTTTTGTATCCATATTCACTAGTCAAATTCGTCTGTAATTTTCTTTCTCTCTCTTCCTGGTTTAGATATCAGCACTATATTTATTTCATCAAAGGCATTTGGTAGGACTCCTTTGCCTATTATTCCAAGCAATTTATTTATTATAGGAATCAGTTGATCCTTAAGTGTTTGGTATAATTCACTTGGAAATTCATCTGGCCCTGATGCTTTTTTCTTAGGAAGCTCATTTATGGTCTATTCAATTTCCTTTCCTAAAATAGATTTATTTAAATATTTTAATTCCCCTTCTGTTAATCTAGGCAGGTTACATTTTTGTAAGTATTCTCCCATTTCATTTAAATTGTTAAATTTATTGGCATTTAATTGGGTAAAATAACTCCTAATAATTGTTTTGATTTCATCTTCATTAGTGGAATATTTACCTTTTTCATTTTTGATACTAGTAATTTGGTTATCTTTTCTTTTTTTTTTTATCATATTAACTAATGGTTTATCTATTTTATTTTTTCCCCATAAAACCAACTTCTAGTTTTATTTATTAATTCAATGGTTTCCTTACCTTTGGTTTTATTAATTTCACCTTTTAGGATGTCCAATTTGGTGTTTAATTGGGAATATTTAATTTGTTCTTTTTTTATTTCTTAAAAATTGCATACCCAACTCATTAGTCTGCTCTTTCTCTATTTTATTGATGTAACCATTAAGAGATATGAATTTTCCTCTGATTATTGCTTTTGCTATATCCCAATAGGTTTTGATATTTTTTCATCATTATCATTGTTTTTAATAAAATCATTTATTATTTCTATGACTTGTTCTTTAACCCACTCATTCTTTAAGATTAGGTTATATAGTCTCTAATTAATTTTAATCTATGTTTCCATGGTCTCTTATTAAATATAATTTTTATTACATTATGATCTAAAAAGGATACATTAAATATTTTTGTTTTTCTGCATTTTACTACAAAGGTTTTATGCTTTAATGCATGGTCAATTTTTGTAAAGGTAACATGTACCACTGAGAAAAAGGTATATTCCTATTCCCCTTTAGTTCTCTCCAAATATCTATCATATCTAACTTACTGAATTTTCTATTCATCTCCTTTTCTTCTTTCTTCTTTATCTTTTTGGTTAGATTTATCTAGTTCTGAGAGGGGAAGATTGAAGTCTCCCACTATTATAGTTTTGTTCTCTATTTCCACCTATAATTCATTTTGCTTTTCCTTTAAAAATTTGAATGCCATAACATTTGGCACATATAAGTTTAGTATCAATATTATTTCATTATCTATGGCACCTTTTTATCACAATGTAGTTTTCCTATGAATCTCTTTTAATTAAATCTCATTTAGATTTAAGTTCGTCTGAGATCATGATTAGCACCCCTACTTTTGTTTTTTTAGCATCAGCTAAAATAAATTCTACTCCAGTCTTTTATTTTTATCCTGTGTGTAGTTCTCATTTTTAAAATGTGTTTCTTGTAAACAACATATTGTTGGATTTTGGTTTTTAATCCATTCTGCTATCTGTTTCTGTTTCATGGGTGAGTTCATCTCATTTGCATTCAAAGTTAAAATTACTAGTTGTGCATTTTCCTCCATCCTATTTTTCATCACTGTTTATCCTTCTCTCTCTTTTTACCCTATCTCTCATCAGCTATTTAATTTTTTTTTTATTTTTGGTGCTTGGTGCTTTATTTTCAAAAGGGCAAAAGTTTGTCAGGCAGAGGCAACGTCTTGGGTAGAATGTGGATGACATTGCTGAGGGGATGGGATGCTGGGCCCTGGCCCAAATAAGGATGCTCTGTCTCCCTTTAGTACTGTGGGAGTCAGGATTTCTTCCCAAATGGACTCCTCCCTCACTCCCTCTGAGCTCAATCAACCACAGCTGGGGCTTTAGGAAATACCCTCCAAACACAGACTCTGGGGAATACAGCTTGCTTTCCTAGACTAGGACGGCTGTTGTGGAAAACAAAGAGGCCATGAGGCCAGAGAGGAGCTGGTTGGCTCCTGTCTTCTCTCACTGTAGAGTTATCTTGGCAGCCTCAGCCCGGATGGGGGCGATGAGGTCCTGATTGATGAGGAAGACAAAGCGTAGGCTGGTGATCTCCACCACAGAGTTGTTGCTGAGACACCATTTGGAGCCACAGAGGACAGGTCACCCATCTATGTAGATTGGCAGTGAAAAAGTCACTGTTATTCTTCAGTTTGATGACACTTTGCTTTCGGGAGATCTTCCAGGCTGGCTCCTCCAGGGAGAGATCCAATGAATCTGGTTGCCCTTGGTAGCTCTGCTGAGGGTAATCTCCCTGGAACGCATCAGGTAGTGCACCATGCATCCATGCAGCACAACCAGGGTCTGGTTATCAAAGTCTGGAGAACTCATTCCTGTGATGCTGTCCACCAACACTTGCCACTTATGAAGCTCCTGCTCCAGGTGCCGAATCTTCGGCTTCTGCCGTCTGTCAGCTACTGTGAGCTCATGCTCCAGCACCTCATCCTGCATGTCCTTGAGCTTGCTGCCATCTATCAGATCCTCAGCATCTGAGAAATTCAGTACCTGGTTCCTCTTTGGCTGCGGCTGCACTGTCTGATCCTCTAGGAGATAGTATTGCTTTGTGAGCTGCCAGTGGCTCTGCAGGGCCTTGGCTGTGAGGGACAAGTAGAAGGCATTGGGGTGTCTGTGCAACAGGTATTGGAATGTCTCTAGGGAGGGCTGACTGGCTGATCCCACCTTCCTCAGAAGCTGGTCCTCAGCTTTGTTGAACAAAGCCTTACTCTGTATGGCTGCAATGGCCTCTGGGTGCAGCTGCCTCATTGCCTGACAGGCCAACTTAGAGATGACAGGATCATACAGCAAGGCGTACCAGTGCTCCTGGACCTCCCCAAGGGTGAAACGGCAGCTAAACTTCACACCCAGTTGGACTGATGTCAGGTCATTGGTCTGTAGCGCAGCATTGATGAGCAAGAGATCATCTTTTGGATTCCAGCAGCCCAGGTCCTTGGTCACCTGTAGTGACTGCTTGCTTTTCTTCATGCTTTTAGTGAGGCCAGGGGCAGGGGCTGGGCTGGGGGTACTGGTGTGCTCAATGCCTTGGATACCTTCTTTTCACTGGAAGAAGACTCATTCCCTGAGCAATGCTCTGGTTCCACTCCTGTGGCACTCTTGGCCCGAGTGGATGATTTTTCCAAGCTGCACCAACTCCTCATCAAATTTCTTCCTTTTGACGAACCTGGAAGAACTTCTCTGCTTGGGAATAGTGCCCAAGGCCTGAGAAGAGCTTCGCTTCTGCCCAGCCAATGACTCCTCATCTTCTGAGCAGTGCCAGATGCCATCAGAGATGAATCTAACAGTCCCTGAGGATCTTTGTCCACCCTTCTAGTCTCTTAATACCAAACCAAAGGGATAGGAAAAGTCCCACAAGTTCATCCAAGGCTTCAAACAGGGTGAGTTGAGAGGCTGAGAAGGAAGTCATTCCTGGGCCACTGGCTCCAATGCAGTATTCTCCTCGGGGACAGCAGCAGCTGCAGGGCCTCAACTGACTTTCGTTAAATACTCATCAGATATTTAATTGCCTTCTTATCACTGCCTAATTTGTACCCCTTCTAAGAGTCTATCCCTTATTCTCTCCTCATATTCTTTAATTTACTTAATTCCTTAAAAGCCCCTCCCTTATCCTCTCTCCTTACCCTCCTATTTCTCTGTAAGTCAAAAGGATTTTTATATCCTTCTAGATGTATAGGTTATTCCCTCTATAACCCACATCTGATGAGAATAAAGTTCCAGCACTACCAGCCCTCCAGCCTCTCCTGTCTCCACTGTAATTGTTCTTAGGCTTATGCCTCATTTATATGAAATAATTGCTCCATATTACCTCCCCCTACTCAAATTTATTTTTTAGGATCATTCCATCACACTCAACTCAACCCCAAGCCTTCTATCTAATGTATGTTCTTTCAAACTACCCTAGTAATGATAATATTCTCAAGAGTTACAGATACTTTTTCCCACATAAAAATTAAATAGTTTGTCCATATTAAATCCCTTATAATTGGTTTTTCACATTTACCTTCTTAATATTTCTTATGATTCTTGTAGATCAAATTTTCTGTTCAGTTCTAGTCTTTTCTTCATAAATGCCTGAAAATTTTTTAATGCATTAAATATCCACTTTTTTCATGCAGGATAACACATAGCTTTTCTGGGTAAGTTATTCTTGGTTGCAAATCCAGCTCCTTTGTTCTTTGGAATATGCTGCTCCATGACCTCTGATCTTTTAGTGTAGAAGCTGCTGTATCTTATGTTATCCTGACTGTAGCTCACAGTATTTAAATTGGTTTTTTTTCTGGTTGTTTGTACTTTCTCCTTGACCTGGGAGCTTTGAAACTTAGCTATAATGTTCCTATGAGTTTCCATCTTGTGGTCTCTTTCAGGTGGTGATTGATGTATTTTTTTTGCCTCTAGTTTTTGTTTTTGTTGTTGTTTTATCATCTGGTTCTAAAATTTCAGGGAAATTTTTCTTATTAATTTCTTGAAGTATAATGTGTAGACTTTTTAAAAACACAACTTTCAAGGAGTCCAAAAGTTCTTACATTGTTTCTTCTTGATCTCTTCTCCAGGTCATTTGTTTTTCTATTGAGATGTTTCACATTCTCTTCTATTTTTCCTATTCTTTTAATTTAAAAAAAATTATATCTTGGTGTCTTATAAAGTCATCATCTTCCCCTGCCCTATTTTAATTTTTAAAGGGTTATTTTCTTCCACAAGTTTTTGGATTTCTTCTTCCAATTTGTGGACCTTATTTTCATAATATTCTTGATTTTCTTGCATAACTCTTATTTTTCCTCCCAATTTTTCCCTAACTTCTCTTATTTGATTTTTAAAGTCCTTTTTAGGCTCTCCCAATAAGTCTTTTTTGGACCTGTGACTATTTTACATTTTTCTTTGAGCTAAAAGTAGCTGTTTTAACTTTACTACCTTCTTCTGAGTTTGAACTCTGATCTTCTCTATCACCTATGGTTAGGTTTTTCTCCTTTGTTTATTAACTTTTTAGCAGCTTGTTTTTTTGTCTGTTAATTTTGTATTAAAGTCAGACTGTAGTCCTCAGGTATGGGGGATAATATCTCAAGTTTCAGGAGTCTTGTTTTCTGAGGTCTATCTGGATGCTTGAGTTCAGGTATTTCTCTCTGTCTCTGAATCACAATCAGGGCCCCCAGCAATACTGTCACCACAAACGCTCTTGTTTCCCAGCTATAAGCTTTTACAGCTATAAGCTTCAGTTCACCCCACTGCTGTGGAACCAAAACTAGGGACCATAGGAGTGCCCACAGCCAGCAAGGTCCCTTCCCCTTGCAACCACACTCATAGGCATGTGCTCACTCCTCCTTACCCACACTCACAGCCCAGGACCATGTCAGATGTGTCCAGAGTCAGCAGAGGGCCCTGTAATCTTCCCCATGAGCTCTCTGACCCCTGCACTGTTGGTGAGACAAAAGTTCCTGAACCTAAGGCTGCCACCCAACTCTGCTGCCACAAGGGCTCGTTTGTTGATTTGGCACCTGGAGGTATTTGCCCTTCAATCAGGTCAAACCATCACCCTGAAAAGCTGAATCTTTGCTAATATCCCTCCAAGTTGTCTTAGGAGATAACTGCTTTACCCCGACTTTTGGTTATTTCTGCTGCTCCAAAGTTCACTTCGAGGCATTATTTTATATTGTTTATGGGAAAATTTAGGATAGCTAGGTAATTTCCTGCCTTATTCTGCCATTTTCCCAAGAGTTTACTCCCTAATGAGATGGCTGGTTTCAGGTTTCACTTAAGGAAAGCCTTAATATTTAAGAAAACTTTTCCTTATGTGGAGCTAGAATTTACTTCTCAGAAACTCGTCACCCAGTGGCTTCTGGTTCTTTCCTCTTGGGGGACTGAGCAGAACAAGTCTAATCCCTGTCCCACATCACAGCTCTCCTACCTACTCTGAGTCATTCCTTCTTTGGGCTAAGTATTTCTGATTTCTTTACCTGACCCGCACATGGTCTTATCTCTAGGCTCTTCCCTGTATGGTTGTCTTTCTTTAGACTCATTTGTCCTAAACCTGGTGTCTCAGTATTCTCACAACCCTTCTCTTTGTCTTCCCCCAGTCATCCTGTTTGCACTAAACCAGAATCTTAGACTCAGCAAGTGCCCAGCCTGTGATCCCCATTAGGTGGGACTAAACTCACACTACCTTTTGGTATTTTTTAAAAGAGCTTGTGTTTATATGGAGTAGGACTCCTCATTTCATATCCTCTTTGGGCATGATAATTCCTTATGAATTCCTAGTAAAAGATGTATGCCCAGTTACAAGGAGCTTCCTGTGTCCTGACTCTTCCTATGACAGTAAATTGGCAAGCTAAGAGAAGCTCCATGTGCATGTGTGCATACATATTCGTAGGTAACACAAGTAAACACGTATGACAGAGATGGAGACATAACTAGCCAGAGAAATTAGACTTATTTGTCGCAGATGGCAAAACCAGGAATTACGGACATAACAAAGAAGAAAATTTAGGCCTGATATAAGGAAAAAAATGACCTAATGATTAGAACTATTCAAAAGAAGAATGGACTGTGCTGTCAGATGAGGGAATATACAAAGCTTAAATCCAACACATTCTATACCTTCATGGAGCTTTGGGAAGATATTTTATCTTGGTAACAAGGGGAGATCTACAGGAAGCTTCACTTTTAACTTACTGCTCAGAGACAAAATGTGAAACCAAACAGTGTCACTTTTTAGATCCTGAATAGAAAGCTTTCAGTTATAATGTGGAAATGTATTTTTGTCCCCTTTCAAACTGTGGAAACCATGAAATACTTTAAAATCAAACAGGATCTTTCAAAGTATTTTTTCCCTGTTTAAAGCCTATATTGGGATATTGAGGCTTTTGACGAAAGCCTGGGATTTAGGACATGATTGGAAATCAGCCCAGTAAACTAAAACGAATCAACTTCCTGCAGAGAGAATTATCAGTCGACTCTAAGCAGACTGTTTGCTTACTTCAAAACTTTTATTGGACTTTACTTCTATTCTGGGCATAGACTTCAATAGTCAATGAATATTTATTTATTAATTACCTACCAAATACCAGGCAGTATGTCAAGTACTAGGAAGGCAAATATGGAAAAAAAGAATAGTTCCTGCCCTTAGGGAGCTTACAATCTAATGGGGGAAGCCAAAACACAAACTTCACATTTGAGACTTCACTTTGTGGTATTAATGAATTATTTTCTTCCCCAAGTCATTTTTCCTGAGCCAACCTGCTCTCCAAAAAGCAACCAAGATTTTCATTGATTAGGCCCTAAAGCTGTGCTTAAGCACTGAGAAAGATGCAAAAAGAACCCAAAAATCAATTCTTTCTTCCGAAGAACTTATAGCCTAAGATTTTTCTCTTCCGCCCAGAAGGCAGCAGGGATTCAAGAATTCCTAGTGTCCAAGGATACCCTGCAAGTTAAGAAGTCAGCATTTGTAGTGAGATAATGATGACACTTGATCAACCACAATTGTAAGCAAAGAGTTTTTTCAATCCCCTGTGGACATTAAATATCCTAAAGGTATTAAATGGAGGGAAATGCATTCTTTCAGTAACCCAAAAATTCCAGGGGGAGAGACCAAAGATATTTAGGAAAATATCTGGGTCCTCCTCATTCTACTTGGAAGGCTCCTCTTGTTTCTCTCTCTCACCTTCAGGTACCCAGCTGCCTTGAGAGGGAGGAACAGAGGGGTTTTAACACAGATC
The DNA here is from genome assembly GCA_028627135.1 of Pseudochirops cupreus. Lineage (NCBI taxonomy): Eukaryota > Metazoa > Chordata > Mammalia > Diprotodontia > Pseudocheiridae > Pseudochirops > Pseudochirops cupreus. The sequence goes on from CM053581.1 coordinate 374,195,707, forward strand.
TTTCCTCAACTAGGGCCAATGTTATTCATTCACCTCTAACTCCATCTGGGACACAGTAACCCTTGTACCCTCAGCAACCAGATAGAGAAGAGGACGGGGCCCAGAGAGGTTAAGTGATTTGCCTGTGCTCACTCAGGCAGTAAAGGCTGAGGTTTCAAAGCTCCCCAGAAAGCAGTACTATACAGAGGAAGCATAGACCCTACCTTCTGCAAGAAGCCTTTAATGACAGCCATCTCTCTATTGATTATCTCCAATTTATCCTGTGTCTCTCTCACTTGCACATAGTTTGTGTGCTGTTTCCCCCATTCGAATGTGAACTACTTTTAACACCAAGGACTATTTTTTTTTTGGCCTTTCTTTGTATCCTCAATGCTTAGCACAATTCCAGGTAACTAGCTGCTCAAATCTGGCCTTAGACACTAGTTCAGTTACCTGGGGTAAATCACTTAACCTTTATTTGCTTAGGAGGCAGCTAGGCAGCTCAGTGGATGGAGCTCTGGAGTCAGGAAGACCTAAGTTCAAATCTGGCCTCAGACACTTACTGTTTGTGTGACCAAGTCACTTACTCTCTATTTGCCTTAATCTGTTGGAGAAAGAAATAGCAAACCACTCCAGTAATCTTGTATGGTTCATGGGATCACAAAGTGCTGGATACTACTGAACAACAAAAACTATATGTTGTAGAAAAATACTATTTTACATATGGAGGGAACTCTGTAGTAAGAGGTCTTCTGTGCCTTAAAAGCTGTATCCTGAACCTGCCTCTGTAGCCTTTCATGTAGCTAAACAACTTCATTTTTGACTTGATATTCTTGGGTCTATGCATTTTAGGCTGGCCATTCCTGGACCACTGAACTGATGTAAGTCACGCCTGACCTAGAACATTTGGCATAACTGCAGTTATAATCAATAGGATTCAAGGAAAATGACCACTTGGCACAGGAAAGTCAGCTTTGGTACTATGGGACTTTGACCGTTGGTGACCTTCTAAAAACTCTTGGCATGAGGTTGCAGTAGCTTTGTTTAGGAAACTATTGGGATAAGGATGATGCCTTACTTATACCTAATGGAATCATAGAATTAATTATGAAGGAAGCCTACATGGGATGGGAAGGATGCCCCAATTTCACCGAAGGAAATCATGGAATGTATTATGAAGGATGAACAGTAGGGGAACACTCAGAATATCAAGAAATACTCAGAGTACCCCCCAAAGGACTGTGAAATTAGTTCTTGGGACAGCTAACAAAGAGGCTGGGAATTTATCCTGAAAGAGCTAGGAAATTTTAGAAAATTTGAAGAAGAAATACAGGCAGATGGGAAATGAAAGCTTAGAATAATGTTTGTTCTGACCATTGGGGCCTCTGCCATTTTCCTTAGTAATGGTGAGTGTCAAAAGCTAGGACAGTTAATTGAGAACTCTTTGCTACAAGGTGAGCTTGATCATATTCTCCCAGATGATAGGGAACTTGCCCTCTGTCCCTTATAGGATGGATTCATGGGGGCACTGGCATTATGTAATCCAACTGTGAAGATTTCCTCCATCAGTTACCTCCTAGGTGACTCTGCCTTAGCCAAAGAGGGCACCCTTTACATAAAAAACAGGTTATTTGAATGTGAGGTTGGCCCACACTTTGGCCCCCTCTGGGTAATCAGATTACTGAATTTTTAGGAGAAGACAGGTTCTAGGACAGGCCACTAACCAATCATTTGAGCTAGTGGAGATAACATTCTCCCTCAGAAGTTTTTCATTTGGCTCCTAAAAAGAAAGGTTCTGAAAAACAAAATTGATGGCAAACCCTTAGAATACTTTCATCTGAATGTTGTGGAAAATCCCAGGGGGAGTTCAGTCAGTTACTCCCACAATGCCCTGGCCTTATGCTGCCCACTTCCATACCCCTGCCAGTGCAATATCTAGCCTAAAGAGGAAAGAGGAGTTTAATGGGTCAAGGAGATCAGACCTATACTACCTCAATGAAGGGGCTGGCCAAAGTTGTACTCTGCATATTTAAGAGAATTCATTTGTAAAGCTATCTAATCCTCAGGTTCAACTTCTAGCGCAATCAACCCCTTCTCCAAGATTGAGGGCAAGGAATCCGAGGTTGTTTGATCCCTGACACTTTGTTTTCAAAGGGAAAGGCATGGCAGATGTGGGAAGTCTGGCGACTCTTATACACGTAGACCTGGACCATGTTTTCCAGGGCTGAAATGTCTCAGTTAATGGATCTGAGGGACAAGCAAGTCTGGGGGAAATGATTAAAGTCCAGATTATGGGGTGTGTGTGTGTGTGTGTGTGTGTGTGTGTGTGTGTTTGAGGGTGGATGTCTTAGGATGCATATTTTAGAAACACAGAGGACTGGCACCCACCCAAGTTATCAGTGTCCTTTTACTACATTTAGTAGTGAGTCACACTAACTGGAAACTAAATAGAGTTGGCCAAACTATGGTGGTCAACTGGATACACTACTGCTGTCCAGATAAGGTTTAGGAGATTATATTTTAAATTAAGGAAATGAAAGTCATAGGAGTGCTGAGAACTACTAACTCCCCTTGCAACAACCTCGTCTGGTTGGCTCAGAAAGTCAGTGGGACCTAGAGATTCACTGTGGATTACCATGAATTGGATAAAGTTGATACACCCTCATCATAGCTGCATTCCCAGACTTGCTGATTGTGGTGGATGCAGTGACCCAGGTCCTTGGGGTTCAGGGTCATTGACTTGACTAATGCCTTTTTCTCCATACCAGTTGTAGTAAAAATAAAAATTTTTCATTCACCTGAGAAGGGTCACAACGCACCTCCCAAGTCCTGCCCCAGGTCCTTCTAAGGTCTCCCTCCTTGTCATGAAGGTTCACAGAGACCTTCACAAAGTACCTGCCGTTCCAGAGAGTCACCATCACATTGATGACATCTTGCTGACTGGTCCAGATCACCTTATTGCTGCAAAACTCTCCATCACATTGTTACATTCCTTCATGGACAGGGGCTGGGAGATTAACCCTTTCTTGGAATGTGGTATTGGCCAAGTCACCATGAAATTCCTGATTAACAAAAAATACTCCTGCTCTTTGGTTGGAGCTACCTCCTCCATCTCCTCAGGAAGGGACACCAAGGACTGCCACATCATCTGGGTCTTTTACCTACTATATTACTTCCATAAACAGATCTTAAGTGCTTACTCATGTCAGACACTGTGCTAAGGGTTAGAGACAGAAAGGCAAGAATAGCCCTGTCTCCTAATGGGCAGAAAGCATGTACATATGTAGGTACATACACTATAAATACATAATAGCAAGAAGATACCTTTATGAGGTAGCTGAAGGTATCAGGAAAGGCCTCCTAGCGGTGGAGCAGAGTCTTAAAAGCACAGCTTCATCATCTTTTTTTTAAAATTTATTTTATTAAATTTTTTTTGAGTTACATATTTTCTCCCCATCTTTCCCCGCCCACCACCCCAAAACAGCCATCCCAGTGTTTCCTCCCTCCCCCAGTCTATTCTCTCCTAT
>CM053581.1:374199712-374232602 GCA_028627135.1 Pseudochirops cupreus
AGCTGACTTTAGTGGGAAGTATCTTTGTGTGTGTTTTGGAGTTCTAGGATTGGTTTAGAGTCCTATTTTATGGGTATTTTGGGGTGGCTAAGTGAGAGCTGCGATATGTTGCTGCTGCTACGCCGCCATCTTGGCTCTGCCCCCCACAGCTTCATCATCTTGTCCTGATTTCTATAACTGGACAGCTCACAATTCCTGCTATAGCAACACCCAATCACAGTTTTTCTGCACAGTAGTGGGGATGCCCAATGAATGCCTTTTGGGATCAGAAGTTTCCTCAAGTACCCTGACTCTCATCTTACTTGACTAGACTAGACATCCTTTGAAAGTACATCCTCTTTTTCTCTCCTCTTGGCCCCTGACTCTTCCCATATCCTATGTTGGGCTTCTGAGAGCAGATCCCTGATTCCAGGTGCCTCACTCATCATCTCATTGAGTTTTTCTCTTTATCTCCCTTTCCCTCTTTCCTGGGCAACTCCAGCCTATGAGATATTGTGGAGTGCAATAAGTGACAGCCATGCTCAGCAATGGGAAACCAGGAGTGGACACTGTCCAAAGTGAATTGGATGGAGCTTATGAGTGGCAAGTAAGTGACAATCCAGCTGTCCCGATATTTTCACTGAGTTCATAGTTAAAACTGAAATCTACTATTAGGCGGCAAGGGAGCACAGATGTAAAATCCCAGATTCCCTGACTGGTGAGTGGAAAGGTCATATCATGTACCTACACATCAAATGACATAGTATATGCTATATGCTGGGCTCTACGGAAGAGAGAACACTAGGAATATTGCCTTCTGAATTTTCTATAAATTGTTCATATTTGTTACTTCTTGAGTTGTAATAATATGACATTATATTCATGTAACACAATTTGTTTAACCATTCCCTAGCTGATGGATACCCATTTCCCTTCCAGTACTTTGTTAATGCAAAAAGTGTTGTTAATGTTAATAGTTTGCATCAGAACTCATATTTTTGCTCTGAAAGCAATATTTTGCTTATCTGGGATGAAAATAATAACAATAAAAGGTAGCACTTATGTAGTGCTTGAAGGTTTTCAAAGTCCTTTAAATTTACTATGTCATTTGATGTGTAGGTACATGATATGATCCTAAAAAAGGGTTTTAAGTAGGATGATGAGAATTATTTCAAGATTTAAATACCTGCCCTGTGCAAGGCATAGAAGTAGACACAAAGACAAAAAATGATACAGCATTTGTCCTTAAGCATCTTCCATATTAGCAGGAGAAATACAGTTTAGCATGAGAAAATTACATAGGAGAAAATAGAAAGATGAGATATTAGGCAGGAAGAGAGAGATCTGAAATATTGGACTGGGAGAGAGAGATTTCCTCTAGTTGAGGAATTCAGTGAAAGGTCTCAAGGAGTAGTTTGCCCCTGAGTTGGGCTTTCAATAAGCAGTGATATGGAGATACTCCATTCTAATGGACTGTGTTAAGAGCACTGGATCAGAATATATACTAGCTGGACTTGTACTGTGGTATTTGTGTGACTTTGGGCAAGAAAAGACAGCCTCAGTTTCTTCATTTGTAAATGGAAGAGTTTGAATAAATGCTTCTAAGATTCCTTCCAACTTAAAATCTATGATCATAATGATGGGGATGGTTTTCAAATGCATGGAAGCTGGAGCTTAAGAGTTTGTGAAGGGGAGTAATGGTATGAGTAAGATTGGAAAGGTAAATGATAAAAGACCTTGGATATCAGAGGAAGGAGCTTGAATTTTATCCTATAGGTAATGTGGAACTACTGAATATTTCTGAGCAAGAGTGATCATATATGTGCTTTAGAGAGATGATTGGTAGGTGTGTGAAGGGCAGATGGAACAAAGGAGAGATTGTAAGCAGGGAACTTACTCTAATCAATATCATGATTTCAGGGTAGTTGAATAACATGCTATCTCATATTTAATAACCTTCCTTTCATTAATTTCTTAACTTGTTTCAATATGGCTTCCAACTTCATCAATCAACTGAAACCACTCTTTGATGGCTTCTCTCAGTTTTCATCTCTCTTCATTTCTTTGCGGGGTCTGAGGTTTCTGACCACAACCCCCTCCTGGACACTCTCTTCTTCCTAGATGGTTTTCCAGTCTCTCTGAACTCTCTTCCTATTTCTCAGTTTCCCACAATGGATCATTTCATCCACGTCCACCCCCACATTGTAGGCGGTTAATAAATAAATGCTTGTCCAACAAATGGATAAGTTCAGAGGCCTGGGTTAGAATCAGAACTGGCAGTTATCTCTAAAGTCTCTTGGCAAAGTAAAAACCTCTTTGAGCCTTGGCTTCTATACCTGTAAAATGGGCATCCAATTTATACAATCTCCTTGCCAGGACTGTAAGGAAAATATCGTGCCAACTATAGACCATTTTGTACATGTAAGTTTTATTTAAGATCAGCAAGAAAAGTTTTATTTAACTAAGATCATTTCATTTTCACTTATCTCAAGAAATATTTATGGTTTTATAGTATATGCAACTATGAGGGAAGCATTGTGCTACTGTATCTGTATGTGAAAAGATCAGGAATATGGTTAGGCTGGTAAGAGAGAAAATAATGTACTGATCTTAATTTATTTACTTCTCTTTGTGCCTTTCCTCTACCTATTCATTTACATGACAAAACAGGAGAAACAGAATGCACAGCAACTGGGGAGCCCTGAACCTTGGAGCTGTGCAGTAGTTATTAGGTGAGAATCATTGTGTGGATTATAATCTAGCCTTTAGAGACTAAAAACTGGGAGATACATCTAGTGCTCTCCATCATCTGGAGTGAAACATGCCTGAGGGAACCAGACTCACCAGGGTGGGTTTTCTAAGGGAAGAATTAAGCCTGAGCACATTAGCAAGCTGAACAGATCTTACTCTTCCTTCTGAAGAACCTGGCACTTGAGTGCTTGAGGTTCAGAATAACCTGTTGTAGAGGTGATGGTCTTCAGAGTCAAGAATTTGAAGGCAGCCCTTTTTTTTCTGCATCTATGTAAGCATCGCTCCCTTTTCTTTTTTTGCTTTTTGGAGGTGGGAAGGCAGGACAATTGGGGTTAAGTGACTTGCCCAAGGTCATACAGCTAGTGTTAAGTGTCCGGGGTCGGATTTGAACTCAGGTCCTTCTGACTCCAGGGCTGGTGCTCTATTCACTGTGCCACCTCTCAGGGGTGTCTCTCCCTTTTCTGAAAGAGTTAGGAAAAGTTTATGGGCTTTATTTCTGGGGAAACAGCCTGGTAGCACTTATTCCTCAAGATACTTGGCAGGACAGCAGCCAGTAAGCATCATCCTGTGAAGTGGTATCTAGAGGGCAATGGGGTCCAATGGTGACTATAAAACCATCCAACAGAGGCCAAAAGACCAAGTTCAGTGCAGACTATAAGACCTAGAGGAGAGTGGTGTCCAGTGGTGAGTATAAGACCCTGAAGCCGAGACCATGAGACCAATGAGAGCAATGTAATGATAACATCCATGGAATGATAACATCACTAAGACGTCAATGACCCAACAGCACTGGAGGCAGGAGCTGCTGTTCCACAAGTATGTCCTGAACCTGTGTTCCATTCACATATCCATTATTCTCACTGAAGTTTTAGGTACTTGAGAGAGTATGCATCTTCATCTATTCTTTCAGGCCCAGGTTCTGCCTTTCTGAATTCACATGGCTATTCTTCATGCCTGGACAGCACTTCCTCTGAGCTCTACCTCTCAGAAATCTCTTCCTCCAAGGCTGGAGGCTCAGCTCAGCTACCTCCTCCATGAAATCTCCCACTGATACACATAGATCAAAGGTTTTTCTCCCTCCTCAGACTTTCTTAGAGCATGTTGCCTAGATCTCTCTTTTGCCTTATCAAACACCTTTTATTCGAGTTACTTGTGAACAGTCTGTCTTCTCAATCTTTGAAGTCACCTTTTATATTTATAGTTGAATTTCTCTTACATTATTGTTGTTTTGTCTCATATAAAAAAACTACCCTAATTAGCACTTTATGCACATTATCTCACTTGATCCTCACAATAACACTGTAAAGCAAGTATTACCAAGTATTATTAGTCACATTTTATAATGGTACCACACATTTTGAAATGGGAAAGATGGAGTGAAGATGGAAATTTTTGATTTAGAAAAATTTTTAAAAAGAAAGTCAAGTTTAAACTTATCTCAGACCTTAAATTAATGAGTCTCTCTGGACCAGGTATGATGAAGACAGGAAAACTGCCGTCTCCTGTAATGAAGGAACAGATGGGGCTTCAGAATCAAGATTCTGTTCACTACAGACCAGAGGTAGTCCAGTAGATGGAGCTCTGGACCTGAAGGCAGGAAAGCCCGAGTTCAACTCTGGCCTCAGACACTTACTGGTTGTGTGACCTTGAGCAAGTCTCTTAACTTCTGCCTTGGTTTCCTCATCTGAAAATGGGGATAATAATAATACCTACCTTCCAGAGTTGTTATGAGGAGCAAATGAGATAATATTTGCAAAGCACTCTGCAAATCTTAAAATGCTATTATTATTATTATTATTTAAGCAGTAAAGTCCCTAGTATTAAAAGAGTAATTGTTTGATGTACCAAGTAAAGTATATTAAGCACAGTGATGATTCATTCTTATTTTGGGCAACATGAAAAAAAGGTCTGAGCTTTGGGTCAAGAACAGATTGCTATGCTGATTCTGTTTGTTAGAATGTGGCACATTTCTTTAAACATTTACTCTATATCTGCAAAGTGAGAGACTTTGTTTACCTAGTAAGAGAAAGTTTCTAGGACTATGTAAAGTACAAACAAGTAATACCTCTAAGCCCATAACACATACCCACTCGGCATCTCAGGTGATGTTTGCCTGATAGAGTTTTGGTGGAAGTGAAGGAGCAGCTGCGTGGAAACAAGTGTTTTCTTGTAGAGAAGTCAGTCCCAGAAAGGTCAGTTAATTCCATCCTTTTTGTCCCAACCCTGAGCAATCTACTGGTCACTCTGATCAGGCCAGAATGGAATGTTTAGTTCTGGAAGGTACCTAATAAATCATCAGTAGCAAATTCCAGGTGTTTCAAAATTCTCCATCAGTTAACCTTAACTAAAACATACATATCCTGACCCAGATGGAGGCAAACAACTCAAATTCATAAAATTTAAATTTAACTAATCAGTTCATCATTTTGGGGAGGTAGGGGAAGGATTAATATGTGATTTTAGGATGGTAATCTATATTTTCTGTTAATTTTTGTCTAGCAGTTCTCTAAGTGTGGCCCAGGGATCTCTCACCAAGACCCTTTCTGTGGGTCCATGAGATCAAAACTTTTATAATACTAAGAGGTTTTCATATCAAATATGGTAAATATTGATAGCCATAACTCACATAAACAAAAGATCTTTGAAGTCCTTGATAATTTTTTAAGAGTGTAAAGGGGTCCTGAGACCAAAGAGTTTGAGAATCATTGGTCTAAGACATTGTACAGTTCCAACAGCAAAATCAAATAATCTCTAAAATGAAAAGAGCCTGTCATAAATGCAAAAAATCACATTTTTCCTTCACATTTCCTTAGGAACATGTAATAATAATAATAATAATAGCTAGCACTTATCTGGCACTTTATACATTTTGCAAAGTGCTTTACAAATGTTATTTTACTTTATTTTCACAATGACTGTGGGAGTTAGTGCTATTATTATTCCCATTTTACGATGAGGAAACTTTGATTCTAAATAACTGTAAAAACACGAAACTTATGTCATGGAAAATGTCATGGCTTTATTGTCTCACTCAAAATTGCTTTATTTCACTCATTCTTCATTTTCTCCCACATGATCATATCAAAGGGTTTTTTAAAACCTTTTTTTTTCAAGGGCCTTAATTTTTAAAATTCAGATTTAGTAACAGGAAAAAATGTAGCTAAAGCAATGTTAATCTAAGGAAACTTACCCCCACCCTGGCTCCAAAGTAGCTTGAATTTTTGACTCCTTGAGCAAATCAGTGATTTGGGGAACCAGTAAAAGAGCCGGGCTATCCTTCGGATGGTTTTGTTAAAGTCATTTCTTATGGCCATAGCTCTAGCTAGGAACAGTCCAGGGTGACATCAAGAATTACTCTGCAGAAAGGATAAAGGAGGAAAACCCATAAACACTCACATGTGACACATTAGCTGTGAACTGAGCTTCAGCCAGCATGTCTCTTGACCACCTGTTAGCCCTAAATCCCTTTCCTCTTGTCATTCCTTTGGTTTGTCCTTTAGACCTTACTCCTTGTAACAAGAAGTTGTATTAATAGATGTTCTTTCTAAAGAAAGATTTTAAAGCTTCAGAAACCCTAACCTGGTTCAACAGTCAATGAAAATTTTAAAGCAACCCCCTCCCTTATTTTTGTATGGATGCACAAATTATTTCATTGAGACACTTGGGAAATCAGTACCCCATAAATCTAGCATCAAAGTAAATAGTTTATCCCTAACATTTATTATCCAAAGTCACAGAGTATCAGTTCATCCTTTTTTATTTTTTTTGGTACATACAGATTCCATAAAAAATGCCTGTTTGGACCATCAATCGTATTTGAGTCAAATAATCATCTTGAATTTAAATAGCATCCCAAGGTTTACAAAGTATGTTCTTTACAACAATTCAGTGAGGAAGGTCATGGAAGCATCATTATCTATTTTGTGTCTTGAGATTTGGTAACTTGTACGAGGAATATGTAAATAGTGGCAAGACTGGACCTCGAAGCCAGGTTCTCTTAATCCAAATGCAGTGTTCTGTCTACCATACCACAAATATGAGAATGCTTTAGTTGATAGTGTATGTGTAAAGGGGAAAAAACAAACCACTTTGTGAACCCAGTAAGTTGTCATGTATGCATATATCCTGTTTCTTTGTAAGGACATCCAGATTTTATTCTCTTCATCATTCCCTTGGCCCAAAATCTTTGTGGATCTCCAGAGTTCTAGAACTTTACAACTGTGATGTTATTTCTGTTCAAGATGCTTTGTGCTTAGTGATTCAGGCTTAAGCCTTGATTATTTCAATGAAGCTTCATACAAAATCACTTTAATTTGTATTATCTCGACTGATAAGCTCAGCTGAAATAGGTTTGACAGGTATTTAAGGAGTACTCAGCATGGTGACTCTCAAAATGATGCCCTCTGCTTTGGTATTCTGCTCTGTTTTGGTGCCCGTTTTTAAAATCAGTTAATCTTCTCTCTAAGACAGTCTGATATAATCTTTAAGTTTTGTGTTCACCACACAAATTTTCAAGATTTTTTTTTTTTGGAGAAAAAGAACACGGCAAATGAAGCATGCAGGAGTGCTCATTCTTGTGCCTTGTTTCTTTGCTTTGACTTTTGCTCTGCATTCTACCTTGAAGATTTAAGAATTTTGACCTTAAGTTTTCTTAAAGTGGGAGGCAGGGAGAGGAGAGCGGAAGAAGGTGATCTGAAAGCCAGCTAAAATGACATGGTAACACTTGAAATTTATTTTGAGCACAGACATATTGTATCCCGTCCCTGCCCCCCACATTCCTACCAATTTCTGGCTTTTAAAAACTTGTTTGAATAGCAGAAATCAGTTTTCCTGCACTTCCTGGAACATAAAGGAAAAACGTGTTTCCTTCCCGTGGGTGGGGTGAAATCTGGAATGTTAAAAAAAAAACAACAAAATAAAACTGACTGGAGTTGTCAGTTTGAAAGAGAAGGAACATTTCTGACATTTGTGATTGCTTGTTCTTGCTAATGTTGAACATTTTTTCAAAATTTCATCATTAATTTCTAACCTCTTTTTTGTATTCTTACCAACATTAACCTCTTACTCCTAAACACAGGTCACATGGAAGGTAAACTTTGCTTCTTACATAATCAAGAATCATGACTTTCTGGTTCTTTAGCAAATGAGGTATCTTTTCAGTATTTTTTGAATGCCCTTTATACTTAGGAAACTAAGGCTAAAATCTAATAATTTCTCAAAATGAGTACAGTGAGATTTGCAAGACAGACCCATCTTCAGAGTTTGATGGCATAGGCTACAGAATTCTGGGAAGATAGTAGAATAAGATAGGAAATTACCTGGCTCGCCCAATTCCCTTAGAAATAATTTAAAATAATGCCTCAAAGTGAACTTTAGAGCAGCAGAAATAATTATGTCAGGGTAAGGTAGTTGTCCAGTCTAAGACAACTTGAGAGAGGACCTTAAGAAAGGCTTAACCTCTCTGTGAGTTGGGGAAAGGGAGGGATGGTCTGGCTTGATTGATGTGGTGATATCTTTAGGTAGATACTGTTGAATCAACAAATAATAGGACCTGGGGGGTGCAGGTGGAGTGTGGGGCAGCTGTGTAGGCAGAATCTTCAGTTTCAGGAACTTTCACCCCATGAACAGCGGTGAAAGTCAGCTGATTAGGAGGAGAATGCAGGGCTCTCTGTTGATGCTAGACTTGGGATTCAGATGTGCTAACCAAACAGGGTCCCAAGCTGTGGCTATGGGTGAAGAAAAATGAGACCATGCTATGGGTAAGTGCAGTCTCAAAAGGATGGCTCCCCTGCTGGCTGTGGTCACTTGCAGGTGAGCAGAGTCTCCGGTTTTGGTTCTAGGGAAAATGAAATGACTGAAGCTTGCAGCCATTGGAGGGACCACAGAGAGTAAGAGTGTTTGCAAGGACAGCATTGCTGTGGGCCCTGGTTGTAGCTCAGGGGTAGAGAGGAGTACCTGAGGATACTAGTATCTGAGTACCCAGATAGAATTCATAAAACAAGAGCACAGAAAATCTGAAGCCTGAGATATTATCCCCCACACCTCAGGACTAGGGTCTGACTCTAACATAAAGTTAACAGACAAAATATAAGCCACTAAAGAATGAGTAAGCAGGAGAAAAAGAACCTAACCATAGATAGCTACTATGGTGATAGAGAAGATCAGGGTTCAAACTCAGAAGATAGTGAAGTCAAAACAGTTACTTCTAAAGCTTCAAAGAAAAATGTAAAACGGTCACAAGTTCAAAGAGAGTCCTTGGAAGAGCTTTAAAAGGACCTTACAAATCAAACAAGAGAGGAGGAGGAAACATTAGGGGAAAAAATAAGAGTAATGCAAGAAAATCAAGAAAATTATGAAAAGAAAGTCAACTAATTGGAAAAAGATCCAAAAACTTAATGCAGAAAATAACTCCTTAAAAATTAGAATGGGGAGGTAGCTAGGTGGCACAATGAGCAGTGGCCCTGAAGTCAGGAGGACCTGCATTGAAATCCGGCCTCAGACACTTTACACTTAGTTGTGTGTGATCTTGGGTAAGTCACTTAACCCCAATTGTCTTGCCTTCTCCTCTCAAAAAAAAAAAAAGAAGAGAAAAAAATTAGAATTAGGCAAGGGGAAGCTAATGACTTCATAAGATACCAAGAAATAATAAAACAAAATAAAAAGAATGAGAAAAATAGAACAAAATAGAAAAACAACTGACCTGGAGAACAAATCAAGGAGAGGCAAAAGAGACAACATAAGAATTGTTGGACTACTTGAAAGTTATGATTTTTTAAAAAAAAGTCTAGATATTATATTTCAAGAAATTAATAAGAAAAACTGCCCCAAAGTTTTAGAGCTAAAGGATAAAACAGAAATGGAAAAAATTACATCAATCACCACCTGAAAGAGATCCCAAGATAAAAACTCACAGGAACATTATAGCAAAGTTTCAAAGCTTCCAGGTCAAGAAGAAAATACTACATGCAACTAGAAAAAAAGGATACCACAAGATTCAGCAGCTTCTACATTAAAAGATCAAAGGGCATGGAACAATATATTCCAAACAGCAAAGGAGCTGGGCTACCAAGACTAACTTACCTAGCAAATCTGTCTGTGTTCTTGCATGAAAAAAAGTGGATATTTAATGAATTAAAGAACTTTTGGGTATTTCTGAGGAAAAGACCAGAACTGAATGGAAAATTGACCTACATGAATCAGGAGAAACATAAGAAGGTAAACATGAAAGACTAATTATAAGGGATTTAATACAGTCAAACTATTTACTTCTTACATGGGAAAATGTTATCTGTAACTCTTAAGAATGTTATCACTACCAGGGTAGTTGGAAAGAGCATATATAGATAGAGGGCTTGGGGTTGAATGTGATGGGATGATCCTAAAAAATACAACTGGGTAAGGAGAAGTAAAATGGAGCATTTACCTCATATGAATAAGGTATCAATGGAAGAACTGTTACAGTGGAGGGCAGGAGAAGGTGGAGCACTGGTAGTGCTAGAACCTCATTCTGTTCAGAACTGGTTTAAAAAGGGAATAACATATACATCTAGAAGGGTATATATAATAGTCTTCTTGACCTATTGAGAAATAGGAGGGTGAGAGGATAGGATAAAGGAGGGACTCTTAGAAGGGTCTGTAGATCAAGAAATAGGAAGGTAAGGGGAAAAGATAAAGGACAGATTCTTAGAAGGGGTGAGGATTAGGAAGGCAGTGGTCAGAAGTAAATTGAACATCTGAGGAGGGATAGGAGAGGGAAGGAGAGGTGGGAGAAGGATAATCAATGTAGAAAAAAGGATGGAGGGAAATACACAACTAATAATTATAACTTTGAATGTGAATGGGATGAACTCACCCATAAAATGGAAATGGATAGCAGAATGGATAAAAAACCAGAATTAAAACAATATATTGTTTACAAGAAACACAGTTAAAAATGAGAGATACACACAGAGTAAAAATAAAAAGCTGGAATAGAATTTATTATGCTTCCGTTGACGCAAAATAAAAAAAAGCAGGGGATAGTAAGCATGATCTCACACAAACTTAAAGCTAAAAGAGATTTAATTGAAAGAGATAAAAAAGGAACTACATTATGTTAAAAGGTACCATAGATAATGAAGTAAAATCAATACTAAACCTATGTGCGCCAAGTGCTATAGCATCCACTTTTTAAAAAAAGTGAAATTAATAGACAGTAAGACTATAATAGTGGGGGATTTCAACCTTACCCTCTCAAACTCAATATATCTAACAAAAAAAATAAGAAAATCAAGGAAATGAATAAAATCTTAGATAAGCAAGATATGATAGATACTTGGAGAGAACTGAATGGAAATGGAAAGGAATATACCTTTTTCTCAATGGTACATAGTACCTTTACAAAAACTGACTACATATCAGGGCATAAAAACTTTATAGTCAAACGCAGAAAAGCAGAAATAGTAAACACATGCTTTTCAGATCATAATGCAATAAAAACTACATTTAATAAGGGACCATGGAAACACAGATTAAAAATGGAAGACTAAATAACCTAATCTGAAAGAATGAGTGAGTTAAAGAACAAGTCATAGAAGTAATAAATAATTTTATTAAAGAAAATGATAATAATGAAACAAAACACAAAAACTTATGGGACGCAGCAAAAGCAGGAATCAGAGGAAAATGTGTATCTCTAAATAATTATATCAATAAAATAGAGAAAGAATAGATCAATGAATTGGGCATTCAATTGGAAAACTAGAAAAAGAACAAAGTAGAAATCCCCAATTAAACACCAAATTGGAAATCCTGAAAATTAAAGGTGAGATTGATAAAACTGAAGGTAAGAAAACTATTAATTAATAAATAAAACTGGAAGTTGGTTTTATGAAAGATCTAACAAAATAGATGAACCACTTGTTAATAGGATACAAAAAGAGAAAAAAAACCAAATCCCCAGTATCAAAAATGAAAAGGGTGAATACATCACTAATGAAGATGAAATCAAAGCAATTATTAGGAGTTATTTGCCCAATTATACGCTAATGAATTTAACAAAGTGAAATGTAAGATTATTTCAAAAATGTAAAACGCCTAGATTAACATGAGGAAATAGAATATCTAAATAAATCTATTTATTAGATTAGAAAAAGAGATTGAACAGTCCATAAATGAGCTTCCTAACAAAAAAGCATCAGGATCAGATAAATCTCCAAGTGAATTCTACCAAATATTTAATGATCAACTAATTCCTATATTAAACAGATAAGCTAGATATGATAAATTACTTGAATAGGCAAAGGAGTCCTACCAAACTACTTTTATGAAACAAATATGTGCTGATAGCCAAACCAAGAAAAGCAAAAACAGAGGAAGAAAATTATAGACCAATTGGACCAGTGAATATGGATGCAAAAATCCTTAATAAAATACTAGCCAGGAGACTATAACAATATATCACAAAGATTATACATGATGACCAACTTGGATTTACACCGGAAATGCAGAGATGGTTTAACATAAGGAAAACTACTGACATAATTGATAATATCTATAACAAAAGTAACAAAAATCATGATTATATGTACAGATGCAGAAAAAGCTTTTGACAAAATAGAACACTAATTCCTAATAAAAATACTTGAAAACATAGGTATAAATGGGTTATGAATATATATATATATTATGAATAATATATACAAAATGGTAAGAAGTATCTATCTAAAACCATTAGCAAGCATTATCTGTAATAGAGATAAACTAGAAGCTCTCTCAGTAAGATCAGGAATGAAACATTATTTATTACTAATATTATCCAATATTGTATTAGATAATGGGAAGATAAAGATATTAAAGGACTCAGAATAGGCAATGAAGTAATCAAACTATCTCTTTTTGCAGATGATACGATAATATATTTTGAAAATCCTAGAGATTCAACTAAAAAACTAACTGAAACAATGAATAATTTTAGCAAAGTAGCAAGATATAAAATAAATCCACGTAAATCACCAGCATTTCTATATGACATTAACAAAACCCTTCAAGAAGTAATAGTAAAACATACCCCATTCAAAATAACTAGACTGCAAAAAATACCCAGCTATATACCTGCCAATACAAACCCAGTAACTATATGAACATAATTATAAAACTTTTATATGAATAAAGTCATTTAAATAATTGGAGAAATATTAATAATGGGTGGACAGAGCCAATATAATAAAAATGACAATTCTGTCTGAAGTAATATATGTATTCAATGTCATCCCAAATAATCAGAAAGTTATTTTATTGAGTTAGAAAAAAATAACAAAATTCATTTGGAAAAACAAAAGGTCAAGAATATCAAAGTTACTAATAAAAAAAAGGGAGGAGATTAAACATAATCAGATCTTAAACTATATTATAAGGTGATAATTTTCAAAACTCTGGTACTGGCTAAGAAATAGAAAAGTGGATCAGTGGAACAAAGTAGACACACAATACACAGTAATAAATAATCATAGTAACTTTGTTTGACAAATGTAAAGATTTAAGCTTTTGTGATAAAAATTCACTCATTTGTAAAAATTATTGGGAAAACTGGAAAGCAGTCTGGCAAAAACTAGGTATAGACTAATATTTTACACCATTTATCAAGATAAGATCAAAATGGATATTTGACCTAGATCTAAAAGCAGATATCACAGAAAACTAGAACGTTACCTATCAGACATATGGATAGAAGAATTTATGAATAAACAAGAGATAGAGAGCATTGTGAAATGTAAAATGGATAATTTGGATCACACTATATTAAAGTTTTCATACAAATAAAACTAATGTAGCCAAGATTAGAAGGAAAGTAGAAAACTAAGGGGAAATGTATAAACAGTTTCTTAGAAAAAAAGGTCTCATATCTCAAATATAAATCTCAAATTTTTAAGAACATGAGTCATTTCCCAATTCATAAATGGTCAAAGGATATGAACAGGCAGTTTTTGGAGGGAAAAAACCCCCAAAGATATATATTTTTACATGAAAAAATGCTCTAAATCATTATTGATTATAGATATGCAAATTAAAACACTTCGAGATATTGTCTCACACCAATCAGATTGGCTAAAATGATAGGAGAAAAGGACAAATATTGGAGGGGATGTGTAAACATTGTGACACTACTACACTGTTGGCGGACCTGTTAACTGATTCGAACATTTTGAAGAGCAATCTGGAATTATGCCCAAAGAGTTATAAAACTGTGTATACCCTTTGATCCAGCAGTACCACTATTAGGTCTGTTTCTGGGGATAAAGGAGAGGAACCTATATGTTCTAAAACTCCCATACAAGTTCTCTATGTGGTGGCAAAAAAATGGAAAATGAGGGGATGCCCATCAACTGGGGAGTAGTTAAGTTCTGGTATATGATTGAGATGGAAGAACAGATGAGCAGGTTGACTTTAGAAAAACATGGAAAGATGAAATGAAGAGTAAAATGACCAAAACCAAGAGAACGTTGTATATAGTAACAGCAATATGCTCAAAGAATAACTGGGACAAGTTATTCTGAAGATTATAAATATTCAAATGAACTACAAAGGACCTATAAAGATGCTATCCACCTCCAGAGAAGGAACAGATAAATAGAAGTATGCATAGTATGGTTTCATACATATAATACATATATGTGACATGTGTGCATATGTAATACACACACATATATAACCTATGTTAAATGGTGGGCTTCTCTAGTGCGGTGTGAGGAAGCAGGAAGGGAGACAGTTTGGAACTTAAAATGTAACACAAAAAATAAATTTAAAAAAGAAAATAAAAAAGTTGATGGCATATAGCAAGAAATGTTTTTTTAAAAAATACAAATGGAATTATAAATTTGGAAGATGTTAAAGGATATCATTCCTGATATTACTTAAATGAAACTAAATGAAACATGTAGTGATAGTTATTTTCTTATGATTAAAAAGTACTGCTAATTCTTACTGCATTTATATGAATGTTTAACGTTGTAGCCCTCAGTATTCAAACAATTTACTATATACAAAACCAAATATCGCAAAAGACTGGCCAAACTTTAGAAGGAAAAAATTTATACTTTTTGTTTGCTTACTAAACACATCTATCCTTATTTGACCATTGCTAAAGCCTTTTAAACATGGTTTTCTATTTGTTGCTGTTACTTACTTTAATTTGTTACAAAAAGCCTCCAAACGAGCTAACACCAAATGTTGAAAGCATGTGGTAATGGGAACATGATATATAATAATGACATAAAATTCATTTAAAGGTAATGTACTATATAGTTTTTTAAAAAGATTAAATTAAAAATTTTCAATAAGCACTTCTCACCTTTTCTTTCCATAAAAAGAAACAAACCTTTGAAAAAACATGCATAATCAAGCAAAACAAAGCTCCATGTTCTCAATGTAAAAAAGTATATCCCGTCCTGTATCTTAAGTCATCACCCCTCTGTCAAAAGGTGGGTATCATTATTCATCATCAGTCTTCAGGAATAGTGGCCAATCATTGCAGTGATCAAAGTTCTTAAGTCTTCAAAGTTGTTTTGTCTTTACAATATTATTATTGTATAAATTTTTCTCCTGATTCTGATCACTTCATTATGTATCAATTCAAGTCTTTCCATGTTTCTCTGGAGTCATCCTTTTTGTAATTGTTTATGGCATAAAGATGGCACATTATACTCATATAACGTAATTTGTTCAGTTATTCCCCAATTGATGGGCACTCCCTTAGTGGACAGTTCTTTGCCACTAAAACAAACTGCAATATTTTGCATACTTGGGGCCTTTTAATCTTTCTTTGATCTCTTTGGAGGTAGAGGTCTAGTATTGCCATCACTGTGTCAAAGGGCATGCATTTTAGTAACTTTTAGGAAATAGTTCCAAATTGCTTTCTAGAATGGCAAGATCAACTTGCAACTCTACCAACAGTGCACTGAATACTCCTGTTTTCCCATAATCTCTTGCAACACTTGTCATTTTCCTCTGTCAGCTTTACCAATCTGAGAATGTGAAGTGGAACCTGAATTACTCTACTTTGCATTTCTCTAATCATTGGCAATTTGGAGCAAAGTCAATCTGTACAGAGTCCATCAACTCTCTTTTAGGAAATGAGTACCATGTTTCACTATAATTCCTTTGGAATCTTGATTGGTTACTGCATCATTCAGTTTTCCATTCCCTCTTTATAAAGAGTATGGTCAGAGCCCAGCATGTTCAGCACCTGTGTTCTAGGTTTGACACAATCTGCTTGTTTTCCTGTTCCTCTTCTATCCCTCTCAGAACTTATCTCTTCTTTCTTTCCTTCTAAACCCCTCTATCTTAGTAGATACCTTTTATGAGCCCTGAAGATAGGGTTTGGGGATGACAAACATTATCTTTCTCCACTGTTTATACTTATTTAGTCCCTTATGATTGTTTATTCTTATTTTTTATGTTTCACTTGAGTTTTGCACTTGTCTTTCAAAGTTTCTATGCAGCTCTGGTCTTTTTTTTTTTTTAAATCAGGAATGTTTTCAAGTCCTCTATTTCATCAAAGATCTTTACCCCCTTGTAGGATTATCCTCAGCTTATTGCTTTACAGAACACTATAGTCCAGGCTCTCCATTTCTTCATATGATAGTTGCCAAATCTTGTGTGATCCTAACTGTGGCTCCTTGGTACTTGGATTCTTTCTGGCTGCTTGAAGTATTTTTCCTTGACCTGGAAGCTCTGGATTTTAGCTATAATGTTCCTGTAATTTTTTATTTTGGGTTTCTTTCAGGCCATCAATGTATTCTATTAAAGCTTTTTTTTTTGAGGGAGGGAGGGTCATGATTTTCAGATAGCTCAATGATTCTTAAATTACCTCTTTGAAGTTTTTCAGCTCAGTTGGTTTTTCATATAAGATACCTTATAGTTCGATTTTTCTGTAGTAGCTTTTTCACTGTTTAAATATTTTTTTTTGTCTCATGAAGTCACTAACTTCTATTTGTTTCATTCTAATTTTAATAGTCTGTTGCTTGGGTAAGGTTTGAATTCTCTTTTCACTTCTTTCTTCCACAACTCTCATTTCTCTTTCAGTTTTCTCTCTGGTGCTATCATGTTCTGCAAATGTTTCCACTAGTACTCTCATTTAACAAGTAACTTTTAGCTCTTAAAAAACAAATCTCTCTTGCATAATTTCTTTTAGTATTCTAACTGATGTTATGGCAAGTTGTGAATCTTTTTGAGGGCCTTGTCTGTAGGTGTTTTGGAATCATTTTCTTCTTCTGAGTTTGTGCCCTTAGGGCTCCCGTAACTGTAATAGCTCTGTATGGCAGGATTCTTTATTCATTTCTCCAGACTTTCTGCCCTTAGACTTTGTTAGGGCCAGACGCCACACACTTCTAGGTTGTGCTTGGTTCTTTTTAAATCTTGTCTCTTGATTTCTTGGAGTTATTTAGAGTAGTGTTATGACAGGAACTTAGGGACAGCTCAGGATGGAGTCTCGCTAGCTTTCAGTGTGTCTAAAATACCTGATTTAGAGCTACATTTTAGCACTGCTCTCCAGGTTTGGGTCTGAGCAATCCCACTGTGGGCTTCTGGTTGATCTACAGGTTCAAATAGTTTCCCTTAGGTCTGGGCTTCCTTCCCTGGAAGGGAAGTTTCGAACTTGGTTGGCGGCTGGATCCAAAACCCTGCTTCACTGCTGGGGTCAGAGCTATAGTTACTGCCTGCTCTGTATCTTGTTCCTCGGTACATAGTGAAGTGACTATATCTGCTCCTTGCCTTGGAATGGCGTCCTTAAGCATAGGTTCCCTGCTTAGCACCAGATCTGTGACCCAACAATGGATAGTAAACAACAGCTAATGGTTGGCACCTGCTTCCTCAAAATTGAGGTTTGCTCTGTAACAAATTTGGTATCTCCTCTTTCCCTGGTCCAAAGACTTGGTTCTCTTTCAGGTCCTGTCATTGGGTTCAGCTACACCTGGCTAGATCCCACACTCAGGGTCTGCAGACCTCATCTTATGATGACCTGAGTTGAAAAACTGACTCACAATTTTTTCTTGGTTTTCCTGAAAAGAAGCATTTCCTAGATCTTCATGGAATAATAGTAGCAAGAGAGCTTGGCTGCACTACTTCCTTTTCTACCATCTTGGGTGGTCTCTCCACACTCCAAAAAATTAAGTTTTAAAAGCAAAATACATTCATTGCCTTAAAATATTTTGGACTATGATTATATGTATTTCTGGTGTTAAAATGAGGAAACTAATGAAGCCTAGTTTATATGTCACTAAATTCTGTAGTGAAAAATCTCTTCATCTAAGACACTGATGACACAGTCCACAGTGTAAAGTGTCTTTGACAGTCCTTGCTTAGGGCTGGCTATATAAAATTTAAATACCTAATAAAACAATATGCAGGAACATCAAATTTTAAAACATCTAAGTAAAATTTATATGGTCAAGTGATCTTTAGAAAAAGCCAACAAAAGTAAATGTGTCATTTGAAGAAAAACACACTCAGACCATAAAATTGATTGGCTGTTGATACTATATTTAAGTAAATAAAGCCATTCACTCATGCATTTATTTAATGAATACATGGGTATCTTAAACCATCCCCATACAATAATGCATCATTTTTCCAAATAAAATCTTAATACAATGTCATTTTTTAAAAAATTGGTTTATTTTCCACTGCTGTTTTTTCCAGGGACTCATGATACACAGACTGATCAAAACAACACTCACAGACCTGATATGTCTGAGACCAAAACTAATCATTACAAAAAATTATTGGTGGAATAATAAAAGTAAGTGCTGAGCACAACCCTTCCATTTGCAATTCTTGGAATACCTTTCAATAAGAACCCTCTTTTTGGGTGAAAGGGATTACTTTTTCGAAGACCACAGTTTGTTTACAATCTACATCTATGCAGCCTACATTCTAGCTGAACTACCTGTCCCTTTACTAGGAGTATTCTTGTTTTTGTGCTTTGGCTCATGCTATTCCCTTTACCTGGAACACCCTTCCCTCCCCTCAATGTGCTCAATTCTTACCTATTCTTACCTTATAGGCTCAGCTCAAAAGTCATCTCTTTGAAGCATTCCCTGATTTACACCATTCCATTTTCCTTGGAAGAAGCTTCTGCCTCATCTTTATATGTATTTTTAACTATTTGCCCTGTATTCATTATTTATTTCTGGTCTTACCTGGTCTCACCTCCCTTACTAGAGTATTAAGTTCTGTGAGGGCAAGCATTCTATTTTATTCTTTTCTGTATTCCTTACACAGTTGGTGCTCAATAAATATTTGCTGAATGAATGAATCTTTACCAAGTTTGCAAAACCTCTGGAGATATGAGACAGAAAACTGCTTTTCTACTTGAAGATCATAAGAGTATCATTTACCATCATCACCCATATTATTTCTTTTTAAAAATAAGAATTTTTCTCATATGAACTATATGCACATACACACATTCTTCTCATAAAAACAAGTAAATTCACTAGCTTCCATAAAATATTGAGCAAAATTAGTTTTAGAAAAGATGATAGGAAATGAATACATTAATTTATTTCAGCTGCCCTTGTTTAGGTCCTGCATTAAAATGACAACTAAGTTTTATGGCTATCAGAGGTGGCTGGGTTTTAATGATTCAACTGCTAAAAATTTGCTTTAGACTTTATCCCAAAATAATCAGGTGATTTTCCCAGAGTAAACAGGGACCTGGGCAACTTGTATCCTGAAAATAATGTCGTTTCATTTTGCAGCTAAAAATATGATCCTAGGATCCTAAAAATACACAAGTTAAGTGCCCAATTTGCACAAAACAAAAGCCAAGACAAGAAAAATGACTTCTTCCACTCTTGCCCTTGCCCCCAAAATTATAACCAAAAGTCTCATCAGCAATAAAAACTATTCCATTTCTGAATTTTAAGGATGCAATACAGTAATATACAATGCAGATCGGGTTCCACCTAAAAATTCTCCCTTAGATGCTAGAGCAAACTATGGCTCATCTAGTCTTCTGTCAAAGTAACTTAGAAATTTCAGTATCTCTACATATTTATCATGGCCATGTACTAGTGCTCACTGAGGTAAATTTCCTCACTTAATTATAAATGTTAAAAGATAAAAGTACATTTTAGCAGCAGCCAAAAATTTATATATTTTTATGTATTTACAATATGGTACATATTTACATGCTTGTGTCAAACACTGAAATATGGAAACAGGAGGACACCTGCAGAGTCACTAACATTTGATGTCCCCAAAGCATTTTTTCTTGTGCAAATTGAGTAAGGTTTTTTCAACCTTCCTCAGAAAGTTAGAGGCAATCAACATTCCGAAGGCCACCATCCATTGTCAAAGCGCCAAATCTGAAACAGAAATATCAAAATTTAACTTATCATTAAAACATATCTGAGAAGAAAACAGCATATATTTCTGAAAAATTTTTTTAAAAAAACTAACTTTAAATATTCACTTATGTTTTATCCCAAATCATAGTCAGATATGATAGATATATAAAAAGAGATTAGATATGATAGATATATAAAAAGAGGTTAAAATCAATGAAGCTTTAATAATAGGTCCTCTGATATTGACAAGCAAGCTACCAACAAGCATAGGAGATTCTGCTCATTAGAAAATAGTAATTTTATTCCCTTGTTAATTAAAATTTATAAAACAACTTTATGTAAGTATCATTACCTCATATTTGTAAAATGCCATATTTTTTAAAAAGAAAATCTATTTTCTGTATTGCTTGTTCCACACCCCCTCCCCCCCAGAATGTATGGTTTTTTTTTAAAAGAATTCAAATTTAACTGGTAATTCAACACAATTTTGCTTGTCTGTCTGCTTCAAATTTCATTCTGGTCTTTTCTGCTTGGTTTAAAATGATTTAATAATACTCTTCTTTATCTTAAATTTTTGGGAGTATAACTATTTCCCCCCAACCCATTCCAACTACAAAAATAAAATGTTTCATTTTAACAAATAGTCAGTAAAAACACATTTACACATAGACTGAGAAAATTTATGTCTCATTCTGCATTTCTCATCCATCACTCCTGTACCAAGAAATTAATTCACTGTCAATTTTCGGGAGTTGTAATTGTTCTTTCCTTTGACCATAATTCTTATCTTTATGAAACTTATTTTTCTTTATGGTGTTGTAATCATTGAATAAATTATTCTCTTGATTCTGCTCAGTTCCACTCCTAATGAGTCCTTACAAATCCTCTGATTTCTCTGAATCCATCTTTTTTTCTAGATGCCATAATACTCTTAAAAACTTTTTTATTTAATTTCTTCTATGAACAAGTATTATTTTTTCTCTCCTTCCCATCTACTCCCCTAATCCCTGAAAAAAAAGACCAAATTCTTAAACAGACACAATTGACAAAGATACTTTAAAAAAAAGAGAAAAAAATATATGCAGTCAATCAAAACAGATGCTTGTGTTGGTCTTGTCCAAAAATAGAGGTCTCATTCTGTATCTTGAGCCCCCTTTTATCAGGGGCTGGGCAGCACATTTACTCATTGAGCCTATGGAATGTATACTGATCATTAACTTGATTAGAGTTCTTATGTCTTACCAGGTGACTTGTTGTCTAAATTGGTCTCTTGGTTTCACTCATTTTACTCCATTAATTCATACAAGTTTCTAGGGATCCTCTGAAACTATCCCTTTAGTAATTTTCTTATGGCACAGTAATATTCCATTAATATATTTCTTAAATATACCATATATCATAACTTGTTTGGCCATTTTCCCCAAATGATGAGGATTCCCTTTGTTTACAATTCTTTGCTACAATGAAAAGTGTTGTTATAAATGTTTTGTACACGAGTTCTTTCTTTGACTTCTGTGCAAAAGCCTAGTAATGTTATCACGGGTCAAAAAGTATTTCTAAACTGTTTTCCAAAATGGCTTGACCATGTCAGTTTCACCAACAGTGAAAAATGCCTCTCCAACAACCATTTTCATTTTTGGTCATGTTTGCCAATCTGATATATAGGAGGTAAAACTTTAGAGTTGTTTTAATTTGTACTTTTCTTATCATTAATGATCTGGAGCATTTTTCCATACAGTTGTTGACAGTATGCATTTCTTCCCTTGAAAACTACCTTTTTATATCCTTTAAGAACTTCTCTTGTGGTCAGGGGGACAAGAGAAAGCTTTTGACCTTAATTATTTATGTCAACTCCTTATATATCTTGGATAGTAAACTTATCACAGAAATCTGCTTGCAAAGGTTTTTCCCTAGTTACTTTTCTAATTTCAACTACATTGGTTTTTGTCTATGGAAAAGTATTTCAGTTTTATGCAATCAAAATCGTCCATGTTACCTCCTTTAATCCTCTGTAGCCCTTGTTTGGTCAAGAATCCTATAGCTATAAAAGGTATGCTCTTCACTGATCTCTCATTTGTTTATGATATGACTTTTTATACCTAGGTCATATAGCCTAAATTTTAATCTTTTTGTGATATATGGTATGAATAGTTGGCCTAAATCCAATTTCTGCCAGAAAGCTTTCCAGCTTTCTCAGCAGTTGTTGTTTAATCAGTGAATCCTTTACGTGAGTAAGTGGAGTCCTTAGAGTTTATTAAACATTATGCAACTGTGCAGTAGCCACTGAACTTTCCTAGGTTTTATTAAGTATCAAGTAGAAAAGTTTTTATGAAGTATCAAAGTTTTTTGATGATTATTTCCTTGCAATACTGTTTGAGATTTGGCACTGCTAGGCCACTTCTAGGCCATTTTTTTTTTTGCATTTTTTTGGGAGGGTGAAGGCAGGGCAACTGGGGTTAAATGGCTTGCCCAAGATCACATGGCTAGTAAGTGTTAAGTGTTAAGTGTCTGAGGTTGGATTTGAACTCAGGTCCTCCTGATTCCAGAGCCGATGCTCTATTGACTGTGCCACCTAGCCGCCCCCTTGCCCATTCTTTTCAAGAATGTTCTTAGACTTCTTGACCTTTTATTCTTCCAGATTTTTTTCCTAATTCTATAAAGCAATCCTTTATTTTTATGGGCACTGCACTGCATCTGTAATTAAGATAGTATTGTCATTTTTATAATGTTGACATTGCCCAACTGTGATCATTTACTTCATATTTCTCCAATCACTTGCCTCTGGACTGTTTTGCAGTTGTATTTGCGTAATTCCTGTATCTTAGAAGCTAGATTCCTAGATTTTTTGTATTTAATATTATCTTCTGTGTGAATATTTTTATTCTTTTGCACAGATATGCATTAGATATTCTGGCCTATAGTTTTCTTTCTATGCTTCATTGCTCTCTAGTTTAAGCATCGGGCTCATATTTTTCTCATAAAAGGTTTTTGGTGGGCTCTCATTTTTCTCTACTTTTGTAATCAATTGACATAATCCTGGTATTTATTAATCTCTGAATATCTGAAAGAATTAACTTGTAAATAGATTTGCTCCCAGAGTTGCTTTCTTTGAGAGCTCTTTCCATAACATGTTCAATTTCTAAGATTGGGTTATTTTTATACTCTTAATCTGGGAACTTAATGTTTTTGTAAACATTCATCCATTTATCAGTTTTCATAACTGGGCAAAACAATTTCTAAGAATACCTACTTTATTTATTGTAAATTATCTTTTTTCACTTTTGATACTGATAATTTGGTTTGTTTCTATTTTCTGGATCAGATTAGCTAAGAATTTATCTTTTTTCTTCAAATAACCAGTTTAATCAATTCAATTTTTTTTGGTTTTAAAAATTTCAACTTTTAAAAAATTTTCTTAATTTTTATTTTATTGAGCTAATAACATATGTTCAATTCACTGATCTGGTCTGTATTCTCTTAGAAATGAAAATGTTTATAGAGACAGAAATATCTTCCCAAAGAACTACTTTAGCTGAATCACAGAAGTTTGGGTTATGTCATCTTACTAGTTTAATTTTCCTTGAAGAAATTACCTATTGTTTGCATGATTTGTTCTTTGATCCACTAATTCTTTAGGATTAAATGATCTGTTCTCCACTTGACTCCTTTCTTCAAAGGCTCCTTATTAATTATAATTTTTATAACACTGTGATAAGGGATAAGTTTAATATTCATGCTTTCCTACATTTTTTATGAGATTTTAATTCCCTATAGGACATGATCAACTTTTGTAAAAGTATCATCTACAGCAAAGAAATATGTATATTCCTTTCTATTAATATTCAATGACTGATCGATAGCAAACATTTATATAGCACTTTAAAGTTTACAGAACACTTTACATACATTATTGTATTTGTTACTCACAACGATCCTAAGAAGTACTATTACCTTTACCGATGAGGAAACAGACTCAGAGGCTGAGACTTGCTCAGACATACAGCTAATGCCTGAAGAGGGCGTTTAACTCAGATCTTCTTGACTACAAGCCTGATATTTTACCACAGAGATACACACAGACACATACATATGTGCATCTCCATATACACACGTGTATGTGCACGTACATATATATTTCTAACTTCTTTATCTTTTCGTTATATTTGTCTAACTTAAAAGGGACATATTGAGTTTTTTATATTATCCTATTTTTTTTCTGGCTACTTTTCCCAGTAATTCAATTAACTTTTCCTTCAAGTACTTAGATGCAATGACATTTTGTGTATATGTAACTTCTGAGAAGCAGAAAACTGCACTAAGCCTTTGGGGGATACTTTGTACATTAAGTATTGATTTCACTATCTATGGTACCTTTACACATAACACTGTTTCCTTCCTTATTAATTTTCTATCTTGTCTGAGATAAAGATTTCTAGCCCTTTTTAAAAAAAACTTCACCTGAAGTGTAATAAATTCTATTCCAATCCCTTATTTTAATCAACTATGAATTTTTATGTCTCAAGTATGTTTTTTATAAACAACACTTGGCTGGATTTTGCTTTCTAATACATTCCGACATCCTCTATTTTATGGATAAATTCATCACATTCATTGGTTCATAAGTTCATCACACTCATCACATTTTTGGTTGACTTAATTGTGTTATTTCTCTCCATCATAATCTCTTACACATTTTCCCTCTACTTTTATGTTTACCTTCTATACAAAGAAGAGAATGAAGAAATAGAATACAAGAAATCTGTAAGTGAAGAGAGCTGTTCCTTCTTTGCTTCTCTCCTTTTTTTTTGGAGGGGGGAAGATAAGGCAATTGAGATTAAGTGACCTGTCCAAGGTCACACAGCTAGTAAGTGTGTCAAGTGTCTGAGGCCAAATTTTAACTCAGGTCCTCCTGACTCCAGGGTCAGTGCTCTATATACTGTGCCACGTAGTTGCCCCTTCTCCTCTCTTCTTAAGGCCAGACCCCAACTCTCTAATTCTGATGTGTTGTTCTTAATCATCCTTTATGATCAACCCTGTGAAGCTTCCTTTTTGTTCAACCCTTCTGAATTTCCTTATAGCTGTTGAAGACTCCACTCTCCTTATCACCTGGGCTCCATTTTACCTTCGAAATATCTCTTGGATAAACCCCCTTTCTCTCTTCTGACAGCACTATCACCTCACTCCTAGAGGACTGCAATAGCTTGCTGGTTGATCTCCTTGCCTCAAGTCACTCCCCACTCCGGTATATTCTCCACTGGGCTATCAAAAGAGATCATCCTAATGTAGAGGTCTGACCATATTACTCCTCCTTCCCTCTCAATCAATACATAACAGTGGCTTCCTATTCCTTCCAGGATCAAAAACAAATCTTCTATTTGGCTTTTAAAGTCCTTCATAATCTGGTCCCTTACTATTTCTTTCTAATCTTTTTACATCCCACTCCACATACTGTACAGTTCAGTGACACTGGCTCCTTCTGCCATTTCTTGCACAATACACTCCTCACTCCTCCTCCTGACTCCATGACTTGGCAGTCTTTGTTCCTAATGCCTAGAATCCTCTTCCTCCTCTTCTCCACCTCTTGGCTTTCTGAGTCTCAGCTAAAATCTCACTTGCAAGAAGCCTTTCCTGGGCCTTTCCCTCCATTGATTATTTCCCACGTATCCTGCTT
This sequence comes from Pseudochirops cupreus, assembly GCA_028627135.1. Classification (NCBI taxonomy): domain Eukaryota; kingdom Metazoa; phylum Chordata; class Mammalia; order Diprotodontia; family Pseudocheiridae; genus Pseudochirops; species Pseudochirops cupreus. Next base: position 374,225,441 of record CM053581.1, read on the forward strand.
AATACACTGTTTGTACACAGTGGTTTGCATGTTCCCTCTCTAATCAGATTGTGAACTCCCTGAGGGCAGGGGCTGTTTTTTTGCCTTTCTCTGTATCCCCAGCACTTATAATGCTCGACACATAGTAAATGCTTAATAAATGTTTGTTGACTGAAGTCTGTTGGGCTTGTGACCATTTGCTCCCCAAAACTATTTTTCCTCTTCTATTCTCCACTACTCTTTCTTTGTCTCTCTTCCTGTATCCCAGTTGAGCTGGTGTGTTTTGACACTAAATTCTGTACGATTCCATTTCTGTGTCCAATCCTTTTTCTGTCAGGTTCAAACGAGAGTAGTGCTGTGAGATCCCTGCTCTCCCTCCCTACTTACTCCTGGGTTACTATACTCATCTTTTCACATACATCATTTATGTGAAACAGCAAGTTCCTTTGTTCTTCCCTAGTGCAACTGTGCACCCAGGCCCTATGTCTGCCTTCTTTAACTCCTGTGGTGACCCTCAAAGACATTAGGATTCTAAATGGACACCTTTCTCTTTTCTTCCTCATAGAACCTAAGAATTTCACTGTCATTTAGTCCCTCCTGACTGCTCAAATCAGGAGGCGCTGTACATTCCTTCCTAGGTTCTTCCTGACTCCTGTGTTCTGATTTCAAAGTTTCTACTCTGATTTTTTACCCAGAGAGACCAAAAGTCCTCTTTATCTATTAAGTGTCCATTCTCCCCCGTTAGGTGTATGCTCAATTTTTAAAATATGTTATTAATGATTTGAAGCCTTTAGCTTTTGCCTTTCAGAATACTGATTCCAAGATTTTCCTCTCCTTTTCTGTAGCTGTCTCATAGGTCTGTGATCCTGACTGTGGTCCCTCACTACTCGATCACTTTCTGGACGCTTTCATGTATTTTTTCTTTGACTTGGAAGTTCTGGATTTTGCCTGTGATACTTCTGGGTATTTTCCATTTGGAACTTCTTCTCAGAAGGTGAGTTCTATTTTCTCTTCTCCTCTGGTTCTAAATTTGCTTCTAAAATCTGGGCAGTTTCCTTTTATTAATTTTTTAATTCTTTTATTATATTCTTTTATTAATTTTTGAAATATGGTATCCATTTATGTGGTTATGTTTTGAAGGAGTCTGACGTTCTTAAATTATTTGATATCCCTAGTGAGGACCCTTTACCTGCAACTGGCAGGTTTCTAGATAACTTTTAGTGCAATTCAGGACTAAATGGAGGCACTTACTTCTATTTTCTTTATTAGTCTGTCTGGGGTTTTAAGATATTTGCCTGGATTTATGTGGGAAAACTGGATTTCTCTATAACCTCTCATATTACAATCATAACCAGAAGTAATTTCCTTCAAATTATTCAAAATATTTTCACATGTTATTATTTTGGGGGGGGAGGCAAGTGGGGCTAAGTGACTTGCCCAGGGTCACACAGCTACTATCTGAGGTCACATTTGAACTCAGGTCCTCCTGACACCAGGTTTGGTGCTCTATCCATTGCCTCACCTAGCTGCCCCCATCTACATTATTTAATTCTGTCTTCACAATGACCCAGCGATTAATACTACTGTGCCCTTTCACCTGTAGGAAATCCAGAAAGATTCACCACAATATAAACCCGGAAGAGAAATAAGAAATGAGCTTGTTCAACTCTTTAATCTTTTAAATGATGAAGCTGAGGCCTTGAGATGTTAAACGACTTGTCCAAGGTCACACACCAGTCCTCTCTGTCTAAATCTCTTTCCACTATACTAGAGTCTAAATTTTGGAGCTACAAAATAAACTCAGGATTTAACTAAGGCAAGCCTTATGTTTACAGAGGTATTCAATAAACTTCTACATACAGCTAACAAGTTTGGTTTAACTTACTAAGTTGGTCTCTTTGAAACGCCAATCTTATAATGTCCTCCCCCGGCCTTTCATAACTGGATAAATACAGACCTTGAAGCACCAACAAGTATGTGTGCCGAAGCTACAGGGAGGATCACTCTGATACAGGAATCAAATGTTGTATAACAGTCTTGGACTCAGAAGACCTGAATGTGAATTCCAACTAAATGACCTACTAGTTCCATGACCAAGTTTTCTCATTTGTTATTATTACAGAGACAACCACTACTCGCATACTGACCAGCAGTAACAGGCACTCAATAAGTCCTTGTGGAAATGGACTCAAGAGGGGCCAGGCACAATCAGAACAACTCCCGTTTATGAGAACCCTGTAACGCTTGGCGAGCCCTCCGTCATGCTGTGAAGTGAACGCGCCCTGGGCAGAGGACGGGCTCAGCTCGCTGGCTCTGCCAGCTCTGCACTGCACTCAGCAGCTGGGGCTGTCTATACTTGAAGGTGCACAGGCAGCTGGCTTACTAAGTAATTGTGTCTGCACTATACTCTAACACCCAAGGACTCCACAACAGCACCTGACAAGTAACTCTGATTTCAGAAAAAGCAAAATGACTGCTGAAATGAGCAATTTTTGCATACAATGTGAAGATGGTTTTGAATCAACTTGCTATTGATTCAAAGAGACCTAATATCAACAAATAATTACATAATATGGAATCCACTGTAAAATTATTTATAACATGATTTCCCTCACAGTAACCATAAGAAGTTGAGAGATATTACAATCTCTTAAGATGAATAATGAGCAACAAAAAAGGTTCAACAAGTTAACAGATCAAGTTAGAGAAAAACCTAAAGTAGACTGTACCCACATATCCCCCATTACTGCCTAGCCTTAGCCAATGACCCAGGAAAATGAAAGTCTGTGCCTATTTTTAATTTAGGAGATATTTACTGTGGGATGGGGGTGGAGAAGAACCTCACCTCTCTAAAATATGATTGTTTTCGGCAAGCTCTTTAACAACACCTTCCATCTCTTCCTTCAATTTCTTCATGCTATAAAACAAAAACCAACAAGGACTTCTCAGAATTACCTTTATAACATGAAATTCTCATCTGCAGATTTAATTAATGTGCAAATAATGTTGGACATAATTGTCAGGCAATTTTGTACTTTGTCGTCCTAGAATTATTTACTACTGTCAAATACTGAAGAGCTAAAAATGGTGACAAACTGAAAATTAATCACTCAACTGTGAACTTTTTAAATTTTTTTTTTCTTTTTGGAGGGCAACTGGGGTTAAGTGACTTGCCCGAGGTCACAAAGCTAGTAAGTGTGTTAAGTGTCTGAGGTCAGATTTGAACTCAGGTCCTCCTGACTCCAGGGCCAGAGCTCTATTCACTGAGCCACTTAACTGTCCCTTCAACTGTGAACTTCTTACCCAAGAGTCATTTCCACTAGTGTGTTGGAGCTTGGATAAATGGGAGCCATGGTATGTTTTATTCCACTGGAAGCTGCAAACAATTTCTGAGGCAAAGTTTCCTGTAACTGAAAGATAGAAAAGGTATATATGAATCTCAAAACAAAGAGCAACAAATTTTCTACCACAGAGCTCATGCTTATACTTTCTAATAAAACTACTGATTTACATTTGGAATCAGAACTGCTAGTGCGACTACATTTATGACTTCTACAAAAATCTCCTAACAATTTTAAGCTGGTAGCTATATGAAATATAGAGGTGAATGTTTCCAACCAAGAGATTTTAATTATACAAATGTTTTTCTTCTTTGCAACCCCAGTTCCTTAAACATTGTAAATAGTTATTTTTTTAATAGTTCATTATTTTTAAATGGGATGGAACACCTGGATATTTTGAAACGTGGTTGTATATGTCAGTGTTCTTTTTATTCCTAGAGTGCTATTCGAGCCAGTGAACATCACTATATGCCTATTTTCACAAAGTACTGAGTTCAAGACTGGAAACAGCATAACATTTACATGAACAGTATTTGTCAGGATGGAGCTCACCACTTATAGGAAGGCACATTTTCAGATCACTATGTCTAGGGGAAGGGAGGACATTGTGGGCATTAGGAGGAGTCAGAAAAGGCAGGATCATGTCGAATGTGTGCAGGGGACAAAGACTTCTCTAGTTTGGCTGGATCACACAGTTCAAGGAGAGGAATAATAAAAGCACAGCTGGAAAGGTGAGGAGGTAACAAAACTATGGAGAGCTTCTAATAGTAATACAAAAAAACCCGGGAATTTTATAAATATAAAGGAATCATTAGTGCTTTCTAGACACAGGCTTGACACAATCATGAGTGTCATCAAGAAGGCTGATCTGGAAAGACCAAGAAGGGTGGACTGCATGAAGGAGACAATGGAGGCAGGAAGATTTATTCGGAGGTTACTGCAATAGCATAGGCAGTGATTTTAGAAGAGAACCATCAAATTGCAGAGTTAGACAGTGACCTTCAAGATTATCTAGGCCAACTTCTCTCCGCAGTATGAATATAACACCTTCAAAACAAGCAGTTTCTGTGAAAGACTTCGGCGCTCACATAGAGGGGCAGCTCATTTTATTTTAAAAATGTCAGCTCCTATTTTTATTCATCCTATATTCTAACTAATAGCGATATATACCAGGCAAGTTTAAAGCCACACCAAGACTTGTGGGACGCCCTGTGTATGTTTAGGTGTTTGTGGTTATCAATGAGAAATGCACTTTCCCCTGGGTGTAGGGCTCCTGCACACCTCCACACCAGGTATCCTCCCTCCCTAACCCCCCTTCCCTTTTCAATGTGTTGTTTTCATCATTAGATTGTGAGCTGCCTGAGGGAAGGGACTGTGTTTTGTCTCTTTTTGGAATCCGAGTGCCTGTCACACAGGAGGTGCTTAATAATTTACCGACTGACTGAGAAATTAGATTGAGTTGGGTATAACCTGTGCTGTCTCTCCTACTAATTATTAAGATGAATATTCTCAAATATTGTTTATCCTAATTTAATATCAGTGGTCTTCAAGGGGGAAAAGGCATTTTTTTCCCAATCAGAAAGGCTCTGGTACCTCATTAGTATAGTCCTGGTACTTTGATACTTCTTCCTCCATATCGAAACACTGATTAGTTAGAGATGACAACTGTTTCCTTAGGTGAAGCATCTTTCTGAAAATGAAATGAATTCACTTAAAATAAGCAAGTTACTAAAACAGATACCAGTTCTTATTAAGTAAAAGTAAAATTATAAATTATAAAAATCAAAAAAGGAGTGTTTTACCTCATCCACTCTTCTGCCTTGTCCAAAAATGTCTCATATTTTTCAACACACTCATCAGTAAAGTGGCTCATAGCTTTTGTTGCATAAAAATACAGTTTCTGCCTGTAATTTAAAAATAACCAATGGAACTGTCTCCCACAAATTTCTTACCTTAAAAGTTTATCAATTATATAACGCAAAAGAGTAAAATTACCAAAGGGGGGAAGGAATCTTTTCATCACTCTCAAAATGAAGAAATGTACGTTTCCATCAGCAAACCCTATATATATTACACATTCCAACCTAATTTTAGCATGATTTTTGTTTCTGAAAGCTTTTATATAGTAAGAGTGGAACTTAAATAGGAGGCAGAAAGAAGATTGGGTTGTTTCTGGCAAACTACAAAAAGGCTTTCAATGATCTCAATCTGTTACCTATTGCCTGAGTCGATCTTTTTTAACACTGATGTTCTCCTGGTGAAGATCTGGCTGCCAATTACATTATAACTCCATAACTTGAAAAAAAAAATCCCGCCTTTGACCCAGCAATACCGCTTCTAAGGCTCTATCAGGGGAAAAGGACCCAAGTGTACAAAAATATTTATAGCAGCTCTTTTTGCGGTGGCCAAGAACTGGAAATTGAGGGGATGCCCATCAATTGGAGAATGGCTGAACAAGTTGCGGTATATGAATGTAATGGAATACTACTGTGCTATAAGAAATGATGAGTAGACAGACTTCAGAAAACCTGGGAAAGACTTATATGAACTGATGCTGAGTGAAGTGAGCAGAACCAGGAGAACACTGTACACAGTAACAGCCACAGTGTGCAATGACTGATTTTGATAGACTCAGCCCTTCTCAGCAATGCAAGGACCCTAAAACAATTCCAAAGGACTCACAATGGTAAATGCCATCTACATTCAGAGGAAGACCATGGAGTCAGAATGCAGGCCAAAGCAGACTATTTTCTTTTCTGTTTCATTCTGTTTTTCCTTTCTCATGGTGTCTCCCATCAGTTATAATTCTTCTACACAACGTGACTAATGTGAAAATGTGTTTGATGGCAATGTATATGTAAAGCCTATATCAAGATTGCATGCCCTCTTGGGGAAGGAGGGGAAGAAAATTTAAAACTTGTGGAAATGAATGTTGAAAACTTTTTTAAAAATAAATTTTAAAAAATTCCAAAGGACATGAAGGGCACTGGCAAGATGCCTGGTAGGTAGGGTAGCATCTTACCAATGATGACTAGTATACAAGAAGTGACAAAAAAGATATACAGGGCATATACAATTGGAAAAAGCAAGGAAGTCAAGTAATGAATGGGAGAAAAAACAGACTGACAATCAAAGTACATAGGCCAATCTGGAACACAGAACGTGTGAAGAAGAATAACACTGGGGAAGTGGGTAGGAGTCATACTGAGGGAAGGCTTTCAATGTCAGGCTGAGGAGTTGGTATTTTATTTGGACAAGAGGGAGCCATTAAAGATTTATGAGTAGAGAAGTGAAATAGTCAATTCATTTTGTTTGAAATATCAATTTATAGCAGCTGTGTGGATGACGGACTGGAGAGTGATATGGATATGGGATAAACTTCGGCTACCTGCCTTGGTCTGAACGAGGATCCAAGGAGCAGAAAAATATTCTCTTTTTGAGTCACTTACTCTCTGGAAGTGACATTTTTTTAAAAAAGCGCGTGACTCAGTATATTGGTAATGGAATTTGGAGATGCCCCTGTATTGGCTTGGTTTTGGGTTGAGTGTTAAAACCCAGAGCTTGTGAATCCCACTTGTGGGATGGACTTGTTGACGTGAAGAGAGAGAGCTGAACTGGGAGGAGCCATGAATTGTGAGAGAGGCCCAAGCCTAGAGAAGGCCAGAAGGACTTTGGGAGAGCAGTATCCAGTATGGTAGAGCTTGAGTTGGTGAGAGAAAAAGAGCTGAGAGCCCATTGGAACTGCCCAGGACTTTTGAGAACTGCCACCCGGAACTGCCAAGGACTGAGGAGGCATGGCTGTGATGCCGGTATTTTGTCTGTCTGTTTTGATGTTGTTTTGC
>CM053581.1:374232702-374291360 GCA_028627135.1 Pseudochirops cupreus
AGAAATCCTGGAAGAGGGCCTTACTGATGTTTTCAGGGGTTCTGGGACTGTTCTACAGGCAGAGAGTGACTTGATGAGGACACTGGCTATGGCTTTGTTGAACCTTGTCTCCCCAGGAATTAAGATTGCTGAGGGCTTACCTCGAGTGAAGATGAAAGAAGGCCCTTTCCTTGGGTATTCAATGCTGAGCTTAACCTTGTTAACTTAAGGGAGGACGGCCTTTTGTGTTCTCCTGCCCCTTTAGAGATTCAGGGGTGGGAAGCCTTTGAGTGATTGACCAAATGAATGTACTTTGTTTGTGGTTGGAGACTAATCTTCATTTGAGAAGAGACTTTTGACTGACTAAATGAATGTACTGTCTGGGGTGGAGTAGTAACTACCTGGATTGAATTGAGAACTCGCTTGCCAAAGGAACAAGTTATACTGTATTTTGACTTTCTCTGTTCCATGAATGTTTGCTGAATAAATGGGGTTTACTATGCTGGTAATCCAAACCTTGGAAGTTGCCTTTGCTTGGCATTACACTCAGCCAAAATAAAAGGAATGTAGTTCGACATGAGATTTTACACTAGTTATACTAGAAAGCAAAAGTCCATGCTAATAATACTTGAAGCTGCTAGGAGGTGAAGGGTGAAGGAATGTTGTTCACTATTCACTATGATTTGGTGAACAGCAATAAGAGAAGTCATAAAAAAGGAGAATGGGGAGTAGAGCCATGAAGTTTTCTTTCTGCCATTATTTCAGTGGTGAACGTATCATTCAATATAATTCAAAGTTTCCCTTCCACTTCATCATTCTGTTCCAGGAATGTCATGGGCATTAATGTACTATATATAGATACTAAGCAGCCTTGTTAAGTCAAGGTTAAACTGTTTCTATGAAAAATCACAGTAGCAGGATAAGCAAAATAGCAACAAGAAGTAATCTGATGACTAAAAATGTAATTTAGGCACTTACTTGTCAAATTTGTGAATCTGTTCTTCATTGTAAGCTAGTCCTAGAAATAAGAGTTTATTACATTAATTCTATTCATTAGAATCTCAAATTGTTACTACTTATTCTTCTGAGATCAGTAGTTCAAAAAGCCTAACAACTTAAAATTTTCAAGTTATCTTAAAAATAAAGTATTTCCTTTAAGCCACTATTACTATTCAGAGTCACATCTCTTAAAATAACAATCGCTATAATCAATTCAAACTGACTCACCAAATAAAATAAATTAAAATTTACTTACTACGTTCTGCTTTGTCTTTTTTGAACTGATAGTAAATCTCTGTAATGCAATTTAGCAGGACTTGCAGTTTTTCTACACTATTCAGAAAAAAAGAGATTGAGAGTTCCGCTGTGGTCAGTGTGGCAAGAGGCAGGTAACAGTGAGGAGCTGAGCAAACAAAGCTCTGACTTACTTCCGGTCTCTTGGATGCGTCCCTTCCTGGTTTGTCCAGGTATCTGCCAATAGTCCTCCAGGATATAACTTGCTTTTGATATCCTGAAGACTGGTTTCTATTGTTCCCTGGGAGCTGGAAAGCTAGAGGAGAGTAACAGGTTTGGGATTAGAGTGACAAAAATCAAAATGATGATGATCCTGTTGGGGACAATATCTGTGTATTATTCTATTCTTGCTCAGCAGACTTCAAGTCAGTCATGTAAGCACAGTGGATAGGCAAGGACAAATTCTTATTTTCTTAAGATTCTTCACTGCTTCAGTTTAAACTTTTACAGATGAGGAAACTGAGGAAGTTAAGAGAATAATGGATGGAATCAAGGTAGTTATACACACAGTACAGAATGAGCAGTAAGAAGGCTAAAATGGGAGCCAGAAGGCAGGGTTGACGACATAAGGCAAGTTACTTCTCCTCTCTGTCTCTGGGTTTCCTTGACTACAAAGTCTGGCTGGCTATACAACCTCTGAGATTACTACCAGTTCTAATTCCGTGACCCGTTAGTCTGCCAGCAGGCCTGCACCACTAACACAACCACAGGATCATCTATGTGCCATGATGAGGCATTAGATGAGAACCTTAGATTAATTTCTTATTTATTATCTATCCTGTTACTCATTTCTCAATAATTTCAAGAAGTATGTTAGCCTGCATTTGTAAACTTGGTTTGTTCGGTTTTTTAATCAGAAAGGCCAAAACAAGGGAACACTATGGAAAGCACAAATGGACCAGTGATTTGGTATTAGGCAAGTCACTGCCTGTCTGAGACTCAGTTCCCCCCCCCCCTTTTTTTTTTTGGTAAAATGAGGGAGTTAGTTTAGATGATCTACAATGCCGCTTTTAGCCCTAAAATGTTACAAATCTAAGAAAAGGCTTAGATTACAGCAGGAGGAATGTGGATAGGATAGAATCTATAACTGAAATTTTTGTTTGCTGTGAGAGGATATGGAAGACTTTTTCCAGGTCTTTTTTTTTTTTTTTTTGCTTTTTGGAGGGGCAATTGGGGTTAAGTGACTTGCCCAAGGGCACACAGCTAGTAAGTGTTAAGTATCTGAGGCTGGATTTGAAATCAGGTTCTCCTGACTCAACGGCCAGTGCTCTATTCACTATGCCACCTAGCTGCCCTTTCCAGGTCTTTAAGATGGCTTAGATACAGGCAGACTAGAAACTTATCAACCTGAGTTTCATTTCTATCTCTGATAAGCAAAAGAAGGACTATGGATTTATGGCTTAAGATCTGGTAATTAATTACTTACTCGCAATAATTTAGTGTGTATGTCTGAGATTTCACCCAGCTCTGCTGCTTCCAAATCAATCTGCATCAGTTTTTCATATCTGTTCACAATAAAAAGGAAAAAGATTTAATGATACATTTAAATAATACAATGCATACATATATACATATTTTTAAAAAGATATTTAGAAAAAGTATATTTAAAGGTTAATTAAGAACATCAGAACCACTTACTATCCTAAGAATCAAGAAAAGGTAATACATATGGCTGCCACCAAACTCCCAAAAGAGAATGGTACCTTTCTAAGTGAAAGAAAATTTCACATTATTCTAAGGTAATTCTGTCCAATAAGGTAGAAAGTGGGCATGTTAAATTTAATAATAAACAGCTTGAGGCTACATATTCACTTAGGTATCTAATTTCAGTAACCACTTAATGGCAATGAAAGATAAATACTTAAAAAAGTAAAATAAAAAATTTATTTTACTATTGCCTCTGCCATACATAAAACATAGACTTACATATAAGAATATGAAATCAAGAGAGTCTAAGATAGGGTTAAGATGAACAAGAAATGAAAAATCAGCATTATCCTATAGCTCTGTAAAAGGTATTGAAATAAGATTTTATGGTGACTACTCTTTACTGAAAACTGTAAGATTTTATTTTCAGTGTACAGTTTTTGGCTTATAAGGTAGGAATTAGAAGTCTTTATTTTCAAATTTTTTTTCCTTTCTTAAAAAAGGTAGAAATCCCCTCCCCCCCACTACTGACTTAGTATTTAATTCTTCCTAAACAGTACTGATATTGTTTCCCTATCATAGCCATCTAACCAACAGGAACTTTATTCTTAATACTAATAAGATCTTTTAAAAAGAGAATTAAAATAAATTTTTGAGAAGCAAGCACAACATTTTAACAACCAGAAGCAAGGTAGTTATCTTACTTACATTTTCACAGTTTTTTCAATGTTCCTGATACAGAAATCCAGAGCAATCACAACTTCTGTCTTTTTGTGTATGGTTTCATTATAATCTTCTTTAATCAGTTCACTGTAAAATAATACTAACCATATCAATCCAACTAAAGAGTCACTGGATTTTCTCTTTTCTACCACTTATAGTAACAACAGCTGTTAAGGGTAGTACTATCTTTACAGATCATATGAAATACTATATGCATACTTTATAACATTCTTAACATATATGAAATTTGATTCAGATTTTGAGGATACTACTAAAAATTTATCTTTAAGCACTATTACAGTATTTAATTTTGCAAGCTTTACTGATGGTTGGCTTAATGTTTTAGAATTTGGGAGTTTTATAATTCTATGAAAGCCAAGTACACTAATAAATTTATTTGGCATTCAATTTATATGCTACTATGGTTTATTTTTCCCCACTGGAAACACCTGATATAGTGACATACATTGCTTTTATAATTAAACCATTAATTTGTTCTCCAAAAACGTAAAACCACATATGTAACAGAGATGGAACAGATAACAAGTGAAACTGAAAGTTTCTACTAACAGTACTACCCAAGTAAATATACCAAAATGTTCTAAGTTTTTTCCCCTTAAAATACAGGAATTCGTTATTAAAAACTTAGTGATAACTCCCAATACTTTTGCTCCTTCACTACTCTCCTTACCTCTTGTAATTTAAGTCTGTTTTCACAACTCTGCTGAATATATCTTCTCAAAGGCTACAAATAATCATCTGACAATTCTAATGGTTTTTTTTTCAGCCTTTGTTCTTGCTCCACCTTTCCGTAACCTCTGACACTCCTGACCACCACCCTTCCCCTCTGAATGCAGCTTCTTCCCTTAGCCCCAGAAACATAACATTCTCTGGACGCCCTTCCTATTTCTAAGTGCTCCTCATTTGTTGCCACTGGTTCCTGAACATCTAAACTGTTCACAACTATCACACACTCTCTACCCCCTTCCCTCCAGGCTCCCTTTGCAATCTCATCAACTCCCAATCATTATATCTATGCTGGTGGCTCCTAGATCTCTCCCCGCAAGTTCTTCTGAATTTCAAGTCTGTATCTCTTAACTGCCAACAGCTCCCATCTGACCCACTTCAAACTCAAAGCATCCAACATTGAGCCTTTTATATATCCCAAATCTATACCTTTCTGACTTCACTATGTGTCAGTGGCACCACCACTCAGCCAGTTTCCCATTGTAAAACTTTGGTTTTATCCTTGACCCTTCCCTCTCCTTCATCTTTCATACCCAGTTATTATTTTGTAGACAGAACTCTACAATATTTTTCACCTCTATCCCTCCCACTGCCATCATCATAGTCCAGGTCCCAAATTTCACAGGCCGGGCTACTACAAGAGTTTCCCCACAGGGCTCCCTTGCCCATTTCCTTATGCTCCTCTCCAACAGCCTTTACACTGCTGCCAGACTAATCAAAGAATCTGAGGGCTAGAAAGGGACCTCAGTGACCCCTAATTCACCATCTATATGAAAGGAATTCCTACAGTAACATACCTGACAAATGGTCCCCCAGCCTCTGCTTGATGACAGCCAAGGAGGCAAAAGCCCTTAACTCTCTAGGCAGTCCATTCCACTTTGGGACGGCTCTAATCCTGAGAAGTCTTTCTGAAATCAAGCCTAAATCAGCTTCTTTGCACCTTCCACACGTTGCTTCTGATTCTGCCCTCTGAGGAAAAACAGAACAAGCCCAATTCCTCTTCCACATGAGAGCCCTTCAAATACTTGAGGGGGCAGTCATGTCCCCTGAGTCTTTTCTGCTCTAGGCTAAACATTCTCAATTCTTTAAAGTGACTTCCATGTGACACAGATGCAGTGCTTTCACTATCTTGGCTGCCTGCAGCTGGACACTCTCCAACTCAACGTCCTTCTTACACTACAACACCCAGAACTTAACAGTCCTGCAGAGGAGATCTGACAAGGGCCAAGTAGGCTGAGATTGTTGCCTCCCTATTCCTAGAAGCTCCACCTCTCTTAATACAGTTCAACATTTTGTTAAGTTTATTTCTTTTTTGCTTGCCACATCACAATGCTGACTCATGTTGAGTTTGTAGTCCACTAAAACCCAGAGATTTTGTTCAAAATAACTGCTGTCTAACCTCTGCACAGTTAAGTTTTTGTACCCAAGTATAAGACTACATTTATTCCTACTAAATTTCATCTTTTCTTTCTTTTGCATCCTGCCACTTTTTTTCTCCAAATGAAGAGTATTGTATTTTTTCTAATTACACATAAAGATAGTTTTCAGCATTTGTTTTTATAAGATTTTGAGTTACAAATTTTTCTTGTTCCCCAAGACAGCAAACAGTTTGATATAGGTTATACGCACACAATCATATTGAACATATTTTCCACATTAGTCATGTTGTGAAAGAAGAATCAGAACAAAAAAGGAAAAACAGAGAGAAAAAAACAAAAAGTCCCCCAAAAGTGAAAAGAGTATGCTTCAATCTGCACTGACTCCATAGTTCCCTCTCTGGATGTATACAGCATCTTCTAGCATGAGTCTTTTGGAACTGTCCTGGATCATTACATTGCTGAGAAGAGCCAAGACTATCAAAGCTGATCATTGCACAGCATCGCTGCTGTTACTGTGTACAATACTGTCCTGGTTCTGCTCACTTCACTCACTCTGCATCAGTTCACTTATTATTCTCTTTGAGAAAATATTTTCTTCCCATCTGGAGAAGCTATAAATGTTACTATGATCTTTTATGGTCTCTTAGTCAGACTCAGTCTCTTCTTCCATCCAGCTTGGATACTTACCCATCCAATCAAATCTTTTGGCCCTTCAAAGGATGAGTCAACTATTTAACCACAGTATCTTTTGTGAGATTAAATTCCTCCATGAGAGGAACTCTTCCATGTCATAATCCTTGGAGGGAATGTACTTGCCAATGCATCAATCCTATGGCAATGTCTTAGCCATTATAAGTTATCTGTCTCAAATTTGTGTCATTTGCAGATTAGAAGAGCATGAATAGGTCCTTGGGATATGCTACCGGATACAACATATCACCTGACACAACCATTAAGAAAGACTCTTTGAGTCCTAACATAAGAGTGGAAGAATATGGTCACAGTGTTAATAAAAGGGTTACTTTAGGATGCAAGTCTAACCTCCTGAGGTTGTCATCCTGGGGGATTATCCTACTTTCTAACAAAGGCTCCTGGTGGTATATTAATATATATTAATATAATTATATTACTATAACGTCCTTAAATGCTTGTTGAATGCTGAATGAATGGATTTGATGAAATATGGTTATCTTAAGAAATTAATTTAATCAAGTCAACTGTTTGTCTAAATTACTTGCTTAGCTATACGAATACTTAGTTTACTAGAGTAGATAAGAGCTGTTAAGTGTAAAGTGCAGGGGGAGTATTTTGAGGAATTAAAATCATATTACAAGGCAACACTGAATAGATACTGAATTATCAGATGAAATCGTTTCCCAGTAGTAATGAATAGCAATTGTATACCTAAAAAAAGGCAAGCATGTGCCCAGCTATGTGGGCAGTGATAAAGCCATGCTAATTTAATCTCTTTGGGGGCAATGATCACGTCATGTTACCTGACATGATAATCTTGTCTCTTCATGTAAATGACCACTCTCAAAAAAAAAAATGTATTACTTACATCAGCCATCGTATTCCTTTTCGCATCAATTCCTGATAAAGCAGCAAGGTACTGGCAACTCTACAGGCATAACAGACGACCCCTGTTATTACCTAATGGGGAAAAAAAGTAAGTGATAACTGGGCTAATGATAAGCTATAAAAAATAAGCTATAAATATATGTATATATTCATAATATATAATATTTATATTTATATAAATATAAATTTTTATAAAATACAATAAACTATAAAAAATGGACACTTAAGCAAAAATCTTCAAGATTGTTATGAGTGTTACTGATGAACTTCAAGCTCAATAATAAGTTTCTTAAATGCACAAGAAACATAAAAGCATAAACACTGGATACTTTAAAAAAGTATATAACCACACATCAGTTATTAAGGAAGAGAAATAAATGCAACACATATCAAAAGAAAATCCATACAATTTTTTGGTTATTTAAAAATGAATGTTCTAAAGTAGTTCATAATAAAACATGGGACAAAGTGCTGGCAACTTATTAAACTCTGCTCCACTCTGGCAAAGCAAGAGAAAAGAAAAAAGCCAAAGCCCAGAAAAGGAGGACTTCCCTTGTTGTATCAGGAGTCCATTTAACAAATCTCTCTTTCCCTAAACTTTGCTTTGGTCTTTGTTTCATTTATCTTCTGTGGAGGAACTAGTAAACTGCCTATATTTTTGGAGTGGTCCATCTTATTTTGAAAAATGAACCCCTTTGTTTAGAACATTCATTTTTACAGAATTATACCTCAGACAGGTCAAATAACAATGAAGAATTACACTTTGGCTTGAGTAAACACAGAGACAAAGCTTATTTTAAAATCGGTAATGTTATTTCTCACTTTCGCTGATCATCTCTGAATGAAATATTCTAATTAAATTAATGAAATATTCTAATTAAATACTAACCTTAGCCATACTAGCATCACCATCCAAATCATAACGTGGATGTACTTTAGGGAGTAAAACTAAAATTGGAAATAATTATTCATACATTAAAAAATTAGTAGTGAACATAACTTCTAAAATTATTTCATCCCCTGAAAAGTAAAAACTTTCAATCTAACTGATACTAACTACATTCAAGCTTCCTCAAGAAAAACAATCATTTAAACAATGTTACATATACCATTAAATGAATATAAATGTTGCTACTTATTTAAACATTTAATAGGTATCTACACTGAGCAAGACGCTGTGGTAGGTTGCCCATAAATAGATAACATCCTCTTCAATATATTTTCAAATTTACTTTTCCCAAAATTACTTTGTAACTTCATAATATCTCAAGATAACAGACTCAATTCTACTGTTGAAAGGTTAGATAACTTTTGGAGTATTTTTTTTACTTTTATACTTTTATGCCAGGAGGATGTTACTGTGAAAAAGAAAAAAAAAAAAAGAAAAAACTTATTAAATGCATTCAGTGACCAACGGAGTTCTCTGCTTTAAAAAAAAAAAGTCTTGTACAAAAAATAATGCTGACAAAATGTTTTGCCCTACTTTTCATGGAAAAAAAATAGTATGATGAGAGTTACACTTACAAACTGTATTATGTTGCAAGATGCACTTTAAACCTTATGATGTAAAAAAGTTTTAGTTTAACACTAGCTTTTATCATAGAAACTTTACAATAATCATATATGAATTATTTACTTAAATTTCTACCTATCATTACTAACTTTTACAAAGCACATGCAATAATTTTAAACATGAGCCCCCTCCCCCCAACATAAAATGAGAAATCAGCATACTTTTTTCATACATTAATCCTACAGTGCTCACAGGTTCCCGGCTTACTACGACGATAGGATTTTCTTCAGTAGTTTTAGGGAAATGCTGTGCCAGTCTTCCAGGTTCAAGCACTAATCGTCGTCCTTCATAGATCAATTCTTGATTTGAAGAAACAATTTTGGTCTGTTTATAAACCAAATCATGGAATACACTAGCACTATGCGAAAGAAGCCACAAAGATAACATAGTCAGGGAAATGATAACTAGTAATATTTTAGCAATAATAATATAACATCTGGCTCTATATAATGAGGCTATTTTCAGGTACTAATAAGCATATACTAATGCTATTCTGATAAAAACAGAATAAATTCTATTTAAAAAATCCTCACAGATATAATCACAAGATCCCATTCACTCATGCATCAGTCAATTTTGTAAGATATTTGAATACTGACATAATACAAAATAATCTTAATAAAATTTGTCACGAAGCACATGCCCACCAACTAGGGAGTGTTTAATGAAATGGTATGTTACTGCACTGTAAGAAATGACAAATATGAAGACTACAGAGAAGCAAGGGAAAACTGTTGTGAACTGATACAGAATGAAGTAAACAAGACCAAGAAATAATACAAACAACGACAATAATGGAAAAGTTAAAAAGAAACAGCCAATTCCACCTAACATTTGAGAAAAAACTCTTATTAGAATGTGAGCTCTGTAAGGGTAAGAACAGTGTTTTTGCCTTTATTTGCATCTCTAGTGTTTAGCACAGTGTCTGCTATCATTTAATAAATGGCAAGCACTTAATAAAGGCCTGCTGACTGACAAAATAGAAATGAAGTAAAAGTTGCTAAAATTTCAAGTATAATTTGTCTATTTTTGAATCATTAAATGAATGTTTATATTTCTCTGTTCTCCTTTACAAGAAAAATAACTTTTCTATTAGCCTGCTCATTTGGCCTAAAGAATATACTATACACATAACAACATATAAGAATGCAAAGAAATACTTACGTATTACAACTATGAATATAAATTTTGTGGGCTGTCATTTGTTGTAAAGAAAAAACATGCACTATCATTCGGTGAAGGATGTCGCTAGTTTCAGCAAAAAACTGGTCAAAACCCCAGCATTTTTCCTGATCAGCTTCAAGAATGTTCGCAAGAACGGGGGTTAGCAGTACTTGCAGACCCCTAAAATAACATTTAATTATAAGATCAGCATTTCATAGTTTGGCAATAAAAATACTATAACACACCTATAGAAGAAAAAACATTATTTTCAACATTTTATAATTAATGGTTACTTAATGTGCTCGATATTTTATAAAATTTGTCATTTTTCAGGAAAAAACCCACAGCTTTTGTCTAATGCAATTCACTACTAATAAGTGGGGTGCCATGGTATTCTACGATGATTCCATTATACAACTATTCATGTGATTCCTTCCCACCCCCACCATGTTTTCTTATGTTCTCAAACACATTATAATACTATATATACAAGAAAGGGTTGGTTAGAATGATGGTCATGAAGTTACCTTGACATTTAGAATTCAACATGTACCAAAATTATTTAATAATCTCTGACCAAGGAATGTGATTTACTGAGGCTCAATATTAACTTATGACATGCTCATGGTCAAGGATGTTTACTTTAGTGATTAGCCACGGAACAACTGTATGAGAAAGTAGACCAAAATGAGTTTTTGTGGCCAATTATATTTTTGGAACATATTTTCAGTTCATTTGAACTCTAAGACCCAAGTGTTAGATTCATTCTGCATGCTCCTTGGTAACTGAGATGTTTCAGTTTTTATCACAGGACACTTACTAAATATCCAGTGCTGGATAGATTAATTCAGATAAGGTCCTAAAGAAGGTTACTATATATGCTTTGCAGACCAGACTGTAAAATTACTTAGGAAGGCAGTCAACTATGCATATTAAAAAGCAAGTTTCAACACTGATTATTTTTTTAAGTTTGTGGATTCTTTATTGGACAACCACAATTGACCTAACTCAGATGTTCTCTTCTAACATATTTGTAAAGTGATGACCTATTGGGATCCTAGTAGAAAACAACCTAGAGTTGGAAGACAGAAAATAAATCTTAAGCATTAACACTCTAAACATTAAACAGCATATATTAATTTTCTGAGGCATTAATATTCTATCAGCCTTCTTAAAGTCCCAGAAATTAATGCTTTTCAAATCATCTCTGTGCACATGTGTGTGCATGAGCAAGAAAGAGATAGAGACAAACAAGCACTGCTTAGAGGTATAATTTTTAATCTGGAAATTGTAACCTTTAAAAAAAATACCTGCATTTCAAAACATTTTTCTGAGGAATCTTTAAGAAGACTGACAAAGGGGTTCATGACTCAAAAAACAGTTAGAAGTCCTTGGTCTGGAATAAAGTGGATAGCTGAGAAAATTAACTTTTTGGTTGCTAGTTTTTAACTGGTAAATTTTATACACTGGAATACAAGTTCTCTGAGTTGTTCTGGAAGAGGCTGGCTGATATTTATTTTAGTTATTAAAGGCAGCTAAATATAACAGCGTACATTTTCATATTTTCTTTATAGGGAAGAATTTTTCATACATCTCATTTAATCCCCACAAAAAAACTTGTAAGAGAGAACAGGGATTATCACCCTCCATTTTATAAATGGGGAAAGGCGGTTCAGAAAGTTAAATGACTATTCAAGATCATACAGCATAGCAGCCAGTGGTTTAGACAAGACAGAAAGGCAGATAACTAAAGATTACATCAAACAAGGTTTCCTGCAGCTCTTGGATCACTGATATAAAGCTGGCAGAGATCTGGAAAACTGCCTAGTCCAATCCTTGTCACTATATCCCGGGGGAAAGTGAAGTCCAGACAACGTTCTGAAAACCTACCCAAGGCCACAGTGGCAGTACTAGAAGCAGTGGAGGAAGCCAGGTCCTCTGGCTCCAGCGTGATTGCTTCCTCTACTGTACCAGGCTACCTTCATTGGAAAGGAATGAACTTGATCTCAGGGGACTCAGTCTAACTTCTGCCCAAGAACTACTTAGTTCTTGAACCTAATTCTTCAGGGAATCCTTTTCCAAATTAATGAGCCCACCAGGTAGTAGGTATGAAGAAGTCCCCTCTTCTGGACCAATCCCAGGTCAATTTCCTGTTCCTATGCCCCCTATCCCACTCCTTTTAAAAAAAATGTCAGATCTACTTAATGAACAACTTTAAACACTGAAGGGAAATCCCGGGAGGAAGAAGATCTGAGAAAGAAAAGCTCTGGATATCCCACAATGTGCTGAAGTCTTACTGTGTTGAAGAAAGAAGTTAAACCACAAATCCCAGTAATTAAAATATTATCTTGGCTCTAACAACTGAGGAAAATGTAATGAAATTCTTTATCATTTGTAAGTTTTCTTCAATCTAGTGTTTTGTTTAATAGAATTTTCATCTCACAAAACAATTTTTCTACCTGCAGCAGCTCAATGATCACCAGAATATGTGAATTGTTGGGGGGATAAAGTACTAGAAATAATAAGGGCTTTATAATTTTTTAGCCTTCACAACACCTGGTATAGGGTTTTGGACAAATACTTCATATAAATAAAAACAGCATCACAATCCTTCAATTCCTGTCCTTTGGGAAACTTTTATTTCTTTCTCTGAATCCTTAGCCAAGGGCCTGGTATCTCAGTCCATTCGGCACATGGATGTTTATGGCAGGTACTGTACTGGGGGCTCCCCACTTTTATTGGACTTTGGATTTCATCGGTGTAGGATGCTCTTATGGAGGAATTCCTCTACCAACACAGACTGGCCTCTTTCTCTGAAACTTACAGACTTATAGAGTTGCCTGGGGGCACTGAGAAGTAAGTGACTTTCTAGGGTTACATGATCAGTAGGTGGCAGAGGTCAGTCTTGAACCCAGGCCTTTCTGACTCTGAGGCTAGCTCTCTGTTCACTACACCATTCTGCCTCATGGGCTGGGGATAAAAAGATAAAAAACCTTAAAAGAATCTCTCCCTTAATGGAAAAAGAACATGAATGCTGGCAAATACAAAGTAATTTGACAGGTTTTTTTTGGAGTGGGTGAGAGAAAACAATAACTGGAGGGACTGATCATAGAAGACATATAGGATGTAGCACTTGAGCTGAGCTTTGAAGAGAGCTAAGGTCACATAAGTGCTTAATAAATGTTGAATAGCTGTTACTGAATTGAGTAATTTTATCTGTAATCAGTCAACTCGGTCAGGTGGAGCATGGTTCTACCAAGATCAGCATTCTGGGCTACATTTCCACATATTTTAAGGTCAGAAAATGTACTTCAACCTCTGTCTAATCATTTCAGAAACACATGCCATTAGTCTTAAGACTAAGTAATAATTTGCAGGATCACTTAAATTCTACTACCAATAGAAAAAAAAAAAGAATGATTTAAAAAGCAAATACCCTATGAGTGGTAGGTTAGTAGCAATGTCTCTGTATAGGAAATACTGTTCAGTATTTTTTCAGTATTTCAGCATTTCTAGTGTTAAGAGAATTGGGAAAACTATGGCGTTAACCAATTATAATACTAAGAGATCAGGTAAATACAATACACTTACCTAGAAAGGCTACAAGAAACAGGCATGTCTGCACTCCAGTCAATAGGCCCATTTTCTGCTTTTTGTACTCCTGATATCGCACCAGAAGGTTTTCCAGTAATTATTTTATACCTTTGAAATAGCAAAAACAGACAAAAAAGAAACAGTTCATTAAGTCATGGTTATTAATCAGTTCTGTAAGTCTTTTTTATATGTGCACCTCTAATAATTTCCTGACACTTGGTAGTATGTACAGAAATCACAAAGGGGTAAATAATACTGACTGTGACCGAAGTACAAAGAAGCTATAATAATGTTTCCATTAATGTTATCTGAGAAAATCTGAGCTCCTGCTAGAACACTTGGAGGAAGAGAAGAAAGAAGCCTCTAGCAAGGAAGTACTATACTTTGCTGGGGGCATGCCACCTCCTCTGAGACACATCCAATGTCTTTCTCTCCTCTTGCTTCCTTCTTTTAATTTAGTTTTGATTTTGACCTCCGTGGTTTGCTGTAAATAGTGCTTTGTTGTCCATTAACAACAAATTTACTTTCTGTGATGTTCAGATAATTTTAGATTTAGTCCTAGAAGGAAACTTAGAGCCTCTATTATTCAACTCCTTTCACTTTTCAGATGAAAAACTTGGGCTCAGTGAAGTTAAATTACTTGCCCAAGGTCATACAAGTTATAAGCTGAAGAGGCAGGTATGAACCTGAGTCCTCTAAATGAAAGTTCGATGTACTTACTACTCCACAAATTGACGTTTGCCATATCCAACACCTTCCAAATTCCTTCTTCAATGTTCCTGATACACAGGCATAAGCCTTCTCAGTAATCTATACACCTTTGCCATTTTAAGGCATAATGAATTTACTTTGGGAGAATTTTGCCATATTCTTCATGGAATTTCTTTACTTCTTCAGCCTTTGCACTAGATGTTGGTTCATGTTCTTGTTCAGTCTTTTTAGCTGTGTCCAACTCTTCGTTGGATCCCATTTGGGGTTTTCTTGGCAGAAATAGTAGAGTGGTTTACCATTTCCTTCTCTAGATCATTTTATAAATGAAGAAACTGAGGCAAACTGGGTTAAGTGACTTGCCTAGGTCATACAGCTATTAAGTGTCAGAGGACAAATTTGAACTCTGGTCTTCCTGACCCCAGATCTGATGCTCCGTCCACTGTCACCTAGCTGCCAGATGCTGATTTATGTACTGCAATTACCTTGATGGTCTTTTTGTTCATTTAGTGAGCAGTGAAAGGTCATAAGACCTAGTTCATTAAATATTTTTTCTTGTCTTTAATTCTCAATAAAAGCAATGGTCAACTTGTTGATGTGCCTCTATGAAGTGAACCTGTGGGATGTCCTTTTACATGTAGTTATAACTTCTTGTTTCATTTACAAGTCTCAATACTGACATAATCCGTTTAGTAGGTGAGTTACCTAGTTGTTAACTGAATACAGATAATACGAGTGCCAATGGTTCTATTATTAATGTTTGTAGATGGGCTAAGATCTCTCTAAGCATTCTGTGCTCCAAATACCGTGGAAGCAGAAAAGGGTTGTAAAGGGCTGAAGGGTCCTCTTACATTTTTGTGTTTCATTGAGTCCCCATGATTAAAACCTTTTCACCAAGTTTCCAGCTTTTGCGCAAAGACAGATTCTAAACTTAGTTAAGCTTGTATGTGGACAGCATAGACTCACCAGATCCAGATTTAAAAATTTTCCAGGTTAGTAGAACCTGCCAGTGTTTGTTTTCTATCTGTATGAAAAGCCTTTAAAAAACCAGGGTAATCATTATGCCATAATGAGAAATCAAAGTAACCATTCTGTGGAAAATACACAAGGATAGAACAGGGACTGAATCTATGATTTCTTCGGTGCAGGGAACTCCTGGGTAAAGAAGCTTCCTCTACCAATGCATGTTAGCACTTTCTCTACGACTGTAACACTGTCTAGAGAACTGAAGGGTCACAGAGCCACTATGTACCAGGGGTGGAATTCAAACCTGGGTCTTTATACACACCTGGAAACAATCCTTTTATTCCCATTCACTGTGTGGCTTATGCTAAGTTTGCTATTTTTAAATATTAAATTTTCCCTTTCTGCTGTTCAATTAACAAGCATTTTTCCCTTCCTTCCCCACTGGGGAAAAAAAAGGGAAAAAAAGCCCTTGTGACAAACACACAGAGCTGAGCAGAAGACCTTCCCTTCCTGGCCACATCCAAACACGTGTCTCTCTCCTTCTGCCTGTGCTGCTCATTGTCTCTCTGTCAGAAGGGGGAAAGCATGTTTCATTGTTTCTCCTCTAGAACCAGGATCTGCCACCATGTTAATCAGCACCGTTAGATCATTCACAATTGTGTACTTTTACAGTATTGCTGTAACATGTAAGCTGCTCTCCTGGTTCTGCCTATTTCATTCTGCGTCCAAGTCTTGCAAGGTTTCTCTAGAACCACACTTTCCTCAGTGTTTCTTAGATCATAATTGTATCTGAGTACATTTAAGTCATCACTTGCTCAGCCATTCCCATATAATGGACTCTCCTTTACCTTCCGTTTTTTTGCCACCACAAAACAAGCTGCTTTAAACATTCTTGTAAATATAGGACCTCTTTCTTTGATCTCATTGGGGCCTAGTGGCAGTACTCCTGGGTGATGGAGTATATACAGAATTTGGCAACTTTCTGGGTATAGTTTCAAATTGCCTTCCAAAATGGCCAGACCAATTCACAACTCCATCAACAATGCAATAATGTGCCTGATTTTCTAAAGCCTCTCTAACATTTACCTTTGCCAAAAGGATAGGTACAGGATGGAACTTCTGAATTGCTTAAATTTGCATTTCTCTAATTATAGATGATTTGGAGTGTTTTATAATTCAGATTTCTTCACTTAAAAAAAGATGTTATTTTCTAACAATATAAACAATGGTGCCATATAAGGTTATGCTTTACTGGTAAATTGCAATTAGTCTTAAACAGCCTCTTTAGTACAAGAACCAAATGTTTAGTATTACATCTGTCAAAATATTCTTTTGGGAAATATTAAACAAATCAGTTCCTGGCATGACATTTTTGTCCAAATATCTACATGTTCTAGCACTGCAAAGCAGCTACAGTAATTTTTTCATGCTGGATAAAACAAACTCCTCCCCACCAAAAAAAAAAACAAAACACCCAACAAAAAACCCTCCAAATAATACGAAAGATACAAGGGTAGTAACCAGCATTAAAATTAAATGAAATTGATGAAAACTGTATATATTTAATGGTAGTGCAAAGGACCTAGGATGAATAAGTGAAATAGCTAAAAAGGTTGGAAAACAATCCCTGTCATTTAAAATTTGTGTACAAAGAAATTTTAGTATATTAACAGTTTTGAAACATGTTTGCATAATGCATATTTACATATATTATATATAAACATGTAATTTTTATAATACATGCATTAAATTGTGTGTGCATGTATCAGTTAAGATATTCCTTGATAAAAAATGGCTGAAATGACTCACTTATTTTTTTTAGAATTCTACATGAAACAACTACCTACATTACTTCTTTGTTTCGCCTAGGTCCTTCAAAAGGGCGAAAGGGTAGCGACCCTGTTGCAGCATGGTAAAATGTTACTCCAATGCTCCAAAGATCAACTGTTGCACCATATTTCTTCTGATGATCTTTCCTTAGCACTGCTCGTTCATACATATCAGGATGCTGAGAGAAAAATGTATGAATATATATGAAACATATGGCAATCTATACCCCAAAGATAAAAATTTTCTATGTACTCATACAAAGGATCACCAAATATATTCAAAAGTTACAGGTATTCATAAACATATAATATACTATAGGTCTACGACAGGTACATACTGTTGCTATTCCTAGACATACTATATACAGAGGGAATAAAAAACAACACCTGGTCTGTTCAAGGCACTGAGAATACCAAGATATGAATAGTCCCTAATCTCAAACAGTTTACACGCCACTTGGGAATACAGCACGTACACAGGTAAGTAATGCCAGGGTAATCTGTGGAGAAAGAGAACACTGACAACAGGAGATTCAGGGTGACTTCATGAAGGCGGCACCTCAGATGAAAGAATACTGAAAGAGATGACAAGAGAGTTGTATTTTTCGGATATGTGGCCTGGCTTGATTGAAAGAATGGATAAAGGAGATGGAATACTGAGTCTGAGGAATAACTGGCCGTCTAGCTTTGCTGAAATTTAGAGTGTTAAAGTGTGTTTTTAAAATAAAACTGAAAAAGAAGGTAGGAGCTAGATGTTAGAGAAACTTAAACACATACCTGAACATTTGTATTTTATCTTAAGAGAGAACTAGTTTTTTGAGTTGAGGTCAGGCCTAGTCAGACACAATGTGCTGTGTTAAGGTAAAACAGAACTAACAAATCTCAAAAAGGCTATTTAGATAATAGCTAAATGGTAAAATGCACATAAAAGAAATTTATCCTTTTATGTTTCAAGCTATAGTTATCAGATACGGGAAGGTGACCAATTAAAAAATCAATTCTTTGGAGGCACATGGGAAACTTCACAACCTACTCAATGTTTTTTATTATTTAGTAAACCTAATTACTCTCAATTTTGATAATCTAATATATGTTTTCCTCTACAACATCTTCATTATGGCATGTAAATGATCCTGGATGAAGAGTATAAGCTTAACTAGGTCCTACAAAGTGGGCAAGTTCAAGATGACGTTCCAGGATGCCATCCAAAGACCATGCTGAGACAATGTGGTACAATGGCAAAAGCATTGGTGTTGGAGTCAGAGGATCTGTGTTCAAATTTAGCCTATCATTTACTACCTGTGTAACTCTGGTCAAAACACTTAACCTCTCTGGCTTGGGTTTCTTCAACAGCAAAATGAATGAGTATGACCAGATAATCACTAAGGTCCCTTCCAGCCCTAACTCTATCATCCTCTATGAGCCAAAGACCAGCTAAGTTCGGAGTACTTCAGCATCACTAGTTTAGGCACAGAATAATGAGCTTTTCAGCCATCTTGGGAAGACTACCAACCAAATTACAGCCAGGTTTACATTCTGAGTCAAAGGAGGAAATACCCAAGTCAGTGAAACCAGACAAAGTTCAGGTGAAGTTCAATAGTTTCTCACTTCATAAAGAAAAAATTCATGGAGTTCTTCAGCTGGAAAGCTATAAAACATCACCCAAGACAGGTCTTTTCAGTGTGGCATTGCTTATTTATTGTGTGTTTCCAGAAAATATCCTCTCACATTCAAATATTTGTCTGAAATAAATCAGAACTTTGGTCTGACAATGTTCTCAGGGTCTATGCTAAGGATGATTTGAAAGGTGATCCTTCTTAGTTAAATTCCCTTGGATGAGGTTCAAGACTAACTTACTTCATAACGAATTTTCTACAGCAAATGTTTTAGGTAGGGTGTGCCAGTGTATAAACATAAACTGAATACTTTATTAAGATAGTAAGGTAACTGAGAACAAGGACCAAACATCTAATAAGAGTTGGGATTTTTTTAAATAGCAAAAATTTAAGTTCTATATAGCTAACAAAGGCATCAGTAGTGCTAAAAATCAGAGAACCCTTACAAACCTAGATTTAACTTTTCATCTTTCAAATGACTATGCACTCATAAGAGATAAGACCTCCAACCCCCTACATTTAGTGTAACCATAGCAGAAGACAATTTATGGATAATGAATCTCCTTTTCCCACCTTCCATTGTGGGTTCATTCTCCCAGTTAATGAATTGTGTTTTAGATGAATTTCTTCAGCCAACTACCAAATATTCTTACCAAATATTCTTCTGTGCCATACAAAGAAACAAACTGCTCATCATCTTCTAATACTCTTGCAGCACCAAAATCTGTCAGTTTGTAAACAGATTGTCCATCTTCCCCTATAACACGCATGATATTGCCCGGCTTGATGTCACGGTGCACAATTCCATTTTCTCGGAGGTGATTCATTCCACCCACTTCAGCACCAAATACAAAACAGAACAAACAAAGTTGTGTGGCAATCTGTGTATTCTTGTGTGTGAGTATATTTAATTTATATATATGATCATTCAATATTAAAAATTCATTAAGACCAAAGTTTTCCCAGTATTTTAAGACAAGACAGGAATAATGAATGTTATTTTTATATTAACATCTTGTACTTTCCTGAGGATTATAATTTGATCTTGAACAATTTAACTCTTGGTGTGATTCAAATGTCTTAAGTATGGGAAGAAAAATATAGCAGAGCAGAATAAAGAATATTTTAATAGTGTATTATTATTATTCCAGGGAAATATGTGACAAAAATATACCTAAATCTAAGACTGGAGGACCCTTCCTAGGGTTACAATTTCTAACCTCAGTCTTATACATCCCTTATGTGCCCAAAAGCTCCCAATAAATGACATAAAATTGTTAAGGGAGTAGAGTACCAGAACTATAATTATCCCTTCCACATCATGGAGGTTAGGAGTGTGGTACACCCATGATCTGGAAAATTCGTGTAAAATTTTTTGCCCCTCCCTTCATATCATAAGTCTGAATTATTTCTTTTTCTTTTGTGGGGTGTTTACCATATCTTACTGTAAAATTTGGGTTGACATACAATAATACATATATATATATATTTTATGCATTTCTGAGTTTCTAAACTTTTTCTGCGTTGTCTGCTGGCCTTCACATGTCATTGGTGGCTTCTGCAAAACTCCCCAAAAGTTCCCATTTAATTTCATATGCTGACCTGTGGTACATTGAAATCGTGATGGGTAAAGTCACAATGTGAAAGGGATAACTAACTGTACTATTACTGGGAATCTATTTGCCCTAGAACCAATCAATTAAAAAGCATTTATTAAGCACCAACTACAACCCAGGTACTTTGCTGGGGATACAAATACAAAAAAGAAACAGAACAATTCCTACTCTCAAGGAGCTTACGTTAGATCAGAAAAGGCAGAGTGTGTGTGTGTGTGTGTGTGTGTGCGTGTGTGTGTGCACGCGCACATGTGTATACAAAATAAATGTTAAAATACCAGAAAGAAGATGGTAGGATGTGAATAGGATCAGGAATAAAAAGTAATCCTGTAGCCAGCACTACTCTGAAAGTGATCTAAGACTCCTGAATGGAAGAGATATAAGAATATCCAAATCTGAAAGGAATTAAGATTAAATTTTAAAAATTGATTCAACATACCCACATCTCTCAACACAATTAAAAACTCTGATTCTGGTAGTCCATAGGCATTAGACGGTTCTTCTAAAACTGTATATAAACTACCACATGGGCAAAATTCCATAACGAGTACTTTATGTCTTGTAGTTGTCTGAAAAAAACAAACAAATAACCAGTGGCTGAGACACAGTATACATAAAACACAGTAACTTCATCCATATTCCCAGGACTTGCTGTAATAATTTGTAAGAAAAGACTTTCCTACAATAACTTTGGTACTTAGTTCTGCTTAAGATCTTCTAAAATTCTACTGAATTGGGAAGATGAACTGCTAAAAACAAGGACTAAATTTAGAAATACTCATCACTTTCAAAATTTCATAAATGTTCTCCCAAATTATAACTCTTAATAAATAGTACCTGAAAAGGTAAAATATTACAAAGAAAGCAATTTTTTTTCATTGACTTGTTTAGTTACTTTCAGTTTACAAGAAAGCAATTTTTAACAGAAAACATTTAAGTTTAAATACTCCTATTTACAAACCTACCTGCTCTAGGGAAGGAACCATACCCTTAAAGTGACTTGAGTAGTACAAATGTTGAATAACCCCCACCTGTCTAGTCAGTCTAGCCTGCCCAGGGCTGCTAGAGAGATGATAAATTTTACAAAGTAATTCTGCTTTTGTATCTTTTAACATTTTTAAAATTTCCATTGCTTCTAAAAGTACACAGTATAGAATATAGCTATAAAATACTTACTTTCTATACCACAGAATTAGAGATTTTTAACTTACAGCTACCTCAGAGATCATGTCATCTTAAAGATGGAATAACTGAGCCCCATAAAGTTTCAGTGACTTGCCTAAGGTCATATAACAAGCAAGTGGCAGAGGAGACATTAGAATCCAGGCCTTTGACTCCAAATTCACTACTCTTTTAAATGTAAGGTGCTTCCAGCAGTTGGATAAATGTATGCTGAAAACTTAAGGTAGGTAAAAGTTTGTGAACACAAATTAACGTTGTCTCTGTAAGAAATTACAAAAACTTTACCAGCACACAATGCTATTCTTACCTACGTAAGGTTTTACTCATTAACAGGGAGTAAATAAAATAAATTAAACCATCACTTTGTACCATATATTGTTTACTCTGTCAAGCTGTTTATAAGGCTGCACTAAGATTGTTGCCATTTCTAAACTTTTAATTCCACCTAAAGGTATATCCTGACTTCTGGTTAAGTTGGACATGTGTAAGACCACAGAAAATATATCTATCTCTCTTTCCCCTTGCCCTCTCCCCCATCCCCTTACAGAACAATAATAAACAAGTCAAGCTCCTCCCATTTAGACTTTCACGTGCACACACAAACACACAATCACTAAGACAAACATGAGCCAGAAGTCAGAAGAGGTGGGGTGAAAGCTCACATCAAGAAAGATAGCATAAGCCCTGGTAAACAACTGTAAAGCCTGCAAGCACTACGAGTGGGCCTGGAGTCTGAAAGCTTTGTGAGAGTGGGGTTATGCCAGTAATGCCAGGGTCAGTTCTGTTAAACAGATCTGCAGCAAGTCTGAAGCAAGTAGCTACTCCAAATGAAGATGAACCAGGAGAGTTCACAAGTAAGTATCAGCTCTGGTAACATGGGCATGAAGACAGATCCCAGAGTTGTTAAAACAGAACCAGTGGACAGAGCCTTCCCCCACAGGTAACTGCACAGGGAGGCAGAACCGACCTGGACAATCAGAGCACTGCAAGTCAAAGCAGGGTCAAATCAGAGTCTGGAGATCTGTGCCAAGGAGCTATGAAGAAGAGGTTTAAATCCCACATAATTTCCAACATTAGAATGTGGGCTGTCAGGACTATTACAGGGAGTAGAACCAATCTCTGATTAAGAATTTGTGCAACAAATAGGAGATAAAGATAGATCAAGGTCAACTACCAAAGTGGACCACCAGTAGAAGTCCGAGATTAAAGCAAAAGATGGGTTCTAGTTTCAGCCACCCCATCCAGAAAGACAGGGGCAGTGGCATACAGACTACAAATATCTGGACAGGCCCAAAAAGTGTGTATTTAATCCATTCAAGAATATCAGAATGGGTAGACCCTGTTCCTGGCACGAAGTTTCTATATACCAACTAAGGCTGGAAAAAAGCGCAAACCAAACACGATGAAGAAATGCTACATATTTAGAGAAACCCAAGAGGAAAATCCAGAAGAGAGTAACTACACAAGTACAAGCACAGACTCAAAAAGTTGGGTATGAAAGATATTTAGTGATTAGTGAATGGGAATAGAAAGGAACATATACATTTATTATCTGTGCAGGGTATCTTTACAAAAATTAAATCTTCTGCTAAAGCATAAAATCATCATAAAAATGCAGAAAAGTACAAATGTTAAACACAATCTTCACTGGCCACAATGAAGTAAAAAGTTTAACCAAGAAAGGGCATTTGAAGAAAGCATTCACACTTAAACATATACAAAATAATTTAAACCTATGCAACTGGTGGGTCTGAGAACAAACAGAAACAACAGATAACTGCCAAAGATGAGACAACATACCAAAACTATCGAGATGCAGCCAGAGCCATATTTATGTGAAAATTTAAATCTTTAAGTATTTTTATCAAGAGGGAAAGAAAAGATCAATAAATCATGCATGAAACTAAAAAAACAAAACAAAAATGGAAAAACAACAAAAACTAACCACAAGAATAGAAATTCAAAGAAGAGGTAACAAGAACTGAAAACAAAAAAAAGTTTAAAGAAAACTAATAATTTTCAATTTTCAATTTTAATTGAACTCAAGTTCAATCAAAAAAGAGGAAAATCAAACTACAATATTAAAAATGAAAAAAGGTGAATTCACAACAAATGAAGAGCAAGGAAAATTATTATAAACTAAGAAAACAACTTAAATGAATATCTAAAAAATATAAAATACAGATTAACAGAAAAAAGAGTCCTTAACTCAATTTCAGAAAAAAGAAATTGAACAAGGTATAAAAGAATTTCCAAATAAAACACCCCTAGCACAAGATGGATTTGCCAGTGAACTGATATCAGAAACAACTGATGTGGAAAAATAGTTCAAGGAGAGATAAACTGTCTAAATCTGCCCAGAGAACAAAGTAAAGATAGAAAGAAAATGCCAATTACATTCTGGAAGAATCCCCAAATGAAAAAAGTTCCAGGAAAGTCCTAACTCAAATCCTGAACCTCCACATCAAACAAAAAACAATCCACGCAGTCAGAAGGAAATATATCAAGTACCAAGGAACTACAGTCAGAACCACGTAAGACCTAGGAGCTTCTACTATAAACAAGGGAAGGACTTGGGGAATAATATGCCAAAAGATAAAGGAAGAAAAAAAGGCTTACAACCAAGGCTGACTATAATCTTAAACATGGACTTTTATTGGAAAAGAGCACTTTTAATTATTTCTGATCAAAAGACCAGAGCTGATTCAGAACTCTGAAATGCAAACTCAAAAGCCCAGAGAAACCTAGAAAGGTAAATGTATTTGGGAATTTGGAAGAAGCTGTATGTTGATATAGGGCCAACATTTCAGTAAAGAACAAAGAAACAAGTGTCCCTTCAGAACTTCTTCAAAAGTACTGAGGAAATTAAATAAGAAAAATGGCAATCCTAAGGAAATGGAAGGAAGGGTAAGAATGTAGAAAGGAGGAAAGGTAACGGAACAATTTCTCATAACTGAGAGAAGGGAGGAAGGAAGGGATGGGGGAACGAGCGTCACTATTATCTGAAATGGATAAAGGAGGGTTGAACAAACAGTTTGGTGAAGAAATACATCAAGCTCAACAAGAAAACAAGGGATGGGGAGGAGACAGGAGGCTAGGGAGAGGGAATAGTTATAAACAAAACAAAGTTCCTAATCTTCAAAGGGGATTAAAAGAGTGAAAAGAAAGACAAAAGAAAAGAAATAGAATCTAAGAGAATGCCTTAGATGCCTCTCAAACAACTGAGGAGTAGCTGAATAAACCGTGTGACACGTGACCATAATGAAGTATCACTGTACTGCATAAAATGATGAAAGCAGACTCAGAGAATCCTGGGTAGTATCAACAGAACAGAACCAGAAGAATCCATATGTTGACTACAACATTGTAAAATAAAACAACGAAAAACTGAACAACTGTGATCAAAACAAAATAATGACCAATTCTGATTCCAGAAGACTGATGAGAAGGCATTTCTTGGCAGAGGGACGACAGACTATAAATGCAGAATGAGGTATATATTTTCAAGCAAGCTGCAAAATACTTTAGAACCAAGATAAACAAAATATCCAAGACTCCAGAAGACTGGTGAAGTATGCTTTCCACTTCTTGCACAAAAGGTGAAAGACTACAGTACAGGTATGGCATGAGATACAGCCAATATTTTTTGACGCAGCTAATGACTGGATTGGTTTTTTAAAAAAGTATGACTGTTACAAAGAGGACTTTTATTTAGAATTAGAGGAGAGAGAGGGGGATATATTAAGGGAGGATAATGATATCTCCAAAGACAGAAGACAAGAAGAGTATCACTCAAACATAAAAAACAAAAATAAAACAACAACAAAAAACACACAACAGAGAAAAGAAAGAAGCTCTGACGGGTATCTAGAAAGGCAAGTCAGTGTTATATTTACTGCTTAACTGAAATGCAAAACCATAAAGCAACTCGGCAAGGCAGCTCAGAAACTGGGTATCACTCCATTTTGGTTTTCCCACATTTCCTTGTGAGATATTTCTCTTTGATGGGGTACAGAGGTTTTTCTACCCCATTACTCGCGAAAAATCATTTTATCAACATTATCAAGCATCTTCTCTATTCTTAAGAGTCTTTGAAATGAATAAAAAATGTTATTGTGTTGCAATATCTGACTGTATAAACACACAGGAGCAATAAGAAGAAAAAGGTTAAGTATAGATTCTGATACTATGTACTTTCCCTACTAGTCCTCTAAGGTCTTCTAAGTCTTCAGGGACCAAATTCAGACTGGACTTAATTGTGTTTGAGTAACACACACACACACACACACACACACACACACACACACACACACACACACTCTCTCTCTCTCTCTCTCTCAAGGCTAAAGAAACTTTAAGAGAGAGCCACGCTTTCCAATATAATCCTTTTTCTGTTCTTTGTATAGGGAAATGGTCATGTTTGTTGATGTCTATCAAGTCCATAATAACAAAAAACACTTGTTTAAATTATTCTCATTTCTGTTATTGTTTCCTTTTGGTAAGTCGCATTCTTCTTGTCTGATCTCCAAATTTTGCTTTTCTCTCTTCTTCTCCACTGGCTTCTAGTACGTGCCTGACTTTCCTCCACATCTTATTTATATGTGTATTTAGCCGTGTTCCTCCTAGTATTATACCACGTATTTAGAATTCTAACCTCTATCATTTATTGTTTCTTTTTAGGAGATCTTTTTTCTGATTGCCTTTCTATAATGGTCCTTATTCATTTAAACTCCTGTTAGCAGTGCAGTACAGTGGAAAGAGCTTTGGGCTAGAAGTCACAACACCAGATTCTGCCCCTTGTGAGCTTTGTGAATTGGACAGTCATTGGCCTTCTCTGAAACTCAGGCTCTTCGTCTAATCAATTGGGGGTAACAATACCTGCCTCAGATGACTGCTGTGAGGATCAAATGAAACTGCTATGTAAACTGTAAAGCACTCCAGAAATATAAAATAGTACTAAAATTGTTTTTTAAAAAATTAAGTATATACCTAATAATGCCTAGAACGTACATAACTACAAACAAACATAAGATACGGCTGACTGAAATACAACAAACACTTACCTCCTCTTCAATAGCAAACAATTTGACAATATTCTTGTGGTTTAATTTTTTCAAGACTTCAAATTCTCTCATCTGAACATCCACGGGACGAAGGAAACTTATACTATTAAAAACCTTGACCGCAAATAAATCACCAGTTTTCTAAAGAGAAAGATATATAATTAGACATATTACATGGAAAATTTAAATTATTACAAATATTCATGTCTTTATAAATTATTTGGTACAAAGGCTACTTAAATTTAAACAAAAGTATAAGAACTATGTTACGCAAACACTTTTAGTTTCTATTATAACTATCATGGCTTAGGAAGTACTTAATCTATACATGAGAAAGACTGAACAAAATCTACATTTAAATGTGACATATGCTTAATATAATTAAGAGCACCATGAAGCTAATGTGGGATACTAACAGCTTTTGTCCCAGTAGAAACTTCATGCTATGACTTCAGAAACAAGAGAGAATATTTTGAGTACCTAAATATCTAAATTACTACACACTGAAACATTGCACACAACAAACAATAAAAAAAAATGATACTGGGGAATGCTAAACAGATTGTGATACATGACTGTAGTAGAATATTATTATATGTAAAAAATGATGAATCTGATGAATACAGAAAAGCACAGGGAGATTTATGATTTGATATAAAGTAACATAAAAAAATCAGGAAAAGAACAAACACAATGACTACAACAATGTAAACAGAAAAATTAATGACAAAATAAATGAAACAGAATGTCACATGATCATAATGATCAACCTGGCCCTCCAGAAGAGATGTGGGAAGGCACCTTCCCTGCCCACCTTTTTTGCAGAGCTCAAAGACTATTACTGAGGAAAAATGGCTATAATGTCAGACTTCTTCAACGTTGCTTAGTCTGACAACTATTTTTGCCCCTTTTACTCTTTGTTATAAGGGATGGCTTTTTGAAAAGGGGCTACACTAGAAAATACAGGTGATACGAAAACAAAAGATATCAATAAAAATTAATTATTATTTAAAAAATCAAAGATCACGATGAGCTCTTTGAAAAGCAGCGGATCTATAAAGTGAACGTAACAGCATAAGAATCACACACTTCAGACTGTAAGGGTCCTTGGAAACCATACAGTCTCAAACCACTACCGAGCAGTCATTTCCATACGGTCGATGAGGTTCTCGCTGGGTGAACACCTTTCAGTGGTGGGGAGCCCACTACATATCAAGAAGAATTTCACCCGGCAGCAGCTATTTAATGGTGACAATAGGTATTCTTCCACATACTTCATGGGCTTCTCTAATTTGCATTTCCTGGTGCTGCCTTTTGGAGCTAACTAAGTCTCATCTCTTCCACACGACAGGCATTTATTCAAGTACACGAAGAGAGTCATCATATCTCCCCTACCAAGTCTTCTCTTTTCTAAAATAAATACAACTACCACTAATACTAAGTTATATCTTCATCCTGTACAAAGTCTTCATTTTCAGATTAGGCCACTTCTACAGACTACGACTTTTTTTTAAGCTACAGTGAACCAGAGTTTCTTTCCTATTCAATGATTACTCAACTTTGTTCATGTATGACTAAAGTTACTTAAATTTACTTAAGTTTTTTTTTTACTAAAGGTAAATTTATGGTTTTTAAAATTTTCTGTTCAATTTCAAAGAAAACACGTTAATGTGCTCCTGGCACAGGGGCAGAAGAGTCACTACTCTAAATAAACACAAATCAAAAGCAAACAGAAAGTGAAACTCATCTCACTTGCAGGCCCCAGGGAAACACACCGCAAACAGCAGCGGCTGCAATCTAATTAGTTTCCTTCGTAATTCTACGTATTTCATTTCATGCATTTACAAACATCCTTCTGAGAAAGGTGGTCCATTGGTTACACCAGACTGATGACTATAGGGGTCCCTAACACACAGAGAAGCTAAACACTCCTATAACAGAGATTTAAAGATACATTCAAAATGGGAGCAGAGGGCCCCAAAACATTAATTTTAAACAAAGACAATTCAATTAACTACAAAGAAACCTTCCAAATCAATGACCAAAAGCAGCCTTCATGACAGCCTTAAACAGTGTATTCTGGAGTCTGGTTTAATTACTGCTTGCTTAAGTCACTTTTCCATCATCCTGGATCTGTGAAGGTGGTTCCTCCTTCCATTTGCTACCTCTCCCTTTTTTATTCTGCAGGTCACTCCCACATAGTGTCCACTGCAAAACAGCAAACACAAAGCGCCTTGAAAGGCTCTGCTAAATAGTGGAACAAAGCACCAACCATGGAGTTGAGCAACCTGGAAAGCACACCCTGAGATACCATGGGTATGATCACTTAACCTTTCTGAGCCTCAGCTTCCTCATTTGTAAAATGAGGTAATACCTGTATTACTTCACAGAAGTACTGTCAGACTCAAATGAGATCCAACAGTATTTCAAGTTTCCTTTTATGTATGTATGTGTGGGTATATGTATGTTTATATACATAGTTATTTTAAACATGTTTTAACATGTCTCTCCCCATGTGTATGTGTATATATGTATGTTTATGAAGTGAGTTATCATACTATTTATCTCCTCCTTTTCTCAAATTCCTAGAAAAAGCTGTCTATATTACACCTTACCCTCCACCATGGTCTCTGCACTCTGGCCTCTGATCTCATCACTGACTGAGCTGAATGGCCTTTCTCTGAATTTACCAAGGATCTTTTAATTGCCAAATATGATAGTTCTTTTTCAGTCCTCATACCTCTTGATCCCTCTGCTGCATTTGACACTAATAACCACTCTCTCCTCCTAAACCAGTGGTTCTCAACCTTCCTAATGCCGGGACCCTTTAATACTCATGTGTGGGTGTATTTGCATGTAGGCGGACCGCCTAGAGATGGATAGAGGAGCAGTGTCTCAGTTCTTAAGACCATCGGAAATATGTGTTTTCCAATGGTCTTAGGCAACCCCTGTGATCCCTGTGAATGGGTCGTACGACCCCCAAAGGGGTCGTGACCCACAAGTTGAGAACTGCTGTTCTACACTCTCTCCATTCTGGGTTTTTATGACATTATTCTCTCTTGATTCTCCTGCTACCTGTTTGACTGTTCCTTCTCAGGTTCAGGGTCATCATCTTCATTATGCCCTCTGTGAGTGTTCCTCTAGGCTTTGTTCTTGGGTCTCTTCTCTCTCTTACAATCTTGGTAACATCATCAGCACCTATGAATTTAAGTGTCATCTCTATGCAGATGATTCTTCCTTGAAAGCCCTGGTACCTCCCGAAGCATGAGAATTGCATCATCAGTAATATACATTATATACACTTCCTTTTAGTCATTTATCTTGATTTGACTTAAAGTCTCGATCAATTACTTCCTGCTTCACATCCATTCTCATTTTCAATCTATTTTCAAATTAGATGATTTTTCCTCTTATCCAGGGGCTTGGCATCACCTTCTATGCCACACTGGTTTGCACCACTAGTCCCAAGTCCCAAGTCTCTTTCTTGAGTTCTCTGATCATGAGACCAATCCAGATATATCTCTCATCGTTAGGGGAAAAAAAAATCATTCTCTTTACAGTTACCTGAACCCTCCAAAATGTCAGCATTCCTTTGACAGTGCCTACTGAACTTTATACCTGGTCTACTCCCCCTGCTCTCTAAGCATTATGCCATCTTGACTCTTAAAAAAATAAAATTTGTTACTGCTAGTTTGGGGACGTGGTTGGAGTACGGAGTCCCAGAAAAGTACTTGAGATAAAGGAGGGTTCCAGTGCAAAAATAGTGAATTTTATCAGTAAGACTGAAATTATCCCTATGCTGCTCATTTATGTGTGTTTTCCCTAGTTTGGGCAACGCTGCTCTAATCTCGAATTCAATTCTTTGCTCAAAAAGCAATCAATCTTTTACAATTTTGCTTCTCATTATCTCAATCTTAGTCTCTCAATCCTCTAGATCAGAGGTTTTTCACTTGGTATCCATGAACTTAAAAAAAAGGTCACTGTATTTCAATATAATTGTCTTCCTTAGTCTATCTTATTTATGCATTTAAAGTCATTATTCTGGGGAATTCACATTATAATTTTTACCAGACTGCCAAAGAAGTACAAGATACAGAAAGTTTAAGAATATCTGTTTCAGAATCACATCATAGCATGTCCATTATGCACATTCAGTTTTCAGTTATCAAAGCCTCATGACAAATTTGCTGAGAGCAGTTAGTTACTTATTGCCTCACTAATCTTTGGTTTTGATTCCTTCTCACTGAGATGGCTTATTTGTGACCTAAAGCATAAAAGGCCTGGCCACTAGGAAGTCGGTGTTCATTCAGGTTCAGCAGAATTTCTACTGCCCTGCAGGGATGCCTTTCTGACCTAACACTGTAGGTGCCATGATCAATGTGGAAATGTGAAGGGAGTAGTGTTATATTTTTATTAATTAGGGATTGTAGCCTTTTTAAACCTGTTTCCTGGCTGTTTACCTCAGGCCTAGACCTTGCTTCTTCCTTATCATCAGCTCTTAGATTCCCTCAAATCTCAGTTACAACTCCACCTTCTCCAAGAAGCCTCTTCCAGCCCTCTTAATCTTAGTGCCACCCTCGGAATTATCTCTACTTTATCTTATATAAAGTTTATTTGTACTTGTTGTTTGCATATCCTCTCCTCCATTAGACTATAAGATCCTTAAGAGCAGGAACTGTTTTTTTGCCTTTCTTGGCATCCCCAGAATTTAAGCACAACTTAGCTGAACAGTCAGGGGCTTAATAAATGATTGTTGACTTCTTGCTTTTGACTTTATGGGTTGCATTATATTCTAATCCTCTACCTGAATGACTAGACTGGCTTAAGCTAGGTCCAGAATAGTACCTCACAGTTCTTCCAAGGTTTCCTTCAACTCTACTTTTGTACCCAGCTCTTCCTTGCTGGTCTAAATCACGTCCAAAATAGAAACTCCTCTTGCTGGTTTTTCCATCTGCATGAGCTCAGCTTTACTGAAGGGAAACCTCTAGCAGAAGTAAAGGAAATGTAGTCCACCCTCATGACTGCATCAGAACTTCAAGTCCCTTTACCTTCTACTTAGGTAAACCAGCATCCCTTTCTACCTCCTGTAATCTATTCTTGCCTGCCACTGATCCTTATCCAAATATCCTGGGCCATGCTTTCCCCTCAAGCTGATGTATTTCCACACAGAATAACTTCTTGATATACAATCCCAATCAGAGCCGCTCCACTGCCCCTATTGTATAATCTGTGCCTTTTTAATAAAATATACCCTTCTACAGAGTAAGTCATAATTTAACCAAGCTTCAGTATGAAGTTACATCTACCTCCTTGGGTTAAGAACTCTAATTCATTTTAATATTCATGTTCTACACACTGGTGTAAAGATATCTGAGACCAATCAATCAACAAGCATTTATTAAAGACCAATTATGCTCCTGGCACTGAACTAGGAACATAAAGAACAAAATCAAACAGTTATGTGGCTACAAAAAATTTGTACTGGGGCGGCTAGGTAGCACAGTGAATAGAGCACCAGCCCTGGAGTCAGGAGGACCCAAGTTCAAATCTAGCCTCAGACACTTAACACTACTAGTAAGCCATGTGACTTTGAGCAAGTCACTTAACCCCAACTACCCTGTATTCCCCCCTCCAAAAAAAAAAAAAAACCCAAACAAACCCAACTACAAATAAATAAAAAGTATGTACACAATCAACACAAAGTAATTTGGGGGAGAGGAGGCATTAGCAGCTACAGCAATCAGAAAAGTCTTCATGTGCTAGGTGAATTCACTTGAGCTGAGCTTGTAAGGAAATTAGGGATTCTAAAGAATGAATGAAAAACATTTAACTACAGGTGTGGAACGCTTCATATAATGTTAGTTTTTTATAGTTTTGCCAAACTTTTTTCCTTCTTATTCTTTGGGAGGGAGAGTGATACAATGGGAAATGCAGATAATATAAAACAAAAAACATAAATAGAAATTTATTTTAAAAAATATGTTAAGTGTTCAGCAACTACACTAAGATGTGAGAAATACAAACAGAAAAGAAAGGCAGTTCCTGCTTTCAGAGGAGATCACATTCTAGGGGGAAAAGGGGAAACAACACAATTGGAGGGTCCAGCTATAGGACTACTGGAAAGTCTCAGGGATTTTTAAGGTATGGTAGCAGGACAGATGGTAAGTGCCAGGGCTCCTTGGTACGCTTCTGCAGAACAGTTGGTAAAACTGGGAAGTCTGAAGACGTCAACACCAGCAGGGCAGATGGAGATGACCACGGTCACCGACTGAGCGGGAATTCAATCCAAGGTCATCTGACTCCAAATCTGGCACTCTTTTCACTGCACCACATTATCCCTGGTCTTTGACTTGTACACTAACCTCGCCATTAATTCCTGAAAGTAGTTCCCTCTAAGTTACATGATTATGTAGACGTGAGAAGGAATGCTTTCCAAGAATAGTCAGACCATGCAAAGGCACAGAGATTGCAGATGGAAAGTGGTGTGTGAGGAACGGTAATAAGGTCAGTTTGGCTGGACCCACAGAATGTATGAAGGAGAGTAACATATAATAAGGCTGGGAAAGTAGGTGAAGGGCTTTAAATAACAAACAGCTAGGTAGTACACTGCATAGAACACTGGGCCCAGAGTAACGAAGACCCGAGTTCAAATCCAGTCTGGCACACTTAGTAGGTGTGACTTTGGGCAAGTCACTTACCCTCCATTTGCCTCCATTTTCTCAGCTGTAAAAAGGAGATAATAATTGCACCTCCCTCCCTCCCTCCGAGGGTTGTTGTAGGGATCAAACAATATATATAAAGTGCTTAGCCTGGCACACAGTAGGTATTATATAAATGCTAGTTATTATGCTAGAGAAAGTAAGAGCCATTGGAATTTAATGACTAGAGGATTGCAAGGTCGGACCTAGGCTACAAGAGAAATACTCAGGCAGTTATATGGAAGATAACCTGAAGAAGGGAAAGGCTTGAGATAGAGAGACTAATCAGGAGACTGTCACAATAGATTAGTGGCCATATAAATCAAGATGGGAAATGAGGTTAACTAAGGTTGTGAACCCGGTTGACTAGAAGGATGGTGATGTCTTAAACAGAACCAGAAAAGGTCATAAGAGGATAGATTTGACGGGCAAGATAGTGAGTTCGTTTTTGGACTTGTAGGAGCTAGGAGACATCTAGTTTAAAATATCCAACAGGCAGTTGATGATGTGAGACTGGAGCTCAAGAAAAAGTCTAGTGTGAATATATGGATCTGGGCATCATCTGCTTAGAGATGACAACTATGAGGGGCAGATGAGGTTATCAATAAAGAGTACTGAGTATAGAAAATCACCCAGGACTCAGCCCTTAGCTTAGGAGATATCAATACTTTCCCAATCCTTGGATAGTGTTTTCTTCGAATCAACGGCACCTTCACTATTATTCTTTCTATATCACACGTTACCCTCTATGGCATTTGCCTTGGTAGTTCGTAAGTACAGATTTCTCTCTTCTCTTCCATTTTCATTTAAAAGCCCTTTTGATTAGATCTGTAAATTTCCAAATTTTCTTTTGTGTCTCTCAGATGTGTTCCACCCCTAGCCTTTATCTTGAGCCTAGGCCCACAATTCAACTCTTGTTTTAACACCAGCTGCTATTTCCATATCTTTTGTTCTCTTTAAAGTCTATGCTTTCGATCAACAGCAGTGATGAAAATATTGCCTCTGCCACTAAGGTCTTCAAAATTCACTGCCTAAGGACTTTATTACTCTTAGAGATGCTCAACAGGTTTCTTCTAGCAGAATCACATGTTCCTTCATCAATCACCATGAATGGTAGTCACTGGATGTCAGTCAAATGCTGGTCAATACTGGATGTCAGATTTAACAAGTCTTATGAGGACCCAGTCACATCCCAGATAAGCACCTGGGGAAGAGAGAATACCACCAGTGTATTCACATTAAGTGGACAAAAGGCCCTCAGCAGACAGTTTACAACCGTGTTTTTTTTTCCTTGTGACCAGCACAAGATGTCTTTCTTCCTGGTGACATCTATAAGTCCTCTCATAATTCTTCTGCTTTCTCTTCAATGCATCCAGTTCTACCTTCAATGAGGAGAGGATCAAACCTATTACATAACTGTACCAGTTCAGTGTTCCTCGTTTCCTTCTTTTTTCGGACAACATCCTCTTACTCTCTAACCTCCTGACAATGGTTGAGAACTCTCTGTCTTCTTTGTTTTCTTCATAAAGTACTTTTTCCGTTCTTAATGGAACACTTCATCCTCCCTGGTAATTAAGAGAAGAGAAATGTGTTTCTCTAGCCATTCCACCTTCTCAAAAGGAGAGCAACCTGCATTTCCTATACATGGAGCCATTAACTGGCTTTGGAAGAAACATTTATAATCTCTGCAAGTCAAGAAAACATTTTTTTCATCTTCCACACCCATGGAAATGGAGACCTGGAGTCCCCTGTGACTTTTACTGGGA
Source organism: Pseudochirops cupreus (assembly GCA_028627135.1). Taxonomy (NCBI): domain Eukaryota; kingdom Metazoa; phylum Chordata; class Mammalia; order Diprotodontia; family Pseudocheiridae; genus Pseudochirops; species Pseudochirops cupreus. The sequence continues at coordinate 374,267,827 of CM053581.1, forward strand.
ATTCTTTCAGTCAAATGCTACAACAAATTGCCTGTTCCCTCAAAAAAAAAAAAAATTACGGGAGGAAAATATAATTTCAAAATACCTGGAAACCTGGCACAGGGTTTGGAGATCAGATCTGGGTTTTTTGGTTCCAACAGACAGAATTAAGAAGAAAAGGCAGAAATTGTGGAGATTTAAAAAAAATTATAGAGCTAGATTTTGACTCAAGAGGTGCAAGAATTTCTCAACAATTAAAACTGTCCAAAAATACAATGGGTTGCTTAAGGAGATGTGATTTCTATAGTACTGGAGGCCCTCGAGAAGAGCAACAACACTGTTGAGAGATACTATAGAAAGGATTCTTGTGCTGGAATGAATCTAACTAGGATGACTTCTAAAAGCCCTTCCAACCAACCCTAAGATTCTATGAGTTTTCAATGATCCATCTCTTTCTGGATACCATTTCTAGCTGAGTTAGCAAGAACGTGGTGGGGTACTCTATGAGTGCCAAATTGTATGACACTGTCACGTCTTTCCCTTGACATGCAAGAGCTCAAGCACATATACACAATCAGTTTTGGAACAGAAACAACTAATTTGTTGCCCAGTTTATACTCACATTATTAACAAACCTTTGATGTACAAAAAGCTAAAAGTTAATTTCCTACATTCTTATACTGTGGTACCACTTTTCTCCATGCTAGAAATCTGTAAGCCATCATCATATCTTCCTCTCAGCTTTGAAGTATCCACAAACCAAAATAGTGACCTTCAGTTCTAACTCTCCTTGGGGAAATGTCCAGTTTGTAAGCCAACTCCATATTCCTCAAGGTTTCTGATAAATAAAAAGTAGTTCATAATACTATGGATCAAAATGGCCTTCTCTCTGTTCTTCACACATGGTACAGAATATTTCAGCCCTCTCTTTTGACTGCCAATCCCCTTTGCCTGAATTGTACCACTTTCCTCCTCAACTCCCTTTTTTTCCTTCAAAACATAAAGCTCAAGCAATACCTTTTACATGAATATTTTCCTGATTCCAACTCCTCCTGCCATTCCTACCAGACTAACTTGTCCTTATTTATATTTATTCTTTTTATGTTTATTCTGCATATGCTTATATACGTTATGTACTGTCTCCTCTGTTCATCCTTTGTCTTTCCATCCCGAGTCCTCACACTGTGCCTGACTTTAGAAACTACCCAGTCCAACCCCTTCATTTAGCAGACAAGGAAATTCCTCCCTTACAAAAAAAAGCTAGATTCCAAATTTAAGGGATGATGATTTAAAAGGTTCTAAATACAAACTAGCATACTACAAGTCCTTATGACAGTTTTGTTACACTTTTTAAAAGACCTATGTACAAAATTCCAAACACTCAAAATTGACAAATCAGAGGTTCATTTTAGCATTACAAAACAATTCTCTGGTTTACAAAATGAATGATTCCAGTTTACATATACTACTACTATTATTACCACACATACACATACACATACACACACACACACACACACACACACACACACACACACACACACACACACACGTATTCTCTCTTTCCCTCCCATTTTCCAGAGTTAGGAACCCTGGAATTATCTTTATTTCTTGTCTTTCTTTTATCCTTTTTATCTAATGTCACCAAGTCCTATTATTTTTCCTTTCAAATCTCTGATTCACGCTGTGTTCTTTCCTAATCTGACCACCATACTCCAAATTCTTCTGGATTACTCCATGAATCTCCCCAGTTGGTTTCCCTACTTCCTTCTACTTCTCATCTATCCTGTATACGGCTGCCAGCTAATCTTTCCAATTCTAGCTTCATCATTTCACTCCCCAGTTCAACAACTTATGAAAGACCCTCTATTGCCTGAAACAAAATCCAAATTTCTACCTTGATTTTAAAGGTTCTCTACCTACCCACTTTTATGTCCCAATAATCCTCAACATTAACCCTCCCCTGTGAGGCAGATTTTTCTCCTCATTCTCATTCAGAAAAAAAGGATCTTTTAAGATATCTTTTTATTGTTCAACAACACTTTAAATGATGAAACTTTCTTATTTTTGAATGAGTAGGGTCCTTTTACAAATATTTATACAAAAATAAGTTATACATCATATTGAGAATATTTTATAATGCTCTCAAATTCTAAAATTATTCTCCACACTAACCTTATGTCTTCCACGAAAGACATTTGCAGTGGCTCCTTGCCCTAGGATATCAGACAGGAGCCACAGATGATTAGAAGTACTCTGCATTTCTGCTTGATTAGGGGATCCTCTTCAAATACTGAGGGGAAAGAGATTTAAGATATATATATTTACAGATATCTATAAAATATATACACACATATTTAAGGTATATTAAATTATTATTTCTTCAAAGCATACACAGTTTAATTTCAAATGAGTTTTCAACAACTACTGGAAATGCTAAAATGCTGAGTGAACTATGAAGAAACATTAAATGATAGTGCCTTAACAACCTATAGACTCAAAGCGACCTATCAAAGGTATTAATCTATGAACTCTAACATTACATGGCAATTCCAAAGAAAACCACAATTACTCTTAGATTTTCTTTCCATAAAATAGGTTAAAGGTATATTATTCCCCAGCTTTCTTTGCCAAGATTTTTGTAAAGAATAATTAACAAACTATTTACTTGTAGAATCCTCAGAAAATAAAAGCAAGTTGTGTAATTTTCAGAAAAAGATTTAAGATTTCTCTGTTTCCTTCTAGGCCAAGGTAAATGCAAAGCGTATCAAAGAGTAAAATATCAATTTAAATTCCTTAGCTGCAACCATATATGTATATTAAAAATATAACCACTACTGAAAGGTGTGAAAAATGTCATCCTTCAAAGATTCTTGGCTATTTTTTTTTGGAGTAACCTGAAGTCTGCTTCCTCAGACATGCCACAATTTACTATGAATCTATACACAACCTTCTAAAATTAAATATGATGCCTACATTTAGGGAACTTCTCCTTCAAAAAGAAGTCATGCACTGTAACTTACATACTTAATGCCCTGAGGTCCCTGAGAGGTCAAATGATCTCTCCATAGTCACAAAGTCAATACGTGTCATAAGCAGGATTTAAATTCAGATCTTCCTGCCTCTCAGACTGGCCCTCTATTCCTAAATGCAGTCTGCTTTTCAGAATAAATTAGTATGGACAGTAAAATATTTGAACTCATGCTAGACTAAGAGAAAATCGGGGTGCCACTATTGTAGTAGCTCCAATTTAATTCAAACAAACATTTATGAAGCTTCTACTACTTGAGGTACACTAAGATAGGAACTGTGAAAGACAATTTAATTAAGATGCACCCCTACATCCATAGATCTTAAAATCTGGTAGGAGAAAGTGATAGATACACAAAGAAGTGGAGACAATATGGAACCGTAACTAAGACACTGAGCTTGGAATAGGAAATACCTGAGTTCAGTCCTGCCTTAGATACTTTCTGGTTGTAAGACCTAATCGCTTAACTTCTCTCTGTCAGGAGGTTGTGCTGATGGCCTCTAAAGTCCCTTCCAATCCTAAATCTACAGTCCTAGGAATATAACACAAAATATAATATGATATATATAAGTGTAGGTACTAAGCATAGGTAACTATTAAATCTAAATAAAGATTATTTCTGAGTCTTGAGAGTTTCATGGAGTAGGTGGTTTGAATAGGGTTTTTAAAGAGTAACATTTCAATGGATGACTGAGGGCAAGAGAGAGGTTAAATTATCAAGCCTAAAGTAGTCAGATCTACCAAAAGAGAAGTCCTGTTAGCTTGCTGCTTTCAGAACAGACCTGGCAAGTTAATGAACTAGATATAAACGTGAATCTAACCCCTACACAAATGTGCCCTTAGGAACTCTATAATAAACAAGACATGCAAAACCATGATGGCACATAATGGCACAAAACCATGATGATACACTTCCAGAGGATGGAATTCTGCCTATTACGGGTAGAAAACTTCCTTGTACCACTTTCTACATATCTAACACAAAGTGAAAGAGTTTTAATGGAAAAAGTGGGGGACAAGGGACCAAATTTCGTTCCTATGACTAATGACTATTTTTTCCCTACAAGTCTTCTGGGAGAAAAAAAAGGTGCTCAAAATCTGGTGAGCTCTTAAACTATGCTTGTTGCTTTATGAAAAGCAATCTTAGTCAACACCATCACCAAGTAGTATTAGGCATCTAACTATATACTACATATATTATTGGGCACAATGCTATATTATACAGTGGAGAAGTATACTATATGTGTGTGTGTGTGTGTGTGTGTGTATAAAAAAACAGGCACTATACTACAGTATACTATACAGGGTGTAACTGTGTGTGTGTGTGTGAGTATAAATAAATAAATAAATAAAATGAGGCACTATTCCATAGTGTACGACCACACCACATAACCAGCCATCGGCACTCTGTTATAATACACAATGTACACACAATGCAGCACATAACTACACTTATTATGTTACATTACCATTCGGCACTACACTACACTACGGTGACGAGGGGCTACTAACAAAAGGCAGGCATTATGGGGCACACGCTCATGAGCCCGACCTGCGGTGGCTCCCTCGGACCCAGGACCCAGGCGCACCCCCCAAGCCCGCGGGGCTGGGCGTGATTCAGCAGCCCCAGGGTCCCGGCCTCTGTGCTCCGGCACTCACCCGCGGTGTTGGGGGCGGAGTGTCAGGCCCCTCCCCCTGCACGCGTGGGGGGCACACAAGGCCCCCCGGGAAAGGGGGCCCGGGCGGGAGGTACCTGGCAGGTGAGCGGCGCTCCACAGGTAGAGAGGAGATTAGAGGGAGGGCTCCGGGAGATGGACTCCCATGTTCACCGGGGCGCGGACAGACACGGGGTGCACCGAGGCAGAGACCAGCTGAAAGGGCCAACGGGACTAATTAGGGAAGGAGCCGAAGGAAACCCGAAGAGGGGCAGATCCCCCGCGAGGGGAAACCGGTTCCAGCTTCCGGGTTCGGCCAAGTTCACAACACGCCCCACGGAGGACCCCCCTAACCCCTGCTCCCGACCCCCGTCGGTTTTAAGTGTGCCCGGCTGCAGACTTCTCCCGGCTGTCCGCGAGGCCGGGCCGCCCGAACGGGGTGGGTGGGGCCGGCTCCGGATGCCCGGTCCTGGGGAGAGGATGGAGGATCCGACCGCCCGGCCCCGCCCCCCGCTCGGCTTCTGCCCGGCTCTGACTCAGCATTCCCTCCTCGGCCTCTGTCCCGGGTCTCCCTCCTGGGAGCCCTCCCGGGCCCGGCCTGAGGCAGCCCAGCCGCCCCCGCCCGCCGTTGCCCCCGGCGCCTCACTCACCAGGTCAGGGTCTCAGGCGCCGCTTGGCTTCCGCGGGCCACCTCCTCACGCCCCGGGACACTTCCTGTTAGGCGAGCGCGGCTCGGGCAGCCACGTGACTGGCCCGAGCGTGCGCCTTTACGCGTCCCCCCTCCAACGTAGCGCAGCTCCGCACCTCCCCTCCCCCCTTCCTTCCTCTCCCGTGGTTCCACCCTTCCCCCTCCGCCCCACCCCCGCTGCTCCTCCCCTCCCTCCCCCTCCGCCCCCGCAGTTCCTCCGTCCTCTCCCGTCGCCCCTCCCTACCGGTCGCCCATTTCCTGGATGGGGTGAGTCCGAGCCTCCAGCTTCCTGGGGTACGGGTGGGCGGGCCGGAGAGTTGTGTGGCTGGGGCACGCCCCGAGAAAGGGCCACGCCGAGACGATGGAGCAGGCAGCAATGGGGAAGGGGGTGTGGCTGGCCAAGATGCTGCTCCACCCACCACACCCACGGCCAAGTGACCTGCCCCCCTCCTAGGTCGGGCAAAGCGAAGCTGCAGACCATCAGCGGCAAATGTAGACAGACGGCGCCAATCCGCACAAAAAGAAGCGGGGGAGGCGTAGAAGGCAGACCCCACCCCCCCACCCCAGGGCTCCCGGGGAGATTAGGGTCCAGGCCCATTCTGAAGCGGGGACCCCACCAACAGCTCGGCAGGGCTTTCCTGGGCTTCCTCCGCTTCCTCGCATTTAGCATCCTCCGTTTAGAGGGCGGGGAGCTGAGTCTACACCCTTCTCTGCCAGGTGCTCAGTGCCAGTTGTCTGCTGAATGGATGCTGGGAAAACCCTCCTCCCCACCCCCATCCCAGCAGCCACTCCTTGGGGTATGTATGGTGGCAAGAAATCTCCGGGGACTCTCCTAGAACCAGTTTAAACTCCATACATGGATCCTTTTCCATTCAGTACTAAGATTATTACAGTGACGCCCTAGAACTGAGACCATGAGGAAGTTGGACCAGATCTCTAAGGTTCTTTTTGGTTCTAAAGCCTACAAAACAACCTCCCCTCCCCCTTTTTCAAAATTTAAAATCTTATTTTATCCATGCCTAAGTCTGCAGGTGGTGGTCAATGTTAGCACATTCTCCAGGGCAGCATCTAGGGAATTCTTTCTATGGCCGTCCTCTCGGATTTTAATCAGATGGTTAGACTAGTCCTTAAACTCCCATCAGGTGGATAGACTAAACACATTCAGCTAATTAGCTTAAATTCTAGACTTTAGAGGGAGACTGATTAAACTCATTTAAATAATTCATAAACTAGTTAAATCCATTCGCCGGGGTGCACGGTCTGAGAGCCACTGCATCAGCCCTAGTAAATGTTAAATACTGCTATTTAGCCCAGTTAAAGCCCAGAATTAAGGACTTTGGGTTCCTGGATGTTGAGCCTTAACTTGTTTCTCAACTGTCATCAAAAGACGATAGGCCCTGAAGGGATAAGGCATATATGTGTGCATCCTCTAGTACATAGATATTCAGAATATCTAGGTGGGATAGAGTACTGGACCTAGGTCAGGAATATCTGCAGTTCCAACCCAGGTAGCAAGCAGGTTAGGAAGAAGCCTCAGATACTACCTAGCTGTGTGACTCTGGGCAAGTCACTTAAGTGAGGTCTGCTTCAGTTTGCCTATCTATATAATGGGAATAATGATAGCACCTATCTCCCAGGGTGGTTGTGAGAATAAAATGATATATTTATAAAGCGTTTCACAAACATTAAAGCACTCTATAAATGCTATCTATTATTATTATGTGGAGAATGAGAAAATACTAAAACAGTAACTCATTCTTGTCCTACTGCACCCATCCTGATTTGGGACACATCCACAGAACGAAGGCCTAGGTGCCCAGATGTTTTCTATAATTAATCTATTTTCTACACAGCTGACACAGCTCATTCCTTCCTTTGCTGACTTTGATTTGTTGAATTCCTACCATCTGGCAAAGCACACTTTAACAAATTTTTTTTTTAGCTTCTAGTAATAACACATCATGTGTAATTCCAGTATCCATACTCTACTATAGAAAAACCTTAATTTCTTACAATTTCACTAACTTTTTCACATAAATATAATGAAAACCTTTTTATTAGTAATGAATTCTACAAATACATGAAAACAAATGAAAACTTTATATTTGTATGAATTTTACAAAAGCACATTCCTCAAAATATACCTATGGAACACATAATATAAGAATCATTACCATCATCATAAAGACAAGAAAACTGAGTACCGATAACCAAGTCTCTTGGCTAAAAAAAAAAAAGTTCAGGTTCTTCCAATGGCTCTTAACCTGGGGAGTCTGTGAACTTTTTAAAATTTTATTGACTGAATTTCAACACAATTGGCTTCCCTTATAATCTCAAATATTTTATTTTATGCATCTGAAAACATGATTCTGAGTAGTCCATAGGATTCCCCAGACTATCCAGAACACACCAAAAAAAGGTTAAGGAAGGTCCTTAAAAGGGTTAATTAAGGAAGGCTTTCTTTCAACAAAGCTATATGTTGAAAACATTTTCAAAGTCCAGTAATGAATTCATTCTGTAATACAACATTCCAAAATGGTATGGAGAAAAATTGTTGCCTGGCATTTAACCAATCGATAGAACCTGTAGGAAAGACATTGATTAAATGATAGACATCAAAGTTTCTTACACCAGCTCATCTATTGTGCTTCCACTTCCATGTAGTGACTAAATTCTCTCATCAAATCAACTTCTAGATGGATTTAAATTACCCAAAGCAATGCTATTTACTGGGAAATTGGATAGTGCCAGCTCCGAATGCCCTCCAAGTAGGAATTTCATGTTAGCCAAAAAAGGGTACTTATCTAAATTTTAAATCAAACAATTTATTGAATCAAGTTTCTATGATTACAATCCCTTATTTTCTTCTTTCCAGACATGCCTGTTGGAACACAGGTTTTTTTCCCCCTCATGTAATCTGAATGAGTCAGAAGTGTTGAGGGGAGTCTAGCAGAGAAATATCCTCACATATATGGAAAATCTAATTGACTCTGCCAGTCGCTACCCCACTCATAGGACTCAGAGCTGAAAGGGGCCTCAGAGGCCATCTGATCCAACTTTCTCACTTTAGAGATGAGAAAACAGGCACAAGAGAGGCTGTGACCTGCCCAGAGCTACCAAGTGTCAAGGGCAGGATTTAAAACAGGTCCTACTAAACTCCAAGTGCAGCACTCTGTCTACCTGACATTCAACACGAATTTGTTAGATTTTTATTAATTATGTGCCTGGCACAGTCTAGAACCTTTACTCTAGGTACTATGGATACAAAGGTAAAATGGACCAGTCCGTGTCCTCAAAGATTTTATTTTATTTGGGGTGGGGGTGGAGTGGGGAATTTGTACGTGGAACATTAAATACAAAAATATTCAAAGCAATTTCTGGGGAGAGAGGAGAGAGCACTAGCACCTGGAAGTATCAGGAGAGGTTTCCTGAAGGACAATCTAAGGGATTCTACAAAGTGAAACTGAGGAGGGAGGGCAAGCAGAGCAGAGAGAATAGTCTGTGCAGAGGCACCAACAGGGAGATGGAATGTTGGGAGGGAATGCACAGTGTAAACATCAGAATAATATGCAATTACCCTAGAAAGGTAGATTAAGGTAAGATTATAAAGGGTTTGAAAAGCCAAGCACTGGAGTTTGTCTCTTATCCTAAAAGGAAAGGAAGCCACTGGGGTTTCTGGGGCAGGAAAAGGGCATGATCAGACTTGCACTTTAGAAAGATCCCTTTAACAGCAGCGTGGGTAGAATGTGGAAGGGAGAATTTAGAGATAGGGGCTGCTGTTTGTCCTATGTTCTCAAAGAGGACCATGATATCAGGGAGGTGATGCCGTGACATACAAGTGAATTGGATTTAAGTGAGGGAAGGCTGTGCAAGGTCACCAGCCTCACTTTCTCCTCTGAAGCCATCTGGGTCCAGTGGCCAGATATGGATCAGGACAACTGGAGATGGCCCAGGATGTAGTAGCTCCAGGACCTTGGCCTTTTCAAGCTAAGGTCTTTAATAGGTCTCACTTTGACTAAGGCAACACCCATTCAGTGATTAAGGCTTAATAAAAAAATAAGACAGGGAGACCAATTAGGAAGGCAGGCAAGAGAATAACCATTTATTAAGCACCAGCTGATGAGGTGATGGGACCTAGATCCCTAAACAGAAAAGACCATATTTGTGAAAGCAATGCAGTCTCTCAATTTTCCCAAGCATTTCAAGAGCCCAGATCACTGGCACGTCTGCCCTTGGCATCTGGCCCATCCCAGCCCACCTAGATACTACATAGTCCTTTCACCCCAGACCACTTAACTCCTTTCACTGGTGAACCTGAGCCACCCCAGGCTATTTAACACTCCTTAATCCTACCCAAATCTGCCAAATCTTTTTTGCATATAAATATCAATCTCACCCCATCAAGGCACAGATTTACTATTGGTGTTAAAATAAAGCTGGCTACTTTGACCTAAAGAATGCTTCATTTTTTCCAGGCAGACTCACTCTGTACCCTTACATTTCAGGGTTCCTAGCACTCCAAACTGCATCAAAGTTTTACTGTGCTGAGCTTTACAAATATTCTATCATTATATTCTCATAACACCTTGTGAGGTAGATGCTATTATTATCCTTGCTTTACAACTGATGCAACAGAGACAGATTAAGTGACTTGTTCAGTGTCATACAGACAGTATAGGCATCTGAGGCTGAATCTGAACTCATGTCTTCTTGACTCCAGGCCCAATGCTCTATTCACTTCCCCACCTACCTGAGCCTAGTGGACAGCAATTAGAAGACAATTTCAACAGTCCAAGCAGGAGGTAATTGAGGGCCTGGAAGAGCATCACAGACAGCAACTGTAGCCATGAAATTAAAAGACGCTTCATCCTTCGTAGGAAAACTACAGCAAATCTCGACAGCACACTAAAAAGCAGAGATGTCATCACCTTGCCAACAAAGGTCTGTAAAGTCAAAGCTATGGCTTTTCTAGTAGCAGTGCACAGCTGTTAGGAAAGCCAAGTGCCACAGACTCAACAATGTCAAATTGTGATGCTGGAGAAGACTTGTGAGAGTCCCTGGGACAGCAAGGAGATCAAACCAGTCAGTATTTAATGAAATTAATTCAAGGTATTCCCTGGCAGGTCAAATACTGAAGCTTAAATACTTTGGCCACATAATGAGAAGATGGGATTCACTGGAAAAAACCCTGATGTTGGGAAAGACCGAAGACAAAAGGAAAAAGAGACAGCAGAGAATGAGATGAATAGAGAATCTCATGCAAACAACAAACAAGAACGTGGACAGTCTTTGGGAGATAGAATGACCTGGTATGCCTTTTTCTTTTCCTTTTGGAAGGGAGAAGGCAAGGCAATTGGAGTTAAGTGACCTACCCAAGGTCACACTGCAAATGTCTCAAATACCTGAGGCCAAATTTGAACTCAGACCCTCCTGACTCAAGGGCTGGTGTTCTATTCATTGCACCACCTAACTGCTCCGCCTTCCCCCTTTTTGGGCTTTTTTTTTTGGAGGGGGAAGGTAAGGCAAATGGGGGTGTGTGACTTGCCCAAGGTCACACAGCTAGTTAACTATCAAGTGTCTGAGGCTGCATTTGAACTCAAGTCCTCCTAATTTCAGGGCCCTGGTCCATGGGGTCATGAAGAGTTGGCCATGACTGAACTACAACAGAAGAGTAGTGGCTGGATGAGTGGCTAGTACAGCATAGATATGAGACACAATGTCAAAGTCAAATTGAGAATACTTAACAGTAACAATAAATATTGTTAATAGGATATTTCTGTTGTTTCTACCTTTGCAACCTCTCTCGTGATGTTCCCTTCTCTCCTAACAGACACCATCGTGGTACAGATACTCATCAGGTACCTCACTCTCAGACGATTGGAATAGCCTGCTGGTTGGTCTCCCTTCTCCGGTCCATTCTCCACTCAGCTACCAAAGTGATCTTACTAAAGAGTAGGTCTGACCATGCCACCACTCCACACTCAATAAATCTGAGCAGGTCCCTGTTACTGCCAGGAATGAATATAAATTCCTTTTTGATTTTTAAAGCCCTTTACAACCTCACCCCTTCCAACCTTCCTAGACTTTTTATACTTTACAGCCCTCTATGTAACACCAGCCTTCTTACTGCTCCTGGCACAAGACACTAAATGTCTGGACTGCATTTTCATTATGCCTGGAATGCTCTTCCTTCTCATTGCCACTTCAAGGCTTCCCTGGTTCCCTTCAAGGCACAGTTCAAATCCTACATTCTGCAGGAGGTCTGTTGGGTTTCACACCACCCCTCCTACCGTTCCCAAGCCAGTGCCTTTTCTGAGCTTAACTCTCAATTTACTTTGTATAGATTTTATATGTACAAAGTTGTAAAGTATCTCTCGTTAGAGGATGCGCTCCTTGAGGGCAGGGACCATTAACATTTTTTCTTTAAATTTCTCCTTTTCTTTGTACCTCCAGTCTACAGCACCTGACACATAATACACTGTATGCTTAATAAATGCTAGTGGACTCATTGGGTTTTAAGATGTATTCAATCTATGCCCCAACAAAGCAGTACTTTGTAATTTTAGTCAGTTATCAAAACATTTTAGAGCTGGAAGAAATCTTACAAGTTAGCTAGTTTGGCTTAATACTTCAATCAATCTCCTTTATAACAAACCTTCAAAGTGGTCATCCAGACTCTGCTTACAAATCTCCCAGTGATAGGGAAATTGCTATTACTTTGAGCCGTTCAATTTGTTTTTAATTTTTCAAACACCTTTCAATTGTTAAGGTGGTCTTATATTAAGCAGACACGTCCTCTGCCATCCATTGTTCCTACTTCTGCCCTATAGCGTCATCTATTTTAACGTGATTGCCAAGTATCCGAAAACTGTGTGAGTATGGCCATCCCCTTCCTTGCTGCCATTTCCCTCTTGCCCTCCAAGTCTTTTCCTTTGCAGGTCTTTTAAATCATGCTTCATCATTTGAGATTTGGTTTGGATCTCCCTTACCATGTTGACCATCATCCTCTAGAACTACATGTTTGGTTTCTGGTTAAACTGACCTAGTCCTGAACATAACACTCTAGTTGTGATCTGGCCAGCACAGGTAGACTGGAAACCGCCTTTGTCTTGTAGATTGTTGATACAGCCCCAAATCACAACTTTTATGGTAGCCATGTTACAGTGCTAAAGAACCTAGACCATAAATCCTTTCCACATATACTGCTTATCTAGCCATGTACTCTTCCATCTTGTAATTTTCCTTTAAAACAAAACGAAAAATGTTTAATTCAGTATTTTATGTTTATGCCTGTAAAATTTAATTTTCCTCAATCTAACCCATTGTTCCTAGCCAGGCCAGATATTTTTAGATCCCAACTCTGTCATTAAACTACTAATACTAGGAAAGTAGTTAAAAACTGTAAAATTGCAAACTGCTTTTGTGCCATGCAACGCATTAGCTATCCTTCTAGGCTTTACATTATTCACCAGTCTCCATCCTCATCACTTCATTAAAAAAATGCTGGGCATAAAAGGAACAAGGCAAAGCCTCGTGGATCACCACTATAAACCTTAAAACAGGCTGGCACTGATGCATGAATCAACAGCCTTTGGTAATGATCAATTAGGAATTCAGTAAATTATGCTTCCATCTAGCTCCTATCTCTTGCGCAGATCTATGATTTCATTGTCGTGGACACTCCTCTGAAAACTCCTACTTAGGTAGACCAGCAGTTCATCTGTAACTTGTAAAGTCCATACGAATATTCTCAAAGTATGTCCAATGTCTTTTGTTAGTCCAAATAAACAGTAGTGTTTTCTTGATCTGCTAAAAGGGAAATAAGACTAGTTTTTCATTACTTTTCAGGTTAGAAATGGAAGATCAAACCCTCTTGACAGAGGAGGAATCAAGTGCCTTGTCTCAGGTCACAAAAACAAGGAAGTAGCAGTGCCAACACTAGAACTCGAGGCTGACTCATCCAGTCCTGTGCTACTTCCCTGTTATGTAGATTAGTGATGGGGTGATGGGACCTGGACCCCTAAAAGTAAAAGACCATTTCTTTGAAAGCAACCCAGTTCCTGAATTTTCTCACACACTGCAGCAGCCCAGCTCACTAGCACTGGCACCAGCACAGCAACCCAAAGCTCCTGGCCTACCCCAACCCATCTAGATCACTTCATTAGCTTAACATTCCTTGCACTGTGGCACCCAGCTCACCCCAGACTACTTACCACTCCTTAATTCCATCCAGATACTTTCACTGTCCCTTTTGTCTATAAGTATCAGTCTCATCCTCAGTTTGCAGGTTCACTAGAAACTTTGCATGCTCCTATTGGGTGTTACAAGAAACTTTGCCACTTGACTGGAAGATGGTTTGTGTGTGAATTTGTTCCAGGCAACTCTGACTCAGGGTCATTTCCAGGGTTCCCAGCAGCCCTAAACTACATCATTAAGAAAGACTGTTATCCATCATCAGTAAATCCAGGCTAATTCCCAATGATAACAGCTTTACTGGAAGTCCCCACAGACAATATCCATTTGGTAATTCATTCCAGAATGTTACCAGAGATCAGCATCCAAGATCACTGATCCACCTTGTCTTCTAGGGGCCATCATGACATAGATCTGGAAGGGACCTTAGAGGTTGCATGGTCCAACCCCCTCCTTTTAGAGACAAGGAAAATTAGACATAGAAAAGTGTGATTTGTCTAAGGTTACACAGCTTAGGGAGGAATGGGAGCAGATATAAACATAGAGCTCTTTCTAGTGGATTCTACTTGTAGGACCTGACCTGGAGACTGCCAGGAATCCACAAAGCCCATCTCTCACTCTTCTCCACCTCATTTCTGAACAGAGGTAGAATTACTCAGTTTTGGGGTAACTAGGTAGCACAGTGAATAGAGCACCAGCTCTGGAGTCAGGAGGACCTGAGTTCAAATTCACCCTTAGACACTTAACACAAAAACTAGCCATGTGACCTTGGGCAAGTCACTTAACCCCAATTGCCCTCCCCCCCCCCCAAAAAAAGATTTACTACAACATCTATTGTCTGAAGCTGGGGCTTGACACTCACTGAATTACTTGGTTTTCCAAAACAGGCTAAGCCCCCCAAATAATAATTACTTAAATTGCATCTTATGAGTACTAATCACTTTAAGGTCACTGTTTCACTTGGCCCTTATAACACTATGACACAGGTATTTAACTATGAGAAAAATAATGCTCAGGGATTAAGTGAATTTAAGTAATCTTTTCCATTCTCTTGGTTCTGCTACCACAGCCTCAGTCTTTTCTCCTGAATTATCATTTATGTTATATTTCCTAGCTGTCCTGGCCCTCTTTCTTTACTATCCCTACACTCACTCAGTGATCTCATTAGTTCCCCTGAGTTTACTAATTGTGTTTATGCTGGTGACTCACAGATATTTATTTCCAGCCTTAGTTTCTTTCCCAAACTCTATCTCACCTCCCCAACTGGACAGCCTATAGACATTTCAAATTCAACATGCCCCAAACTGAGCTCATTATCTTTCCCCCCACACCCACCCCTCTTCCAAACTCCCCTATTTGTGGCAAGGTTATCACCATCCTTCCAATTACCCAAATTCATAAACTCAGCACCAGCCCCAACTTCTCCATCTACTTAGCTGCCAAGTATTACAATTCCTGCTCCAACATCTTTGAAATTCCTCCCCTTCTTTGCTGTCTGCACTTACTTCACCCCACCCAACCTTCTGGCCTTTCTCATCTCTCACCTATAGTATTATTGTTTGATCATTTTTCAGTAGTGTCTGCCTCTCCGGGATCTCTCTTAGCAAAGATATTGGAGTAGTCTGCCGTTTCCTTCTCCAGCTCATCTTACAAATGAGCCACAGAGGCAGACGGAATTAAGTGATTTGCCCAGGATCCTACACCTACTAAGCGTCTGAGGTCAGATTTGAACGTCTTCCTGACTGTGGGTGCAGCACCCTATCCATGGGGTCACCTCGCCGTCCAGACCACATATGCACGATTATAACAGCCTCCTGATTGGCTTTTTGGCCTCATTCTTCTCTGAGCCAAACTCCAAAAAGTTGGTGGTGACTTTCCTGAGCACGACAAGCTCCAGGGATGTCATACAACTTCAGAAGCCCCTTACGGCATGGGCCCAATCTCTATCTGTGCTTATCACACACTGTAGCCCTCCACATATGCTACGCTCCGGCTCAATGGGCTTTTGTCTACCCTCAAACAGGGTGATCTGCTGTTGACCTGTGTGCCGTCCCCCAGCTGAAATGTATCCCCTACTTGCCTGTATTTCTCAACATCCCTAGTTTTCTTCAAGATTCAGATGTGCCCCCTCCCTACAACTCCCCCACCTTCACCCTATTTCTACTGCATCTCTACCTATCATATACATGAGGGCAGGCGCTGTTTTTGTCTCACATGCCCAGTCAGCATCAGGCACACAGAACCTACTTGGTGATTATCTGGAGCTTCTTCTATACCTTAATTCCTTCAAGATCATCAATATCAGTTCAACAATTGCATCTGAGGAGCAGCTGGGTGGCCCAGAGAATAGAGCACTGGCCCTGGAGTCAGGAGGACCTGAATTCAAATCCGGCCTCAGACCCTTGACATTTACTAGCCTTGTGACTTGGGCAAGTCACTTAACCCTAATAGCCTTCCCCACCCAAAACAAAAACCAACTGCACCTGAGTTTGCTTTCTAACAGCACCAGGGGGTGTATTTGTTTTGGTAGAGTGATGTGGTTTAAATTTAGTGAAACTGTCCCCATATCCAGGGATTCTGCTCAGGTATGGGAATAAAAAGCAGGTTTAAGTCTATTCTGATAAGGTCCCTTGACTGGTAACCTGGATGGGGTGTGAGACGGTCCACAGTTCTGAACACAGCCGCTTCTTCCCCTTCCTTGGCTTCATTCCCGCTACTTCTGCCACCATCACCACTGCTCCCCTCATACAAAATACCACAAGTCTGATGCAAGGGGCTGAAAGAGCTGGTGAGAAAGACAGGGTGGAGTGGGAGGGAGGAAACAAAACTGTGAAGGCTGAAAGCTTCATCTTAGATGGCTGTAGTCATTGTTTCAGGTCAACTGAAGAAGGTCTGGTTGAAAATGATTGCTATGTGGAAAAAAATGCTGCTCCTTAGAAGGCCCATGAACAAAATGAAAACATTGGCATACCTGCCTTGACCAAAGTCCTATGCCAAAAAAGATGGAGCTAAGTTAAAGCAGGGTTGGCTTTACAAACATTTATGTAAGATTTCCTAAAACAGAAATAGCTCTAGTGCTTAATTAGTGCTATTAGATTTATACACAACTTTCAGGGAAAACAGTCCTTGAATCTGGAAGGACAGAGCCCACTTCCAAGAGTTCACACCTAGAAGCACTTATGTTTTCCTGCTCCCCTCAGAATGACTGTACCTTTCTTTTGTTTTTTTGGATGGGGGAAGGCAGTGCAACTGGGGTTAAGCTACTTGCCCAAGTCACACAGGTAAGTGTTCAGTGTCTGAGGCTGGGTTTGAGCTTAGGTCCTCCTGACTCCAGTGCTGCTGCTTTATTCACTGCGCCACTTAGCAGCCCTGACCCTACCTTTTGAGGTTCATAGTAAAAAGGTCATCATCCTAATTCTGTAGATTAAGATGCACCATTAAGAGCAGGTGACAGTAAATGACGGTCAGGATCTGAACCCAAACCTGTGGATTCTGAGACTGGAACCTTTCCCCACAAATCTCCACCCCCCCCCCCCCAACCCTACCCCGTTTCCTGCCCCCAACTACAAATATTTTTGGGAAATACCGACAGACAAGCTAGACGCGCAAGAAGATACGGATAATATAAAGTATAAACAATGACTTAAAAAGAAACTTGGCAGAATTCACTACATAAAATTTATTTTTTTATATAAAAATGTATAACCAGCACCTACTTTTAAATCAATTAATTTATGAAATCACTGTGTTCTATAGGAAACACATGTTAGCATTAAAACAGCTTAAAGAAATGTCATGGCTGTCTACAAAAAAAAAATCAGTTTTGATTCTTTTTTTCTTCCATATTTTAATATTGGCATACATGAGGGAAAATTAAATTCTTATGTCGAACGTGTTATAGTCGATAATTTTTTTTAGAATATACACTGCTTAATCGCTGCTATGGTCTTTAAAGACTTCAATTATGTTTCAAATAGAAAATTAAAGATACCATGACAGCTTTGCTGTAATTTTTTCCTATACAACAATCTGAGTGGGCATGCAGGTCAACTTTTCATACATACCTGTATTTAAGCCAACTCAGTCAAACCCCTTTTTCACAGAAAAATGCCAAAATACATATTGCAGGTAAGCACAGAGCAACTTTAAAAAGATCACCAGTATGAATGGCACAAAAAAAATACCATCTGTATAAATTATTAACTGGAGTTCCTGATCATGGAAATTGGTACAAGGATTTCCAGTGTGATCCTTAGGGCTTTGCTCTCTGAAAGAATACCTGTTTAAAAAAAAAAAGTATTAGTACAATTCCTTACAAGGTAAATGGGTGGTCCCTGGTACTGGTATCAGACACAATTACTTCAAAGAAAACAAATGAGCTTTCTCCCCGTAACACTTATTGCTTAGGAGTTGATTCACCAATGGAATGTAGTCATTCCTCTCTAGTGAAAGATGGCAGCTATCTAAAATCAATCCTTCACATCATCCATAAACTCACAGGTAAATTAAGGCAAAACAAAGAGCTTTTCATGTTGCTGATTACCAGAGACCACAGAGAAGTAAAAACAAAAAAAAATCACATGAATAAGGTCTGGAACAGATAAGAGTATTCCTTTTGCTGAAAAAAGGAATACTGAAAGTGACACAGAATGTCTCATCTGATAGTCATCTTTTGTTCCTTTTAATGCAGACCATGAGTTTGTCTGTCACTTATCTTTTCCTAGAGCTGCTGTGGGTGCTTGCTAAGCAGTGAAATCAAGCGAATAAGGTAAAAGCACCAAGATGTGCCAGAGATAGCCCTGGCCAGCACTCTCCCAACAAGGCTGTGATGCTCAACACAATGCAAAATACCCAAACAATGAACACATGATCATCACCAGACAAACATTTTGAGTGCATATCATAAAAAGGGCACTCTGCTAGCTACTGAATACAAAAAAACCTAGGACAAGACGTGTGGAGTTTACAATCTGGCTATATTTACTACACTGCAGTGCTGGTGAAGTGCCAAATGAGATGCCCATTAACTGTTCTCGGAGCTCAACAGCAGAAAAGATGATTTAAGAAGAGGGTAGTCTGGCAAAACATCACAGAGAAGGTGCTTACTCTGGCTGAATCCTGAAGGATAGCCAGGAACAAATTTGGGGGAGGGAACAGCACACAGACACAATGCCACAAACACTCCAGTTGTGTTCTGGAAACAGTGAAGAAAAGTATCCTGCTGGAAGAGGATTGTCTCAGAGAAGAACACACTTATGTTGTCCCTGAACGTTTTTAATGTACCTTCCTCTGAAAAACTCTGAAATGGAGGGTGGCAACTAGGTAGTGGTAAGTTAGTGTCTGCCCCTCCAGCATGACTCTAGCTTCTCACAAAGCAAATAAAGCTGGGCTGGCTCAGAATTCACCCCAACCCTAATGACTGAGTTCATAAACTGTCCTGTTGCTCACCAAGAGGACTCCAGGTTTGGAGAGGTGAGCAGATGTCCCATCACCTCTGTAAGAATGACCCCAAGCTGAGGGTCGTCTTTATGTATGAGGGACTGTACATCTTACTTCTTTACTCAACAAGAGTCTTATTCATATTTCTTTAGCTCTTCTACACAGCTAGAAAGAAAACAGAAGAGCAAGAAATAAAGAGAGCAGTGAGACCAAAGCGCCAGGTACCACTCTATGACCAGAGTGGTATCTGTAAACTCTTCACAGGGCACATGATTTCAAAGTTTTGCAAACCAGAGCCTGGCTCCCTCTCTGTTCTTCTTGAGTGGTAGGGAGGGGGGCAGGGGCAGGTGGTGGTAATCCTCCAACAGGAAAGACCCTATCACTGGGCCTGTGCACAGAGTGGTTCTGGTTTTGTCCAATCTACCCGAGCTTATGAGGCCTCTGCTGGCCTAGACTTCAAGGATCAGTTACCTCCATACCATGGTAAAAACCTGAACTAATAGGACTTTAGTGGAGGTAGAAGAACACTATTTAAAATGAAAAATACTGCTTTACTTCCATGCTGAGAAGATTAACATTTCAATTAAGCTTATAAACAAATCGCCAAGTAGAAAACATACTATGGTCAGTTTTTTTAGGACCCTACCATTCTACGTAATTTTAGTATTTGCAAGAATGTAAAATGGATCACTGGTAGATCTCAACCAAAACATTTGTTCCACATCACAAGAAAGAATGTTTTATATGTAGAATAAACACAAACCTTCATTCCCTTTTACTTGCCTTCTTAAATTCTTCCTAATCCTTCTCTAGGCCAGGTCTAGGCCAGCTCTCTGTCCTTACTGGATGCTCTCACTCAGCTCTTCCTCTACATATTGCTGAGTGCAGGTGGTAGGGCAGTCAATACAAAGCTGCTAACCAGAACTACCACTTTACCAGAATCATCTTTTGAAAAAACTATTCACATGTACACACAAATTCTACTTGTTTTATTCCTTTTCTCCGCCATTTCTGCCAAATTTGGAAGCCAAACAGCCTTTTCCAAAACCTTTATAGGACATCCTAACACGTGCATCATAGAACAAGGCTCTTCAAAACCTATTCGTCAGTATTTCAGTGAGAGGTGGTCATTTCAACAGTAAAGTTTTAAAATGTCCCTCCAAATTGTTCTTCTTTTTACTCTTAAATATGGTTTCATCACAAGTTTATGTAAAGCATTAACCGCCTTCAAAAACTTACCTTTAGGTAATTTTTAAACACTTTAGCATCAGGCTGCTGAAGGGCTTGACAGAACTCCTAAGGGGAAAATGGAACCTCTGTGAATACCATCATAAAATTCAAGAAAGGTCACTTATAGAAACTGTATCCAAGATCGATCTCTAAAGGTAATAAATTTAGCAGTTTCCTATTGCCAACGAAATTGCTATGCAACATGAAATTATTCATTCACAAATTCTTAATAGTACAGTTCTCATGGTTAACAGGTGCTCCTTGCTGGGGTGGGGGTGGGGGCGGGGGGGAAGCGTTGTTGAAACTTTTCTCTCTCATCCCTTAGGAACAAGAACCAAGAAGCTGAAAATCCGTACCTTTCTAGCAGCAGCTCAGCCCCAAGGACAAACCCTACCAGAGACTGATCAAGAAAGGACAGGAAAATGGAACAATGACCAAGAAAGGTTGGGGATCTTGTCAAGCATAAAAAGAAGAGTCATTTGATTCTACTTTGTTTCTTAGACAAGCTTACACTTGGCTAAGAAAACTAATAGCATGAGCACAAAAGTCAAGATTAAATTAAAATGTAATGGCAAATTTCTAGATATATCATTACATGTGTCCACATTTCTCGGCAATTACAAGTAGTCCTAAGCATGAAACCTTTGTTTCTCTAACCTTTAAAAAACCACAACAAAAAAGCCAAATTCCAAACCCATTTCAAAAATGGCAGGATGTGGATCCACATACAACTTTTACTTAACGGATACATTCAAAACTCAATTTGGATAACTGCAAACCAACAGATCAGATACTCTATTTATTGAGGACCACCCACAAGCATGATATTACTCAGCTTCCCTACCTTGTATTTATTTTGCTTATCACACACATGCTTCTAGGTACTTGTTGGCTCCTCAGACAGAAGAGAAGCTCACAGACTAATGCCAGTCTCTTGTCCTTCTGCCAGTGCATGGCATTAGCAGGCACTTAATAAATTCCTGCTTACTAAGTGAGGTGATTTTGTCTACTTTTCTTGACAAATGGTTTGAAAATAGATGAAATTAGTTTTACATGTTAGGCATTTAACTTAACTGCTCTAACTGGTCAGGTGGACCCTTCAGTTAGACATGTAAAAAATTTAGAAATCTAATGTGAAATGCTTGTATTAATTTCCACTTTTCTAAATCGAAGTCTGAATTGATACAAATATTTTTGTGCCCATAGTTAAATTTAAAACTAAGTAAGATTTTTACCTGTATTATTTCTGGAGCTACCTGTAGAGAAGGGAGGTATTCTTGCTGAAGATACTGAATACATTCTGGGCCCTGAAAATTAAACCAAATGTAAAGACAATCAAACTACAACTCTGTTGTTTAGACAGCAACTGAATTCTTAAAAATAAAAATAAAACACCCCTCGCTCCTTTTACAAATCAGGGAAAAAACCTGAGTTTAGCGTTCTAGAATAATTCTTGAAAAAGAGATTCACATCTACAAGGAGAAGCTCTCAAAATTTTATCAATTCTGCTTTTGCTGCTGTGCTGCTCAGTGGTAGCAGCAGTGACCAGAGCCCGAGGAGAGTCAACAGCAGCATCCAGGAGCGTCTTCTTCATGTTAGCATCTCCATCAGCGAGCGATCACAGAACAACAGAATCTAAACCCTAAATGGAACCTCATTTAGTCCAAATCTTTACTTTAAAGGTAAAGCAACTGAAACCCAGGAAGATTAAATGACTTTGTCCATGGTTAATCAACTGCTGGGTTCTAGAGTAAGGACGAACGTGTGATTAGCTATTTACAAAGCACTCTCCTCCTGCATCTCTCTCTGAACCGTGCAGCAGGGGTAAGCACTGCTTACAACTACGAATGAAGATGAGGTACTCAGCCTACTCACACTTTATGAAAATATTTGACTCTTATTTTATTTCCAATCATTCTTGATGTTCTCTGTAAGTAAGATAATACTAAATTCCAAGTGGTTGATTGCTGGTTGAGATCTATGTATCTCTCCTCAAGATAATGAGGGGGCATCTTATTTTGGGGGATAATGTTTAACAAGAGGGCCACACATATCTGCAGCTACTTTCATCTTCCCTAGAAAACAGTGGCATAAAGTTGTCCAATCAACACTTAAAGGGTTTGCAACAGAATAAATTAGATTCAATTACGATTAAAATGCTTATCCTTATACAAATAAATGTCTAAATATAATACCCAAGAAAACATCTGCAAAACTCACCCTTTTGAGATGAATTGTTTTTAGAGTCACTGCACATTCAGATAAAGCCTGTTGAAAAACAAAGCTTAATGGTCAATTTCTGCTTATTTCTTTTCAAATTAGATAAAATGGCCCCTGGTCTGTAGATACTTCCCCTTTTCTATGTCTTTCTCACTGTTCTCATCCGGATCAAAAGGAGGCAATTTAGTATGGAAAAAGTAATAGGCCAGAAGGAGGATGGTAGGCCAAGGAAAGGAGATGGAGCTTAATGGTTTATTCCTAGTACAAGTTCATTCTTTCACAACTTCCTACTCAACATTGCGAGAAATTTTCAGAGAAACTGTAAGGAATTTTTTTTAAAAAAGTATATCCGTGCCATTAGCCTTGATACAAAATAAAAAAGGTTCCCTGAGATTTGACATAATATACATGTTGCAAAATTCACTGACTTCGGGGGGTGGAGCCAAGATGGCGGCACAGCAGCAGCAACATATCGCAGCTCTCACACAGCCACTCCAAAATACCCATGAAATAGGACTCTAAACCAATCCTAGAACTCCAAAACGCACACAAAGATACTTCCCACTAAAGTCAGCTTGGCTATGAGGAACCATTTCAGCACTGCGAACTGAAACCAGCCTGGCCTGAAGCCCCCAGGCTGGACAGGAGGAGCAGAGGAGCCTCAGGTGAGTGGATTAGCAGCAGCTGCAAGCAGTGTTCAGAACTAGCTCAGTGGGAATTGCGAATCTAGGAGAATTAAGCAGTCCGGCCGAAAGGCCTCCAGAGCGGAAAAGCAAAAGGCAGAGGTTTTGCACCCGCCTCCACGTTGCAGCTTCCTGCCCGCGGCCTGCAGACAGCAGGGGGACTAAGCGATTGTTTTGAGGCCAATGCTTTCGTGTTGAGTGGCCTGGATCCGGATCGCTGTCTTGGGCCATGGTCCTGGAGTCTTCATTATACAGTCAGCCGGAAGTAAGTAAGAAGAGTCCCAGCATCTTCCTGAGAGCTACAGCAGCCGGGATGACCCCAGCGATTTGGGACAGAGCTTTCCCTTCTGGAAGCAGAGCCCCACAGAGATTTTAAAAAAAAATCATGGACTGAACAACCATGAGTAAGAATAAGC
>CM053581.1:374291860-374333526 GCA_028627135.1 Pseudochirops cupreus
GAGAGTCAGCAGTATGACTGAAGAAATCAACACCCTAAAAAAGAGATTAACTCAAATGAAAAAAGAGGCCCAAAAAGCCAATGAGGAGAAGAATGCCTTAAGTCGCCTTTGCCAGATGGAGAATCTCAAAAGCATTCTGAAGAGAATAATTCCGTCAAAATTAGAGTGGAGCAAATGGAAGCAAAATTCACTGACTTCAATTACCATGAGAATGTATTTTTGTGATCTTTGGCTAAAATGCGGCATAGCAATGAAGATAGCATGGCATAGTGAAGAGAGAGCTGGCTGTGAAGCCAGGAAAATCTGGGTTCAAGTGCTAATTCTGAGACCACAAATTATTAAGAAGAACTCTCTTTTTGTTATAGGACTGCTAGGAAAGGTTGAAAGTAATTTGGAAGAATTGGACTTACTAATCATACCACCTACCACAGCAGGTTGACCTCACTATTAAGAGTCACAGCACAACAGGATCAGCAGCAGAAAGATCAGGTGCCTCTCTCAGATATGACTAGAGGGACCTTAACTAACCCAGGAGGAGAGGCAATTGCAAAAGATATGATTATGTGCAAAGCTGTTGCAATGAGATTAAGAACTTCGAATGAGGAAAAAAATCTTCACCAAAAATCTCTAAGGGATTGTAATGGTAATTTGAAGATCTTCCCTGCCCCTTAGTAAGTATAAGGGAATCTGAAGACCTTTGAAAATAATCTCTGCCTCCTAATAGTCTGAATGTAATCACATGGAGCCTGTGGTATGAGGAGTCTGCTGAGGGGTGGGGCAGAGCCCACAGGAAGGTGAGAGTCAGAGCAGCTAGATGGTGGAAGAGAGAGCACTGCAGGCAAGGAGACAGCTAGGCTTGTGAGTAAAGTAAATACTAGTCTTGTGTTGGTTTGTGGGAAGACTAATGGATGGTGTGGCTCTCTGCTATTTTGTGGTGCATTAACTTCTATGTTGCTATGATGGATTCAGTTTCCTTATGTTGGGATTTGGTTTTCTGGTGTCTGAATAAATGTTTTGCTTCTGTCTTCTACATGGAGTCTGTTATATTTTGCAATCAAGCACTATGCCGGTATATTTATAGTGACTGCTGGTGCTGTTAATATTGTATTGGTGCTACAGGGACCGATATAAGACATGCAAGGAAAAAATTTACATATGATAATATTGATATGTATTTAAAAATACAATCTTTAGAGAAAAGGGATATTTGCTTGAAAAATATTTGGAGTTACTTGGGCTACCTGGGCAAACATTAGGAAGAGAGGAGGCATTTACACAGTATTTACCATGTACCAGGTTCAGTGCTAATCACTTTACCAGATATCATCTTTGATCCTCACAAAAACCCTGGGAGGAGGGGGAGGTGCTATTATGACTCCCATTTTACAGCTGGGGAAGCTGAGGCAGAGGTGGATCATGTAGCTAGGATGTAACTGAGGCTGGTCTTCCTGGTTCCAGGGCAGGTGGCCTATCCACTGCACCTCCATCTCCTCTCTATAGGGGATGGATTTTAAAACAACTACAAATGAGGAAGACGGAACTTTAGCAAGAAGACTAGTGAAACCGGGGTGAGGGGGCCCTGAGAAAGGAGTATACAACTGAAGCTGGGAGAAGCGAACAGGTTTACAGTCAACATTTAAATGTTCCGAGGTGGTGTTTCAGGGACACTAATATTGGTCTTTTCATTGACACAGAAAACAGTCACATGATGGATTTTTAGTAACACAAAGGTTAGAGTCAACACAAATCAACATGTTTTAAAAACGAAACTAAATTGAATTTAAAAAAATCTTATAGCCAACTTGGCTTTTTTAAAAGACAACAACAATCTATATGATTTAAACAAAAATTTCCAGGTGCTTACCAAAACTGTCTGTGCATCCGCCAGGTCAAAAGTTTGTTTTAAAGGTGCTAAGAAGCATGCAGGAACAATGTGTTTGTAGACAAAATCAGCAAATCCTACTGGTCCATCTTTGCCTCCTGTGAAGAGAACACAGATTTCCATTTTGTGTAAAGAAATTAATTATGAATGTATCACACTGGTAATTAAGTGCCAACTAAGAGTCCTCATCACCAAAAGTTGTAAGAGAGAGAAGTTCAGAACAGGAGACTAAAACCAGATTATTAACCACCACACTTACCCCAGAGGTCCACAAGCTTTGAGAGGATGATAAAGCAAGTTTTCTGGGCAATAGGATCTGGATATTCTACTGCTCCTTGAATGATAGTCACCAATACTCTTTCAACATTCTCTGCACCTGAACAGGTAGAAATAAGTGTTTCAATGTGGTTTCAACAGAACTACAACTCAGATTTTTAAAGTTCCTATTTCAAATGTGACTCAAGATTCTCCAAAAATTCCAGTCTGAAAGTTAAGAACACTTTTCACTCCTATTTCAAGACAAAGAAAACGAAGTAATACTAGGTATGTAACATGGTGTGCATGCTTTGAAAAGGTTTTAACCAAAAATTATGAAGTCACAGGATGATGGACACATGAGTATTAACTATGACACACAACCACACCCAGAAGGACTTTCCTTTTAGTTATACAAAGGATCTCCAAAATCTTAGTTTTAAGCTGTACTAACACTTTAGGGATATCATGTACATAGGGAGAGACAGACATACACATGCCCTTCAATTTATTATCATAATTTGACTGGCTGGATTTAATAATAATCACAGCTAACATTTACGCAGGGATTACTATGAGCTAGGCACTGTGCTAAGCATGTTACAATTATCATCTCATTTGACCCTTACCCCTTGGGAGTTAGGTGCTAGTATGATCCCCATTTTATAGCTGCACAAATTAAGGCAAATCGATGTGGAGTGACTATCCTAGGGGCAAACAACTGGATATCTGAAGCTGGATTTAAACTTGGGTCTTCCTGACTCCAGGTCTGTACTCTATCCACTGTCCTAGTTGTTCTTCTGCTAAAGTATGAAAATCATCAGCCAAATATAGTTACCGCTTAATATTCTTTCCCTTCAAAACCAAATTCAAGAAATGAAGTTTCCCTATTGTCCTCCCATTCAAAACACTGCCTGAGGAGTTGAGCTTCTGTTTTCAGGAAGGAGAAAGAAGAGGTAATAATATCAACTTTAGGAAATTCTATTAGCAAGAAGAGAGCAAATTTGCTTTCAGACAACCATGATGGAACAAAAAAAAAAGTCTATGACTACAAAGTGTAGATCCCCAATTCTTTAAAAAGTGTTCAAAGAATTCTATAAAGGTGCTCCCAGATTTATCCAGGATGTTCTTTATGTACACG
Organism: Pseudochirops cupreus; assembly: GCA_028627135.1. Taxonomy (NCBI): domain Eukaryota; kingdom Metazoa; phylum Chordata; class Mammalia; order Diprotodontia; family Pseudocheiridae; genus Pseudochirops; species Pseudochirops cupreus. The sequence goes on from CM053581.1 coordinate 374,295,139, forward strand.
CACACCATGACAGGTTTGTGCGGTGGCTAATTTGTAGTCTTTGCAACATCTCCCCAAAACTCCTACCCCAATCTCTTGACTAGAATCTTGCATCTCCAGCATCTTCTAGACATGGAAGTCCAGCAGACAACTTAAACTCAGTATGTCCAAAACAGAGCTCATTATCTCTCCCCCTACATTCCCTATTAGTGCAGGGCACCACCATCCTAGCACACCCTCAGGCTCATATTCTAGGCATCATCCTGGACCCCTCACTACCTCTCACCTCCATAGCAAAGCTGTTGACAAGGCCTGTCAGTTTCACTTTGGCAACATCCCTTGAATACAACTCCTTCTCCCATCTGACCCTGACAACACTAGCGTAGGCCTTCATCACCCCCCACCTGGATTATTGCAATATCTTGATGGTGGGCGGGGGGGGGGGGGGGCGGTTTTCAGCCAGCCTCAACTCTCTCCACTTTGGTCCACCCTCCATCCAGCCACCAAAGTGATTTTCCTCAAGTGCAGGTGTGACTACATAACACTCCCCATCCTCCACTCCCTTAATAAACTCCCGTGTCTCCCTATGACCTCCAAGATCAAATACGAAATGCTGTTTGGCATTCAAAGCCTTTCTTAACCAGACCCTCCCACCTTTCTAGCCTTCTCACTCCCTAACATGTCCCCTCTGATCCAGTGACACTGGTCTCTTGCCTCTTCTATGAACAAGACGCTCTCGCATCTCCAGGCATTCTCTGGCTGTGCCCCCACACCTGAAGCACTCTCTCTCCTCCATTCCAACTACTGACCTCCTGGGCTTCCTTTAAGTCAAAACTAAAACCCCAGCTCTTAATTCCAGGCCACCCCCCTGTCAAATACCTCCTCTCTTTATCCTGTATAGGTCTTGCTTTGTCTCCATCTGTTTGCACATTGTCTCCTTCATGAATCCATGAGCTCCCTGAGGGCAAGGCCTGTCTTTTGCCTCTTTTTTGTAACCCCAAGACTTAGCACACACAGCGCCTGAGACCTTAATGTTATTGTTTACTGAACTGAATTTGTTGATCAACTAAATTAAACCGCTGTGAGAAATAATTCATCTGGACCTCTATGCTCCAGTCAGGATGAATCAGTCTGATATAATTCCATGGGATAGCGACGACAAGTTCTGAAGACCAGGCCCCAGAGCTGAGCCTGTAATTTCACCTGCTTCATCACAGCAAGCCAACTAGAGGCCCACCGACCTCACTTTCCCCTGTCATGGTGACCAAGCCCAGCATGTCAGAGGTGACTCAATGATAGGGAAAGTCCCCTGGCTTACTTTTGTACCTCCACACCATTCTCTCCTGTCTAACATGAGCAGGCGACCATCTTATGACCACTTAGTCAGTGGAGACGCCTCAAGCTTTGCCAGACACAAGAACTCCCAGCCAACATGCGATTTCTAGCTGATGCATCATTTTTTTGGCCTGTGAAGCAAGCTCTACCAATGGGATTCTGTACTTTGCATAGCCTCCTTAGAATGTTCAGGTATCAAACCTTATAAAAATAAGTGCCTGAGAGGCGGCATCAAAGATTGTGAGGAAGATCTGAGGTCCACTTCATTAGAAGGGACCACAGACCCTTTAATAAAGAGCCACTGGTTCAGAGCTCAGTTGTTTTTCTTGTAAATTGGGCAATTTTAATCCCCATACAGTATTTATTTAAAATACTCAATTCCCCCATTAAAAATACATCTACGGTAACGTGCTAGGCTGAGAAGATAATTTACTGTATGCAGTTAACAGAAAGAAGCCAGTGTGTGCTTTCTCACCCTGATTGGCTATGACTTCACTCATTCCACTTCCAGAGACTGTCTGAAGAAAAGCAAAGTAGCTCCTCCTCAACATCTGTTTTTCCAAAGCGGCAGATTGGTCATTTTCTTCTGCAGGGCGAAGCAACACTTCAAAAATGGCATGAAGTAAGGGCATGAACATCTGCTGTAAAAATGGTGACACCTGTGTCTGGGGAAGAGAAACAAAGAGTCTTTCTAAACAGCAAACCCTGGACAGTAGGATAGATCCTCACCTTAATAATCCCAAATACATTTAAAGAAACAACTGTATTACACAAGGACTGGCCAATGTGAAGGACACCGAGAACAAAGTGGAAGGTTCTGGGCTCCTGGGGGGGGGAGGGGTGGCAGTGGTACCTGGACATTCCCCGTTCTGGGAACAGTGAGCCAAAGCTGGCACACTGAGGTACGTGAAGAAGAGAGCGTCAGGAGAGCCGGAGAGCGGGCTGGCCAGAAGTCAGGCACAGTGGGTCACACAAGGCAGCTGCCCCTCAGAACAGCAGGGCCCCCAAGGAAGATTTTGGGTGGGGAAGAAGCACAATACCCTTTCAAGTTTAATCTGCATTATTAATATTTTTTTCCATCACTTTTTAAATCTAGACAATCAACAACACAATAAATCAAGCCATATTTTGTAGGGCTGACCCATTTCTGAAGTGCCAACGCTCACATGGAAAATTTAACAAGCAGCTTAAGACCCTATGAGCTGGTTCCAACATAGCATTTGGTGAAAGGATCCAGATAGCAAGGCTGCTGGAGAGAAGAGGACCTCATGAATCCAGATGCAGCCTGCTGGGACGGGAAGAGGGGCTGATGAGAAGAACTGGGCCTAGTGATAGTGTGCACCAGGGCCCTGGGGAGGGGACTAATCTCTGGGCGGGAACTAGTGATCCATACCACCCCTGAACCAGGCAGTGAAAAGTAATGTTTGCATGCAACTTCACACTAAGCATTCTCTGAAGCTGCCCTTCCATCTCAAAATAACAAATGCCGCCCCACTTAACAGAACCTCATTTCATGCTGAATTATCAAAGTGTCAGCTAGCTGACAATGAAAATATCTCTCTGTGGTCTGCCGTGTAAGCATTCAGGCCTTTTAATCTGCTGAGGGAATTCCTTTGTCCAGTTACACACATTTGTTTACCAAAAAAAAATGACATTCAAAATATCGGATTTTAAAAATACTATTAAGAAATAGCATGGAGCTTCTATATATATAAAGCTAAAGGGATAAGAGATGCCACAACAAACCTTTATGAAGATACAATTTATTTTATGAATGACAATGATTAAGGAAGACAAACTTTACAATTCTTATGAAAATTATTTATTGAACAAAATATATTATTTTGGGCAAAGAAATCAAAGTCTCTCATCATAACTCTAAGAATAATTTAAAATGCCTGGTTCTATAGGCAACTTATTAGTAATATTAAATGAATAGACTGATGCTCTAAGGCTGGTATTTTTATTATACCATTGGGTGACACAGAACCTTGAATTATTGTGCTGTATTTGGTGTAGATACTTTTCCTGCACCAGACTGCAATCTCTCTATGTCTCAAAGTAGCAGGATGGGCTGTTCACCCTGGAGGTGAGAGGCTCGTTTTCAGATGACACAACTCACCTCCGGATGTATGGAGCCTTGCAAACTTACTAGGAACTGTTAAGAGTTCATACTACACTAATTGGGTGCACCCAGGGAGAAGCCATGGAGGGAGCAAGATGTGTGCTGTGACCACCTGGACAGCACTTAGCTCCGAGTACCTTATTTAAAACATGTATGAGGCACCCAGTCTTATTCAATAAGAGAATTCTCCTTGGCTGCAATAGTGAAAGGAAGGTGGAATGCAAAAAATGGTGTGGGCATTTTCTTTAAACTGAGCAAAACAAAGCACAGGCCAGAACATGCCTGAAGGTAAGTTCATCGCCAGCCACCAGACTGGAGGGATCTTGGATGAGTCCATACCTTGAACTTGGCTGTGATCTGATTGATGAGAGGAATGAATTCCTGAAGGTCCTTGGCTTCACAGTCTTTGAGCATGTGTTCTGAGGCCGAAGGGATGAAGGGAAGAACTTCTTCCTCAAGACAAATGATCATTCGATGAAGGAAAGTACGGACGCCACTTCTGAGAATCTCCTTCTGTAAAGGACAGCTGAGGGCTGGCAGAAATGTCTGTAAACAGTCCAAATAAACCTCAGAACAGCCACACTGTTTCACAGTCTGTTTGTTGCTGAAAGCTTTACTTGTTCGGCTGTGTAAATAATAAAATTGAAAGCTTAATTGAAATTTCTTTAGTAAAATTACTTAGCATCCACAGATTAGAAAAAGGAAAACGCTGTTAATATAACTTGCTCTACTAAAACCAAGGGGAAAAAATGGGCTATTTTGGTACCAGCAGAGGTGTCAAATACATGGCCACTAACTATTCAACCAGATAAAAATAAAACTGAGAAATAGTCAACTAAATAAAAATCATGTTAATTATATTTTATAACGAACATAATAAACGAGTGTAGACAAATGTTACTATGTCTCTCTAAGTCAGCATGTGCCTGTGGGGATCCTCATGAACATTAGAAAGATCCCTGTTCCCATCTGAGTTTATCACCCCTGATTCATTGCATTCTTTAGCCTTGCGATTCATGGGAAATTCATTTGGGAATTGCAGTACACCTTAAAAATAGGAAATATAATAAATGAATGATAACCATATTCCGAAATAGTCCTTTTTGATGCAAGGATGTCAAACATATTGAGATATTCATCATAAGAGGGTATAAAGACCAAAGAGAAAAATATTAAAAATAGGGATTAACAGGTACTGGGAAGGTCAATACCTGACTAACTCAATTTCCCTGGAAATGATGAGCACAACTGACAATGCAACATTCTAGGTCAACATGCTTATGATTTGAAAGCTGTAATTGCATTACAGCTTCATTAATATGTGGCTTCTATCTAGATCTCTGGTTTTTCTTGAAGAGATTAAATCTATGATAACAAATCTCAGACATATATCCACTTGTTAAGTATGTTATCTTCTAGAACTAGTAGCAAACACTGATCTTTTGCAAAATGAGAAAGGTTCTGACGTAGGAGGCTTCTGGTTGAATAATGATCCAGAATCTGAATGACCAAACATGCTTGAGTGTTTAAGTAAGAATCTCAGGACCCCTCTATTTGTGTTAATGCAAAGGCATAAGGTTTCAAATTCAGCATTTCCATCCAAGCATTCACTCTCCAAACCTGCAAGTTCTAGTGATCCCTGAAGGATTAACATAGTAAGAGCCCAATCAGAAAGTTTAAGGATTGTGAATAAAATGGGATTCATTTCACAAAATCAGCACATTTTTGGATTCCACTAAATCGTCTTGTAATTTGCAAGACTGTACCTACTTTCACAAGATCAATGCCTACTGTTTATCTCTTAAGAATGTTTTACTGATCTAATTCTTTATTTAAAAAAAATTTACAATTTATACTCACCTGGCAAAACCAACAGCGTGGTTGAGACAGTCTGCTAGGGCTGCCTGCCTTTCTTCATCTTGTGCCAACATCAATTTTTCTAACAAAATTTTAAACTTTTCCATTAATGGAGTCAACAGATTCCTCATTAAAGCCTGCTTCCTTTCGGCTGGGTAGTCACTGTTAACAATTAGTACTCCTGCAGTCTCATAAATAAAAAGCTGATCATCACTGCTCAGCAAAGACTGGTAACCATTTTCCTAGAATGAGAATTGTATCCTTTAATGACATCCTAGTTCATCCCATTTGCTCTTAAAATTAAAATGAGCATCACTGAAAGAGTCAAAAGAACAATTTATTTTTTAAAAAACTTATCTCAATAACTTATTCAGAAAACATTGTGCATTTAAGCATAGCCATTTAAATAGCTGTATTATACAAAGTATAAATGGACTACTGCAAATCAAAAATCCTTGATTCTAAACTTTTTTGGACAGTGGTAAGGAGTAGGGGTGGGATGGCAGCAGGAACCTGGATGAGATTACTTACTTGTGTCAGTTTCTTATTTGTAAAAATTTTTTGTAGCTGTGTTAGAGTTGATAAGGTTAAGATAAAAATAGGATATTAGTGTGCTTCAAGAAAGCAAAACACAAACTCAGTGTGCATTTGAAAAAAATTTTAATGCTAAAAATTAGGATCTTTAGAACTAGTTTTAAAGTATTAAGTAAAACAGAAAAGTTGTGTTGCAAGTATTTCTGAAAGATTGCAAACAAAATCAATTAAACTGTGAGCAAGTTTTCCCACAGGATCACTTTAACATATATTCACTTACAGATACTTTAGTTAGCTGATTTCTATTTATTTTGGATTTGCATTGCCACTTTTCTCAGAAGCCGGACAAAAAAAATTTCAAGTACCACTAGACTTTAAGAAAAGATAACATGGGGTCAGCTAGGTGGCACAGTGAATAGAGCACCAGCCCTGGAGGCAGGAGGACATGAGTTCAGATCTGGCCTCAGACACTTAACATGTACTAGTTTTGTGACCTTGGGCAAGTCACTTAACCCCAACTGCCCTGACTTTTCCCCTCTAAAAAAATAATCACAAAACAGAAAAGATAACACTTACAAGATCCAGTCTTCTAGGAGAAAAAGGCATATTTACATTAAAAAGGAATTGTTCTGCCTGCCCTGAAATGATGAAATATACCAATTTTTATTTTTTGAAAGGCAATAAGGGTTAAGTGACTTGCCCAGAGTCACACAGCTAGTAAGTGTCAAGTGTCTGAGGCCGGATTTCAACTCAAGTCCTCCTGATTCCAGAGTCAGTGCTCTATCCACTTTGCCAACTAGTTGCCGCAATACACCTATTTCACATGTTATTTTCAGAAATATACCCATTATATAAAATGAAATGCTAAATTATATGGGAAAATATTTATCAACAAACTTTAGACAAATGAAATTGTGAGTCAGGACTTTCTTAGCTAAATACAAATCATTATACTTATTGTCTAAAATCTGTCTAAAAATGTTTATCTAATAAATAGCTTTCCTACTGGAGAGCTCTCATCAGTATACCTACTTTCATACCAAAGTCCTGAGTAATCAGTGAGAGATGCCAAGGAACTTTTCAAGGAAATGGAAATAAACTGTGTGGTGTATCTTAGGAGACAAAACATAGAAAAAAGAACAAGTGGATTTGTCAGCTGACTAGTTTTTCTTGAAGAAGCTGTGTGGGAGAGCTAAGAAGATGCTCAAATGTGTCTAATGAGTCTTTGCTGTAAAAATACAATTTTTATTATGTTGGAGAACACTGGAATCAACTCATACTAACAAAAAGTAGACAGCCTTTAAGAAAAAGATAATGTGCACAGCAGCACTGAATACATCTGGAAAAGACTTCAGTTAACCAAGTCTTCTGATCTGATTGTCATTAATATGAGAAGTCTTATAAAAACACCTAACTGAACAGTTCCTTAATCTCCCACCCCATAGCTGAAGCTACCCTGATATTGAGCCAAGAACAGTACTCACTGAGAACAACTGCCAGGGAGAAGAGCCCTGTACAATGCAGCGGTTCCCAGACCACTTGCTTTCATTAATATTTTAAACAATAAGAGGATTTTGAGATGAAAAGTAATCAGCAACTACCAGTACCAACAGGCTTTTGGTTCTCTACATTTGCCATTTCCGTTCTCTTAAGGGGCAGTCTCAGTATTAACTAATGGTGAAAACCTTGTCAGCAAAAGAACTGATACTTACAGGAGGAGAAAGCTCCAACAGATCTTGAATTCTGTTCAAAATGTCCTCAATGAAAGCATTCATTTGTTTACTGAATAAATGTTGATAAAAAAGAAAATATAGGTTTTTAAATAAAATGCCTAAAAGTCCAGTAAAATATGAAATTGATTTTGGAAGCACAACAACATTGTCCCTACGTTATACATACTCACAAGTGGTTCTGATTGGGGGGGGGGGGACTCTCAACTTTTATTTGCTACACTTAAAATCTTTTGTCAAACTAGGAACCACAATCATACGAAGCCCAATAGCAAGAATACCCATCCACAGATAGGTGGGATGGAATAATTCACAGCACTGAATAAACAAGCTCTTTCTCCAGACCGGATTCCCAGGACAAACCCCCCACTTGATCCAAAGCAGCAGACGAGACTGCTGGTTTAAGCAGCGGTTGGCAGTTGAGATGGGAACGGAAGCTATCTGCAAAAAGACATTTATAGAAGGGAAACACAAAATACAGTAGCCGCTGAGTAGGAAAGAAATGACATAAAATGAAGAATGATACGAGAGATGTTTCATTCACTAAACAGCAAATAGTTGTTTCATGGAAAAAGCTCTGGTAAAACTAAGATCAAAACGGTCATCTTTGGGAAGAATTTAAGCAGCTATTTCTGACAAACTTCTATTACACCGATTAAAATCTTCCCAGTAAGTGCTGTGAAAACACAAAAAACAAAAACCAGTGGCCGCTGAAAACAGTATCCACTTACTTGAGAGACTTGACAAATCTGGAGAAGAGATAAGCTGTTCTGCTGCGTACTTTGGGACTAGAATGGCGCAGGCCTCTCTGGTCTAAGAATGCCATCTAGAAGGAAAAACCAAAGTGCTTTTTACATTGTTCAAGCCCTTGCAGTATGTATTCTGTATCTCTGTGTCCTTTTTATGATTTGTTACAGTGTCTTAAGTTTCTCGACAATAGGGCCCAGGTTTATCCAAATTCTTCTATACAAAAGCTAGCCCCACACAGGGTGGCATTTGTAGACCTGGTCATTAGAATACAATTTACTCAAAGTTTACATAGAAAAAAAGTAGCTCTGTGCAAAACATCTGAAAACAGTTGAAAAGAGCCTGCTCTAGGAGAAGCTAGAAAGCACAGACAGCACACAAAACTAACAAATACAGAATTAATGGTACTTACTAGAACACAAGGAATGTGTTGAGGTTCAACAGCAAAAAACTTTTCATATCGAACTACAGTTTCAAAGAATTCTAATGTCACTGATGTATGCTGATAGGCACTGACACCAGATGTTACCAACTACAATGGGAAAACGAGAAACCAGTTCGGAGTTCCGTTAGTTCATAGGGAAATAACTTGTTTCTTTAAGAAAATAAATCCTATCACCTTTAGTCAAATACTTACAGTTCGTATCATATCCTGCAAAGCAGTAGCTTTTGAAACATCACCTGAGAAGTGGGCACCGTGAGACACTGGAAGAGCTTCTGCCAACATATACAGCAATCTTATTGCTACTTCAACTTCCATAAACCGAGTAGCTTGCCAATTCCTGACAAAAAGATGAGATGTCAATGTGATCTACATAAACAGTTATGAGTTAAGAAGTTAAGAGTTTCACATATTCAATGTCTTAAGAAATATAATAAGGTAGTTATAAAATGCATTTTTTATTATTTAAATCAGTCTTGGAAGCTTCAATGTCTTACCTAGGAAAAGTACTAAGTTATACTACATAGCAGTCAACTAAAAGATTTTTATTGATTTCACTGCATGCACAGAAAAATGTCAAGGCAGAGGGAATGGGTCAAATAAAAATTAATGTTCATTTCTGTTCTCCAGACATTCAGTCTTGAAATTCTGACATACATCCTATATATAGTGAGACCATTTATTTTAAACAAGTACCAGGAAAATATAACAACTTATATGGAATAAAGAAGCACACACACACACACACACACACACACAAAAACCTGACCCAAGCATGCAAGTTCATGTTTAAAAGGAACAATGCTAAGTACCTAAATCATAATTCAATGTACAATCTGAAATGCTTTTTTGAGAAGAAATTTTCACTTCAGTAAAAAAATTAGGTAAAATATTCACTGCTACTTGCTTTGTCAAATAATTCCCTTAAACCTATCTGATAAGTATTTTAAATTATCTTTTTATTTCTCCCAATTGATCATGTATACTGTAACAACATGTATAAAGTATTTCAAATGGCTGTCAGTTTCACATATCTGAATTGAGGCCTCCAAGGAACCAACTCCCCTCCAGGGTTAACAATGAATGCTGCAATGAGCAGCTGCATTTCAAATAAGGAACACACTAAAGTAGAAAGGGATACTAGAGGAGTCAAGGAAAGAGATGTTTTCTACATCCTGTGGCGAGGAGTTTGGCACAGAACACACAACGTTGGTCTAGATGTCAGGGCCAGGAGAATTCACATCTTAGAACTAAACTCAAAGCAGATGAGAGAAGGAAGGCCCAGAGGGATGCATTAACTTGCTTGCCGGTGAGCAGCAGAGCCAGAAGTCAAACCCAAAGTTTCTGGTTCCACATGCAAGGCCCTTTCCACCACCATACTTGCCTTATTCTCTGCGTCTCATGCTCTACCTCCTCCACCTCATGTTCTGAGATTGATATGTTAATCCCAAACCTTCTAGCCTAAACTACCTAACGTAAAATTACTACTTCAAATCTTCTTTTTGTTTAAACACACGTAAGCTTTCAAACTAAAGTCACAAAAAAACTTACTGTAGGGTAGTGCTGAAAACTCTACGAACAGAAGCCAGCAACAACTCCGGTGAGACTTGAGCAAGTCGATCCAACAATAATTTCAGTTGTTTTCTATATTCTACAAACATAGCTTCATCTTCACCCTGAAATGATTGTTAAAAATAAACATATTTAGATTTCTAAAATAGGGCACAACCGAAAGCACATTGTACTATATAAGCACCATCGTGTACAAGTCTAGTCATGAGTTGTCAACAGGCTCCCCCCACATATAGTCACATACATGGCATCGTACTAGGTGCCAGGGAGACAAAGGGAAAAAAAACACAAAAAAGGTTTTGCCCTCAAGCAGCTTACATTCTGCAGGATGGGTGGGAATGAACATATAAATATAATGCAAGATAAATTAAAGAAGGAAAAATGAACAATTAGGTTGCCAGGGAGAAAAATGAGGGAAGACTTTCCTCCCCACTTAACAGTATTTTTTCCTCTAATTATGTGTAAAGATAGTTTTTAACATTCATTTTCTAAAAATTTTGAGTTCCAAATTTTTCTCTCCCCAAAACAGCAAGCAATCTGATACATGTACAATCACGTTAAACACATTTCCACATTAGTCATGTTGTAAAAGAAGAATCAGAAGGAAAAAAATGAGAAAGAAAAAAAACATAAAACAAAAAAGTGAAAACAGTATACTTCAATCTGCAATCAGACTCCATAGTTCTTTCTCTGGATGTAAATAATATTTTTTATCATGAGTCTTTTGTAATTGTCTTGGGTCACTGTGTTGCTGAGAAGAGTTTCTATGGAATATAGAGTGGGCGAAGGGGATAATACTAGGAAGTCTGGAAAGGCTGACTGGCACCAGTCTATGGTGGGTCATAAGTGTCAGGCTATTTGTATTTCACTCTAAAAGCAATAAGGAGCCGGTGATAATGTTTAAGGAGAAATGGCATGGTCAGATCTGTACATAACAAGATTCTTTTGGCAGCTTACTGGAGGATGGATGGGAGAAGGGAGAAGCAGGTAAAACAATTATGACCGATAACATTGCAGTAGTCCAGAGAAGAGGTGACAAGAACCTGAACTAAGTCGATAGCTATTTAAAAAGAGATAAGGGGATGGATGTGAAAGAGAATATGGAGGCAGGAGCTGACAACTGGCTGGATATAAATAGTGAGGAAGAACAAAAAGTTAAAAAGGAATTCAAGGTTATGATACTACTACTCTGAGGTTAAAAATTACATAGAGTTTCAATTGTTGGAAAAATCTACTGCCTCCTCTTATTGGCCCAACAAGTCCCCAAAAAATCTCAATTTATTTAAAATTACTTACTACAGGACCTTCAAGACTTGGTCAGGCACATCAATTCTACCCTTTATTCAAAATTCCAGTGTTCATCCAGGGGCAACTACCAACCAGGGAACCTTACTGGGGAGCACGTGATGGATGAGTAGATCATCTCATCAGAAGAACAAGACTCCAAAGGTGAACAAACCTGGGGGTCTTCACCTTGCTTAGGACAAGGTATAAGTAGAACATTCACCATGACTGAAAACTACAGTGGACTTCCCTCTCCCTCTTGGAAGCAGACCCTCCCATCAGTTTTTGAGTCAGCTAGGAGCTGCATTGCACTTGCTCAAAGCTGAGGACAAAAAGCTATTAGCCAATGTTATTCTGGTATATAGGACAGCCAAAACATTAGATTATTTAAGCTCAAGAAGGGTATCAATTTAGTGCTTCACCAAGTTTAAAACAAGGTTGGTTTTTTTAAAATCACCACCAACGCAAAATATTAATGCATAAAAAATGCTGATAATGAAATCTGATGACTAAGAAGTTTCATATTAAATTTTACCTAAATTTCTTAAAGTTAACAGAGGTGAAAGTAAAATTTCTCACGTGCCTTTTCAAGAATTCAAACACTAACAAAATTTACTCTATGGTAGCACAAGGCAAATAAAATTTGCTAACTAAGTTCTTACACAAATTATTTCCCCAAAGACAAAATGAAATTTACCTCATTTTCAAAGTTATATTCTTCATCATAAGTCAATTTTTTCATAACGGCCAACATGATTGCCTATAACAAAGAATGAAATCTCTGTAAGCACCATGCTCAATTATTTACATATTTAAAATTGACTGTTTTATGATTAACACTCCATGATCAGTTTACAAAAATACTCAACAAAAAAGAGAAGTTTTCTCAGCCTTACCTCTACATTAGCTTTTTGTTGATCAGAGAGCACTGAGAGCTATCAAAAAAAGAAAAAATAAAGGTAGTAAATCCAACTTGTATTTACAACAATCCTATCAATCTTCCAGGAAATTTATTTTGCTACTAATTTTAGTTTCACATTTTTATTTCACTTTTATCACCTCACTTCATGGGTGAATTTTCCTCCAATGAATCAGACTACACCTCCTTCCTAACCTTTTAAGCAATATTCATGAATTTCGGTGGCTTAAATTCACATGGAGGCTGCCCTTCTTACAAGCACCATTTTAACATTTAGCTAGGCTGGTCCTCAAAACACTGACATAAGAGTCAATTGCCCGGCCACACTGGAAGTCTTTCTAGTTTGGCACAACCTACCGGCTCTTGAGTTACAATGGCTTATCCTTTAAGAAAAGATTAGGGGCAGCTAGGTGGCACAGTGAATAGAGTACTGGCCCTGGAATCAGGAGGACCCAACTTCAAATCAGGCCTCAGACATTTAACACTTCTTAGCCATGTGACCTTGGGCAAGTCACTTAACCCCAATTACCCTGCCTTCCCCCTCTAAAAAAAAGCAACAAAAAATAAAAGGATTAGGTCACTACCTCAGTGAGGTACTAGAGAGTACTTAAGTAGGGCTCTACTAGTTAAAGAGTTTGAAACAAGTCTAATGTGTGTAAATACTGCATAAAACAAGACTGTGTTATGTGGCATAATATTTGGCTGGAAGGTTCTCAACATCATGTCAGTATCAAAATACACAACGGCTTTCAATTCTCTGCAGACTTTCTCTAGCACATACCTCAGAAAAACCTCTTCACCTTGGACTTCTCACACTGAAGTACCTGTGGACCCTGACACCTCTCTCTGTCAGTCTGGTTTCTTCTAAAATCTCCACTTTGAAGAAGATACCCAAGCCAGGCAGGTTTACATTTCTCTCTATCCTGAACCCAACCTGGACCTTCCCTACCATAAATGCCATAGAAACCTCTTCCTCCTGGGCTTGGCCACTGGAAGAACCCTCCATCCCAGCAGCCAATCTTCATCTGATTGGCTGTCTACTCCCAGAATCTCCACTTCAAGGAGGCCCACGTCAGACAAATCAAAATCTTTCCTCTCCATGCTGTGCTTTTTGGCTGTCTACTCCCAGAATCTCCACTTCAAGGAGGCCCACGTCAGACAGATCAAAATCTTTCCTCTCCATGCTGTGCTTTCACTACCATGCTCCCCCCCTCCAAGGTTATTCTCTCTTTTCCTTTCCTCCTTAGAATATAACCTCCTTGAGGACAGGGACTGTCTTTCTGTTTGTTTTTGTGTTCTCAGTGCTCATTTTAGCACCATGCCTGGCACACAGTAAGTATTTGATGAATGCTTACTGACTTTTTCTACAAAATTTAAGAATGCTGGGACTAATAACCTGCCTTAGAGACAGACCATGCCACGTCAGGGCATATGAGACGGACCCAAAGTTTATGATTTACGGGAGGACAAAAACAAGTTAGACAGAATGAAATGAACAGATGCATTATGATGTGTACTGCTAGAGTGAGAAAACACATTAACAAGATCACGGACAAGACTGCAGAATTAACCCACTGTTTATAGGAATTCAAACAAGCCATGTTTGATAGGACTATCACAAGAGAGGAACATTTCAAAGTCTAAAATTAAATGTGATAACTACTTTGGCACAGAACTATTTCTGAAACTTACTATCATCTTACCTGTTTCAAAATGTGAAGGTAATCGTAACAAAACCCAATAATGTTCGAGGAGATGTCATCATCCTCATGAATGAGGAGCTGTAACATCAGAGCCACTTTCGTTTCAATGGCCTGTAGAGCCTCTTGAGCATTCTTCATATCCCCATTCTTAACCAGTTTAGTCCAGCTGACTATCAGGGACTGTCCCATTCCATTTACCAGCTTAGAAAATCTGGCTAAGAAGTCCACGTCTTCTTCCTGTAAGCAATTAATACCAAAACCATCCTAAACATAGTACCAATTTTTATGAACTAAAATATCAGCGATATATTGCTTCAAAAAGTAACTACAAATTTCTTTCAGAGGATAAGTATTACTAGTAAGTTAAGCTTCTGGTTTCTGTATCTTATTAAAAATGAATCTAAGTGTTCTGGAAAAACCGCTATCTTATAAACATTTTTCTCTATCCATCAGTGTTCTGTTTTCATCATTTTAGGTCATTTTAATGATCAGTAATAACTATTCAGTTACTAGGAAAACTAGAAGTATTAAATGTCAGGAGGAACAATGGGTGTGAGAATGTTGAGAAATAACTTTCTCTAAAACTCTGGGAATTCTAAAAGTTAAAAAATAAATATTTTCTCATGAATATTTTCAATTTAGAAAACTTGCATAAGAATTCTGTTAACTTCTTATAAGCAATGAAAAGACCTATCAATTTAACACAAATGACACCAAACTACCAATTCATGAAAGGTGAAGTAAGACCATTTTTCAGGTACAATAGGAAGGCTGAAAAGGAGAGGCAAAATTATAGAGCTGAAAATTTTTTTTAAGCTTGACTTTTTAAAAATTCCTTTGAACTGGGCCCACTGGTTTCAGCATCCGAAAATGATGTATGTTATTTTCTCCCTCTACTTATAACTAAATTAAAACAGCTTAATAATTATGATGTACAGAATTGATATTTCAGTTAGTCAAAGCTCTCCCTCAAGCAACGAAGATTATAGACCTCAATTTAAAACTGTTTTCACTCCCCGAAAAAAGGCAAATCAAAAACAGGGGGCAGCTAGGTGACGCAGTGAACAGGCACGGGCCCTGGAGTCAGAAGGACCGGAGTTCAAATGCGGCTTCAGACACTTGACATGTTTACTAGCCATGTGACTTTGGGCAAGTCACTTAATCCCAACTGCCTTCCAAAAAAAAAAAAAAAGCAAAACAAAATACTTTTCAATAGCTGCTGTGGACATAAATAAACAGACAGATAATTAGAAGATCTTGTGGCCAACCTAGTGACCAAGCCTTCTTTACACTTAGCAAGGCCCAGAATGAACATTTTTCCAACTTGCTGAACCTACGGCATTAAAGAATATTTTAAAGTCTAGCTTCTCTTCCAATATTCCTGAGAACGTCTAGCATGACACAATGGATAAGAAGGTCTCAAATCCTAGGTTTCAGGCACAAATGTTAGTTGTACAACCTTGAGAAAATCCCTTAACTTCTCTCAGGATCTTGGGCAACTACGACCATAAATTACAGAAAAGATGCTGACATGCATCGGCAGAGGGACCTTCCTCACCTGGAAGTTCCCCATACCAATAAAATAATTTATTCCCTATTTCTGTGACAGAGACCAGCGAGGTTTCTTAATGACTTCTATGTACCTGTTTAAGAACATAGGTGTTTTTTGAAACCAATTTCATCAGATAATGAAATTGTTTTGAAAACACTTGCTTTGTTAGGACTAAGACTAAATAGCTCCAATTAACTGGAATTCATAAATGTTACATGTGTTTGGGTCTTCAACATCTGTGTATGTTTCCTAGTTATAATTACAGCTGTATGGAAGTCAATGCACACTGGATTAATGGTATGGCTCAAGGTTAAGCCTATTTATGAGTACAAATATTAGACTTAAGTCCCATCCCAAGCAGGCCCATCCGTTACAATTAAGTCTGGAGTCATCTTACTGACCTGTTCAATGCTGAAAAATCCTGCAGACTGTAACACTTGACATAAGGATTCCACGAGTTTCATTTTATCAATTGGGTCCATTCCCTTATTTACAATTTCAAACAAACAGTCACACGCTTCCTCACGGAGAACTTCTATTGACATATGACCTAGCAGCATATTTATAAACCTGAAGAGGTATAACATGGTTAGGACATACACAAATTCATGACTGAAAAAACATTTTTTAGACCACACATTTTGCAAGTTCATATAAAAATAAGTAAGTGGCTTACCTATCATTGGCTATCAGGGTCAAGTCTATCCATGAGACATAGGCCCCAACTACTTCAAGGCACTGGCATGTCACCTCCGAATTAGTGTACTGATAATTCTGTAAGATTTGGTACCATGATTCCACCAGATTTGGAATGCACTGCTCCCTCATGGTATCTTTTATTAACGTATTCCTCCGAGCCTCCTAGAACAAAGACATTTCACCAGGCATCAAGTTACCAAGTCACAACTCACAGTGCACATCTACTCATGTTTTCATATGATGAAATTTCAAATTTACACGACATATTTTCTGGCTTATTTTCTATCTTTTCAGATGAAGCTTTAAATATGGCTAATACGGAAATGTTTTGCATGACTTCCCATTTATAATTGACATCATAAGGAGGCAAGGGTGGCAGGGAGGGAGAGAATTGGGACCACAGAATCTTTTAAAAAATGTTAAATTTTAAAAATGTAATTGTGAAATATTTAACAAAACACAAACATTTTTTTAAAAAAGATTAGGCTTTGAGATTATTTCGACAGACCCCCTATCACTATTTTTCTTATTTATCAGTTCGGAGACCACAGGTCCTCTAATTCTCTATTCTCTTTTTTCTATTTCTTGCTGCCAAACTCTATCAACTTAAATATACTTGATTCAGAGCTCAAAGTGTGACTGCAGAGCAGAAAGGAAAAGCTGTACATACACCAAGTTAAAAATGCTTTAAAAACCCTATCCACATGATTTAAAGTTTTCTGTTGTGTAACAGCACTTCCCATAAAGGGGGGAAAGCCTGTGAGATCATGGGATCCTAGATCTGGAGCTGGCATGGAGCCTGTGGGTCCTCTAGTCCAGTGGTGTCAAACTCAAATAGAAATAGGGAAGGGGCATCACTAAACCACACACCAGGATCCCTGCGAGTGCATATTCACATCACCTATGTTTTATTATTTATTTTTAGGTTCAGGTTGCAATCATGGCTCAGAGTGTGTGAGTAAATCGTCCGAGGCCATACAATGCACAAGTGGCAGACTGGAACACAAATTTCACATTCCCTAAATCAGAATCCAGCTTTCCTTCCCCTCAGCAGAGAACAGTGACCGCTGCTTCCCAAACTCTTTGAAGAAGATCCCCTTCTTTCTGAACGTCCCACGTGATAACAGCTGCTATGTATTTTGATGGGAATAAAGGTTCCGATGACAATGTTTGGTGTGTTCCAGTCCTCGGCCCGCAGGTGAGAAGTCCTGGCTAAGAGAGGCAGCTGAGACTTCCAGAGAGAGAACTTGGGGCCTGGAGCCACAAAGTCTTGAGTTTAAATGTGGCTTCTGACACTCCCTAGCTGTGTGACAGTGGACGGGTCCCTTCATCTGTGCGCCTCATTTCCTCATTTATGAAATGGGAACAACAGCACCTACTTCACAGGGCTGTTGCAAGAATAATGGTGAAGCATTGCCCCTGGCATGTAGGAAACACTATAGAAATACTTCTTCCTAACACAGAGCACACACCCTTATGTGATGTTAAATCTAATTTCATGTTAGACCTTACTGGCACCTCTACTGAACCACCATCAAATTCAATCTTCATTATCGGTTCACACTTCATTTATGCCACGAGATTTCAAATTCCGGCAGGTCAAATGCTGTTTCATTCTTTCATATGTGCCTTATAGGCCGCATCATAATACCATGCACATGTTCAAGTACTAAATGAATGACATAGGCAGAGAAGTAGTTTGCCTGGAGATCCACATCTCTAAGAAACTCAGGGCTGAGACAGACACCAAACGTGCAAACCAAGGAAACTTCCAACCTGACCCTGATGCCGCAGCAGAAAGGGCACAAAACACAGATTTCTCCAGTGCAAGTGTGTGTGTATGTGTGTGCATGTGTGTATATATGTATATATATGCATGCTGGGAGATAAACTGGCCATCATTTCTACTAAAGCTGACTTTCTAGTACTGACACGAGGACTACAGGCCACATATTATGTTTTATACAAGGCACATTTGGAGAAAAAGTCAAATTCTGTATTTGAACTAACACAACATAAGCTAGATTAATATTCACAGCATCAAGTTCCATATTTTCTGAATAATAAAAAAACTTTAGAAAGAAAAGTACCTAGTAAATTTAGGACTATTCTTTAAAATGTTACTTTGTTTAAAAATAGATTACACTTAAAAGCAATTTTGTATCTTTTCTTATCTTCCACCATAAACAAGATAAAGACAGGCACATTTCACTGTAAACAAAACCCATGTAAAGCTAAAAATCAATATTAAGTGACTTGCCTCGGATGTATGAACCACATCGCGATCCACCAACTCTGCATCAACAGCCATGAGGATTCTGAGGTATAAATCTACTCCTCTTGGGTTAAGGTCCACTACTGACAGAATATCAAAAAAATACTTGGGCCATTTAGTGAGATATTCTGTAACAAAAAGTAACGCGAAGACCTGTGCTGCTTTGTTTCGAATGAAAGTCTTCTCGGGCTGGGGATTCAGCATCTAAAAGCAGCAGAGATATCATGAGCAGTCCAGCATAAGCTCAGCAACACGTTCGCAGCATAAACCGCTTTCATAATTTATCTAGTTTAAGGATGTAAAACTTATTTCATCCTCATCTAAATTTTTCACTGCTAGATGCCAATTGCACTAAGAATATGAATTCATTCAACAAAATGCATCATCCCCAAAATACAGGCCAGGTCAACACGGTGTTAGGTTGAAATACGCTTAATAATTAGTACTCATATTTAAAGGGCCAGTCAAAAAACAATTCAGGAAAATTTGGGGGCACGAGAAAGGGAAGGTAGAAATAAGAGGGCATGAAATCATTATCTGCCTTGCCTCCATCTATGCAAGGACCACAAAAGGAATTCTAAATAGTTTCTATGGCTTTATGACATGAAAATATTTTCAAAATTTTCCTTAATTACTTGGTAATTGAAATAAGCATCTCAAAGTCTTCCATTTACCAAAGTGCTTTGACTATATCAGAGATTACCAAAAACAGACCAAAAAAGAACTCTGCATGTGTATCAGATCCTTTTTTTGCCTCATTCCTCTGAATGAGACATTTTGTAAAGAAAGATAGGAAAGAAACATGAACATACCAAAAAACCCTTGAAATTTACCCAATCTACAAATTACTCATTTTAGCCTGGCATGTGATCAAAGCTAGAAAATCATTCACATCATGCAGTATTACATATTTTAATTCATTTAACTACCTAGAAACCATAGTGAAAAAGCCCCTCATTTCACCTTCCTCTTCAAAACACCAAGCTGAAAACACATTTCTTGAGTTCCAATCAATATAAGAATTGGCTCAGGTCTTCCCATACCATGCTGTCAATATCTCAACTATGCCACGAGATTTTAGTAAATGTCTACATGGACATAAGTAGTCAAGTGTGGTACCATGGAAAAAAATGGGGACAGCTGGACAGCTTTAAGTATAAACTTCAAGTACTGGACACTCGTTTGGCTGCTTCAGCTGAAAAAGCATGAACCATTGGGACATGACATTTAGAAGACGTGCTCAGAGTCTAATCTCAATTAGAAGGTTGAGAATCTTATCTTCTCTAAAATGTCAGTGGTCATAGAGGTTTTTTTCTTCCGTTTCCCAGCTTCTTTCAAAAGAGAACACTTCTGAAAGTTTATTTAGATCAGGGTCAGTTCTTTTATCAACAGTCCTCAACGAAAAACATTCAAACCCAGTGGTCTGGGCTGTGAGTGAAGTTGGGAAACCCTCTGTTGCTGTTAGACTTTACCTGAGCTTGCAGCCAAGTTATGAGAGTTTCCCTAATGAGCTGCTGTTGAGCTGCAGTGAGTTCTGAATACCTGAAACCAAACACACAAAAAGTGAACCACCCAATGGAGCCAAAGAGCACTGGCTCTTGGAGCCAGACGAGATCTGGCCTGGAATTCTGCCTGAGACACTTACTAGCTAAGGACCACGGGCAAGTCGGGCAACTTCTGAGCCTAAGTTTTCTCACTTATGAAATGGAGCGGTTGTGAAGATCAAAGACAATGATGTAAAGCAAGCTCTCTATAAACGTCAGTCATTATTAAACAAATCTTCAAAGGCTTAATGGGTTAGTCTACCATAACTGGTGAAGCAATTCATTTCCAAGAAAATGCTTGTCATTCAATATACAGTTCACAATTCACAAAGCCAACGTTTCTCCAATTGTTATGGGGAGCCC
This sequence comes from Pseudochirops cupreus, assembly GCA_028627135.1. Lineage (NCBI taxonomy): Eukaryota > Metazoa > Chordata > Mammalia > Diprotodontia > Pseudocheiridae > Pseudochirops > Pseudochirops cupreus. Next base: position 374,315,799 of record CM053581.1, read on the forward strand.
TACGTCTTCAGAGGGTATGAATAGATCATGGATCTGCTGCAACGTGTTGAAAGCAGCAGTCCTGGACTCCTCTCCCTTTGGCCTGGTCACAAGGGACGCTTCCTCTGGCACATTGCAGCCCCTAGTTCAGTCCCCATCTACCTTACAACAAAATGCCACCCCTTCTCACTCTCTCATCCACACGCTGGTCCCTTTCATTCATCATCCTTCACCTCTCACTTCCACCATACACACCTGATATAAACCCAGAACAACTTTCACACCGTCCTTCGTATGCCCCTCCTTCCCCACATATACACCCTTGACAGTAGCACACATGTACCACTGCCTTCCTTTATATGGCATCCCTCATCTCTTTTTGGGAGGGCTATTTTCCTTAATCCCCTTTATCCCAGAATTAGATATGAAATAACCCCAGAAGAACAATGAAATGTTTTTACATTAAAATGTTTTAAGACTCAAGGAACACCAAATGTTAAGGAAAACTTTACCCTAAGCTATTTAGTCAACAGTACAAAAACTTAACCCCTCTGTTAATTTAACTGCAGTCTTACATGTTTTAAAGTGTAGTAGACTAATAAACATTTTTTTTTGCTTTGTTTAGAGGGGAAAGCAGGGAAATTGGGGTGAAGTGACTTGCCCAAGGTCACACAGCTAGTAAGTGTTAAGTGTCTGAAGCTGAATTTGAACCCAGGTCCTCCTGACTCCAGGGCTGGTACTCTATTCACTATACCACCTAGCCACCCCCCCTTACACATTTTCTTAATCCAAAATTTCTGTTCTTTCTCCCCTTGCTAAATTACAAAGTGAACATGAATAGGTAACTGACAGTGATCAAATAAATCCATTAATGGGATTTGATTATTACTTAATTTGAACTTAAACCTTTGACTCTAGGCTCAATTTGTGACATTATATTTCTATAGCACTTAGCTGCGTAAAATGCTTTATATAAGTAGGCAAGAACAACTGAATATGAATAATAGTATTTGTGGACATCATTTGCCTATCATGTGCATGCATTGCTACATATCCTCTTTATTATCTCTGACTATATAATATTTAGTTTCTATAATGGGAAATTGGAGATATTTTGTTTTAGTTTCTAAAAATATATTTTGAGGATGCTCTTGAATTCCCCTCACTTCTCATTGAAACAGTTATTTATTTTGCTTTGAGAGGAGGTCTGGAGTTGAATGAAAAGCTGTTTTGCTCCCTGACTTGGTAGGAGTCACAGTTCAGTTAACTGCTCTTCTCACCATACCTGAGACTGGGTAGGGAAGGGTCTTCACACTGTGGAAATGGCCTTAGATTTGGGTCTGAATCCCAACTCTCTCGCTGTGAGAGAAATCAGCAAAGTGCCTTTACAAGCTTCTGTTTCCTCCTCTGTTCAGAGAGTTGGACAGTAGTTTCTAAATCTAGATCCTGTGAATATGAAGTTGACTGATTTTGACCAAATTTAGTATGCTAAAGCATATCCTAAGATATTTTATGTCTGATGTAATGGTTCAAATTGGCACCTCTTAAAACTTTTAAGAGAGTCCCATTAAACTTATTATGTGGCTAGAAATCAGACACATGTAATTGTGTGGAGGTTCACAGCTCACTGAAGGACTAGGTGAACCATCTCAGAAACTGAGGAGTCATGGCAGAAGCAAAACCAGAAGCCATGGCCCTATGAAAATGAATTTGCCATTGTACTAATTATGCCAATTTGTGTTCTAATTCTCTGAAGAGGAACGCCTAACAAATGATAAATTTTATTACAAGGTAAATAAAAAACAAAACTGATTTTCCCTCGTAGATCTTAATATTAAAAGGCAATGGAGGAAGAAAAAAATTCTTACTTGAATTTTATTTGATGTTCTAGAACCTGAAAGCAGAAGAACTTGACATGATCATCGCTGGGAAAAAAAAAGAAAAAAAAATTAGAATAATGACCAAAACAAACAAAATAACTAAAAATTATCACCACATTTAACAGTAAAATCTACCCTTGACTCTTATGATATTAATGAATTTGGCGAGTAGAAGGGTTAATAGAAAATACAAGGTATCACCAACTAACCAGTTAAAAACACTGGGCTTTTAAAAATATTCTTTCAGTTTTACACCTAATTTATTTTACTATGTAAGCTAACCTAAATCCTAAAATACTACTCATATATCAAAAAAAATTTCTCCTATTTCAGTTTAATAAACATGGGACAATCAAAACATGTTTCAGCTTACATTTGATATACAAAAAAGCCTAAATAACTAAGAAATATCTTAAAATACTAAAACCACTAGGTCTTTAAAAGTAGAATGATCTATGCTGGAAAACCTAGAGATGGTAGGCCAAGTCACTGGTGGCAACTCTAGCATACACAGCCTTGTCCTAAGTAAATGAAGCTCTACTACTAACGAAATCCAGGAGGTTGATGTTCCCAGAAACATGACTATGTTTCAAAGTTAAGTGACAAAATTGTAACAAAAGAATGCAAAGTTATAAGCTGATGAGTAACAATGAGAGGACCACATCTTCCCTGTCAGCACCCCTTGTTCCCCCCAAAACAGCCTGCATTTCTAAGACAGGCAGGTCTATGGGGATAGCTAAGGTGTGAAAATTTTAATCTCTGAAGCTAGTCAAACGTGAGCCCTTCCTCTAACACAACAGTGCTTGACACTAAAGGCAGCGAGTGTGAGTGTGTGTGTGTGAATGTTTTAGCGCTCTGCTGGCTATTTTGATATGACTGATTTCCTTTGCATTTTATTTTATGCATTTACAAACAGTATTCTAAGATAGGGTGGACAGTTTTTACCAGACAGAAGAACCCTTGCTGTACAGCAACAGCTGCCCCCATACTGACTCCAAAAACCACAAACTAATATTATCTAGGTTGTATTATATTCAATTTGTTAAACATTCCCCAATTACTCCGTCATCTGGTTCCAGCAGCACTCTTTTGCTAGCCCTCTGCTCTCTTGTGACCACAGGAGTTAAGTCCCCATGCCAGCTGGTTGTGCCCTAAATCACTATTTATATGCTTCTTCAAAAAACATAAGCTACATGGTAGAAAATGTGTTGGATCTGGAAAGGACCTGGGTTCAAATCTCAGCTACATTTCCTATCTATATGACTAATCTTCTCTTACCTGCAAAACGGGAGGGAAGTTCACTGGATGAAATAAGCTCCTCTACAGCTCCAGATCTATTATTCTACTTTCATTACATTTTAAAATGTTAACCAATATTTATTCCTTAGTGTTTCCCTCCTTAACTGAATCAATTACACCCTTTCCATGGGTTGCTGTAAGACCTATATTTATCTCAGAAACTGAAATAATTTAATATTTTTTTGAAAACTAACACTACCTATAACTCTAGTCCAGTTGTTCTCAACCTTCCTAATGCCACATACGTGGGTGTATCTGTATGTGGGCGGACCCGCCTGGAGACAGATAGAGGAGCGGTGTCTCGGTTCCTAAGACCATCAGAAATATGTGTTTTCCAATGGTCTTAGGCAACCCCTGTGAAAGAGTTGTTCGACTCCCAAAGGGGTCGCGACCCACAGGTTGAGGACTACTCTTTTAGTCTATTCAATGTAAAAAAACCTAGAATTTGGGTTTATAGAAATCTTCAGATTGTTAATTTGTTTTTTAGAGTCCCCACCTATTTAATGGTTACATATGAAGTCATTCCCAAATGATAAGGTCCCGTGAAATGTTCTTGCACAGAGATGTCAGAAAAATCTTGATTCCTTCTTAAATTCAGTTAGCTTTAAGTTTAAATTCTTCTGAGAGTTCTATAAAATTATTACGTTTTAATTACCTGTATGTCCTTTGGGCCAGAGCTTCTGCACACACCTGCCAGCCATCTGGGGAAATCTTTAACTGTTCAAAATAGGCCAGTGCCTATAACAAAAAAAGAAAAAGTCATGTAGAATTAAACAAGATCAGTGTCCCAGTATTTTCAAAACAAAAATTCAGCAAACATTACCTAACAATGACTCAGTATTTATTACAACTTCCTAGGGACCAATATGCTACCTAATTTTACTTAAATCTAAGTATCTAATTTTATAATTTACAATTTTAAAATAAAAATGTATGTGTTCATAACATTAAGTCATATCTCTACTAAACTTTACCACTAATAAGCATCGGTTTGAAATCCTCATTCTTCTCATGACCTAAGAGCTTTGAATAGAATATATATTAACAACTTAACAGGAACTCAGCACTAAAGAAAGAATAAAATAATCTTATAGTATATCATTTGAGCTATTACAGGATAGAAGAAATGTCTTTTGTCCACAAAACAAACTCTCTAGAAAAAAAATTAAAACTCTAAAAAATATAGAATCTGGGAGGTGTTCCTACTGGGTGCCATTATGTGAAACTTGCTCCAAAGAGCAGTTTGGGAAAGAGGACTAGAAACATGATTTTAAAATCTGACAGTGTGAATGAAATTCCAAAATAATTAAAACAGGTAGCATTAACAACAAAGAATTGCCAGCAATATCTCTATCTCATACACCTTTGAGTCAGTATGATTTTATGTACTGTGTGATATTGTTGTTTCCAAAAAGCAGCATCATCGATTCAATTTATAGCACAAAGCATCACGTGAAAACAGGGAGACCCAATGAATGCTACTTGATAAAATGATCCAATAGTAGCTGGATACAAATGGTGCTGCTTTAACCCATTACAGGCAGTCAGGGACCTCTGCAAACTCTTGAGATAATCTGACTGATCCAGAGCCACAAAACAAATAGCTGAAGTTGTTAGCCATCTCTCCAGATAATGATATATATATAAGACAGGGAACACAAATAAGGTATTCTAGAGTTTCTTAAAGTGACCTGGTAAAATATGTTATTGCTTAACTTGTGAGTTTTTTATTGCTCTTTCCGTTCATCTGGAATCCACTGCTCTCTCTCTGTATGTTCTTTTTTTGGGAGGCACAGTGAAGTCATCCACTTCCCACAGAGCTCTCTTCTGGTCACACCTTCCTGCTTCACTCTCTCTAAGCAGCAGCCCAATCAGGTCGATGAGCAAACTCCGACAATCCGGACAGATGGGGTATGGAGCAAGCACCATCACTGGAGTCAGAAGACTATGTTCTGACACCAGGCCTGTCACCTCAGGAAGTCACCTAACCTGTGGGCCCCAGCACCTCACCTGTGAAACACCGAGTTTGGACTCAACAGCCTTCTTCTATTTCAGTTCCAAATTCCTGACTCTATGAACCTCCTTGCTTCTTTCTTCCCCCTCCAAAAATACTGAAATAGACAATGAGATGGCCTGGCAGCTAGGTATGGCAGTGCAGAGTGGAGTCAGGAAGACTCATCTTCTTAAGTTCAAATCTGGCCTTAGACTTTTACTAGCTGTGTGACCCTGGGCAAGTCACTTAACCCTGTTTGCCTCTGTTTTCGCATCAGTAAAATGAGCTAGAAAAGAAAATGGTATACTACTCCAATATTTTTACCAAGAAAATACCAAATGAGATCACAAAGAGTTGGATATGACTGAAATGACTGAACAAAAAGCAATGAGACTAAAGAAATGGGTTTCTGTAATTCTTTTCACTCACTTTTGTGGTCTACTTTGGGACTGTCTTGTAATCACTTTCAACCAGAACCTCTCCCTTATTTCTCCATCTTTTTCCCATTTAATTCTAGCATACAGAATTGTATGCAACTTCTTAATAAATGAGTTTTCACACAGTGTACAATCTGGAATCCAGAAGACATTTTAAATTCGGATCTCTATTAACCTCCTGTGATACTTAAATGATAACTAGCCCTGTGAAGCACCGATCAGGAAAGTATAAACTGCTATCTCCTTCCACTTCAGATGATCTGCAGTTTCCCCAATATGGGTACTCTCTCCAAGGTAAACCACAACTCTTCTACCCCCGACAAGCTGATGACAAAGATCGCTATGACAAAAGCTATAGCAAACAAAACTGGTCACCTAGTGATCAACTTCTGATAATGACACTCTCAGTTTAGCCAGACCTTGTCACAGGGTCTTGTGCCTCAAGTGGCTCAAGCCTGTACTCTGCTGGGAGAGCCAAGGAGAAGCCCAGTGCCACCTGAGCCTTGGAGGACATTAGTGGAGAAATTCTCTACTAGCCCATTAAAAAATTCACTAGGCATCTTACATGCAAGCTATGTTATATTTTAAAAAGGAAAGAAAGACATCTGTTCAAGTAGGGGACAAAAATGTGGCCAGAATAAGAGTAATTAGTCTTCTTGTAGTTGTAGTTATTAAATACCCTGTGCATATGGAGCCACCCATGGCAACTGGAAAGAGAAAGAAAAAGAGAGGAGGAGTGGGAAAGAAGTCCCTCTTTCCTCCCACATAGCCTAAGCTTCAAAAGGCCTGAAGGCTTTAAAAAATTAATTAAGTTTGTTCTTAAAGGCTTTTTTTGTATCATGTTTGCATTCAGGATTAACTCATGGTTTGAATTACTTAAAACAACTCTATTAGATGATCAAGTTCTCTAACTACAATACCACCTCATTATTATATTATCCTTTGGAATCACATCAAAGAACAATTTTACAACTGACACCACCTTTGAGGAGCTTCAATAACTAAATTTCTTAGGATAGAGTCCAGGACAAAACCACCTTATGTCAAATTCTACTTTCTGCTGAATACTGATATACCAAGATACAGATTTATTTTAAATCATCTTAAGATGTAAATGAAGGACATTAATTCAATGAGATAAACTTTATCAAAAATATTAACTTTATTAGATATGTGCAATTAAGTGATTCTATAGACCAGGTTAAACATCAGGGAGAAAGCACTTCAGCTATAGAAAGGTCCCTTTCTACCTTTAACAATTTAACGGTGTGCAATCTTAAACAGAAGAAAGTAAAGGATGCAATATCATTATTGCCCTGTCTTCCAACAAAGGTTAAACTTCTAGACCCTCATGTAAATCTTTAATACATTCATTTAAAAGGACACGTCATGGTTTTACTTTAGCACTCCCAATGGAGTAGACTACAAAGCATTTTGCTCAGTATTAAGAGTTTTCTACACAAATATTCATTATTATTTACATGAATAAGATAGTACTATATAATAAAAGATTAGTCTAATCTTCAATTATCTAACAGCATCCACAATTATGCTGTACTGTAACACTTAGTTTAAAAAAAATAGAGAAATTTAACATACCCTTTGTCTGAAGTCTGCATCAGCATTTGGATTTAGCCCTAAGAGGGCCTGTTCATCCATGCCTGCTGCTATAATCTGAATTTCCAAATCTTATTAGGCTTGCCCCCTGATCGAACAGTAGAATTCACAAACATCTGCAGACCAAAAAAAATATTTTTTACAATTTTTGAGCACTGAATTACATTTACTTTAAAAACAGTAAAAAAAAATAAAATAAAATTTTAAAATGAAAGCCCGCACATGGAATTTCTATTAAGAGTTTTTTTTAACAAAGATGCAGATTTATATCAAACTAGAATAATCAAATTTTAAGAGGAAGTACTTCTCAGTTTAATTCATAAAAATCTAACAATCTCCATTATTTTGTTTTCCCAAGTTATGGTTATAAGTAAATGTAAAAATGTGTTACAGATAGCAGTTCTCTGTTATTTCCCATAACTGTACCCAGTAACTACAGTAAACCAGTGTATTGGTAATGGAATTTGGAGATGCCCCTGTATTGACTTGGTTTTTGGGGTGAGTGTTAAAACCCAGAGCTTGTGAATCCCATTTGTGGGACGGACTTGTTGAATTGAAGAGAGAGGGCTGAGCTGGGAGGAGTGTCATTTGGAAGAGAGGCCCACGCCTAGAGAAGACCAGAAGGGCTTTGAGAGAGCAGTATCCAGTATTGTGGAGCCTGAGTTGCTGAGAGCCTGTGGGAGCTGCCTAGGACTTTGAGAACTGCCACCCGGAACTGCCAAGGAGTGAGGAGGCATGGGTGTGATGCTGGTATTTTGTCTGTCTGTTTTGATGCTGTTTTGCTAGATTCATCTGTTGGTGAAGGACAGTGCTGCTGTTGTAGAGGTCCTGCAACATGGCTGTTGGTTCAAAAGCCCTGAAGAAGGATTTTCCTGTTGTATGTTTACAGAAATCCTGGAAGAGGGCCTTGCTGATGTTTTCAGGGGTTCTGGGACTGTTCTACAGGCAGAGAGTGACTTGATGAGGACACTGGCCATGGCTTTGTTGAGCCCTGTCTCCCCAGGAACTGAGATTGCTGAGGGCTTGCCTCGGGTGAAGATTAAAGACCTTTCCTTGGCTATTCAATGCTGAGTTTAACCTGGTTAACTTAAGGGAGGACGGCCTTTTGTGTTCTCCAGGCCCTTTTGAGATTCAGGGGTGGGAAGCCTTTGAGTGATTGACCAAATGAATGTACTGTCTAGGAGTGGAGTAGTACCTGGATTGAACTGAGAACTTGCTAAAGGAACAAGTTACACTGTATTTTGACTTTTTCTGTCGTGTGAACGTTTGCTGAATAAATGGGGTTTACTATGCTGGTAATCCGAACCTTAATAGTTGCCTTTGCTTGGCAACTATTAAACAAACCAGTTGTTTAATACTCGAAAATTTTCACAAAATCTAGTACAGTGAAAAAAACTCAGGGTTCCAAGTCAGAAGACACAGATTTGAGTCCTGGCCCTGGCATTAGCAGCATGGCTAGGGAGAGTCATTTAAATTTGAGAGTTAGCTTTTCCACCTGTAAATGGAGATAATATCCTGTACTACCTCATTTGGTTATTGGAAGGATCATGCATTAAATTGTGTAAAACCTAATGGGCTCTATCAAATATCTACTATTACACAATCCTGCCCCCACTCTCCCTGGGCACACAGAATATGGAGGCAGAGGCCCTTAGATGAGGGCCCAGGTCTTCTCAATTACCTGTCTGACCTAGGACAACACTCAACCTCTCCAAACCCCAGCTTCCTCACTTGCAAAATGAGGGGGTTGGGCTGGATGACTCCCAGCTCTAAACCTGTGAGCAATACCTGAGTTAAATCTACACGTTTCTCTCTCACTCAAATCCCAAACCTTTTAATCAGAGTGGCTGACAAAAGAGTGAGCATCATCTGGTGCATTTCATTTCCTGATAGAGATGTTCATATGCGGTCAAGTAAAAAGAAATAGGAGAACCAAGAGCTCATTAATTACCCCCTGGATAATGGAGAATAGAAAACTCTACTGAAATTGTTCTTGGCTTTTTCTTCCACCAGATAATGCTAGAAATGCAATTCACACAGTGATCATATACGTCTTACAAAAACTTAAAAAAACACACACAATCTGAATTCTTAGAACTTACAGTTAAATAGAATATCTTTTAGTTTCTTATTAAAATGCCACTTATGTAATTCTAACATCAATTTTAATAAGTTCATGAGTGATTAGAAAGGCTAGCTAGTGATCTAGAGGTAAATATGCAACATCGAAATAATTAAAAGTCACTAAAATGTCGCTTCTAATTTGAAGGTCCAAAAGGTATGAATCCCCAATCACTTTTTTCACAATTATGAAGTCTGGCACACTTCTTGGTTACAGAAATGAGATCTTCCTTCAGCACAGGAATGGGATTAAGCTAAAGGGCAGTGTCAATGTTAAGAAAATACACATAAGCACTTCAATGCTGTAGAGAAAGTAAGTTGATGAGCTACTGGGGCTAAAATCAAAGGAGAAGCCAGATCTTGGATGATGAGAGCTTCTCTCCACTTCTAGATTATTAACATGTGAACAGACTACAGAACTAGGCATGTGCTGAAAAGGCTATCAACTCTTTGCAGTCAGTTTTTGGCAGAGTATCAATTGTCTACAGCTAAATGTTGAGGAGCACTCTGAATTTACTCTGTAGTAGTCAGGCTTAAAAAGCAGTCACCACAGAAAACCCAGTATTTCCATTTTTGAAGTTCAAATTCACTTAAATAACTGAAATAAATATCTTCAATTCATTTTTCCTAGTATTTCATTAACTTAAAGAAAAATCAAAAAGGCTCATGTGCCTTAAGTTTTGTCTCAAGTAACTAAATCTCCTTTTAGTTCACTAAAAGATTATCTATTAACTGGAGGTGGGTCAGGCAGAGGCTATTCTATCACTCGCTGGGAACACTGGAAAGAGAATTTAGGCTTCAAATGACCTCTCAGGTTCACTTTCCTTCCATTACTTTGATAATTTTCCTACAGCACTATCAGTCTTTAAGTGAACTATAAAGATAGAGAGGTCTTTATCACAATAAGCCACACATGCATAAGCAACGTGAGGCTAAAATCATTGACTTCTATCTTTTTTGGGGGGAGGGAGGGGTAAAGAAGAGAGTCTTTGCTCCACAGCACCTCGCTGCCATGCTGGTTTGCTGTAAATTTTCTAAGTTTCAGTCCCCTATCTTTAAAATGGGGGACGGAAACATAGAGACCTCATGAAAGCATAAAGACACAGTGTTAAGAATGTTTGTTAGATTTAGAGGAGTCAGATAACCCGACTTCGGATCCAAGCTCTGATTAACCTGTGTTATTCTGGGTAAATCATCTAACTCGTCTAAGCCTCAGTTTCCTTGTCTGAAAAATAATGGACTGGATGACCTTCCAAAGCCCTTCTAAATCTAAAACTAAAATTGGAACACAGAGGAGAAAAAACCAGCAAAATACTTAGGGGCTGAAATTCTCATCTCATTTCTGTTGCATTTATTTTGTGATCTTGGGAAAATGACTTCTAATCTATTTATAGGATTACAGTATCTTAGCTCTAGATTTAGAGCCACAAGGAGCTTTGGGAATCATCTTAATCCTCTCATTTTACAGATGAGGGAACTGAGGCCCAGAGAGGAGAAAAACTGAATTGCCAAAGGCCACACGTGCAACAAGAGGAAGATCCAGGCGATTCCACGCCTCTAAATTCAGCATCATTTCCACAGGTCCAGAAATGTGGTAGAATGATGTACATTAGGTCTTTCATAAAAGACACTAAAAAAAAAAACAACCATCACCAAAAACAAAAAACCTACCTAAAAAAGGGTTAGAAAAACCTCGACCTAATTTCCAGTGCTTACCTGAAAGAAAATAATTGCTAATATTTCTATTGGCTTTAAGGGTTGCAAGGCCCTTTGCTAGATTATTTCAATTGATCTTCACAGCAACCTTATCAACTAAGTTAGGTGCAATTATGACCTCCATTTTACAGATAAGGAAAGTTAAGAGAGGTCAAGTCCCTGAGTCAACAAGCATTTATCATTTATCAGGTGACTTGCCCAGGGTCACAAGTGTTCTGAGGCTGGAATTGAATTCGGGTCTTTCTGACTCCAAGAATCATCTAGCTGTCTACAAGGTGGAAATAACTCATTGACAAAGCTAACTAATCAAGAGCTCACAATATACCAAAAAAGTATAAAAACTGAATTACTGCAAACTCAACCCCTGCCCCTTTTTTGGGGGGGGGGGGAAGGAGGGAGTAAGGGGAGATGGAGAAAAACTTAGTGGTTACTAGAGTAAAAAGCTACATCACTCCCAAGTTGCAGGTGATGATAATCAAGTATGATCTGTCGTCTGATATGGAAAGATTTAAATCACAAAACCCTGATACTAAAAAAGAACTCATTAGCGCCTCGTCCACTATCAATAACAAAATCCCTTGGGAAGAAAAAATGAAAATTAAAAACCCCTTCCGCACGGCGGGAAAGGGTCTTTACCGCCGTCTTGGAGTGTTTGTTTTTTTCTCTCTCTAACATCCCATCATTATCAGAACTACAAGTTTATAATTGCCTGGATGCCACTGCCACAAACCGCGTGTTCCCGTCTTCCCTGCCCCCCTCCCTCCCCCACCCCAAGCGACTAATGAGCACTTTGGAGGCCCAAGACTCGTTTTTCTGGTTACGGGAGCATCTTTCTTAAGCCAAAAAATCAGAAAAAGGATAGAAAAAAGCAAAAAGAAGGGGCCAGGATCCTGCGTGGAATGTTACAGGCGACCTCCCTGCCGTGCTCAGGGATCCCTTCCAGGAGTGGAGGGATCCACTTCCCCGAGTCTCGGGTGGGGCAGCTGCGGAGGGGGCTCCACGTGCTGCTCGCGTGGGTGGTGGAGGCGACCCGCCCACATCCACTGGATAGCCCCAGGCCCGCCGGCCCGGATGGAATGGGTGGGGGGTGACAGCCCCGACCCCCGGAGCGGCGGGGGAGGGGAGCCCCACGACCCTCCCCCACCCTGCCCCCGAGGCGAGCCCACCTTCCCCAGCCGGTCACTCCATCCCCTCCGCGCCTCGTTCAGCCCCAGGAGCAGGTCACCACCATGGAGCCGCGGAGGAATGGAGGCGGCAAGCTCCGCAGCCCTGCAGCCGCTGGGGGCCGGCCACTCGCAGCTCCTCCGAGTCTCCTACTGCGTGGCGCCCGACGAGCGGGCGGGGTCACCGCCGCGGCAGGAAGGGGAGAGCGCGCGCCGCGCGAGCCCCGGGGCACCCACGCCGCCGTCGCCGCCCCCCACGCCGCCGTCGCCGCCTCCTCAGCTCCCGCTCCGACGAGCTCTTCTCGCGGAAATCCAGCTCGGGCAAATGCGGGCAACCTCATGGGCAGCCCCGATCGCGGCCCGCGGGACGGAGGAAGCCTACGACTCCCAGCATGCCACGCAGCGAAGGATGACGGTTGTTCCGGGAAGGAGGGTGCAGGGCGGAGAAAGGAAGTTCCCCAGTCTCTCCTCTGCTCCTTACTACGTGGCAGCGACGCCTTCTGGGAACTGTAGTATTCTTCTCTGCCGCCTCCCCCAGGCCCTGGACTACCTGGATCTCGAAGTGCGTGCCAGCAGGGCACCTTCTGGGAAATACAGTATTATCCCTTGGCGCCCCGCAGGCCCTGGACCACCCGACTTTATGAGCGCATGCCAGCTGTGCAATCTGGAAAATGTAGTATTCTTCCTCCGTCGTCTCCTCCCCAGGCGCCAGATCTCCCGGGTTCAGAAAGGCGTGCCAGCTGTGCCTTCTGGGAAATGTAGTATTCTTCTCTCCCCCGCACCCCTCCTACCCCCGGGTGCTGCTGAGCGCAGCCTCCGTGCAGTTGGCTGAGTTCTACAAACTCATTACGAAGCTGCGGTAACTGGTTTGAGCACGTCTCTCTGTTTCGTGGCCGCAGGTGGGTTCTCGGGCTCCACGGAAATTTTGTGGAAATTCACAGAGATGCACACAGAAGGGACAAATACATCCTGGAAATTCAGTTAGATGCACATGCCTTAAGTCATTCTCTCAAACGTATATTAAGCAATCTGCGTGATGGATTGCAAGTAAAGTCAATTAGCATTAAAATAACGCTTACTAGGGCACTGTGCAAGGCAGTGTGTTAGGCCATGAAGTCTTAGAGGTGTGCTGGCTGACAAATATTTAATGACATACCTGTTGAGAATTCTAATTAGATAAAATATCAAGTTTTCTTGTCTTTAAGATCATTTTCCTCTATGTTGGGTGATCAATTCATTTTAAAGGAGAGAGTTGAAAAGTACCCTTGGCCATCACACTATTCTCTTCACAACAACTTAAGCGTGCAACGCAGAAATTTTTCTTCTCTCCTCCGGCCTCCCACCTCTCAAGCCAACACCTTGGGAAGCAGCGCGTACAGATGTAACCTGGCTGCAAGCCCCCCCCTCAGCAAGCACATACTGAAGACGCAGAAAAGAGAGTTCTCAACACCAGTGTTCTTGGCACCATCAAATGGTTCAAGATCAGAGACAGATGTTATCTAATCAGTGGAAGGGACTCTTAAAAAGATGCATAACCACTATCTGCTTTGTTGTTGTACTCTAAAGACCATGATTTGAAGATTATAAATACCCAAATTAAATATAAAAGACTCATGAGGAAAGATGCTCTCTGCAGCCAGAGAAAGAACTGATAAATAGAAGTATGAAAAGAATGATTTTTACATATGTATATACCTGTTTATGTCTATTGGTAACCATCTCTAGGACAAGGAGAAGAAAAGAAAAAAGAAATTTACATGATAACTTTATTATATATTTAAAAGGAATAAAAGGAATAGTAAAAGGAAATTGTACATAACAGATTTGCAGCTTCCTGTACAATCATCTTTTTTTTAAATACTGTATTATGGAATGCTTGTTTTATTCTATAAATTTTAAAAAATGAAGATCATAAAAATCTTTCCATCTGACTTGCAATAGAAACTTCAAATATGGACTGTCATATAAAAATATGAGCTCTTTGAGATCAGAGACTATCTTGTTTTGCCAAAGAAAATGCTTTTTCATTCACTTGCTTTCTAATTGTAGAATTTAAGATTTACTGTCTAGCCCCCTCATTTTATAGTCAGGGTAACTGAGGGTTTTAAAAATTGTGACTTACTCAGAGTCAAGCAGGCAGCAGAACAGGGACCCTTAACTTTACATTCAGTGTACACGTCTACTCCAGTATTCCCAACAGAACTCGATCAGTTGGACTATACCTCTAAAATCAATCAAAATAAAAGCTGATATCTCATTCCAGAGTCAACAGCAACTTGCTTATCTTGGGAGAAATTTCTGTGTACATACTGGAGTTTCTTTGAAGAGAATGAATGGTTACAGCCAAGGGTAGTTTTCACTTCTCCCCTTTAAAATGAGTTGATTGAAACTGGAGAAAGAAAAATGTTCTCAAAGACAGGAAAACTTGAAGTTTTATGTAATTAGAATTATTTGCCTTGGAGTTCGAATCTACTGATTTTTTAACAGGAGCATTTTTAGTGCCTGAGGCAAGCTCTACAAAAAACACAGTCTGGAGTACAAAACAGGAAACTGGACAGCAATTCAAATTTCAAAACCAAATACAGTTGGGAGGGAGAGGGGCCATTGAGGAGAAAATTGAGCACCAAAGAAGAGAGTGTTTACTTCAAGTCCCAGCAAAAATCCCTTCTACATGAAGCCTTTCCTGATCTTCCTTAATGCCTTCCCTCTGTTGATTATCTCCGATTTACTCTTGTTTCTCTCTCCCTTGTACTTAGGAGTTTGCCTGTTGTCTCTCCCATTAGACTGTTTTTTCCTCTTTTTGTATCATCAGCCTTTAGCACAGTTCCAGGCTCAGAGTAGGTTCTTAGTCGGTGCCTCCTAACTGACATTGCTGCTATGGAGGAAGGATGGAGGTGTTGGGGAGAGGAATAAAAACAGATACTAAAGCCCAGTCTTCTGGCAATTTCCTATTTTAACTAATTATTCACCAGCTAACCAGTGTTCTGAAGTTCAGTGCCCTTGGGCAAAGCTTCAGGTATTCTCCCCTAGTAAGGTCTTTGTTCCTCAGTTTCTGGACCCCAGCCATGAGCAACTGTTCATCCTTCCTTCTCCAAGAGGACCAATAATATCATGAAAGTGATGTCTTGACTTACAAGTGAATTGGATTTCAGTGAGGCAGAGGATGTGCAAAGGCTTCAGCCTCGTTCTCTCCTCCAGAGTCAGCAGAGTCCAGAGGCAAGACATAGATCGAGAAAAACTGGTGATGGTCCTAGAACAGTGGGAGACCACGGTCTTTGAAAGCTAAGGTCTTTCCTGGGGGTCAGTTTGTCTGAAATGTAAAGGCCAAGTAAGAACTGAGGCAGATGGACTAGTTTGCCCTTCACAAAAGAATCAGTCTGGGAGGGGAAGTTTTGTGGAATCTAAACTAAGCAGAACTATTGGTGGAAAACCAAGGGTTATCTCACCATGAGCAATAGGAGTTCATTAAAGGCCTAAAGGGCCTTTCCAGATTTTCAAAATTCTCACTTTGTGAAAAAACTGAGCTGAAGGAACAAGAAAATTGAGGTGAATTCAACACAAAGGTAAGGCACCATCATTATTTGGGAAATGTTTCTTATTTTAGGGGCAGCTATGTAGCACAAAGGATAGAAAGTGCTGGACCTGGAATCAGAAAGACCTGAGTTCAAATCCAACCTTAGACATTCAATTAGCTGTCTGACCCTCAGAAAATCACTTTACAAGGGGGCAACTAGGTGGCACAGTGAATAGAGTACCGGCCCTGGAGTCAGGAGGACCTGAGTTCAAATCCGGCCTCAGACACTTAACACTTACTAGCCTTGTGACCTTGGGTAAGTCACTTAACCCCAATTGCCCCTCCAAAAAGCAAAAAAAGAAAAGAAAAAGAAAATCACTTTATATCTGTCTGCCAGTTTCCTGTCCTGTAAAATAGACATGAGGAAGATAATAGCATCCACCTCCCAGGGTCGTTGTGAGGTTTAAGTGAAATAATATTTGTATATCACTTAGCACAGTGCTGTATGCATTGTCGTTTTAAGCAAACTGCAATTAATAAATGCTTGTTCCCTTCCTATTTTGAAATGAAAAGTTCTCTATGCTTGGACTTGTTTTGTGAAAAGAGGAAGCCTAAATCTAACCCCCCAACACATACACTAAGTTGGTTAAATTAATAAATAACACCAGTGATCCTTCACACCTGAGTGGTACAATCATCTCTGGATTTCAGAAATTCATAGTACCAAATAACACTTAGAAGATCTGGAGTCAGAAAGACCTTGGAAAGTTGTCCAATTGCCCCAAGAGGTTGAGAAAGAATTAGATGAAAATCCAAATGCATTTATTAAGAATCTACATTGAAGGGCGGCTAGGCAGCACAGTGAATAGAGCACTGGCCCTGGAGTCAGGAGGACCTGAGTTCAGATATGACCTCAGACACTTGACACACTTACTAGCCGTGTGACTTTGGGCAAGTCACTTAACCCCAAACTGCCCTCCAAAAAGAGAAAAAAAAGAATCTACATTGAGCAGCATCCTTCACTAAATTAAGGCTCTAATGCCTCATCAAGACCTCCAGGGCACCATTACCTTATTACAATGACAGTAAAAAGAGACTTTGCTAAGGAACCTCTGTGAAGTTGTCTTTCCTGCTTCTGAGAAACTACTTGGGTCACTTAGCATTTGAAGGGGTCAGAAGCAGGAAGTATAACTTGTTCCATGTTCTATAGAATGGCTTCTGACACAAAATTATCTTTAAAATTGGAACATTAGAGCTCTATCTTGTGAGTAAACAGATTTTTCATTAAAAAGTCACTCTAGAGGTTTGTATATGCATACAAGCACATATCTGAGTATGTGTATATATGAATACACAGAAGGCACAAGATCAATTGAATAGGAAGGGACAATACTCTAAAAGGTGAAATCCTGAGGTGGGAGAGGATTAGAATGAGAGGAGACAGGGAGAGACAGAATGGGGTTAATCATCTCATAGAAGAGACAAAGAATAATTGTTACAATGGAGGGGGAGAACAGGAAGGCAAAAGGGAAAGAGTCAACCTTACTCTCATTGAACTTGGCTTAGGGAAGGAATGACATAAACTCTAAACTGGGTATCTTGCCACACAGGAGAATAGGGGTTATGGGGAAGAGAGGTGGGATAACAGAGGGGAGGGCAGGGTGGGGGGGAGGGTTGATGGAAGTACACACTTCTGTAGAGGGAGAGGGACAGGGACAGCGTAGAGAATAGAACAAAGGTGGGGTGGGATAGGAAGAAGGGACATATAATCAGTCTCTCACAATATGCCCACTGTGGAGAGGTTCTGTGTAATTACACATGTACAGCCTGTATTTGATTGCTTGTCCTTCCAGTGGGGGTGGGTGATAAGGGAGGAAGAGAAAGAATCTAGAATTTAAAGTTCTATAATCAAATGTTAAAAATATATATGTATATATGTGTATACAATTATTATTATTATTAACTACATCCAACTGGGACTTAAGATACACAGGCACTGTGGTAGGGAG
>CM053581.1:374334026-374377206 GCA_028627135.1 Pseudochirops cupreus
GTATTTGATTGCTTGTCCTTCCAGTGGGGGTGGGTGATAAGGGAGGAAGAGAAAGAATCTAGAATTTAAAGTTCTATAATCAAATGTTAAAAATATATATGTATATATGTGTATACAATTATTATTATTATTAACTACATCCAACTGGGACTTAAGATACACAGGCACTGTGGTAGGGAGATCCATCCTGCCCTACCGGAAAGTCAGAGGGGTGATGGGGGAGGACATAGGAGAGAGCAGATTGGGGGAGGGATTATACAATGGGATGGCTGTTTTGGGGTGGTGGGTAGGGGAAAGATGGGGAGAAAATTTGTAACTCAAAATCTCGTGGAAATGAATGATGTAAACTAAAATAAATAAAAGTTAAAATTTAAAAAAAATCACTCTAGAGATCAATGATGTTTTTCATTTTAGGTGCCAAGGAACCTCCTTCAGATTTCAGCTAATTTCACACAGACAGAATCTGACTCCAGCTGAAGAGATGGAAGATAATGCCCTCCCACTTAACAACCAACCAACCAAAAAAAAAAACAACCCAAAACATTTAATAGCATCACATATATACAGTATTGCATTTTAATGGAAATAAATAAGACCAAGCAGAAGCCAAATCAGACCTGTTTTAGTGAGTTAATGAATACAGTTATCCCTTCTATCTCATGGGGATCAGGGATCACAGCACTCTGTGTTCTGGAAAATCCACATAAAATTCTTGGCCCTCCCTTCATAGCAGAGAAGTCTGAATTTCTTCTTTTTCTTTTATGGGATGTTTACAGCACCTTATTGTAAAATCTGGGTTAAGTATTCAGTCATAGGTTATATGTGAAGCGGTGCTGAATGGCCTATGTAATATATTTTGGGGTGATTTTATAATTTTATAACATTGTTGTAACTTCAGTCTTGTGTATGTATGATCAGTTTGTGAAATCAGTTTAACTCTGTTTCCTTCCCTCTCTCCAGCTACAAAGTATTAACTGTTTCTCCCCCTCCCCCAGCGGTACTGTGTCTTTCCCTGCCCCAGCCTAGAGGTATTTCCTCTCAAACCATTAACTCTTCATTCAAGGTACTACCTCCTTTTGTCCTAGCAAACAAAACTCATCCACTTGCAAATCTGGATGGGTACATCTCATTTAATTTGACCTCAGATCTGACTGCTGGTTGACATTATGATGTTCCAGGGCTAAAACCATACCTCCAAGCCCTGGAGCCCTGCCGTTTGTCCCAGTGAATTATGGGTAAAACACACGCGAAGTTGATGTCAAGGGCGCATGTCCCTTTAAGTATTAACCACTCTCTGGTCCCTCCCTAACTCCACCTTTGTACACCTCATTAGCCTAATGAATCTGTGATTGACAGTTTTATCTCTTTAAATTCTGTATCACTATCTGCTGCCCTCTGCAGGATTTTTCTTCACTCTCTCCTGCCCCGATAAGCGTAATAAACTTTTATAAATCTGCCAAGGACAGCTGAGCCTGTAATTCTTTTCAGACGCCGAACCTAGAAAGGATTTCTCATTAGAAGTCCCCCATAACCTATCCCTCATCATATGTAGGTCAATGTTAAGCAAAAATACTTTTTCTGCGTTGTCTGTTGGCCTCCACAAAACTCCCCCCAATTCTCATATAATTTCTTATGCCAACCGGCAATATATTGAAACCATGATGAAGAAAGTTGCAATGCGGAAGAGATAACTGTCATTGTAATCCTCACACCTTTCACGCCCAAACAGCCGATGTTCAGCGGCTTGGAAAGCTAGTTGTTGTTGTTGTTGTTGTTGTTTTTAACATGGGCTAAACATTATTCTTGCAATCTTGCTTATATTCAGTCAATTAAGAAATAGACTTATTCAGCATCTACTATGTGCCTGATACTCTGCTAGGTGCTGGGGTTAGAAGAACAAAGAATGAAAAAAAAATCCTACTTGAAAGGACCTTACAATCTAATAGGTAAGACTATAATGACATGTATGTGTGTATATACATATACATGCACACATACACACATGCCTATCTATTTTGTATACATAACATAGAGTCCAGTTGGACTCTGCATCATTCTTGGTTAGGGGATCATATGTTCTAATGGCCAACACAACATGGCATCACCAGATACTCATAGGCGGGGACCCACTGGGCTAACAGAGAAGGTAGGGTATCAGGGATAGGAGTGGAGGCCTCAGTCTCTGACAGCCTAATAACATTTTTGTGATGAACATTAGCACCTGAACAATCCAGCTGAATTCAATCTTGAATGTACCCTTTCCTTTTTAACAATAAACAACACCTCCTATGATCTATCTATCTTGTTAATGAGACTATTGGTGTATGACTTAACTCATAATGGACATCCCTGGATGAAGAGTGACAGTATTGTATTGCATTATCAATTCAGTAGCAATTGGAGCACACAACAGGAAAGCTATTGCTTTTCAAAAGCCAAAAAAAAAAAGGTAAAAGGCAGAGCTATTTGCATCCAGAAAAAAGAATTGTATACACACACACACACACACACACACACATTTGTGTCTAATGGTAGCCATCTCAAAATTGGGATGGTGGCGTGGGGGGGGGGGTGTCCAGGAGGGAAAGGGAAGAGGGGGAAAAAAAAGTTACACTATAATTTTGTTGTATATTTGAAAGGAATAGCAAGTTGTACATAATGGATCTGTAATTGCCAGTGTAATCCTCTATTTTTCTAATCCACTTTGTTACAGAAATGCTTGTTTTATTTCTTAAGTTCAGAATAAAATAAACTAATTTTTAAAAAAGCAGATGGCCACTTCAGGAAGTGGCTTCCATCCAGAGGCTTCAGAGTCATTTGGTCTGTCTACCCCTACATGGTCACCAAAGGTGCCACTCAGTCTAGTCGTTGTGTAAGAGACCTCCAAATACACGGGCCCCATAGAATCATATGGGCGTGGACGAGACTGCTGGACAGCTCCCATTGGTCTTCCAGAACTTTAACCTCTTCTGGGTCTCATCTGAAAGACACACATTTGAAGGTATATCAGTAAATGGGAGCCATCAGGATTCCCAGCTGGGTAATGTGAGTTTTCTAAAACCAGAGAGTCTAATAAACCTCTAGGCTTCCCTTTTAGATTGTGAAGAAGCCTGGTGGTAGCTTGTCATGAACTGTTTTTTTTAAGAATCAATTGGGTTCTCCCTACCTACTGTATTCCCCAAAATGTGACTAAGGGGGCTAGACCTGGGTTTTCATTGGGTGAACTCATATCCCTTGTCCCTCATATGAACCTCTGACTGTGACTTCATCCACCCATATCAACACTGTGTTGTTGACATGGCATTGTAACAGTTTACATCAAAGCCCTCAGGAAGTGGGTCATTTTTCAGGCCTCTGAGAGGCTCACCAGATTATGGCAGTACAAGGGAATCTTTAGAAAGTCCTGAGGAAGGATAGTGAAGTATATTCCTCTCCTTCTCAGAGGAAAGTAAACTGCTCTTTATTCGTCTCAGCTATAGAAATAGAGGGGGAAAAACATTGTTGATATAGACAATTCTATACCACCTCACCAAGGGGCTGAGCTGGCTGATCTACTGCATTGATAAGGGCAGAAACACCTGCATCAAAGGGCCCGGGCATGCCAACTCTCCTCATCTCCCTGTAGTCCACTTCAAACCACCAGATTCCATCTGCCTTCCTCACCAGCCCCACAGGGTTATTATAAAGGGTACATGGAGAAATATTCTATTTTCCTTCATATGCATCAATAAGGAAGTATCTCCCCAACTCAGACCCAATATTGTACATAGTATGACTCAGGTTACTCCAAGAATTTCCACAATAACTGGCATAGATATTGCCCAAAGGACCCATATAGATATTATGCCCATGAGATCATGATACCATTCCCTCAAAAGAATGTCCTCCAGAAACCCTCCTTGAAAAGTAGAGTGACAGGGGTGGCTAGGTGATGCAGTGAATGGAGTGGCGGCCCTGGAGTCAGGAGGACCTGAATTCAAATCCAGCCTCAGACATTTAACGCTTACTAGCTGTGTGACCTTGGGCAAGTCACTTAACCCCAATTGCTCTGCCTTCCCCCCTCCAAAAAGACCAGAAAATCAAACAACAAAAAAAGAAGAGTGACATAGACCTTTTGGGGATCTCCTGGCTACCAGTGTTCAGAAGCCCTTACACCCAAATGAGTGTGGGTTTTAGGAGATTGCCTTTAGCTTAGTTGAGGCTTAAGGACCTTTAAGGCCTTGGTACTGGATGTCTAGCTTTCTGGTACAATTTTATTAGCACCAGTTCCCCTCCCTCCCTCCTCCCCCAGCCAGGCAACTGAGTAATTGTTTCAATTCTGTATGTCAGAAGCTATACCTAGAGCTTCTTCACAGAAAAGAGTGTTATCATCCCACTCCCTTCCCCCTTTCTAGCATCATGGCAGGTGCTGTATCTTTTCCTGTCATCCCCAGATTGCTATAGTGACAGCGAAGTTTTCCCAGATGGCCATTGCTATCCCAATCTCCCACTCATATTCTACCAGTCAATCTTCCCCTACTCTTATGGTGATGTATTTGGGAAGGCCCATAGCTAAGTAGTAACCCCATTGGTATGGGCTGTGCTCAGAAGACAAGATCTAGTTACCTATAATACCCACTGGTCATAGGCTATCATACCTCCTTCCCAATTCATCTTCCTTATGCACCAATCAGTGAACCAATCAACCCATCAGTGAGCAATTGTCTCTTTTATGTCAAACACTATGCTAGTGTCTGTGGGATACAAAACCAAAAGAGCATGTTTTGCTCTTACAATCTATTAGGGGAGACCTAGATGCACATACAGAATGAATACAAGGTGGTTTTGATAGGGAAGGCTCTGGCATCTGGGTGCATCAGAAAAGTCTTCATGGAGAAGGCAGCAATTCAGCTGGGTCTTGAGGAAAGTACAGGATTCTGTGAGGAGAAGGGGAAGAAGTGCATTTCTGGGATGCAGAATGCTCAGTACAGAGGGAGTTTGCACTCTGATGGGAAGGCTAGCTTATCTGGACTACAGAGTGCTAGAAGAGGAATAATATATAATCAGGTTGGAAAAGTAGGGTGGGGCCAGATTGCAAAGAGCTTTAAAAGTCAAAGGGAGGAATTTCTTTTTGATCCTGGAGGTAATAGGGAGCCACTGGAATTTATTAAGTAGGGGAATGACATGGAGAGAATTGTGTGTAAGGAAGGTCAGTCTAGATGTTACAGTGGAGGAGGATACTTGAGGCAGGGAGATCAGTTAGGAGGTTATTGTAATAGTCCTGGCAAGGGGTGAGAAAGGCCTGAACTTGGGTGGTGGCTACGAGAGTGCTAAGGAAGAGATAAATGTAGAGGGAGAAATAAGATCTGGCAGTACCATCACCTAGCATTTGTCATATGCTTTTAAGGTTTGCAAAGTACTTGACAAATATTCTCTCAATTTATCCTTACTTTAATCAATAAACCTACAATGTATCAGGCAAGACAACCTTCAGGGGAAGACAATTCAACTTGCCCAAGGCCACTCAGCTAGTTAGGTGTCTAAGGGCATATTTGAACTGCTTTTCTGACTTGGAGTTCAGTCCTCTAACCACTGTGCTACCCAGCTGCCCCAAAGCAACCAATGGTTATGTGTGTAAGAAAACAAAGATAACTCTTAAGGTTGCAAATTTGGGAGCCTGGGAGAATGGTGGCACCCTTGACAGAATAATGTTTGTAAATTCAAAAAATAACATTTAATTACAAAAGAAATCAATTATATTGAAATGCAGCAATCAAAATATTGAAAGTTCTAAGTTCAGGGGTGGCTATTTGGTTAAGTGAAAAGCGCACCAGCCCTGGAGTCAGGAGGACCTGAGTTCAAATCTGACCTCAGACACTCAATGCTTACTAGCCGTGTGACCTTGGGCAAGTCACTTAGCCCCAATTGCCCAGCCTGCCCACCTCCAAAAAAGAAAGTTCTAAGTTCAGACACCATAGGTGAAGAATTCTCTGCTAAACCAACCTGGTCCTGGTTGGCTAGTCTTGTCACTGCATTCCTCTTGTCAATAACGATGACCTTCTGCCTTGGACTTCACATAGCATTTTGTTTTGTATTTCTCAAATGAACTTAGTCGATATGATGTGTATTTGAAAAAAAATACATAAAACGAATCTCTCTGCAAGACTATAAGACTCATAAAAGTAGGGGCCATATTTTGCCTATATTTTGTTTTTCTCTAATCATTTTTCCTGGTGTTCTGATGACAGTAAAAAAATAAGAAGTTATATATACAAAACACTTCGCAGACCTTAAAATATGAAATACACACCAGCCATCATTAATATAATTGTTATTAGATGTTCAAACATTCAATTACTCAAGCATTTATTAAGTGCCTACTGCATGCCAGGCTGGGTACTGAGGCTACAGAAACAAAAACGAAACCATCTGTGCCATCAAGGAACTTATATCCTTCTTCCATAAATACTTAGATACAAGAAAACCTGAAGAGGGAGAGAAAATTAACAAGGGAGACCAGAAAAGGCTTTGTGTAGGAAACAGCACTTGAATCAAGTCTTGAGAGATTCTAGGAGACAGTCAGGAGAGCAGTCAGGTGGGTCTACAGGTCAGTGTAGGCAAAGACATGGAAGCGGAGAAGCAAATGCTGAGCCTAGGGAACTTGCTAGTTGGTCAACTGAACTGGAATGTAGTGTGTGAATGGAGTAATGTTAATGAAATCTGATACAGTAGGCTGGAGTAAGGTGGTGAAGAGTTTTCATTTCCACACTGAGGAACCATATTTGATCCTAGAAGCAATGAAGATTATTAAATAGGAGAATGGTATGATAAGAATTGTGCTGCAGAGAGATGATTATGGTATATATAAGGATTGATTGGAAAGGGGGAGGTGCTGGAAATAGAAAGACCAACCACGATAGCACTGCAATATTTCAAGATAAGGTGGTGGTCACATGAGTGGAAAGAAGGGTTTAGATGTGGAATGTATATGTAGAGTTGGCAAGACTTTGGCAGTTATATGGTGGTGGGGAAGGGAAGAGGATGAAAGGGGAGCAGAAAGAGTCAGGGGTGATTCTGAGGTTATGAATCTGAGTGACTAATAAGATTGTGGTGCCTTCAACAGAAATAGGGACTTTTGTGGAGTCATAATCATAGATTTAGGTCTGGAAGGGATCTGTGATGTCAATGAATTCAATCTCCTTACTTTACAGATGAGGAAATAGAAGATTAGGAGAAAACGAGTTTCATATACTGATACGAAATCCAAGTGGAAATGTCAAATGTGTGGGTGGTAAGGCAGGAATTGGAGCTCAGAAAAGAAATTTGGGCTGAATGTAGAGATTTAGGAGTCATGTGTACAGAAATGATTCTTTATTCATGGGAGCTGATGAGATCACCAAGAGAGGGTATAGAGAAAAGGGCATAGGATAAAGCCTTGGAGGACACTTACAGTTTGGGGATAGAAAATCCAGCAAAAGGAACTGAGAAATTGTCAAATTACATAGAAGGAGAATCAGATGACTGTAGTATGGAAGATGGAAGTAGATGGACCAGGCAAGGGAGGCAAGAGGAATGGTTAATAGTGCCCAAAGGGCAGAGAAATCCAGGAGGATGAGAACTGAGAAAAGGCCATTGGATTTAGTAATAAAGAGATCATTGGTTTCCTTGGAGGGAGCAGTTTCAGTCGTTATGAAGTCTAAAGCCATTGAGAAATGTTTGTGAATTGAATAGGTATGCAACAAATGTTGATGCTAAATTAAACACTGGTCCCATGTGCCATGGGTTGAACACAAGTACATTATTAGACCAGTTTTTCTAACTTTTTTGTTTTGTAAACCCAAAGAGTACATTTGTAACTATCTCTATGTCCACTAAAAATACCATTAAAAGAAGGAAAACAAAAATACTATTTATTTGTATTGATCACCTTGAGCCTGCAGTATGAAATTACAAGACTAGGACAGAAACCAACGAATAAATTTGTCATTTTCCAAGTATGGAAGAGACAAGTGCCAGGTGCATGGATTACCACACTCAGCAGTTCATGATGGCCCTTGGGCCAAATTCCTGACCTGTATGCTTAACTGGACTTATGGAAAAAGGAACAGTTTCATATTTTGTGGATGAATATAATGGATCTGCCATATAAAACACACCCAGCAATGGAACCCTCATCTTGTCACCTTAGCAACAATTTAGAAGGTATGATTGGATAGAACGGTTCATGGAAACCAAAAATGCCTTCTTGTTGTGTGGCAAAGTTAAAAATTAAATGATATGTTGCCATAGATACCAAATCTTTTAAAAGTCCTCATCTTAGCTTTATTTTTGCTGCTCTTAGGTTAACTTTCAATATAAAGTCTGAAGTCTCACACATAGTTCTTGACAAAAGGAGCAAAAACAAAGGTCACAAATGATGTGCCTCTGTAGCCAAAATTGTTCCATTTCATTCCTTTTTTACATAGGAAACTCTGGGAAAAAATCACGGTAGCCACCTGGGAGTGGTGCATCATGAAGGATTTCCTCAGATGTCTATGTAGGACTTTGCTGCCCCCTGCCCTGTGGAAATTTCATGTATGTGTATGTATGTATGTATATATATATATATATATATATATGTGTATACATGTGACTATATTCAAGTAATAAAACTAGCATTTTATTACTTACCTGTAAGTTATAAAATCAGCTATAAGTTGTTCCAGGGAAGAGACACATGACTTTATTTAAAGGCATCTTTTGTCCTTTACATTTGCTAAACTGTTGGTTTTCATATGGTGTATATGAAGAATGCTATTTTCCATTCCAGAGGAAATAGCCCCATCACCCCTCTCCTCCCAAAGTGTGAAATTACAAAGAGCCAGGAAACATCAAGGTGCCAATACTCGCTACTGGATAAAAATAATAATTTTGGTCTTGAAAAGTTTCACCAGCAGGTGGCACCTCATTCCTCAATGGTAATACAGCTTTTCCAGGCAGGAATACTTCAGACGTTTTCCATTTGCTACCCTAGCTCTCTCCTTAGAATTTTCCTAGTTTCTGATAAGAACTAGACATTTTTTCCTTTTTTTTCCTTTTGCTGAAGTTTCTTCTACAGTATCTTCCATATTCTTTTGGCATCACTGAAGTGGTTTCAAAAGCTCAATCCCAACCAATAACCCTTGAGATATACAATATCTTTAACAGAGCCTTGCAGTTAGTCAGTTATGTTCAGCTTCTGAAACCAACAAACATTTATTGCACACCTGTTAACTAGGCTATGGTGGCAAAAGGGAAAAGGAATTGAGAGATGGAAGAAAGGGAAGATCCCTCCCCTTAAGGAGATTTTATTAGAGTATCTTACAGCAATCTTGTTAGGAAAACAAAACTTACAACAGAATTGGAGAATTAAAAGACCATTAATTAAATGCTAAAATGTGTGTGGATGGAGATTGTTTTTATGGTCTAGGGTAGAGGGATCCCTACACATTTCTTAATTCCATTGACATTCATGGAGCCACACAACCTTTTCCAGATCCTAGATATAAATCAATGCTTTCTTCTTTTCTACTTCTAAGAAATTATCCCCTTGCAACTGTGGTATGCATTTAGGCAGTAACAATCTTTAGAGTTCCTTAGATTTCCTGCCAAGCTGTGTCACCAACCATCCCTCCCTGTGCCAATATTGGAATTGGGAGTGGGTTGGTTATCCTTTGTTAATAGGGTGAAAGAGTCCCCTAGAGCAAATCTCCTCCTTCTTTTGCAAAGATTTCTACTAGTGTTCTTCAAATCCTTTTGAGGTGGTAGGGTTCATGTTCGAAGGACTCAATTACAACTAGCAATTTTTTTTGGAGGGGGAGAAGGCAAAGCAATTAGGGTTAAGTAACTTGCCCAAGGTCACACAGCTAGCAAGTGTCAAGCGTCTGAGGCCACATTTGAACTCAGGTCCTCATTACTCCAGGACTGGTGCTCTATTCTCTGTACAACCAGCAATTTTGTCTCTATAATAATGTCTTCAAAAGTGCCTTTCAGGCACTCAGTTATGGACAACGTGATGTAAAAGGAAGAGTTTTGGATTTATTCAGAGATCCTGGATTCAAATCCCGATTCTACGACGTTCTACTTGTATTAACAAGTCACTTAACCTCTCTGGAGCCTGGACTAGACCTCAAAGACTCCTTCAGTCTCTAAATCTATAATCCTCTTAACTTCTGAAACCAACAAGTATTTATCTAACATCTGTTAGCTAGCCAGTGGTTACTACCACCCAAAGGACCGGATCTGTCTTTATTCTACCACTTCTCAGTCCCAGCCTCCCCACCTCTACCCCTCATCTCCCATAAGAAGACAGTGTGGTAGAGAGGAAGAAGCACTGGCTCTGGAGTTCAAAGGACCTGGATTCAAATGCAAGAGATCTACTACCTTCTTGGATCCCGGTTTCTTCATATGTAAAATAAGATGGTTAGTCTTGGCGGTCTAAATTTGTGAGCCACATCATCCTCGACTTTTGATTAAAGAACTAATATCCCACCTTTTTTTTTTTTGAGGGGGGAAGGCAAGGCAGTTGAGGTTAAGTGACTTCCCCAAGGTCATGTAGCTAGTGTGTCAAGTGTCTGAGGCTGGAATTTGAACTCAGGTCCTCCTGACTCCAGTGCCGGTGCTGTATTCTCTATGCCATCTAGCTGCTCCCCCCCCCCCTTTTCTTTTTAGATGAGCAGTGGACTAAAACCCCGAATGGAGAATGGGGTAAGAACGTGCAAGGAATAAATCCCAGAAGTCTAAACCTAAGTGGGTTTATAACTGAGCGCTCCCGGAGCCCCGTTCACTTCCAGGATTTGCGGAAAGGGAGTAATCCCCGGGCGGGCGGCCCCGTCCCTCCCACGGGAGAGAAGCCGGAGTCAAGGCAGAACTGAGACGGGGATGCTTTGTGGCGTCCCCAGGTTCCAAGGCTGGGGGAGGGAGGTGAGTGTGCGGCGCGGGCGGGGCGCTCAGCCCTCCTCGCTGGCTGGCTCCGTCCGTTGAGCAGTCCCAGCCTGGTGCAGTGCCATCGAGGGGCGCTCTGTGCCACTCACGAAGCCCGGAGTCTGTCTCCGGCCCCGGCGCTGTGCATGGCTGGCTCGGGCCAAGTGGGGTTTCCCTGCCGCAGGAACAGCCGTCTGGACTCCTTCCTGAAGCGGCACCTGCGGCAGGAGGTGTACGACGCCATCCGCGCCTACGAGCTCTGCATCGTGGTCTCCGACACCGAGCACAGGACCTTCAAGTACGTGGTCCTCAGTGACAGGCTCATCTACCTGACTGAGAACCCGCCCAGATCCATCCAAGGGGTCGTGGCCCTCAAGGACGTCCAGACCATTGATCTGGTGAGAAGCGCGGGCTGCGCCTGGGATCCCCCTTCTCCCTCTCCTCCATCCTTCCTTCCTTCAGTCTGTGCAATGGAATGGGGAAGAGGAGAGTCACCCCTCAGGGCAAGGGATCCAGGTTAGGACAGAAATGGTCCCTTTCTTTTCACATATGATAATCCTGTCTTCTCCCCTCCCAGCTCCCACCTCCACGTTGTCTTTCACCTACAGCATTCAGGTAAAAGAAAACTGAGTCAGTCTCCTTTGCGGTCCCAGACAAAGGTGCGTTTACCCCATTTTTTTCCCACCTGACTTTTGAAGGCCCCTGTGAATGTATTGAGATATAGGTGTGAGCAAACTGGTGCCTGGAGAGCAAAGAGCCCCTATGGTAGCCCTTCCATGTCCCAGATTTTTATGTCCGCCTTCTCTTCTCCCACCAGCGCTTGTGTCTCAACAATCAGGTTCTCTCCAAACTTTTTATGAAGAAGCAATTGCTTTAAGGTTCTTTTCCTATCATTGTTCTTGGTTTCTCTCCCTCTGACCTGTTTTCCTGATATATTCCGCCCACCCCCACTCTATTTTTCCCTCTGGGGGTAGCGTCTAGCCTTCTTTGCTCTTTCCCATGCCTGAGTCTGTGTATGCCTTAGGGAGAAGCTGGCACAGCTGGTTCCTAGCTAGCTTTTTCTACTACAATTATTTCTTTGTTTTGTACTCAGTTTTTAAAAAACGAACAAAATAAACCTACTTTAATAGAAAAATCCTCTCCGCCTCTTTGAAAAACACCTTGATTGACATCTTTTAACTAGACAACTTTTTCTACTTTAAGAAAAGATTGAAGGAAAAATTTACTCTGTGTGTGTGTGTGTGTGTGTGTGTGTGTGTGTGTGTGTGTGTGTGTGTGAGAGAGAGAGAGAGAGAGAGAGAGAGAGAGAGAGAGAGAAACAGAAAAAGAAAAAGATCATGAAACTTTTAAAGTAGAAAAAATGTAACAGTATAAGCATCACAGAAATTGTGTACTTTTCCTTTGAGTCTGGATAGAATTTGACCAATCCTGACTATCTCTAAAAGTAAGTGTGTTGTATACTTGAAAGAACATAGGATTTTGAGTTAAAGGAACCAGGTTCAGTTTCCAGCTCCATCAATTCCTATCTGTGTGACCTTAGGCAAGACATTTCATAACTCTAGGCCTGAGTGTTCTTATCTGCAAAATGAAGGCGTTGGGCCAGTTCTCTACGCTCTTTTCCAACTCTGAGCCTAAATTTAAGCCAAGAAATAAAACCAAACCACAACCACGAACGAGGAATAATTTCTTGGTTATGTGACCCACCTGCTCACCATAAGGATACAAGCTAGACTCTGCAATGGGCTTCTACTTGCATAAACACCTGCATGATCAGACTGCCTTTACATCACTGAGTTTATCCCCTACCAACCGCTTTTACCATCACTGAAAAAATTCCTCTTTCCAGGTATGACAGAAATCACAAACTTATTGTCCCACATTGACTACTGTGTCTGATGTCTTGAGATAATATATGCCTTCTGGATGAAGTCATAGTTACAGAGTAACAGCTCTATGCCCAGGGATTACAGCTGCGCTTTACATACCCTCTATATCACATAATTGCTTTTGAATTTACATTTCATCTAAGCAAATTGTCCTTCTTGGTCCCTTGTTTGTCATAGGATGTTTTCTTAATAATGGGATTCTTATTTTAACATATCTTTGGTTGGTAGCACCTTAACGTGCTTATAAGTCATCTAGTACCTGTCTACCTTCCCAACATTACTGAAATCATTGCTGTGCCAGACATGGCACAGGTTACCAGTTAAAATCATTTGAAATAGAATCCACCTGAAGTAGAGAATACTCTTGGCAAAGGAGAGCCCTCATGCTGAGTGATGTGAAGTGAGTGAAGAGAACACCGTACACAGTAACAGCCACATTGTACGGTGACTGACTTTGATAGACTTGGCTCTTGTCAGCAATGCAAGGGTCTAAGACAATTCCAAAAGACTCATGATGGAAATGCCAACCACCTCCAGAGAAAGAACTGTGGAGCCTGAATGCAGATGGAAGCCCACTCTTTACTTTTTATTGTTGTTTTATTTTGTTTCTTCTTTCTTGTGGTTCCTCTCATTGGTCCTAATTCTTCTTTACAACATGATTAATGTGGAAAAAAAAAGAAATTAGGAAAACCTAAAATAAAAACGAGTCCTTGAGCAAGTATAGATCCTGGATTAGAGGTAGCTAAGATAGGCATAATATGAAAGAGGGTGGTAGTGCAAGAAGGGACACCTTCTAAAATATTTTAAAAATATTGAGGGACAGTTTTTATGTTACTTTTAATATACTTTGTCAGGAAGCTATGGACACTTTTTTTTATTACTTTTAATATACTTTGTCAGACAGCTAGGTGGTACAGTGGATAGAATACTAGACCTGGAGTCAGAAAGACTCATCTTCCTGAATTCAAATCTGGCCTCAGACACTTCCGAGCTGTGTGATCCTGGGCAAGTCACTGTAATATCATTAACATTAATTGGATTTAAGATCTTCCCTGTCCATTAATAGGCCTCACATGGAGCCCATTATGGGAAGCTTGCTTAGGGAAGGCTTGCTTGTAGGAAGGCTTTCATACCTTTTGCCAATTTCTAATTAGGCACTGAGTCTGGAGGGTTGTGATGCCTTCTGGCTCTGAGAAGTGTATATATTGTGAGTTGGTATTTTGCTTTGGGGGTTTGCTTATGAGAAGGACCTTGTGATTCCCTGGTCCAGATTCTTAGTGGCGCCTTCAGAGCTCCCCGACTACTCAGATGTAAAGGCTTCTGATCCAGGGATGTATGTAAAGTATATGGTGGATTCAGGCAGTCAGCTCTGTCTGTTGGTCTTTATTTCTCTATTTTCTTTGTTTGGATTTTCTCTGAAGTTCAGGTGACTGATTTTTCCCCTGAACTAATGAATGTAATTTAAAAAGGTTGTTGATCCCTTGAATCTTTCCTAGTAAGGCAGATCTAAGAACCTGTGCTAGCAGCCATCCTGGGTATGCCAGTGTGGTTGCTGCTACAGTCACTTGACCTTGTTTGTCTCAGTTTCCTCATCCATAAAATGAGCTAGAAAAGGAAATGGCAAACCACTCCAGTATCTTTGCCAAGAAAACTCCCAAAGAGGTCCTGAAGAGTGGGGCATAACTGGAAAATGATCAACAATATATTTTTTCAGGGGCAGCAAATTCTATTCTTCATGGCATAAAGTTTGTGTGTGTGTATGTGTGTGTGTGTGTGTGTGTGTGTGTGTGTGATGAAGTTTCAAAGCATCTAGTGGATAGTAATACAGAGAAGGCTAAGATTTTCAAATTTAAGAGAAATCTTCTTTTCAAACCTTAGTTAAGGTTCAGAAATATCCCATTCCAGCTCTGCTTCTATCGCTCTATAAATTTAACTTTGATTTTTTTTTCAGACTCTTGTTTCAAATCCCACTTTGTACCAAAGTTGCTGAGTATCAAGATAGGCTGATTTGAGTTTCACTTCACTATAAACTTTGAAATATTCTGAAGGAGCCAAAATAATACCTTCTCCAAAAAAAGAGGCATGTGGGGAAGCCGAGGATGAGACAGGGAGAGAAGTAAAGCCCTGATTAATCTGATCCTACCCTACTTACCCAAGTTTAATCCATACAACTCCCTAACATGAATCCTGTGTTTGAGTCAGGATTTTTGTTTCCCATTGAACTAGATCATATTTGCTCAAAGCCATATATTTCTCATTATTTTTCCATTTAATACTATTTTATTTTTTTCCAATTACATGCAAAGATAGTTTTCAACATTCACTTTCTTTTTTTTTAATTTATTTTTTTTCAACATTCACTTTCATAAGATTTTGAGTTCCATTTTTTCCCCCAAGATAGCAAGCAATCTGATATAGGCCATACATGTAGAATCATATTAAACACATTTCTACATTAGTCTTGTGAAAGAAGAATCAGAACAAAAGGGAAAAAACATGAGAAAGAAAAAAAAACAACAAAAAAAGAGAAAATAGTTGCTTGGATCTGTATTCAGGCTCTGTAGTTCACTCTTTGGATGTGGATAGCATTTTCCATCATGAGTTCAAGGCCATATTTGCTCCTCAACGAAGACACCCTCTGTTATTCTCTCTCTCCTCCATGATGCCTTCTCTGATCGCTCAGGTCCATAATGATTTTCTTTTTCAGCACTTACTTTTTACCCCATACTTTTTACAAGTAGCTAGGAGGAGTAATGCATCGAGTACTGGCTTAGAGTCAGGAGGACCTGATTTCAAATATCCTTTGATTTCAAATATCCTTTGATTTCAAATATCCTTTGATTGATTTCAAATATCAAAAATCCCTTTGAATACGCCAAACATCCCTGATTTCAAATATCCTTTGATTGATTTCAAATATCAAAAATCCCTTTGAATACGCCAAACATCCCTGATTTCAAATATCCTTTGATTGATTTCAAATATCAAAAATCCCTTTGAATACGCCAAACATCCCTGATTTCAAATGTCCCTTCGGCCACCTATTAGCTGTATGACCCTGGGTAAGTAGGTCACTTAAACTGTCTGCCTCAGTTTCCTTATGGGGAATAATCACAATGACAGTACATCACTGGGTTGCTGTGAGGATTAAGTGAGATAATACACATCAAGTGCTTTGAAAAGTGTAAAGTACTGTAGAAATATTAACTGTTATTATTTTTGGCATTTGGCATAATATTTTCTTAACATTGTCTCCTAGTTGTATCCTGTGTCTCTTTCTTATCTTCCTGATGACATTGTAGCTGCAACAAGGTCATATCTTATATATACTTCTCTATCCTAATATAGCGCTGTACATGCAGCAGGTCCTCAATTATACTTGTTGAATTGAAGTCAATATATCATATACAGGATAATCGATCCCTGAAAATTGTAGAATCTTCTGTCTGGGAAGACGTGACTGAGGGAGAGGGGATATGATTGAATTGTATGAGACACTGTGAAACAGTGGAAAGATAGCTGTACCTGGGACTAGGCAACCTGGATCTGATTCCTAGCTCTTACTAGCTGGGTCACTCTGAGTAAGATACTGATCTTTTCTCTGCTTGGTTTTTCTCATTCATAAAATGGAGAAAAAAAATGTTTCACTGTGGGCAGGTTACTTAAACTCTTTAAATATCAGGCACTCTCTGGTAGCTTACAGATGATTTGCTCTCTCCTTGGTAGAGGGAGTTCCCACCTGGAAAAAAACCCACAGATCCTTGACTTAAGATTTTACTCCTGTATATAACCAATGGGTTTGTTCTGAAGAAAGCATTTTGTAGACACTTTATAAATAGAAATGTGAGCCACTGTTACTTTTTTTTCTATTTTGTCCAACAAATAAGAGTATGAATTAGGGTGGATGCGGTTTTGCTCCCTAATCTTTTTGTCATTGTTCAGATCTATAATTTAATTTTCTTAATCCTGTGATTTCATAGGCTTAGGGAGCTCCTGGTGAAGAACTCTTCTATCAGTGAGGGTTGGTACCTTCTCTATAACTCATGGTCTTAGGGAGTTTTCAGGGGGACAATGAAAAGTCATGTGATTTGCCAGGGTAACATAGTGTAATGTGTGACTTGCCAGGGTAACATAGTGTAATGTTAATAGGAGTTGAAGATCTTCCCCACCCATTAAGAGGCTTCAGGTGGAGCCCAACAAGAGAAGCTTGATTAGGAGAGGCTTGTTTTTCAGGAAAGCCCACACCTTTTGTTGCTTTGTAATTAGACAGTGGGAGAAAATGAAGTCATAAACAAAATCACTTGTTACTATCTGTTATGAGATTAGGCTACTGTTGATCCTACTATCCATGTCTGCAGATTAGGCTGAAAAGATTTCACTCTGACCCTCAATACTTTCCATATTGGGAAATCTGGGGAATTTTACCTCTTTTGGTTGCAGGTGTAACAGCTACTATATGCCTAGCTTTTCCAGATTGTGGCTCAGTCTGTTTGCCTAGAACAGTGGTTCTCAACCTATGGGTTATGTTCAATTTAAATGCATCCTGCATATCAGATATTTACATTATGATTCATAACAGTAGCAAAATTACAGTTATGAAGTAGCAACAAAAATAATTTTATGGTTGGGGGTCACCACAACATGAGGAACAGTATTAAAGGGTCGCGGCATTAGGAAGAGAAGGTATCATAGGCTAGAAGTACCATGAATCTAAGCCAGGGAGGCATTCTTAGTGTAATTAGACAGTTGATTTGTAATTAGACAGGGTTGTGATGCCTTCTGACCTTGGAGAAATGTATATATACTCTGAGGTTAGCATTTTGCTTTGGGGCTTATTCATGGAAAGAGTGTTGTATCACAGTGAGACTCTGAGTAGCCATTAAGGAGCCCCCAGCTTTGAAAACTCAGATGTTGGTGCTTCTCTCTGGTAACTATGTACGTATGCAATGGCCAGACAGTTGGATCTGTTTGTTGATCTGTGATGTATGTTTTATTTGGCCAGTGGTTAGAAGCCCTGTCTCTTGGTCTTTAGGCTATTATTTCTGCTTATAATTTCTGTTTGTATTTTCTCTGAAATTCAGGGTGCTGATTTTTCCCCCTGAACTAAATAAATGATATATATGTTTGATTAAAGTAAGATTGTTGACCTCTTTTGAGTTGCTTTCCTTTAGAAAAGCAGACCAAAGAACTTATGCTAGCAGCCTACCTGTGTGCTGGTGTCACTGGTCTTAGACCCCCATAGTAGCTGCAAGTAGCATTGCTGTTACACATAGGTAGTATATATCAGAGATGGAACTTGAACCCAGATCTTCCTGACTCCAAGGCCACCTCCCTATCTACTATGTCATGTTGCCTCTCTAATTTCACAGATATATGGACATCCCAGTGTGGAAATTCCATCCTCTAATGTATCTTAGCAATTTAGAGAGCCACTTGGAGCACTGAGAGATTGGATGACTTGCCCAGGGTCACCCAACTGGCATTTGTCAGAAGCAGGATTGGAACACAAATCTTCTGTCTCCAAAGCCAACACAGTCAATACATTATGCCTCATTGTCTCACCAACAAAATTTTAAAATACTAAAATAAAAGCATGTCTTGATTCTTGAAAATAGTTGTTTAAAAGCAAATATTTGTTGCTTACTACTCTATATAGTAATATGGCTAAATATATGTACACATATATAAATATGAATTAATATATATATATGTATATTTGGTCTTGAAGGTGTTTTGCCTTCAAGACCATGCACACACTCTCATATGCCTTCAAATTTTAAATACATTTAGGAATGCTATTCTTATAACGAGTTAAGGGAAATTAGTGGTAGTTAGAAGTGTAATCTTGTTAGAAGTGTAGTCTTTACCTTCTAAATCATACTATAAAGAGAAAATTTGTCCTCCACAAAATATTAGTTAGTGCCAGTGTAGGAGAAGGTATCATAGGCTAGATGTACCATGAATCTAAGCCAGGGAGGCATTCTTATTTTCTTATGAATAATCCCAAGTTAGCCATCATGACTACAATAGTAAAAAAATAAATCTTTATTATTCCTTAAGGGGTTAGATGTTTTGCAATAGCGAAAATCTGGCCACCTCAAAATTCAAATTACCTGATCCCTGGAGGGATAAACTAATGGGAATTTTTCTGTTTACACCATTCTTCAATAGGAGGAAAAAACGAAGTCATAAACAAAATCACTTGTTACTATCTGTTATGAGATTAGGCTACTGTTGATATTACTATCCATGTTTGCAGATTAGGCTGAAAAGACTTCACTCTGACCCTCAATACTTTCCATATTGGGAAATCCGGGGAATTTTACCTCTTTTGGTTGCAAGTGTAACAGCTATTATATGTCTTACTTTTCCAGATTGTGACCTAGTCTGTTTGCCTAGAGCAGTGGTTCTCAACCTATGGGTTATGTTCAATTTAAATACATCCTGTATATCAGATATTTATATTATGATTCGTAACAGAAGCAAAATTACAGTTATGAAGTAGCAACAAAAATAATTTTATGGTTGGGGGTCACCACAGCATGAGGAACCATATTAAAGGGTCGCGGCATTAGGAAGGTTGAGAACCACTGGCCTAGAGGTTTTGCTGACAGTCCTCTATCCAGATTGTCTCCAACCTTAGCAAGGTATATCTCGGCATCCTTAAAACAAAATTGATTTTTCTTGGACAATATCGGTGACTTTTTCATGCCAGGAATACTTATAGCCCTTATAGATATTCTATTCAGACTTTCCCTAGGGACTGTTATCCTAAAGTCTGGGTAGAAAAAAATATACCTGATGGAGACCACAAAGAATTATATAAGCAAATTTTTAAAAATGAATGTTAAAATAATTTTATATATAATTAGAAAAAATAAAATATAAAAATAAAAATGTAATTGGGAAATGTTTAACAAAATAAATTAAAATGTGAAAAAAAATTCGGGCTCATCAAAAATTCCCCAAATTAGAAGGCTATTGCTAAATCCATCTTTGTGTAAAATGTTTGCTTCTCTTAGGGCATTACTCTAGAACCCTGAGTGGGAGCAGTAGCCAGCCAGACACTTACTGGGTAGCTTTTTAAAAAATGTGAAAAAAAAGGTTTCATTTTTTTCCAGTTACATGTTAAGATACTTTTCAACATTTATTTTTAATAAGATTTTGAGTTCCAAAATTTTCTCCCTCACTTTAGACAGCAAGCAATTTGATGTTATACATGTGAAATCATGTTAAACATATTTCCACATTAGTCACGTTGTGAAAGAAGAAACAAGAACAAAAAGGGGAACCCACCCTGCCAGAAAAAACAAAGAAAGTGATGATATATGCCTCTATGTGCATTCAGAGTCTGTCAGTTCTTTCCTTGCAGGTGGATAGCATTTTCCATCATGAGTCTTCTGGAATTGTCTTAGATCCTTATATTTCTAAGAAGAGCTAAGTCTATCATAGTTGATAATTGCACCATGTTGAAAAACCAGCTTTTTTTTTTTTATAATGAACCAAAATTATGCCTCTAGCAAACAGTATCTGGAGAGGTATCTCTCGATGTGTTCCGTGAACCATGTTTACACACCTCTCATGGACATACATAATCAGATGAACAGTATACACTTTGCACATGAAAAAATCTTTTATTCATCTATGATTTATTCTATCACATTCTCCACAATGGCTGTTCCAAACCTTCTCAAGCTTCAGTGACACCTTTACCTCACTCCTTCCCAGAAAATAATTTCTCCTCCAACTTTGCTTAGATGACTGGAGCCATTCATCACCGTTTTTCAGTTACCCTTATCTCAAAAACATTCTGTGGCCTCATCCAAGAGACTTTTCCCTTCTGTTCTCAGAGGTTGAAGTAGTTCTCCTTCTTTGTAGAGGCTAACCCTTCTTCCACTTATATTTTTATTTTATTTTGTTTCATTTTAGCGAGTCAGTCGGGGTTAAGTGACTTGCCTAGGGTCACACAGCTAGTAAATGTCAAGTGTCTGAGGCTGGATTTGAACTCAGGTCCTGTGGTTTATCCGCTATGCCACCTAACTGCCCCATTTAGATTTTTTTATTCAATCTTTTCCTGCCTCTATAATCTTGCTGTATTGATTCATGTTCTCTCACTCATTTTCCATCTTTTTCTCTCTACTGGCTCTTTTTCTTTAGCCTGTAAATGTTCTCAGTTCTCTCTTATCCCAAGAGAACCTTTTTTTGATCCTGCCATCCTATTCTTCTATGTCTCTTAAATTTCTAGAGAGAATAATCTATACTTGTTGCTTCCTTTCTA
Organism: Pseudochirops cupreus; assembly: GCA_028627135.1. Classification (NCBI taxonomy): domain Eukaryota; kingdom Metazoa; phylum Chordata; class Mammalia; order Diprotodontia; family Pseudocheiridae; genus Pseudochirops; species Pseudochirops cupreus. Next base: position 374,355,111 of record CM053581.1, read on the forward strand.
TCATGACACACAAAACCCACTTAACCGCCTACAATTTGATTTCTATATTTGTTACACTGTTTTCTCTAAGGTCACCAGTGACTTTTTTTATTGCCAAATTCAGTGGATTTTTCTCAGCCTTTATACTCCTTTTTTGGTTGTTCATTTGGTTCAGTCATGTCTGATTCTTTGTGACCCCATTTGGGGTTTTCTTGGTGACAATACTGGAGTGGTTTGCCAATTCCTTCTTTAGTTCATTTTAAAAATGAGAAAACTTAGGCAAACAGGGTTAAGTGCCTTGCCCAGGGTCAAATACCTGGTAAGAATTTAAGGCCAGATTTGAACTCAGGAAGATGAGTCTTCCTGACTCCAGGTCCAACACTCTATCCACTGTGCCACCTAGCTGCCCTAGCCTCCTTTTTGCCTCTACAGGATTTGACTCTATTGACTACCCCTTCCTTCTTGAAACTTTTGCCTCCCTTGGCTTCTGTAATGTTCCTGGCTCTCCTTGTCTCTATCTAACTGTTCCTTGTTGTTCTTCATTGATTCCATATTTTCCACCTACCTTTTAAGTGTGGGTGTTCTCCAAGATTGTCATCGGAACTCTTTGGCTTTAAAGAACACTCCTATGCAGATGAGCTACAAATCTACATAACCAGCTCAGATTTCTTCCCTGAATGCTAGACATCTTGCATTTATAAATTATCTACAGGACATTTCCACTTGGATATCTTTCTTCTGGCACCTCAAAATTAATATGTTCAAAACCTTGGAATTGTCTTTGGATAACATCATTTCACATATCCAGTTAGTTGACATGATTTCATTTTTATCATTGGTAAAGATAGGCATTTGGAGTAGATGACCCTTTCAGGGCTATATCCTAAGAGTCTGTTTCTTTCTTTTCTTTTTTTAAATACTTATTTATTTTTAACATTCATTTAAAAAAAATTGAGTTCTGAGACCTCTCATTCCTTCCCCTCCCTGACGCATTGAAAAGGCAAGAAATGTAATATTAAGCATACATGAGAAATCATGCAAAACATATTTCCATATTAGTCATGCAGCCAATCTCCCCCCGCGAAAAAAATTAAGTGAAAAAATTATGCTGGTCATTTACGCTGCTAGTTTTTCTAATATTGAACTAGCCCTTCATTTCTGTTCTAAATCCTACTTGGTCATAGTGTATATATACATACACACACATGCATACACTTACACACACACATACATGCACATATACACATATGGACACACACGTGCACACACACATACACACATACATATATATATATATATATACACTCTGCTAGTATTTCATTTAAAAATTTTTATCAATATTCATTAGGGAAATTGGTCTATGGTTCTCTTTTTCTGTTTTTAATCTTTCTGGTTTGGGTATCAGCACCATGTTTGTGTCATAAAAGGAATTTAGTAGGACCTCCTTCTTTGCCTATTTTTCCAAATAGTTTATGTAGTATTAGAATTAATTGTTCTTTAAATGTTGGGTAGACCTGAAAAGTTCCTCATTTTCAAGAAAGTTTGAAGCTTTTATAATGAAAGGCAGTGTGATCCAATGGGAAGAGTTCTATACTTGGAGTCAGGAATATCTTATTTAAATCCTGTATCTGAAATGTATTACCTATGAATGAAACCATGGGCAAATCATTTAAACTTAATGAACCTCAGTTTTCTTGTTTCTAAAGTATGATGATAATGTCTCTTGCACTTCACAGGGCTGTTGTGAAGCTTAAATTTATAATGAATGAAAAAATATTTGAAAAATTCTGAAGTACAGGGTGGCTAAGTGGCTCAGTGAATAGAGCACTGGCCCTGGAGTCAGGAGGACCTGAGTTCAAATCCGGCCTCAGACACTTAACGCAAAAAAACTAGCCATGTGACCTTGGACAAGTCACTTAACCCCAGTTGCCCTGCCTTTTCCCTTCCAAAAAGCAAAATGAAAAGAAATTACTTCGTTGTCAATTGTACCTTTTAGTAAAATGTAGTTTCCCTGCTAATCTCTTTTAATTAAGTCTAATTTTGCTTTTATTTTGTCTGAGATCATGATTGCTACCCCTGCCTTTTTTTTTCCTCAGCTAAAGCATAATTGAGTCTGCTCCAGCCCCTTGTTTTTACTCTGTGTGTATCTCTCTATTTCAAGTGTGTTTCTTGTGAACAACATATTGTTGGATTCAAGTTTCTAATCCATTCTGCTATTTACTTCGGTTTTCTAGGTGAGTTCATTCCATTCACGTCCACAGTTATAATTACTAACTGTGTGTTTCCCTCCATTCTATTTTTTCCTGTTTATACTTCTGTCTCTCTTTTTACCTTATCCCTCTTCAAAAGTTGTACCTTCTAGGGCAGTGGTTCTCAAACTTCCTAATGCCACAACCCTTTAATACTCATATGTCGGTGTATCTGCATGTGGGTGGACCTGCCTGGAGAGGGATAGAGGAGCGGTGTCTTGGTTCCTAAGACCATCGGAAATATGTGTGTTTATTGTTGGTCCTGGGCAACCCCTGTGACCCCTGTGAAAGGGTTGTTCCACCCCCAAAGGGGTCGTGACCCACAGATTGAAAACCGCTGTTCTAGGGCCAAGCAGAGAGAATCTAATCCCTCTTTCATAATATCACCTTTCAAATACTTGAAAAATGCCTATTGTGCCCCACCTATCATTCTAATTCATCTTCCATATTACTGCCAAAATGACCTTGTCCGTAATCTTGTCCTATCACTTCTACACAAAAGTATTTTCTCCTTACTCCCTCCTGGATAAATTTTAAACTCCTGATGGCCTTCCATAACATGGCAATACCTTCTCTTTCCAGCATTATTTCATATTATCCCCTTTTACATACTCTATATTACAACAAAATTAAACAACTCTCTGCCCATGTAACTAAGTAGGTTGTTCCAATATCTGCTAGGTCCTTGATCCCCAGCTTGGATAGCTCTACTTAGGATGTAAATCCTTTTTTTGTTTTTTTTTTGGAGGCTATCGGGGTTGAGTGACTTACTTGTGGTCATAGAGCTAGTAAGCATTTGGGACAGAATTTGAGCTTGGGGCCTCCTGACACCAGGGCCAGTTCTTTATCCATTTTACCACCTTGCTGCCCTATGCAAATACATTTTTTTTAGGTGATGAGACTTGACCTTGAAAGTAATGGTAATGAGGGAAGGCATTCATGTCGGAAGGAGGAGAAGGTAGAGTTTGAGCAAAGGTTTGACAGAATGACATAGTCAGTCTACAAGCATTTATTAAGTGCCTACTATGTGTCCATCATTGTACTAAGTACTGGAGGATATGAAAAACATAGTCATATTGGTAAACCTGAGTTTGATGTAGTGATGACTGATTGAATAGAAATGTCCCAAAGGCATTTGGGATTTTAGTGGAAGTGAAAGGCAGGACTGGAATGTCATTTATATAGAAGTGATCTTCAAAGTCATGAGAGTGAATAAATTCTATGAGGAAGTGAGTGTAGAAAAAATAGAGAACTGATTATGGACTTAAAGTCTGATAGACTCTTTTTTCAGCTGTGTCCTCAATATGTGCGTATTTGCATGATAATTAATTATAGATGCACTTAATTAGAGCACTTAGGCTCTAATTGTAGGAACAGTTGGTCACTTGCTGCCAAAGGGTTTATTGTCACTTGACACATTTTGATTATCAGTAGCCTGCTAGACACCATAAAACAAAGACCACTACATAATTGCTGCATTTTCAGCCAGTCCCTGAATAACAAGTGAACAGAGCTGCTGGTGAGTTCAGAAAGTGAGTAACAAGATAATAACACTATCTTATTTCAGAAGATTACATACCTTAAAAATAGAGTTTTATTTGTATATTTTTTTAAACTTATTTATTTTTAGTTTTCAACATTCACTTTTATACGATTTTGAGTTCTAAATTCCCCCTCCCCCTTTCCCTTACACAAGATGGCATGCAATCTGATATAAGCCATACAGTTATATTAAACATATTTCTACATGAGTCATATTGTGAAAGAATCAGAACAAAAGGGAAAAACCATGAGAAAGAAAAAACAAAAAATAACAACAAAAAAGAGAAAATAGTATGCTTTGATCTGCATTCCGACTCCATGGTTCTTTATCTGGATATGGATAGTATTTTCCATCATGAGTCTTCGGGAATTGTCTTAGATCATTGCATTGCTCAGAAGTGGTAAGCTGGTCATTGTACAGTGTTGCTGTTACTGTTGTATATTATTTTTTTAAAGCCTAAATTAGACTTGTAAAAGTGGGAAGAGGACAGTTGCATAAATGATAGAATTTAGTCACTAATCAGAAATGGGGATGAGGAAGAGGTATGGATCCAGAATGACTACATGGTTTCATACTTGAGTAACTAAAAGTAATAAATAATTGACAAATGAAGGTAAGTTAGGAATAGGAGCCAGTTTTAGAGAGCAGATAGATTCAATTTTAGACCTACAATCATAGAATATGAGGGTTATAAGTGACATTGGAGATCCTTTCATTTTATAGATGAATAAAACCAGGCACAGAGAAACGACATGGCCAGGACTACTATGTGTCTGTCAATCACTGTACTAAGTTTGATATTTAAGTGATCTCGCAGATGCAAGCATTCCCTTCCTTGGTGTAGAATGATGCATATCCACACCTTTCATTCTGTACAATTCTCTATTACATAAATCCTAAAGAGAAAATCCAGCCCACATCCTAGAAGCTTTCCTTTATGTTTTATATTATTCCATGGGGACCAGGGCTATGAGTCAGTGGCAAAGAGGAGACTAAATACCTTTGTCTAGTCTCCTGACTCTTAAGTCCAGTGCTCTTTCTCCTATATTCCAATATTTTTGTGAAGGAGAACATTTGCTTTGCTTTTAGGTAATAAAACGTGTAATTTAGTAAGCAAAATAATTAGATTCTTCAATAGTTAAAAATTCAAATAAAAATTTGGATTTAAACAATATACTTCAAGTCACATGCTAATTAAATTAATCTGGCAGAGTTAATTACAGAGTCATCCAAAAAAATGGTTCTCTTTTAATACAGATGAATTCTTTTTTTTTCTTTCCTAAAGCAAATCTGGCCTCCAGTTGGTTTAAATGCCAGCTTTCTTATATGTCATTTTTTGTTTAATGTAAAATCAGATTCTTATTCCTTCTATGTCTTGAATGTCCCTTTCATGTTCCAAGCTCCCTTTGAAGTCAGACTTTTGAAAAGAATTCTCTGGGAAGAAAGATAAATGTGAGCACATGGGGAAAATGACAACCTGGACCTTAAAGACTAAAGCTATTCAATAATAATCTATAATAACCATAAGGCATTAATGATCCCAGCAAGGAAGCTTGCATAGTAAAGTTCTATATGAATATTGTCTCACTGATAAAAACTGAAACCAACACCTATTTCATCTTAATTTTGTCACATCTCAGTTTAATGCTACTATTATATGCCATGAAAAGCCCTTATTTTGGAACACCTACTGCCTTCAGTGCCTTGTTCTTTTGATTTCCTGTATTCTGTGTTAATGTTAATTTTTAAGCCATAGAGCTGGTAAGAAGTTTACTCAGGGAAGGGTGTAGACTGGTTATGTGGCAAGAATGAGGAATAATGACAACAAAGACCCGATCCCCGTGGAATAATTAAATACATAAAGGAAAGCTTCTGGGATGTGGGCTGGATTTTCTCTTTAGGATTTATGTAAGAATAGAGATTCATACAGAATGAGAGGGTGTGGATATGCATCATTCTACACCAAGGGAGAGAATGCTTGCATCTGTGAGCTCACTTCAATATTAAAACATTGAAAGAGAGTAGATAGAATTTAACCAAATTATTTTTATTTATTAGTAAAGAGAGGACACAGATGAGGGAAAAATAAACTTTTTCTTTAAGGTCTAGCCTACATAGTTGTCAAGAAAGTATTTTGTAAACCTTAAAGAGCTTTATATGTTGTTGTTAAATAACTTCATATTAAATAACTTTGTAAAAGAGAAGCAGTGTAGTATAACAGAGAGCTGGCCTCAGAGTCAGAAAGATCTGTGTTCAAGTCCTGCCTTTGACATATGGTGTATAGCAGCCGCTTTTTAACTCAGTAGCCTAAGGGCCAGCCTTAGGCTGTATTCTCAGGAGGGACTGAAGAGACCAGAGGCGAGACAAAGAGAGAGAGAGAGAGAGAGAGAGAGAGAGAGAGAGAGAGAGAGAGAGAGAGAAGTGTACAGCAGCTGTCCTTTATTGTATTGTAGCGTCCTCCTTATATATGCTAGAGGTAAAATGATTAAAGCATGATCTCCACGTGTGCTGGAGGGATGGACCAATGCAGGAGAGGCCGAGCCAGCTGTCTCAGCTGCCGCTCATCAGGCGAGTGGTCTTGCACGACTTTCTTGTGAGCTTAGCAACTGGGCTGTGACCCTCAGCACCACAGGTGCTTTTAGACTCACACTGTTCCCTACAATGGTGGCTGTGTGAAGCTGGGTTATTTGCCTAACTTCTTAGTGGATTTGGCAATACTTTAAGAGTGTAAGTCATATGACAGTTATTTTTCTTCATTGGTAGATGAGATTTTCCCACCAGGAAGTCCTCATACCAGTTTTAAATCACAGGTCTGGTCCAAAAACAAACAATTAAAAAAAACACCTTTAGGTAACAACAAAGAACTGCTTAGGTTTGGTTCATGTCCCAGGGTCTTTGCAAGAGGGAGTGGAAAGGTGTGTGACATACAATATAGGTCAGGTATGGGACAGCTGTTTATTTCTCCCACATTAAAGAAGTTCATAAAACTTTAAAAATTCACAAGTGTGCTTTGTTAAAGCCTTAAATACGAAACAGTAATTTTTATAACTATCATTATATTCTTCTGGAGGTTGATATTTAAAACATCAAATGTTTTCTGAGACTGAGGAATCAGCCCTTCACATTCACCTTAGCTCTGTCTACACTGTCCAAATATGATTCTCCAAGTCCATATCTTATAGTGAGTCAGGTCAGGGCTTGGGCTTGTCACCCTGCCAATGGCCTTAAAAACAATAGCACTAGAATAACTATATGAATACCTTTCTTTAACTTCTCAGGGCAAGTCCCAAAAGGAGAGAGAGTTTCATACCACGTATTCTAGGGAGTCAAAGGAGAATGTGTCAGAGGGTAGAGTTGCTAGTCTTAAAAATTGTATAGTCCTCTCATGCTTCTCACTGTCATGAAAGGCAATGGGGAAGAATTAAAGGACGATTCAAGGTTTGCTCCAGATCCAAAAGTCCTTCAGCTCTGAGCCCTGACATATGTAACCCATTGGAAGTGACCCAAAGTCCAGCAGATCAGGTGTTCTCCTTTGTTTGCTCCCATTATTATATCACAGTTTAGCATTTTTATAGCAGAGCCATCAGTAGTAAAATGGAAGAGTATAGCTTCTTTACTTCAAAAGGCACTTATTATATGATACAGAGGAAATAAATCTCCATCATAAAGTATTATAATATAAAGCTTTGATTTCTTGTTTCTTGCCAATGTCCTAGCTATTAAGATGATTAAAAAAATTCAGGCAATCTCGTATTTAAGAGTGAACTCCAGAAGACACATATTAGAAGGGTTTGAATTTAGCTACGTCAGGTTACCATCCGTCGCTTAATTTTTGGACAGGGGCCTTGATTTCAGGCATAAGGAGGCACCTGAGGTCATTCTTTTCTTACCAGTGCTGTCAGTGTGAAACTTTGTAATGAGAAGCCTCTTTATCACCTATGGATGTTAAATTAGGCTTGTTGAAATTTCTGGCAGCAATCTTATGTTACTTATCACCTGTAAGTTGCCTAATAATGATGTTCTTTGCTCTTAAAAAAACCCAAAACTGATGTCACACTCTTTCCTTAAAATTCAATAGTTCATGTTATGAATGTTATCACCACACTTTTGATCTTTCTAAGGCTTTATTATACCTTGCTGTTTGGATGGACAATGCACCTCTTTGGCTTCCTTACATGACTTATAAGCATGTTTGTAAGTTTACTCCCTAGAAGGCAGTTGCTATGCTCATAGTTTCTAGACATCTGCATTCCCCAAACTGTACCTCACAAGCCCCCACCAGTGAGCTTCCCCTTAATAGTCAGTCAGCCAGAAGATACAGTTAACTCATGGTAAAGGTATTTACTAAGATGACATATGGCAAAAACAATAACAAAACTTACCTTCATAAAACTAACATACATTCTATCACAAATACAGTATTCATAGGAAGAATGGGAACAGAGTATAATGATAGTGAGGTACATGAATAGGAAATACTTGGGACCAAGAAAACTCATGCCTCTGGTACTGCAGGGCCTTTCTCTCCTTGAGGAGTCCTCTCTACAGCTTAACTCTCAATTGCCAGGGCCAGTTCTCTCTTGAATCAATGGTTGACTCTCTCCACTGCTTCTAGTGGTCATGTTCCTTGAAATGTGCCCATGCCTGTTTATCTGGAGAATGTGTATTTCTGCTCTCTCAACCATACCTCATGCTCTCTTGAATTAACTCCTGAGCTGGTGGATGGCATGTTCCCTTCTAGATGAGTAACTTGGGTACTAAATGCTATGACTGATCTTCCCTTTCTCTCTCCCTTATTGGATGAATCCTATAAGCCACAAAGCCAGTGAATTAAAGAAGTGAGAAAATAGAGTGATTTTGTTCCACCTCCTCCAAAATAAGGGAATAAAATCACTTAGCAAAAATCACTTAGCAAATATATTAAGGGGGCAATGAACCTGGCAACTTGACTGACTTTTGGTTTCTAATTTTGCATTGAGAGGGCACACTTCATTTCCTGCTTATGCTATGCTCTTACACTTTATTTGATTTCACAATGTGAGTCAATTTGGTGAACTCAATCCAGTCCCTTCTATGAACCAAGGCACTGTGATAGACACTGGAGGTATTGTTGTTGTAGTATAGTCATGTCTGACTCTGTGATCCCCATTTTGTGTTGTTTTTTTTTTTTGGCAAAGATACTGGAATGGTTTGCCTTTTTTTTTGTCAGCCCATTTTAAGATGAGGAAACTGAGGCAATTAGGGTTAAGTGATTTGCCTAGGATCACACAGCTAGGAAGTGTCTGAAGTCGGATTTGAACTCATGAAGATGAGTCTTCCTGATTCCAGTCCCAGTACTTTTCACCACCTAGCTGCCCCAAGACATGAAGACATGAAGGTGAAAAACATTATCCTAGTCTGCTAAGAGCTTATAACATAGTAGGAGGGATTAATTCATGCACAGAATTAATAAAAGGTAGAAACTAATAAGGACAAAAGAAGGATTTAGATAAAGTGCTAAATGAAAACTTGAAGGAGGGGTCATATTCCACTAGAGAATAGAGGTAGAGAGTCAGGGAATTTTTCTCCATTCAGAGCCACCACCTAAATTAAGGCCCTTGTTGTCTCTCCCTGGGACTATTGTAATATCTGCCTAATTGGAGGCTATATATGTATAATCATGTAAAATGTATTTCCATATTAGTCATGTTGTAAAAGAAGCAGCAGCCCCAAAAGGAGAGAACCATGTTGCTGATATTGTGTACAATGTTCTCTTGGTTCTGCTCACTTCACTTTGCATCAGTTCATGTAAGTCTTTCCAGGTTTTTCTGAAATCTGCCTGCTTGTCATTCTTATAGCACAATAGTATTCCATTATATTCATATACCATAACTTGTTCAGCCATTCCTCAGCTGATGGGCATCCCCTCAGTTTTCAATTCTTTGCCACCACAAAAAAGAGCTGCTATAAATATTTTTGTACATGTGGGTCCTTTTCCTTTTGGAATGGAAGCAGTAGCAATGGTGGGACATTTCTCTGGTGTGTGTGTGTGTGTGTGTGTGTGTGTGTGACAAAAACAAAGGCATGGGGGCAAGATAGATCAGGGTAAGAACAGATGTTGGGAAGCAGTCGAGTTTACTTGGATCAGAGAATACATGAAGAACATGTACAAGATTGGCAAGGCAGATTGTAGCCAGATTACAGAGGCTGCTGAATGCCAAGTTAAAGAGCTTATTATGCTTTATTTGGTAAGCAATGGGGAATCACTGAAAGTCTTCAAACAGAGGTATGGTTCATTTAGAGCCATATATTAGAAAGATCCTTTTGATAGTGATGTGAATGACAGTTTGGAGAAGGGTGAGACCCGAGGCAGGAACACCAGTTAGGAGACTATTAAAATAGTTCAAATGAGAGAAGATGAGTGACCAAACCAGGATGATGGCAGTGAGAATGGAGATTAGGTAACAGGTATCAGAGATATTTTGGATATAGAACTGAGGGGACTTGGAACTGATTAGATGTGGGAGGTAAGAGAAAAGGATCAAAGATAAGCCCCAAGTTTTGGACCCTGTGTGACTTGGAGGATAGCAGTATGATAAACAGAAAATAGAGAGTTTAAAGGAGGAAGAGTTCTGTTTTACTCCAAATAAACTGGGCTGCTTCCCAATGCCTGTTCTCATCCTGTTCTATCCTACCTCATGCTTTTGTTTTGAGGAGATGATGGGTTCAGTCTCAAACAGTTTGAATTTGAAGTGCCTATAAGATATCATAGCGGAGGTTGTTGAAAATATAAGATTGGGATTATGTGGCAAGGCTAGATAGGGCTGGTGATACATGGTTGGAAATCATTTGCACAGGGGAAAATTGAAAATATGGGACTGAAATGAGATCACCAAGGGGTAGTATGGAGAAAGAATAGAAAGGGGGAGAAGAGAATTCAAGATTCTCTGTCTTCAAAGCCTTCAATGACCTCAGAGGAATTATCTACCCTCTAGATAAATTCTTGGACCTTCTACTATTTATACATGGAGGGAGGGGGAAGGGTTTAGCAACAACTTTACTACCAGGACTATACTAATAAAGTGGTGAAAAGCCTGTGGCACTACTAGCTTGTTCAGCACACAGATGTGAGAAGAAAAGGAGAGAGGAACAAAGGTAGAGGAAAAAAAGGTAAGAGAGAGAGAAAACAGTGATGGAAAGGAGGGAAAGACAAGTAAATCATAAGATAAATGAGATTTTAAAAGCATAAGGAATATAAAGGCAAAATGGAAGACAGTCTATGCCCTCAAGGTGCTTTCATTTATTATTAGTAAAAAACAATGAGTAATAATATTGTCCAGCTCTAGACCTATGCTACCACAATATGAAACCATTATCAAGAGAGTAGAGGACTTTTAGGATACGTATCTTCAGAACCAGCTCTGATCTACAAACAGTCTTCCACAGAAATGCTGAAGTCATTTTCCTAATGGACAGATCTGAGTCTATTGTGTGCCACCCTGGAGATCTCCTTTCTTCATTGGTTACTTGTTCCCTGGGACTATCGTTTTAAGTCAAACCCACTTGTGCTTTCCCTCATTCTTATGTTGACTCTTAATTAAGCCCGTTTCTTTCTTTTCTCCTGTCCATTGGCCCCTCACAGGACCCTTCCTACTCCTCTTTCTCTTCTCTTTCCTTTATCCCTCTATGTGTTATCTTACCCCATTCTAATGCTTATTTCCCCAATATAAGCTCCCTGAATGTAGGAATTAGTTTGCTTAAATTTGTATCCTCAGTGTTTAGCATAGTTCTGTCTATCTGTCTGTCTGTGTTTCTCACTCACCTACCTACCTGCCTATCCAAATTGACCTTACTGTGCCTGCCTCATGCAGGGCATTTTATCTCCAACCTTTATATGCTTGGAATGCACTTGCTTCTCCTCATCACTTCCTGAAACCCCTAGTTTTCTCCAAAACTCAAGCACTACCTTCTACCTTTTCTCATTAGTACCTTCACTCCCCAACTCATCCCCTACTCCGTGCTCCTAGAGCTTTTTAAAAAAAAAATAATAAAGTATGTATTTTACATATGCTTATATGTCTATATGTGTCTCATGATGGAATTAAACTTCCTGAGGGGAGGGACTATTTGATTTTTGTCTTTAGATCTCTAATATCCCAGCTTGTGAATTAACTTATTGATGTAAGGTAGAAAGGGCAGGTAATCCAAGTTTGACAAATGAGAAAGTTGAGACTCAAAGAAGGAAATTAATTTGCCAGGTCCACATATCTAGTTGGTGGTAAAATTATGACTATAGTTCAGGTCTTTTGGTTCCCTTTCTGCTATAAAATAGGCATAAATTCTTAATAGTTCAGTAATCTCAAGCACACAGAGTAGATACCAGCTACATGGGACAGAAGATGAAGTCCAATTTTGGAGAGAATTCTCACTTGTTTTCATTTCATCTAGATCATAGGTTCCCGAAGTGGGTGATACCATCTCCAGGATGCACTAGACCAATGGGAGGGCAGGACGGTGGTAGCCATAGGTGCAATTGGGGGGCATGAATAAAAAATAAAAAGGTAGTGGAAGCATAAGGAAAGAAGAGAATTTGAAAAACTGTCCACACATGTTTCATCTGTTGTATAATAGTTAAAACAGTAGTGATTACATTCTTTTCCAAATAAACATACAAAATGCAAGTTATAACCCCACCAGTGGTCAAGTCTGCAGACAGGTCTTAACAAGCAAGTGTTGGCAGGTGGGTGTGTTGTGCATTGTTGGGAAGTCTAGCATGCATCAGCAGGAATATGTGAGTAGAATGACTATGATACTATACAGTCACATTACTTGATGTAGCATCATCAAAATTTCAATTCAGGAAAACCCCCCACAAATTTACAATAAATTATTAAAATTAAGATGCATCATTTTGAAAAATTATATACACTTTTGAAATGATGCAAATTAAAAAGACAATTAAAGGGTTAAAGAAAGTAGATTTTGGGGGACACTGAGTAATTTTTTTTAAAGAGAGCAGTAGGACAAATAAGTTTGGGAACCTTTGATCTAGATAATAGTAACAATAACGGTAGTAATAATAATGAAAAGCAGCAAGTGCTTAAATAGTGCTTTAAGGTTTGCAAAGAATACCAGTACATTTGATCCCAACAACTCTGTGAGGGAGGTGCCATTTTGCAGATGAGGAAACTGAGACAGAAAAGTTAAATGACTTGCCCAGAGTCATTCAGCTAGTGACATTCATCTGGGGGCAGAATTTTAACTCAGGTCTTCCTGACTCAAAGACCTCAAGAACTCAAGTCCAACACCATCCACTGCATCATCAGCCTCAAGTCCAGACTATTGATAGTATAGGATCCTTTTCCCAGGCTCCTTGAGAAATCTATAGGGTCACTTCTCTTTTTTTGGTAGTTATTCAGGCGTGTCTAACTCTGTGTGCCCTGGCAAAGATACTGCAGTGGTTTGCCATTTCCTTCTCCAGCTCATTTTGCAGATGAAGAAATTGAAGCCAAGAGTGTTAAGTAACTTGCCCAAGGTCACACAGCTAAGTGTCTGGGGCCAGATTTGAACTAAGGTTTTTCTTCCTGACTCTACTCTGGGCACTCCATCTACTGTGCCAGTTTATCCCCAGTTATCCCCCAGTTTATTTTATATCCTGGGTTATCTAGGGAAGCAATCATCTTTCTATTCTAATGTAGATCTTCTTCTGCAAAGCCTTCTCAAATCTTTTCCTGGCAGCTAGGATACAGGCTCTTCTTTTTCTTTTGTTTTTATGGGTCTCTAACTTCTAAGCTATTTACTTTCTTTTTCAGTAAACAGAGAAATTATCCCTGTGTATTCAAGATAAGCTGATTGCAACAAGGATTAACATAACAAATGGATAGAAGCCAGATCCTAGAGATAAATTTTTGTTCATTTACATTCAGTAGGGCTAGTTTAACGCAGAAGGCTTTTGGAATGACTACAGCTAGGAAGTGTAGTTTAAGAAGGTAATTGCATCATTTAGACCTTTGCAGTGTGGTTAATAAATATTAAACAGTAAATACAGAACAACCCCTCTACCTTTGTTGCTTTATGTATAAGCATCTGGTGCTACGATCTTTAGTAGGACATTTTTTAGCATCTCCTGCAGGTCCTATAAGACAACAGTAACAATGTGTACAATTATAATTATTATAATATATTATTGTTAGAGAAAATAATACATTTTAACTTTATATAAAAATTAAATGAAGTCCCTATTTGAGGTAGTATACTCTTCCATTTATATTTAATATATAATTATCTATTATATGTATTATAATATATAATAGATAACACGAGGAATAAAATAAACTGGGAGAGAAAGTAGCACTGTGGATGGAATGCAGGGAGTAGAGTCAGGAAGAAAAACCTGGGTTCAAATATGGCTCCAGACACTTACTAGCTGTGTGACCTTGGGCAAGTCACTTAACACTCCTGGCTCCAGTTTCCTCATTGGGATTCATGCTGATTTTGACGGGTGGTGCTAAAATTTACCTCTGCTTACCAAATACTTTCTTTTATTGGTCAGGCTAGAGTCAAAAGAACAGCGTAAATAATTCAGCAGGGCAATGCTTAAAGTCTTCTAGGGCTTTCCCAACTCACCTCGGAGGCAGCAGCAGGTGTAACTGCAGCAGCATCTCCCACAGGAAGTTTTCCACACCCAGGCATGGATCTCTGGGCTTCCTGCCTCGAACAAGAAGTATCAGGCACCCAGGAAAGGTGAAGAGCCTCTCCAAAGATGATCCCACCAAGCCCATCCACCTGACAGCCTTTCCAAGCTATAAGGTGGGCATACCCACGAGGCCTGTGGAGCTTCAAAACCATCTTTGCTGAGCACATCAGTGATGAGTGTAAGAGGCTATTCGATAGGAACTGGCATAAGTCCAAGAAGAAGGTCTTCACCAAGTACCAAAAGAAGTGGCAAGACGACAGCACAAAGCAGCTGGAGAAAGACTTCAGCAGCATGAAGTATTGCCAGGTGATCTGAGTCATTGCCCACACCCAGATGCACCTGCTCTCTCCGAGGCAGAAGAAGTCTCACCTGATGGAGATCCAGGTGAATGGCGGCAGTGTTGGCTGAGAAGCTAGACTGGGCCCGCAAGAAGCTGGAGCCGTGTTCACTGTGTTTGGGAAAGACGAGATGATTGATGTCATTTGGAATGACCAACGGCAAAAGTTATAAAGGGGTCACCAGCTGCTGGCACACAATGAAACTGCCCTGAGAAAAACCCACCAAGGCCTGTGTAAGGTGGCGTGTTTTGGAGGTTGGCATCTGGCCCACATAGCCTTTTCTGTGGCTCAAGCTGGTCAGAAGGGCTACCACCATGGCATCAAGACCAACAAAAAGATCTACAAGATTGGCCAGGGCTATCATATCAAGGATGGAAAGTGATCAAAAACAACTCATCCACTGATTATGATCTGTCTGACAAGAGCATAAGCCCTCTGGGAGGTTTTGTCCACTATGGTGAAGTGATCAATGACTTTATCATGCTGAAAGGCTGTGTCATTGGGACCAAGAAGCATGTCCTCCCCCTGTGAAAGTCTCTGCTGGTACAGACCAAACGTCAAGCCCTGGAGAAGATAGACCTGAAGTTTATTGACACCATCTCCAATATTGGCCACAGTCAGTTCCAAACTATGGAGGAGAAGAAAGCTTTCATAGGACCACTACAAAAAGACTGTGTTGCAAAAGAAGCTGCCTAGTTTCCAGACTAACTTGGAGCTGGTGGATTCTCCATAAATTTTTCAGAGCTTTATAAAAAAAAAAAGGCTCCTAGGGAACAATCTGTTTTCAAACAAGAAACAACAGTTCATGGGCCCAGATGAATGGGACCTATTATACTGAGGAGGGAGGAGGGGATATCATTGCAGTGGACCAGCCCTGTCTCCACCCATTCCCTCCTTGCTTCATCATTCAACCTTCCAGCCTCTTGGAATTCCTAGATTCTTCTGACCCTGTTCAAGCACCATCTTCTAATCTCCCTGCTACTAGAGTGCACCCTCCCCCATTAATTTTTGTTTTCAAAAACACATTTTGTATTAACCTACATGTGTACATGTTCTTCATCTGGTGTAATGTAAGCTCCTTGAAGGCAAGGACTTTCATTTTGTGACACTGTGCCCAGCATACATTGGACACTTAAGAAATGCTTGGCAGTTGATTGAAATTTTTGGGTGGGGCCCAATCCCTCCTTTCAAATACTGAAACTAGAGACCACCTCAATAAATAGCCCTCTCAGTTGCCATTTGTGAAGGTGGCACCCACAGGCTATATTCTCCTTTAATGCTAAATGCCAATCATCACCATCACCTTTCTGTTGGCCTCACTCTCCTCCTATGTTGACACAGTTAATTATTTTGACAATGGACTCCCCAATGAAGTTATCTCCCATTCCTAGAAGTGGTAGTGTTTTCTCACTTCTCAGATTATTTTGCTTTTACTTTTCTATGTATACACTGTATCCTCCAATAAAATATAAACTCCTGGAGGGAAGAGAATGTTTTATATTTAGCTTTTTATCTCTAGCGCCCTGCAATGACTTACAAGTAATATATGTTTAAGATTTACTTATTAAATCAATTCATTTATATCCAATAAATTAATAAACCTTTTACTAATCCTTTCTGCTAAAATAAGCCCCTTGAAGGTCTCCACTAGAAAATATTTTGCCACTATAGCTTGAATTACTGTATGTACTTTAAAGTAATAACATCTAAATTAATATATTCCATCATTTAAGATTCTTCCCAATTTAAATTTTAAATGATGGAATATTTCCTTAAATTAGCTTTAACTGACAGTTTTATTATGCTTGTTTTTCCATTGTATAAGAGGAGAAAGGTACAGTAGAGAAATATGTGCCCAAGCTCCACATATTTGAAAGAAGTTTATATAAGAAACTTTCCTGATTTTTGGATTCAGGATATCCAATTTTTAATCTTTTCTGCCTAATGATCCTTGTTAGTCTGCTTTGGTCCACTGCCTGGCACTAGTGAGCTGCAACCATTTCTGGTAACCAGTGGGGCTGTGATCATAACTCTATGCTGCAGAAGACTCTTGGCATCTCAGCCTTGTTAAAGTGAAGATTAGCAAGTGTTAAAAAACAAAAAAGGTGCCAAAGACCATTAACACTGAATTAGAACTTTCTTTCTGATATTGCTTGAGAGAGGAGGAAGGAAAGGAAAATGGAAAGACCTCTGAAAATGACAATTTTGGGGAGGGGTGAGTAGTTGATACTTGGAGTAGATGCTTAGAGCATCTTGTTTCAGGAACCAATACTTTAAAAACTATAACGAACAATACAACCGATATTAAGTGTCTGCTTTGCGCCTAGTACTATTCTAAGTGTTAGGGGTAAAAGAAAATTTGATATTATGTCTTTATATTCCTGGTATCTAGCACAGTGTAAGAACTTAATAAATACTTGTTGAATTGAATGACCCATGTCCACATGGATTTGGAGGTCTAGTCCTGCATCAAGAATTGCTATTGAATGTTTTAAATTTGTTATCTTGTATTGTTATTTTTTTTTAAGCCACGTCTTACTCCTGTTGACCCCATTTTGGGTTTTCTTAGCAAAGATACTGGATTGGCTGGCCATTTTCCTTCTCCAGCTCACTTTACAGATGAGGAAACTGAGGCAAACAAGATTAAGTGACTTGTTCAGGGTCACACAGTTAATAAGTCTCTGAGGCTGGATTTGAACTGGAGAAGAAGAATCTTCCTGATTCTGAGCCCAGTGCTCTGTCCACTGTGCCACTTAGCTGCCCAGGTTTGTAGTTACCTCAAACTCAGTGGGAACACTTACAATTTGCACTTGAGAGTAAACAGAAGGGGAAGAAAGAAGCTCAGAAGGTGAACCAGAAGGTACCTTAGACAGAGAGAGATAGAGACAGAGAGACAGAGACACTGAGAGACAGAGACTTTGAAAGACACAGAGATATACAAAGACAGAGATAGACAAAGAAAGAAAGGCAGAGACACAGAGAGACTGAGAGAGCCAAGTGCCAACGTGGGCAACATTTTTACATTTAGAGTGATGTTATTTTTAGAACATTAAAGAGTCATGCTCTTCCTCAGTTACATAATTTCATTTTATTTTTCAGATTGATGACTATCCAGACTTTTTGAATGGACCAGATAGAGAAATTAACCAGCACATTCGCATAGTCTATTCTTTATCTACTTTGAAAAATTCCTGTGGAAATGTAAAGGGGGCTAGGAAGTTACTGTTTCCATTTCCTCGCTTCAAACTAAATAAAAAAGGTATGGTATGCTTTGTTATCTAGACAAAATGCCAAAATAGATGGTGTCTGTTTATGAAGAAGCAAGCACATGTTGTATTTCCTGTTGTGTGGGGTACGGGGACCCCAAAAATTCCCTACCCAAGAAAAATCAAAAGTCAGAGGCATCTTGAGGAAGGAACAGGAAGTTTTATTCTCTCCCCCCCCCCCTACCCCCCAGCAGAAAGAAGGCAGTCCTCTCCATGGAGGGGATCAAGGAGAGGAGGTGTGTTACAAAAGACAGAACAAGAATTTATACCCTAAAGTGGTCAAGCCCCCCCCCCCCCCATCCCTTCTCCCATTGGCTAGGAGGCAGGCTCTCAGTCTTGGTGCAAAATCTAACCCAATGGCGGGTAACAAAGAAGCCCGCCACTATCTCTTATTGGCAGGGAGGTGGGACAGGAAGCCAAGATATCATCCATGGCCTTATTTGGTAAACGCCAAAGCAAGGGAGGGGAAAAGGTCACAAGCAAGGGTGGGGGTCAAAAACTCCTGAAAAAGGGGCTAATGCTTTTAAGGGTATGGTATACAAGGGTGGGACTCTAAAACTCCTGAAAGGAGCCTAATGCTGATGACAGCAAGGGAAGGGGGGAAGGGTCCTAGGTTGTGTAAACCCAGGACTCAGGTCTGTCCAGTCTTACAAAAATCTGTCTCTGGTTTACAGATAGTTTCTCTCCCTTCTCATTCTGAGGAGTCTTCACAGAGGGTGCAGAGCGTGTACCCCACTCACTGTGGTGGTAATGATGAGGTACAGGCTCTGGGAACCCCCCTTGAACTCTGATTGAGTCTTCCCATTTGACAAGGCATTTGCCTCAGGCCATAAGCCACCTCTGTTACTAGCCTAACCCTCCTTTGTCCAGCTACTTCCCACCCTTGATTCTCCCAAAATAATTAGCCTAGCCCTCCACAGTCTCATCTCCAGCTAGCTCCCACCCTTGATCCTCCCCAAATATCTCTCATTACTGGAGTCTGACCTCATTGACTCCTCCTGAAGACCCTCCCCAAACTCCTCCCCTAGACCACCCCTAGATTCCTCCCACAACCTTTCTGCATATAAGACCCATCTTGCCTCCATGGAGAAGGCCAGAGAAATAATGTAGCGCAGACTCACTCTGTGTCAGATGATTCTGGCCACTTGTCCAGTACAAGCATCACAGATATCTAGGCTCCTTAAGAGCCTACCCAATATGGCGAACCTTTAATAAACTTTTTTCCTTTGGCTAAGAGAAGACTTGAGTTGAATTCATTTGGCAGGGCCTGGCATGTTGGTATTTTGGGGTCTTGCACACCCTATACCTCATCAATGATGCCAGCAACACTGCCCAGTTCTCCTTGACCACTGATTGGCTTGTATTTTGATGAGCTACTATAGTATCATGAAAAGAATGCTGATTGTGGAGTCAGAGAGTTACAGCTTCAAATTCTAGCTCTGACATAGCCCAACAATGAATACAGACAAGTCATTTTGTTCCTCTAAATTTCAGTTTCTTCATCTATAAAATGAGGGTCATAATACTTATACTACTTACCTCATTGTGTTGTTATGAGGAAAGCTTTTTTTAATATCTTAAAGCTATACAGAAACTAGTTGGTTTTTAAAAAATCATATAACCAATTAGATAAGGGGTACAGATTGTAGCCATTAACAGTCCTTCTTTGTGTGACACTAACTTGCCTGTTTATTTTTATTTTATCTGTATGGCATTTAAAAAGTTCAAGAGACATAATTTCTGGATAATTTAGTTATTTTATTAATAATGCCAGAATTTTTAATAAAAATTTTAGTAAAATAACCTTCTCAAATGCCAAAGATAATCATGACAAACTGGCTTTTGTCTTCTATGCCCTCAGAAGAAGGAAGAAGGGTGCTCCTGAAGGTGGCAATCAATTCTGATTGGTTAACAATTAATAAGAGAATATTACAATGGGGGAAGGAGGCTGGACCTATTCTAATGAACTTTGATTATATCATTTACTTCCAAACTACTCCCAGCCTGGGGTAGTCTAGTCAGAGAATTTATCCCTGCCCAAATCTGAGTAGAAGATTGGGTGGGATCTGCCCAAGATTTAGAAGAGCTAATTTGCTCTGATTATCAAAAATGTCCTTCAATAGACTGAACTTTGAAATGAGGACTATAGAAAAAGGGGAAATTCTAGATCTCCCCAGATCACTGGTTAATAATAATTTCTCTCAATCTGCATTGTTGCTAACACCATCAAAAGCTATAATATGAGAGAAGACATCATGCTTGAAGATTTAATGGCCAAGGTTGTTTTGTAACACTATTTTTCTTGAGTATATTCCTGGTAAATTATAGTACTAAAATTAGCTTATAAAATCAAATCTTGTCAGGCTGTAGATAAATAGCTTTATCAACAAGCCCAAGTTTCAAAGAAAACTGATGTCAATTCGCACCAAGACCATCCAACACTGAGAGTTGTCCTTTAATCAGCATTTCCATTAAAAAAAAAGTGTCCATTTCCAGGGAACTTTCAATTTTGTAGACCAGTGGTTCTCAACCTTCCTCATGTGGCGACCCTTTAATACTCGTATGTGGGCGTATCTGACCATATCTACATGTGGATAGACCTGCCTGGAGACAGATGGAGGAGAGGTGTCTCGGTTCCTAAGACCATTGGAAATATGTGTTTTCCAATGGTCTTAGGCGACCCCTGTGACCCCTGTGAAAGGGTCTTTTGACCCCCAAAGGGGTCGTGACTCACAGGTTGAGAATTGCTGTTGTAGATGATCTGAGGTTCAGTGGAAAAAATGCTGGGCTTTGGAGTTAGAGGATCTGGGTCCAAATCCTGTATAACCCTAGACAGGACATTTAACCTTTTTGGACCTCAGTGTTCTTATCTGTAAAATGAGCTGTTGGCTTAAACAACTTTCAGGGCACTTTCAACTTGAAGTCGTTGTTGTTGTTCAGTCATTTCAGTTGTTAGCATGACTTTGTGACCTCATTTGAGGAGTGGTTTGACATTTCCTTCTTAAGTCAACTTACAGAGGAGGAACTAAGGCAAATCAGGTTAAGTGACTTGCCCAGGGTCACACAGCTAGCAAGTGTCAGAGGCAAGATATGAACTCTAGAAGAGGAGTCTTCCCTGACTTCAAGTTTGGCACTCCATCCACTGTACTGCTCTATTATTGACAGTTATTTATTCACATGGTGCTTTTCATAAGATTGAATGGAATAACTCACAGAAAGCATTTTGGAAACCTAAAAAGTGCCATGTGAACCTCAGTGTATGACAGATAAACACAGCACAGAGGAGGGCTGGTAGCACAGGTTCGCTCTTGATCTGATCAGACAGGAAGGACACTAAGACAGCTTTGAATGGGTTAATAATCTTTGTTCTAGTCTAGTCTTCTCACAAAGATTGCTGATAATGGGAGCACAACTCCTATAGCATTCTCTAATCACCCTTATCACAGGGGCCTACGACAAGGGGGGCAACTACCCCTATGTCTCGATGGGTCATTTGTGACAGGCATAGCTTGTGCATTCCCCTAAATCCCCTAAAGCTTCAATGGGGGCTGGTTGAGGCAAACATAGATTCCCCCCAAGCCTTGATGGGGGCCAGTCAAGGCACATAGAGCATTCCAGCTTGTACATTCAACCATAAGGGTTCCCCAACCCTTGACCAGACCAGTGCTCACCTACTTTATAGGGCAGCAGACAAGGCATATTGCTAGCAATAGCCTCACTAGTTTACATCACCTCATCCCTGTATCTCACTGTGCAGTCACAGTGGATATTTACAACTTAAGCACAAATGCGTATATTATTTATCATTACATAATACTGTGCAAGTGTGGTGGAGATGTTTTGAACCATAATTGTGAGAATTCATATGTAATACTTGGTGTATCAGCAATGCAGGATTCACAATGCCTACAGTAACTATAAATATGCTGATATAGTTATTAATCACAAAATGGAACAGGCTCTGTACATAAGAAATATAGATAGTAAATTCATTTAAATACCAGAAGACTGAGTCCCAAAACCAGAAAGTCAAAGCTAACCCAGTA
>CM053581.1:374377706-374419029 GCA_028627135.1 Pseudochirops cupreus
TAAATAATATAATAATACTATTACAATAATATATAATAATATATGACAATGAACTAACAAATAATGATAAATAATAGTTTTTATTAAATGATTAGCAATAATTAAGAAATAATGAAATAACTTAATAAGTTTATTATTAAATATGTCCTGACTCTACATTTTCCCTCCCTGTTCTAGCAAGCCACTCTCTTGCAAGATCCACTGTACACTAGCAAGTTCACTTCTGCAACTGGATGTCAGAAGCCATATAGGTATGGCTGTAATAACTATAGTATTAGGTTAAGAGTTTTTACTGGTGGAAAAAATTGGTGTGTACAATAGATATGCTCTCCTTTTTCTTAAACTGTCCTAGCCCATAAGCATGTGCTAAGATAAGGGTTCTTTACGATCAGTGAATTTAGAAGCACAAGTAGAATGGAGTCAGTTGAAGACTTTCTGTACCTCCATTCTGGATCTTTTCAGAGATGGCTTCATCTTTATGGCAATATTCTGTGGATACGGCCTTAAATAGGGTTTAAAAAAATATTTACTTAAGAGTGTCACCTGTAGAAGGAAGCTTGCCTCATGTTTAATGTGAGATTCCTAAAGTCCAAATTTCAGTAGAGATTCAGAGTTAAGTGGAACTTCAGAGGTTATCTGATCACTTTACAGATGAGGAAACTGAGTCCCAGGGAAGCTGTCACAAGGTCATACAGGAGGAGTTGAGATCTGACTCCTGGAACTAATCCTAAAAGGTAGCATAATGTAGTACAACAATTCTTGAACTTTTAGGTCATAGAATCTCTTTACATTCTTAAAAATGATTGAGAACCCCCAAGTGAAAAAAAATATCTTAGTATTATTATGAAAATCATTTTGACTGTGGATCTCTTGAAAGAGTCTTGGGGTGCTGCCAGGAGTCCTCAGACCACACTTTGAGAACTGCTAATATATAGTACATCAAGATTTGGTTTAAATCTTGGTTTTAATAGTTACTGGCCTTTTGACCATTAGCCAATTATTTCACATCTATGAATGTCAGTTTCTTCATTTGTAAAACGGGCATAATAAGACTTATACCATCTTTTTCAGAGAGTCATTGTGAGGAAAGTGTTCCATATACCTTTGAGTTATTTTGTTTATACTTTGAGTTATTATTGTTATTAACAAAACTACAGGTAACACACAGGACAATGGAAAGATGTGTAGTATTTGTACAGGATGCTTCGTATTTAATAAATAGATACACTTTGGTGGCACAGTTAATAAAGTACTGGACCTGGGATTCAGAAAGATCTGAGTTCAAATCCAGTCTCAGTCACTTACTAATTATACAATTAGTATATTGTATAATATATTATATATAATTAGTATATAATATACAATTAGTATATACATATATAATTTTACAAATCCCATATGATTCAAATTTCTCCATGTGTTTCCTCATCTGTAAAACAGAAATTATATTAGCACCTTCCTCCCAGGTTTGTTATGAAGATAGAATGAGATATTCATAAAAGCACTTTTCAAACTTTCTAGCGCTATACAAATGCTAGTATTATTATTATTAAATGCTTTTTCATCCAAAAATTCCCATTACCAATGTACTACAGGAAGTGTTCAGGTTATAAAAGAGAAAAGGAACATGAATGTCAAGAAAGGCAGGAGAGCTTGTTATGTTATGAAAGTCAACAGATTGACAGCCTAAAAGTTGAACTATAACCACAAGCTATTAAAAGAACTGGAGGAAGGCTGCCAACACACATCATGTGGACTAGAATTACAGAAGGCAAAGAGTATATGTGTTGCAGTCTTCATCACTGCTGGGAGTACCAGCTGATAAGATCATGCATCCATTGAAGTTAGAGTCATAACCAGAAAAATTTTCACTTGGAGACAAAGACAATTTAACAGGATGGATTTATAATAATATAGTATCTATTATAAAATATATTATATAATAATATAAAATAATATTATATATTATATAATAATATATTATAACAATATTGTATCTATCATAATAATATATTATTTAATAATATTATATAGTATTGTATTGGTATTATGTTATATAATATATTAATATTGTATATTATATAATAATATCATATCTATTATAATAATATAATGTGATAATAAATTAATACTGTATAGTAATTTGCTAATAATAATAGCAAACATTTACAAAATGCTTACTATGTGCTAGGCATTGTGCTAAGCACTTATCTCATTTGAGCCTCACAACAACTCTGGGAGGTAGGTGCTATTATAATTCTCCTTTTACAGATGAGGAAACTGAGGCAAAGATTAAATGACATGTCTAGGGTCCTGCAACTAGAAAGTATCTGAGGTTGGATTTGAACTTGACTGGCTCTGGGTCCAGCCCTAGATTCACTGCACCACCTAGCTGTCCCGAAACAATTTAAACAATTACTTTAATGTATTGTTAATTATACATTAACATATTTTATAATTACAAATATAATTATACATAACATAATTATATATTATAATTATGTATAATTATAAATATATTTATGGATTTTAAATAGAATGGTTGGAAATGGGGCTGTGGCACAGAAGACAGTCCAACTTTGATTGGGAAAGAGGACAGTCTGCCCCTCACTCTCACGGCTCATTAGGAAGAACTGCCATAATGATAACAGGGCCCTCCAGCATCTTTCACATTTGGGGGGCCTGGATAACTCCTGAGTAGCATGTCACCCTCATTGCTCTACACTGAAGAAGCTATCTCTAAGCAGTGGTAGAGATCCCATTCCTTTCCCTGTAAGGTTCTCCCCAGGCTTCAGGGCTTGGGTTTCATGGGTGACTCGGTCAGAGTGCTTAACTTGGAGTCTAGCCTGAGACGCTTGAAGTGATGTAGCCTCTCTGTGACTCAATGTTCTCATCTGTAAAATGGGGATAATAGTAGCATCTCCCTCCCTGGGTTCTTGTGAGAATAAAAGGAGATGATATTTGTAGGGTGGCTTGCAAACCTTGATGTGTTACATAAATACTGGCTTTTGTTATCACCAGTGAGAGGCCTCTCTCAATTCAGGAGCATGGCAGTGATGGCTCAATTCCCAGGTCCTTCTAGAATCTATCTTTTCAACCAACTAAAAGTGATATCTAGACTTTCAGTATCTGAGGATCTCTTTAATAAGGAATTCTTTCTGCCTTTCATCTAGCACTGTGGGTAGGAGTGAAATAACCAGAATGTAAAGATCTAGGTCCATATGGGTGGTGTTAAGTAGAGCAGAGGTCATTGGAATACGAGATGAATGTATGTCAATGCTGGTGAGTTAGTGTCACTATGAGAGAAATTATTGTTATGCTATTATATTAATAATTGTTTATTAAATTGGGATCCAGGCTTTTCAATTTCCTCATTAAGGTTCAGCATTCGTTAAAGTCAGTCTCTGAAGGACATGACTGATTAATGAGATTGCTCCTAGCCCTCAAGGAACACTATCTTCAATCTTGGATGAGGCCTCACCCAACTAGGAGACCTTACCTCTGTTTAGAGTAGAAACAGAATCCAGTCTGGTGAGTACTTATCATGGGGAAAGGAGCCCTGTCCTTGTACCCCTCCATTAGAGTTTAGGATGACCTGACTCATGAAGGAAAAAAACCAACGTGAGTGGTCTGGATGGAGGTGAATTCCCTTGTACAGACTGCTGGAGGTGGTAGAAACTCATGATCAAACCCCTTTCTCAGCAGGGGAAGCTGAAGACTTCTGGCCCACCTCTTCATTAAGTATCCACTAGCCAGGTTGATTTTTCAATTGTCAAGGGAATTCCCTTTCAGAAGGGTTATTTAAAGCTTTCAGGATCTCCAGGATCCTTGATTGCCAAGAGAAACCACTGCCCATCAATTTATTGATTGCTAACTAGCTTAATTAATAAATTGATGATTGATTACCCAGAAACTCTGTCTTGGGGTTTATCATTCGTTTCAACTATGAGGTTTACTCTCTTGATGATGAGGAAGAGTCCTTTAGGTTGGTTGACCAGCTTCTTTGAGGAACCTATCTGTTCAAAAACTCTAGGGGCTTACCCATATCTGAAACCACGACATCCCTGATTCTCTATGAACTTGGATTCAGAAAGACCTTAGTTTTAATTCTGCTTTTGATATTTACTAGCTGTGTGATCCTAGGCAAGGCAATATCTTTCCTCTTATGTAAAATGGTGATAGGTAATATGAGTAATTATGCAGATCAACTGAGACAAAATATGTAAAGCATTTTGCAAACCTTAATCAATGTTACTCATTATTATTTGTTTGATTCTTATAAAACTCTAGCTGCTTGTAATGGTGTCTCTTGCAGGTTCTCCTGTAGCCTCCCATTCCCCAAGGTAGTTACCCATAGCTGACTTGGTACCTTGACAGCTTGGGCTGTCACAGTACAAATGCAATCCCACTTGTCCCAGCCTCTCTTTGATGGAAGGTGTAACAGTCCATCCAATACCACTAGACCTCCTCCGGCCAGGAGTGTCTTTGCTGCTTGGGTCATATGAGGTTTCACCTCTGTGTAGGCTTCCCATACCTGCTGTTGGGTTTGCCCGGGTCACAATATCACATACTTGTCTGAGGCAGAGCTTCTGAGATTGCAGCATCTGATTGCAGAATCCTGGAATGATCCTTGAAAAAGTTCGACTGACTTGGGTTGGGGAAGAAATGGGGGAGGAAGTGCCCTCTTTATATGCCTCTGGGTAAATTCTCTGGTATTTTGGATTGCTCTACATTCTTATGATGTGACTGGACACCTGGGGTGTGTGTGTGTGTGTGTGTGTGTGTGTGTGTGTGTGTGTGTGTGTGTGCGCGTGTGTGTGTGCGTGCGCGCGTATGTGTGTGTGTGTGTGTGTGTGTGTGCGCGTGTATGTGTGTGTGTGAAATAACTCTTCCACGGCCAAGTGCCAAGCCTCAAAACTGCCTTCCCTGCTGGCAAGAAAACATTTCCTTGTTGTTGGAATTATTTTCTACTACTGATTGCTTCCTGGGGAAAAATAAATGCATAGGACCAACGTACCCAAGGGGGAGGTGTCTGGGGTAGGATAACTTTTTATTGCCCAGCAAGAGTCATCATTTCCAGTAGGAATGGCTTTGGACATTCTGGATGTATTAATACAAGGGCACTGATTAATCACTGCTTTTCTTCTCCAAAGGTAGCTTCTACCAAAAGAATCCATTAAAGCACTTTGGGGTCTTGAGTTCTTGAAAACGTTTTGAGGGGTCACTGTGGCATGACAGCTGATGAAAATGCCAGTGGTGCAGTATGTAGGGAGCCTCTGAGATCAAATCTGGCTTCAGATATTTACTATCTGTGTGACTCTGGGCAAGTGACTTAACCCCAATTGCCTCAAAAAGAAAATCCATTGAGACAACCCTTTCTAATTTTGGACAGCTCTATTTGTTACACACTTCTTTCTCCCTATCAAGCTGTAAATTGCCACTCTACAGCTTGTACTTCTTGTTTCTAGTCTTTCCTGCTGGGATTAAGCAAGATGCCGTTTTATATGTAAGCCCTTCAGATCCTTAGAAGCAGCTATTCTGCTGAAGTCTTCAACCTTTGTTTTTCTTCTTTCTCCTACTTAGCTTTTAAAAAGTCACATTTGCTTTCCTTAGCACTCATTACCAGATTCAACTTGTTCTGTTATATATGGTTCTGATGGATAGGACCATGCTCCTTATTTACATCCTCAGCTACATTCTTTCTGCACCTGCATTTTTAAAATGGGTTGATGAGTAAATTCTTTATATAGGGTAGCTAGGTGGCACAATAGATGGAATGCTGGACCTGGAGTCATGAAGACCTGAGTTCAAATTAGACCTCAGACACGTACTAACTGTGTGACCTTGGGCAAGTCACTTAACCCTGTTTGCATCTGTAAAAGGAGTTGGAAAAGGAAATGGCAAACGACTCCAGTATCTTTGCCAAGAAAACCCCCAATAGGATCATGAAGAGTTGCACATGACTGAAAGAATACTGGTTACTGGAACAACATAGTGCAAAACTGGTAAAGAGTCTTTGCAGGAATTCTCCTTCATTTAAATATTTGGTTAAAAAACAATTTTTTCTAAATAGGATGCTAGTTTAGATATAAATATTTGTCCTCAGCAAAGGCACTCTAAACTATATTTATGATGCAAGGCTATAAAGAGACTGTACCCAACGGTTCTACTTACTTATCTTTTCCTGCTGTTGATTAGACACTTTGGAGTAGCACCTGGCTGTCATACTGTCTACATAATATACTAAATCTCTTCAGTCATTGTCAGTTTCTGGAAAGGGGATGGAGCTGGATCCTCCAAGACTGTACCTATCTTCTCCCCCTGGGGCCAGCACAGGGCAAAACCTTTACTTTCTCCTTCCTCTCCTTTGAGGCTTGGGTAGGTGAAAACTTTATCCTCTGGTACCTACTTAAAAGTGACCTGCGGATGAATGAATAGTCGTGGCGCAGAAAGAAAAGTCCCAGGTTCTGCTTAAGATTCTGCCTGTTGCTTTGTGTCCTCAGATCAGATCCTAGATCTGGTTGATAGAACAGAATTGACTCCTGATGAATTTTTTTAAAATCCTATATAAATTTCAGCCAGCCATTGAATCTTTCCTTACTCTTTCTACCCATCCCTCGTTTTCTACCATCATTTCTACCATTATACAAAATGAAACATACAAAATGGCCAAGATGTTATATAAGGAGAAGCAAAATCAGAACAATTTGAAGCGTAACAAAGAAACAAATAATAAATGGATGCCAGATAGTGACTAGTCATGGGGGGATGAGGGAACTGGAGAGAGAAAACCTTTTTGGAGCATCTTTTGGTCTTAAAGGGACCCAATATTCTCAGTCTGAATTCTCTGGCCATCCAGCAGAGGCTTTCTCTGAGACCAGCCAGCCATACCAAGTCCAAGGTCTCATGACACCCAACCATAAGGGTTTGGCAGGAACCCATTGGTCAGCTCTTCCTCTCCTGCCTCTCTCCTAGCTTTGCTTCATCTCTCTGCGTCTCTCCCCATAGCTCAGTTGGAAAGCTTCCTTTGGGCCAGTATAAATCCCTCTTAGTCTGAAAATTGCATGATGCATAAGCTGAGAAATCTGCTTTTTGGAAACATTGGACCATAAATTCAAAAATCCTTAACTAGCTCCTAGAAGCCTCTTCTTTTGCCTTACAAAAGAGTTGATTCCTTTGAAACTGGGATTATGAATAGATGTAAAGTGTTTTCATGGGTCTTGCGAGTGCCCTATGACATTCTGATCTCTCTGGAATTTGTTTTTGTTCTCCCTATAGGTCTGAAGAGATGATTGCGCTATTCAGACAACTGAAATCTGAACTCCTTCTTAAAGATAATACATTAGGACGGATAGCCTGCTTAATTGCAGAGCTTAAAGTAGCAGCCCAGAGAAACTTCATTTTCAGAAGGCTTTTCTGGAAAGTAAGTGATTTTAAAAACTCTTTTAAAATATTCATAAAATGTAGAACTTGGGCGGAGCCTTCACAAACATATAATGGTAATCTGAAATTATATAAATAAATATCTCGTCTCTTTTTAGCGCTACATTTGAAAAATAAATCTTTTTACATTGTCTAAATCTCCTCCTGAACCTTCCCCTTCCTCCTCACGTAACGCCATCCTTTAAAAAAGGGAGGGGGAAAATCAGCAAAGCAGATCAATACACAGAAAAAACAATCTGACAATGCATGCAATATTCCACGCCGTGGACGCCCTCTCCTCCCCCTGCCTCTGCACAGGTGTGGGGGAGGTGCTTCCTCATGGCTCTTCTTTCAGGATTTCCTTGTTTTCCGGCATTTTGCAACATTCCTTTGTTGTGATTATGATTACTTTGTAGCTTTTGTTCTTTGCATTTACATTGTTACAGCCATTGTTTTCTTGACTCTGCTGGCTTTACTCTGCATTAGATGAGGCAAATCTTTCCATGCTTCTCTGTATCCATCACATTTATCATTTCTTACTGCACAGTGTTGTTAGTCCATTACATTCACGCACCACGATTTGTTCAGCCCTTCCCCAATTGATAAGTGTCTGTTTTATTTCCAATTTTTTGCTACCACAAAAACAGCTGCTATAAATATTTTGTTGTAATATATATGGAGCCTTTCTTTTTATCAGTGCATATTGTCATTAATGTTTAAATGTAGGTGAGTTGCTAAATTAAACGTATGGAGTGGCTTAAAACATCAAACACATAATTATTTCTATTATGGTAACTTTTGACTCAATTTTAGAACAATATAGGAAGGATATTGAAATGCCCAAATGTTGCTGAAATCAAGATCCCTGGATTTGAACCCTATATAAGTCAGTTTCTTTTCTAATTCAATTTTATTTTATTTTTAGGTCCATATTCTCTCCCTTCCCCCTCTTCATCTTTCCTTCCTTCATTAAGAAAGCAAGAAAAAAAATCCTTTACAAATATGTATATTCAAGAAAAATAATTTCCCCCAGGTCAGTTAGTTTCACTAGCCAAAGGGAACCCCTCACTGATCAACCATTGACTAACTGCTTGTTTCTGATCACAAGGCGATGGTGGCTCATTTTTCTTTACCTCTGACTTCTGCCTTGTCCTTTACACCACTATCTTGGCATCCTTTAGTTAGGAACTGAGGTCTCTTGGGGCTTTTCTTTTCTTTGTTTTCTTTTTTAAAAAATTATTTTTAGTTTTCAACTTTCAGTTCCACAAACTTTTGAGTTTTAAATTTTCTCCCCCTCTCTCCTTTCCCCCTCCCCAAGATGACATGCAATCTGACATAGACTCCACATATACATTCATATTAAACTTATTTTAACATTTGTCATATTGTAAAGAAGAATTATAACCAATGGAATGAACCACGAGAAAGAAGAAACAAAACAAAGAGCAAATAGTATATTTTGATCTGCATTCAGACTCCATAATTGTTCTCTGGATGTGGATAGCATTTTCCATCATGAACCTTTTGGAGTTGTCTTAGAAGTTTGCATTTCTGATAAGGGCTAAGTCTATCAAAGTCAGTCATGGACTGTACAATGTGGCTGTTACTGTGTACAGTGTCCTCCTGCTTTTGCTCCCCTCACTCAGCATCAATTCATGTAAGTCTTTCCAGGTTTTTTTTGAAGCCCGCCTGCTCATCATTTCTTATAGCACAATGGTATTCCATTGCATTCATGTACCACAACATGTTCAGTCAGTCCCCAGTTGATGGGCATCCCCTCAATTTCCAATTCTTGGCCGCCACAAAAAGAGCTGCTATAAGAATTTTTGTGTATGTGGGTCCTTTTCCCATTTTTATGCTCTCTTTGGCATACAGCCCTGGCAGTGGTATTGCGGCCATTTTCTTTCAGTAAGGTGTTGAAGTGCCTCTGGGCTCAGCTGTGTGGCATGGCCGCAGCTCTATACCCCAGGGGTTCAGAGGGTAACAAAGGGAGATTGCACAAATGGATTGTGTGGATGAGACCTCCACCAGAGTGGGAAGATTAAGTGGGCCAGCAGTATCAGTCATTCATTTATCCATCAATTTGCAACCACAAACTTGAAGAGAAGAGACCCTACATTATGCATTGAATAAATTTTAAAGCCTTCCATTGTCTACTTGTCTAGCACAAGACTGAACATCCTACCACTTTGACCAGTAGACTAATAGATGAACGAAACGATTTGTTTCTGTCTTTCAAGATTCTCATTGCTTAGGGCACTTGATACTTAATGAGAATTTGCTGAACTAGCTCAGTTTAAGGCTGCAGTCTATCAAATGAGTTAAAGGGGTTTCTCGTCATTGCTGATTCAGTGGCAAAGTCTGAATCTTCCTAAATCAGAGAGATATTTGATAAAGCCCAGCCTGAGAGAATCGCCTTCTTGAGATGGCTCTTTATACTAAATTGAAATATAAAACCAAGGTCTAGTATTCTTTTTAACTGCCTTCCGCATTTGCTGTGCATACTACCATGTAAAATGCTCTGTAAATTTTCGTAATAGCTGACATTAGTACTGTGCCTATTTATAGGGTTTGTCCTCTGGTTCAACTTAAACAAAAAACCTCCCCCTCCTCACCTTGGCTCATCCTCTTCCCTCCACCTTCGATGCCTTCTATTTCTCCTCATCTCCACCTTCTCTGTGGTTGAATGACAAATAAAGATTCATAAATCTTTTGGCTTTTACCAACCAGATATAGTTTCTCTGATCCCTTTGAGTGTTCATAACATCTCTGTTATAGTACTTAACTATATTTACCTAAAGAGACTGCGCTTTGCATACTTGCCTTAGAAATAGGTCAAAGAAAAGAGTATTGAGCTTGGAGTTGGGGCATAGCAGATGCTCAGTAATTATTGAATGAATGAATGAAAATAACAGCTCGGCCTTTCTTAGCTGTGTATGATTTCCTCCTATATATTTTACCTGTAAAAACTATAACTAGAGTAGGACCATAAGGGGTTTGCTGTATGGCATCAAATTTGGAGGACGCAGTACTACTAGCTGTCTTTCAGCACTAGAAACAATGGACCTCAGTATCTACTTAGCAAGGACAACTAATTAACATAGGAAGCTTCAAGATGGCAGGCTGGGCTCTGCTCTTCCCCTGCCCTGAACCAAGTTACCTCTTCCTCTCATGCTATAGCCTTCCATCCCAGCCACAGCTTCTCCCTGATTCCTCTGCCCTCACTTAACTGAGGATAAATTTCAAGCCACTTAACTCAAAAACATAGTCATTCTAAAGACATATGCCAGTGGCTTAGGGATTCATATTCAAGGGCTTGGTATTGCTGTTATAAAAAAAGACTTCCTTAATGTTAGAAATCACACTGGCCAGGGATAAAAAAAAATAGCATGACCAACATTTACAAAATTGGGTGGCAGGGAAGAAAGATGATAATGAACATAAAGTACTTAATAACCGTAAACATAATTAGAATGTAAGTTATTGTTGTTGAGCACAAATCCTTTCAGAAATACTTTGATACACATTTTAACTCCAGAATTTAAGAGGATTATAGAGACAGTTTTGGAACAGTGGATAGAGAACTGACCTTGAAGGCAGAAAAACCTTCCCCTGAAATATATGACTCTGTGCTCCTGTGCTTGACCTCTCAGGCTTCTAGGCCAGTGGTGTGAAATTGAAAATAGAAAAGAGGGTCGTTAAAACCTTATGTAGCAGCAACTAGATGGCACAGTGGATAGAACACTGGGCCTGGAGTCAGGAAGACTCATCTTCCTGAGCTCAAAGTCAGCTTCAGACTTTTTTTTTCAACACAGACTTAGCTGTATGACCCTGGGCAAGTCACTGAACCCTGTTTGCCTCAGTTTCCTCATCTGTAAAATGAGCTGGAAAAGGAAATGAAAAACTTCTCCAGTATCTTTGCCAAGAAAGCCCCAAATGGGGTCACTAAGAGTCCCACAAGAACAACAAACCACCTTATGTAAGTACCTTAAGTAACCTTATGTAAGCACTTTAAGTGGTGCTTTATTGACTTAGTTTTTAGTTTAATCCCATCTGTGTTTTATTATATTTTTCTTTATTTATTAATTATTTTCCAATTACATTTTAATCTGGTTGGGCCATACTCTGGAGTTTTGCAGGTCTTGGAGGGGTCCATGGGCTGGGTGTTTGACATCTCTGCTTTGGGAAACTCTCTTAGATTTTAAATTCAGAGAAGATACTAACTTTCATTGTTAGAGGGAGTTTCCTTAGTAGAAAAACAATCTAATTAAATTGCATTAATTCATTTAAAGGGACATTTATGATTGCGGAATGCATGGTGTTAAGTGTTGGGGAAGAAAAAAAATAAGACAAAGCCTCTGCCCTCATTCAGTTGTATCTGACTCTTCATGACCCTGTGGATCTTAAAATATCAATACTCTCCATGGAGTTTCCTTAGTAAAGATACTAGAGTGGTTTGTCATTTCTTTCTCCAGTGGATTAAGGTAAGCAGAGGTTAAGTGACTTGCCTGTGGTCATACAGCTAGTAAGTCTCACCTATGGCTCCAAGAAGCTGTAATAGGGATGGGGAACCTGCGGCCTTCAGGCCACATGTGACCCTCTGGGTCCTTGGGTGCAGCCTTTTGGCTGAGTCAAAGTTTTTATGGAACAAATCCTTTGATTAAGGGGATTTGGTCTATGAAGTTTGGATTTAGTCACAGGGTTGCACTTGAGGGCTTACAGAGCCACCTGTGACCTTGAGGCTGCCTCCCATCCCTGATGTAACATATGCAGTAGTCCTGCCCTGGTGAACTGTCCCAGCAGACAGGTTAAACCATGTTGAGGGTGATTGACAGGTCTCAGACCCATGGGTGAGATAGGGGGATGTCTGCCCTAAGCACTTGAAGACTTTCTCCATTGGAATGGGAGGATGTGAAGCATTTATTCCAACAGGCGTGAAGGTGGCTGAAGCAGGCTCTGTGGATCCCTTCGAGTTTGGTCAGCTCTTCCTGACTCTAGACCAGTGGTTCACAACCTTCCTAATGCCTCCACCCTTTAATACTTGTATGTGGGCGTATCTGCATGTGGGCGTATCTGCATGTGGGCGAACCTGCCTGGAGATGGATAGAGGAGAGGTGTCTTGGTTCCTAAGACCATCCGAAATATGTGTTTTCCCATGGTCTTAGGCAACCCGTGTGACCCCTGTGAAAAGGTCATTCAACCCCTAAAGGGTCGCAGCCCATAGGTTGGGAACTGCTGCTCTAGACCTAGCACTATCTCCACTGAGCCTCCTAGGTAAACATAGGTTAAGTGACTTGCCCAAGGTCACACAGTTAGTAAGTGTCTGAGGCCAAATTTGATCTCAGGCAGCTAGGTGATGCAGAGGATAGAGCGCTGGGACTGGAGTCGGGAAGACTTGAGTTCTAATTCAGCCTCAGACACTTGCTAGCTGTGTGACCCTGGGCAAGTCACTTGATCCTGTTTGCCTCAGGATTTCCTTATCTGGAGAAGGAAATGACAAACCACTGCAGGACCTTTGTCATGAACACTCCAAATGGAGTCACAAGGAGTTGGACACAAGTGAACAACAATAGTTTCTTGGTAGGGGTCCTTATCATAAGAACGTAGATTTAGGACTGGAATAAAGCTTAGCAGTCACTAGCCCAGCTGCATCATTTCATAGTTCAGGAAAACAAGACCCAGAAAGGCCAAGGTCACACGGGGCAGACAGAAGAGCTGGGTTGTAAACCAAGGTCCTCACTCCAAACTAAGGGCTTTGTGAGGCATGTACAAACTAAGAGAGCTGTGAGTAAGACTGTCACCACGTGGGGGCAGTGGTGGGCAGGGACAGAACCTGAGCCTGGCCTCAGATCCCTCTGCAAAAGCAGAAGTGCCCTAGCTGCTCACTCCACTTCTGGGTCCAGGGTTTCTTAGCAAACCCAGCATGCCCCAACCTCCAAGAAGGCAGAGAACTGCCAGGTTTGTTTGCCTTTTTCTGGGGCTGTATTGGTTTGGATTTACCTGGAGTATCTTCCCCAAGACCATTGATAATAGAGCACAGGTGGGGAACCTGCAGTGCGTTCCCACCCCTAAAGTTGGCAGGGACCTAAAAGCCATCTAGTCCAACTCCTTGATTTTACAGATGGGGAAACAAAGGCACAAAGGAGTTATTGGGCTTGCTGAAGGTCATACAAGCAGACTTAGGGTTGTCTGACTCTAAACCAGATAATCTTTCTCCTATACCTTGCTGCTTAAATCATTCAATATTTATTAAGCACCAGGCACTGTGCTAAGCTGGATAGAGAAGACTCCCTGTTTTTTCTTTTAAGACACTCATTAAAATAATAATGATAATAATAGTAATTTTTGTCATTACTGAGTCGTTTCAGTTGTGTCTAATTCTCCATGACCCCATTTGGGGTTTTCTTGGCAAAGATACTGGAGTGGTTTGCCATTTCCTTCTCCAGCTCATTTTACAGATGAGGAAACTGAGGCAAACAGAATTAAGTGACTTGCCCAGAATCACACAACTAGTAAGTGTCTGAGGCTGGATTCAAATTCAGGTCCTCCAGATCTAGCCCTCTATCCACTGCACCACCTAGCTGCCCTAATAATAATACTAGCTAGCATTAATATAGCGCTTCGAGGTTTGCAAAGCACTTTATAATTATTATCACATTTTATCCTTGCAATTCTAGTTAGATAAATGTTATTATTATCCTCATTTTAAAGAAGAAGAAATTGAGACAGAATTAAGCAACTTGCCCAGGGTCACACAATTAGCAAGTGTCTGAGTCTGGATTTGATTCCAAGTCCCACTGTTGATCCACTGAGTCAAGTAGGGCTAACAAACATGCATCTCTGTTGAATGTATAGTTCCAAGCCTCCACTGACAGGCCTTTGTCTGAACCTCACAGTTGCCTCCAAAACAAGTGAATTCCCTCTCTTTCATTCCAATTCAATCCAATAAACATTTATTAAGTACTTACTTCTTACCAGACATTGTACTATAATTAATTAAAAGAAAGGCAGTCCCTGCCCTCAATGAAATTACAATCTAAAGAGGGAGACAATGTATCTGTTGTATATATTCATCTGTATGCATGAGCTTCAAGTAAAAATATATCTGATGGGCAGGATTTATGTTGATTAGCAGTTTTATCAGCTTAGAAGTAAAAAATAGGGGCAGCTAGGTGGCACAGTGAATAGAGCACCAGCCCTGGAGTCAGGAGGACCTGAGTTCAAATCCAGCCCTAGGTGCTCAACACTTATTAGATACTTAACACTTACTAGCTGTGTGACCTTGGGCAAGTCCCTTAACCCTAACTGCCCTGCCTTTCCCCTTCCAAAAAGACAAAAAAAAAAGAAGTAAAAAATGAACATGTATAATGAAGACTAACTTTTTCTGTGACCAGCAAGAAAAAGCAGGGAGTTTGGTTTTTTAAGTTAAATTTTTTTCAATTAATAAACATTTATTTTCTCCCCTTCCCATACTCCTCCATTGGGGAAAAAAACAAAAACCCTTTTACCATGTACAGTGAAATCAAATAAATTCCCAGATTGACCATGAATCGAGAATAGTACATTTTGGCACATAAGCTGGTCCTAGTATACAGAAAACGACTGTAAAAACTGTTCATTTCTGGGTAATGCCTGTAGTATCCAAATTAATTTATTAGCAGCCACTAGGAAAAAAAATCTCAAACAAAGTTTGGTGTCAACTGAAAAATGTCTTTCTCATTCTTTACCTTGCTTCAATCACCTCTGTCAAGAGATAGATAGCGTGCTTCAGTATCAGTTCTGTGGCATAGCAGCTGGTCATTGAATTCATCCAAGTTCTTAAGTCTTTCAAAAATTTTTTTTTTGTCTTCATGAAGTTGTGCAAATTGTTCTCCTGGTTTGGCTCAGTTCACCCCTCATTCTTTCGTATAAGTCAGTCAGTGGGTATTAAGTCCCTCCTTGGTGCCAGGTACTGTGCTTAGCACTGTCAATACAAAGAAAGGTGAAAGACAGTTCTTGATGTCATAGAACCCACACTCTCCTAGGGGAGAATGAGAAGTTAAGGATAACACCTAAATTATACTCTGGGTGACTGGGAGAATAGAGGTACCCTCAACAGTAATGGGGAAATTAGGAAGAGGTAAGGGTTTGGGGGGAGATAATGAGTTCATTTTGGGATGAGAGAAATGATTATATCTTCCTCATATTAATAATCAAGTACTGAATTAGGGCGAGCATTTTTTAAGAAGCCTGTAGGTTGTTTAGTCTCTGAAGGACATTGCTGATAATGAGGTTGAATTGACTTTTCACAATCTTGGTCAGACCCTACCCAATCTTACAAGGAATTTAATCTCAATTGGGATAGCCCATTGTGTTCTATATAGGTATGGGTGGGGATAAATTCTTTGATTAAATTGCCCAAGGCTGGCAGGTTAGAAATAAATGACTTGATCAAAGTTACATCCTACCCCTTCCCACCTACCCTCAGCCCCTCATTAGAATAGGTCTGCCTTTCATTGTAATATTCATTCTCTCTCTTTAATTGTTAACCAATCAGAGTTGTTTGCCACCCTCAGGCACACCCACTCTTCTAAGGACATATAAACTGTGAGTCTGCTGCCTTGATTCATCTTTGGCATTCAAGAGTATCATTGACTCTTTTATTAATAAAATGCTAGCATGATAAAAAAAAAAGATTAATTACCCAGAAATTATGTCTCTTGAACTTTTTAAATGTTACAGAGAATGTTGAATTTAAGGTGTCTACTGGAAATCCAGTTTGAGATGTCCAGTAGAGTTGGAGATGTGAGACTGGAGCTCACAGAGATGTTAGGGCTGTTATAGGTAGATTTGAGAATGAATAGCATAGAGACAGTCATTGAATCCATGGGAGCTGATGAGATCACCAAATGAAATAGTATAAAGGGAGAAAAGTACCAGGGACAGAGCTCTATAGACACCACCCATGGTTAGTGCAGGTGTGACTTGTATGAAGATCCAGCAGAGGAAACTGAGACAGAGTAGTCAGAACCAGGGAGAGAATAGTGTCCAAAAACCTAGATTGAAGAGGGTAATCAATAGTCTCAAAGGCTGAACAGTGGTCAAGAAATATCAGGATTGAGAAAAGGCCATCAGATTTGGCAATTAAGAGATCATTAGATATTTTGGAGAGAGTAGTTTTGGTTGAATGATGTATCTTCCTAGGTTTCTTTAAAACCATTTCTTATAGCATGATAACCTTCCATTACATTCATATACCATGATTTGTTCAGATACTCCCCAATTGATGAGTTCTATCCCACACCACCCCCATAGTTTCCACCTCTTTGTCACTACAAAAAGAGCTGCAATAAATGTTTTTGTACATATGGGCCTCTTCCATCTTTCTTTGGTCTCTTTGGGGTATAGCCTAATCATACCACCAGTTCATTTTAGTAACTTTATGGTCATAGTTCCAAGCTGTGAAGAATCAAGGAGTTTAGAGTGCGCAGATAACCCATGGTACATTTGGCTCTCTCCTTGGGGGGAGGGGAG
Organism: Pseudochirops cupreus; assembly: GCA_028627135.1. Classification (NCBI taxonomy): domain Eukaryota; kingdom Metazoa; phylum Chordata; class Mammalia; order Diprotodontia; family Pseudocheiridae; genus Pseudochirops; species Pseudochirops cupreus. The sequence continues at coordinate 374,394,642 of CM053581.1, forward strand.
GTAAGGGGAGGGGAGAAAGCATTGCTATCAGTTCTCTCCCTGGGCCATGTTCCATCAGTGGTGCTGATTTTCCCCAGGCCCATAGTTTGTACTTAAACCATTTTCATTGCACGAATCGGGACTCATCACAGCTGTTCAGTGGCACAGTCTCTGCCAATCACTCTTCATGGCCCCTCCTTTGCATCTCCTTGCTTTTGGGGACTAGTCTATCTCTCACAATTTCCTGGTTTCCTACCCTTGGCACAAAGCAAGGAGAAACTGTGGCTCAGGTAACATTTGACCCAGAGCCAACCTTCTTTCTTTTTTTAGGTGTTTTATGCCAGGTAGCCTTAAGCTAAATTCTGAACTCAAATTTTTTAAGCTTTTTGCCTTAATTTCTATTTTACCACTCTTCCTCCATCCCTCTTTGGAAACTTGCTGATCCTTCAAGCTCTACCTTGACTTAGATTCATAGGGCAATAAGAATAAAATAATTGTATTATTAATTTAATATTATTTATATAATAATAATAATTTATATTATATTTATATTTAATTAATAATTTATATTATAATAATATTATAATATTATTTATAATATTAAGAACCATAATAATAATTTCTGAAATAATTATAACAAAATAGTATTTATTCAGCTCTTTAAGGTTTGCAAAGTGCTTTTCAGGTATCTCATTTGATCATCACAACGACTCTGAGAGGTAGGAACTATTATTACTCCCATTTTACAGATGAGGAAACTGGGGCAGACAGCAATTAAGTGACTTGCCCAGGGTCATACAGTTAATAAGTGTCTGAGGCAGGATTTGAAGTCATATCTTCCTGATTTCAGGTCCAGATCTCTATCTACTAGGATACCTAACTGCCCCCGTTGTATTTTTATGCTGTATCCATAAAGTCATTTTTCAGTCCTGTCCAACTCTCTGTGATTCTATTTGGGGTTTTCTTGGCAAAGACACTGGGGTGGTTTCCAGCTCATTTTGCAGATGAGGAAACTGAGGGAAACAGGGTTAAGTGACTTGCCCAGGGTCACACAGCTAGCAAGTGTCTGAGGGCAGATTTGAACTCAGGAAGTTGAGGCTTCTTAACTTCAGACCCAGCACTCTATCCACTGCACCACATAGCTGCCCTGTATCTATTTTAGACCCATTTAATCAGCTGGATATAGTTTGAGTAACTAGGCTCCCAGTTCTAGTTCCCATCTAAAATTATTTGAGGCAGCTTGAGTGTCCCTTTGGGAATCACCCTTTGGCACCATGGGGGTCAACACTGATCCAAATCTTTGGATTCACTTCCCTGAACCTTGGATTGGAGTTGTGACTAGTAAGCTTTTGGACCTTGGCATCAACCTCTCAGGCAACCTATTCTTGGAATAACTGCTAAGTAGGCAATTTATCTGTACCATCTCCAGCCTTCCTGTTCTGTGCCTTCCTCAACTTTAAAATGGGGATCATAATAGCACTCATCTCACAGGGTAGTTGTAAGGATCAAATGAGACAATATTTTTAAAAAGCGCTTAGCGCAGCGCCTGGTGTGTAGCTGGCGATACATTTAATTCTCACTTTTTCTTTCTCCTCATTATCAAAACCTGCTCCCAAATCCTTCATTCACAAATACAATATGAATGACTAGTAAGAGTTGCCAGAGTTATTCACATTTTCATGGGTGTTAAAGCCTTGGACTAAAGGAAAAAAACTCTAATAGTAGAATAACAGGCATCAGTGAATATAATAAAATACACACACACACACACACACACGCACACACACACATTCATAGAGTGCTTGAGTAGGGGAGAGAAAACTGAGTGAGGGAGAAGTGTCTCAGCACCTCAGAAATCGCTTCTCCCTTGGCCCTGCCCCTGTACACAATTAAACCCAGCTCAGTCTAGCGTCTTTCTAATGCTTTACCATCTTCCCAAGCTAATATAACACCTTCGCAAGACTCTCTGTGTCTGCGAAGGGGATGGATCAACCCTGGCATATTTAGGGCTCTAATCTGCACAACTTCCTAACGTCCCCCTGCCATTTCCACTATGGTAGAATTCTGTGACCTGTCTGTAGCAAACACTAGTTCCAAGAAAATCAAACAAAAAGGAAAGTAGGGAAGAGTAAAGTTTGCATTTGTTCTAACTGGCCTGATTTCATAGGCTAGTGTTTATCTTAATGCTGGATTGATCCAATCAGTCAAGATTGTGATGTGGGTTCTTTTCTTAATTTTATAGCAAATAACAATACCAGAGGAAGAAGATACCCTCTTTTACTAATTTGTATTGCCCTACCAACTTGACAGGTCCACCCATCCATCCATCCATCCATCCATCCATCCATCCATCCATCTATCCCTCCATCTATTCCTTCACCCACCCATCCATCCATCCATCCATCCATCCATCCATCCATCCATCCATCCATCTATCCCTCCATCTATCCCTCCACCCATCCATCCATCCATCCATCCATCCATCCATCCATCCATCCATCCATCTATCCCTCCATCTATCCCTCCACCCATCCATCCATCCATCCATCCATCCATCTATCCCTCCATCTATCCCTCCACCCATCCATCCATCATCTGTCCATTATCTATCTATCTATTTTTATATCTCTATCATTTCTCAATCCACACATTTCTTTCAATAATGTAAGTTTTAAGATTGTTTTCAGATTAATATTGTTTCTTTAGAATATACCAATACCTCACATTTCCTGAAAATAGCACTTTATCCATGTTATTCCATTTCGTCTCACCAATAGCTCTATGATGTTGCTAGTTCAGGTATTCTTCTTGTACAGTCATAGGCAGGATATTAGCTGGCTGGCTCTCAGTTGGGAAGACCTGGGTTTATTTAGTTCTTGTCTTTGGCATTTACTGGATATTCAACCATTGGAAAGTCACTCAAGCTCTTAGGACTATGACTGTAAATTGGAGGGCAATTGCCGGTCTGCTGTGGGAGAGGAAGTTTTCTCACTGGAAATTCCCTATGTCCAATAAAATGACAGGTTCACAAGAGAAAAATAATTGAGCAGATGAGAACAAAGAGATGGTGGGATTGGCTAGTCAGCGATAGAACTAGGACTGAACTAATTTTATTTTTATATTTCTAGCATCTAGCAAAATGCCCAGTCCACAATAAGAATCTGATAAATGCTTGTTGAGTTAAATTAAATGATGATTGCAATATTTTTTTTCCTTCAGCATATAGACCTATGATTTCATCAGTGTAGGGAGCACCTGATGTATAACTTCTGGTGCCGTTGATGTAGAATGGCTAAAATTCCATCCCGATCAGTAACCACTCCTCCCCAAACCTTATACTTTATATCTCTCTGTTTTCTTACTGTTCTGCCCGCTTCCTCCTTCCTTTCATTTTCATTTATTTAGTTTCAGTTTTCAACATTTATTTCCACAAAATTTGAGTTCCAAATTTTCTCCCCTTATCTCCCCTCCCTCTCACCCCAAGATGGCATCCATTCTGATCACCCCTTCTCCTAGTCTCTGCCCTCCCTTCTATCACACTTCCCCTCCTTGTCTCCTTCCCCCTAACTTTTTTGTAGGGCAAGATAGATTTCTAAACTACATTGCCTGTATATCTTATTTCTCAGTTGCATGTAAAAACAGTTTTTGACATTTGTTTTTAAAACTTTGAGTTCCAAATTCTCTCCCTTCTTCCCTCCCCATCCACCCTCATTGAGAAGACAAGCAATTCAATATAGGTTATACATGTGTAGTTATGCAAAACACTTCCATTATAGTAGTGTTGTAAAAGATTAACTATATTTCCCTCCATCCTATCCTGCCCCCCAACTATTCTATTTTCTCCTTTGACCCTGTCCCTTTTCAAAAGTGTTTGCTTCTGACTACTCCCTCCACCAATCTGATTACTCCCTCCCTAGTACCATCCCCTCCTCTTATCCTCTTCCCCCTTACTATCCTGTAGGGTAAGATACCCAATTGAGTGTGTATGTTTTTCTCTACTTAAGCCAAATCTGATGAGAGTAAGGTTCACTCATTCCCTCTCACCTTCCCCCTCTTCTTCTCCATTGTGAAACCTTTTGCTTGCCTCTTTTATGTGAGATAATTTACCCCATTCTATCTCTTTCTTTTTCATTCTCTCATTATATTCCTCTCTCACCCTTTAATTTTATTTTTTAGATATCATGCCTTCATATTCAAATCACCCTGTGGTATCTATCTATCTATATACATATATATGTATATACATATACATACATATATACACCTATACATACATATACATATATACTCATACATATACATACACACTTGTGTGTGTGTGTGTGTGTGTGTGTGTGTGTGTATTTCCTCAAACTACCCTAAATCTGAGAAAAGCCTCATGAGTTACAAATATAATTTTTCCATGTAGGAATATGAACAGTTCAGTATTAATAAGTCCCCTATGATTTCTCTTTCCTGTTTACCTTTTCATGGTTCTCTTGATTCTTCTATGTGAAAGTCAAATTTTCTATTCAGCTCTGATCTTTTCATCAAGAATGCTTGAAAGACCTCTGTTTCATTGAATATCCATTTTTCCCCTGAAGTATTATACTCAGTTTTGTTAGGTAGCTGATGCTTGCTTTTAATCCTAGCTCGTCTGACCTCCAGAATATCATATTCCAAGCCCTTCAATTCCTTAATGTAGAAGCTGCTAGATCCTGATTGTATTTCCACAGTACTTGAATTGTTTCTTTCTGGCTGCTTGCAAAATTTTGTCCTTGACCTGGGAACTCTGAAATTTGGCTACAATATTCCTAGGAGTTTTCATTTTGGGATCTCTTTCAAAAAGTAATCAATGGATTCTTTTCAATTTTATCCTCTGGATCTAGAATATCAGGGGCAGTTTTCCCTGATAATATCTTGAAAGATGATGTCTAGGCTCTTTTTTTTTTTAAATCATGGTTTTTAGGTAGACCAATAATTTTTGAATGATCTCTCCTGGATCTATTTTCCAGGTCAGTGCTTTTTCCAATGAGATATTTCACATTGTCTTTTGTTTTTTTATTCTTTGGTTCTGTTTTATCATTTCTTGATGTCTCATAAAGTCTTTCACTTCCATTTGCTCCATTCTAATTTTGAAGGAATTATTTTCTTCAGTGAGCTTTTGGATCTCATTTTCCATTTGGCCAATTCCACTTTTTAAGGCATTCTTCTCCTTATTGGCTTTTTAGATCTCTTTTGCCATTTGGGTTAATCTATTTTTTAAGGTGTTATTTTCTTCAGTATTTTTGAGGGCTCTTCTTTAACAAGTTGTTGACTCATTTTTTCATGATTTTCTTGTATCACTCTCATTTCTCTTCCCAATTTTTCCTCTACTTCTCTTACTTGATTTTCAAAATCCTTTTTGAGCTTTTCCATGACCTGCAAACAATTTGTATTTTTCTTCTGATGCAGAAACTTTGACTTTGTTGTCTTCTTCTGGTTGTTTATTTTGATCTTCTTTGTCACCAAAGTAAGATTCCATAGTCTGAATTTTTTATGCTGTTTGCTCATCTTCCTAGTCAAATACTTGACTTTTTAACTCTTTGTCAACATAGGACTCTACTTCCAGCGGGAGTGGGTGTGGGTGTGGGTGTGGGTGCCCTGTTCCAGGCTTCAGGGGTTTTGTATTAGCTGATTGATTCCCCACGATCTGTGGACCTAGAGCTCTGGAAGCAGCCACTGCTGCTGCAAGTGCTACCACATCCACCATTCCAGGGCTGGGGCCAGACCATGCTTCTCTTTCACCCAAGTCCCACAGATTTTTCCTACTGACCTTCTTTGCTGTCTTTGTGGGTTGAGAAAAGCCTTTCTTGCTTTTGTGGGTTGAGAAGCCTGAAAACTGCCACAGCTGCCAGAGATTCAGTCCTGTGAGACCTCCTCCAGCCCTGTATGTGCTGGCATGGACCATGCCAGACTATGCTCTGCTCCCAGCCTGGTGCACTAGACCATACCCATTGACCTTCCAGGCTGTCTTGGGCTGGAGATGTGTTGTACTCTGTAATTTTGTGGGTTCTGTAACTCAAGAATATCTTTAGAGTCATTTTTACAGGTATTTGGGAGGGTTTGGGGAAGATCTCAAGCAAGTCCTGCTCTTTCTCTGCCATCTTGGCTCTACTTCCCACTGTTTTCAAACCCCCTCCATATGTGTTATCTTTAGCACCCCAAAACTCCCCCATTAGAATGTAAGCTCCTTGAGCATTGGGATACCTTATTGGCTTGGGTTTCTTTCCCTAACTTGGTATAATATCCAGTCCAGAGGAAGCCCTTAATGAACCCTTCCTCTACTTACCTACCTACCTACCTGTCAGCTATATATCATATGTCTGTTTGCCTATCATCTCTATCATCTATCTATATATCATTCCTAACTCTCTCCCTCTGTCTGTCTCTCTGTCTTTGTCTATTGCCTATTTATCTTTTTAGCTGACTTGTGTCTATTTATCTATCATATGTCTGTCTATCATTTATCCATCTATATCCATCATCTATGTCTATCATCTATTTATTTTTTTATTATATATCTATTATCTATCTTATATCTAGCTATCATCTATCTGTATGTCTATGTCTCTATCTTCTGTCTATCTATATCTATCTACCTATCCATCTATTCATCCATCTCTCTCTCTCTCTCTCCCCCTGTCTTTTGTCTGTCTAGTGTTTGAGAGGTCAAATGTCTCATTTATAGTCACACGGCTAGTATGTGTCAGAAGCAACTCTTCCTGCAAGGCTGGCCTCTCTCTCTACTAGGACACCCTGCTTCCTGATAATACAAATAACTGACAAATATATTAGACTTTAAAGTTGTCAATGAGATACATTATCTCACTGGCCAGATCTCCCCTTCTAGGCCTTCACTCTTTCCCACTGACAGACTATCTCTGTTTTAAAAATAACAAGTTTGTTTCTGGGAAAGGATAGCTCTCCAGTTTAATTGTGCTGGTGTTTCATGGGAAATACTGTAGCTCATTGTCTCAGTTAATCAAAGGACAAATCATTCTTCGGTCCCTGGTTATGTAAGATCTCATATCTAGGGAACTAGGAACATTTTTTCCTTGAATGACTCTCTTCTTTCTCTTTTCCTTTCATAGACCAGTGACCTGTACTGTTTCCTAGTGAGCAAGCTTCATGAGTACTTGCCCAAACCTCAGGATCCCAGTGCACTTCAAAATAAAAGCCAAAGGACTGATCAACTTGAGTAAGTTATCTGTTAGAAAAGTGATAGATTTTTAAAGTTTTAATTAAAAAATTAATTTTATAATTAAATTTCATTTTTTAAAATTTTGATTTTTAATTCATATCAAAAGGACAGCAAAGGAACTTAGTACTGGACAAAAACAACTCTGGCAATGAATTTTTTAATAGTGTTGTGATCTTTGTTTTACATGATATTTTAACCATTCTATTAAGGCTTACTGGATTATTAAGTAACAGATTGCTAATGAGCTCACAGTTGGGGGAGGAGGAGAGTCATTTCATGGCTGTTTTCATGACTTCTTGATTTTCTTTGTTTTCTAGGGCTTGCATTCAGATTATCCAGACTCTGGGACTGATGTTCAGAGAAACAGAGACAGAGTCATCACGCCTGAACGCTTTAGTTGCTAAACGGTGAGGATTTGGTGAAGATGTCTAGAGACAGTCGTTTGAGGGTTTTCAATAGTCTTTCTAAAACCTTCTGCAGTTCATCACCTTGTTTGTGTTTTGCAGACATACCTGTAACCATTACACATTTGTCTCCTCTTCTTATTTCAAAAATGTTTTATCTGCCTTTTGTTTTTACATCAGTCATTTTTCTTTAAACCCGGGATTCTTAACCTGGGATCTGTGAATGTAAAAAAAAAAATTTTGATAACTGTATTTCAATATAATTGATTTCCTTGGTAATCCTATGCATTTTATTTTATGCATTTCAAAATATTAATCTGAGAAGACAGACTTCATAGCCTTCTGTGTTGTATAAAAAGTTTGAGAGATGTAATTTCTGGGTAATTAATAATTTTATTAATCATGCTAGTGGATAATTAATAAAAGAGGTCAGTGGCACTCTTTTTTTTTTCAGTGACACTCTTGAATGCAAAAGATCCCTCATGGAACTCACTCAGTGCTTATGTGCCTTTGGAAAAGTGGGTGTTCCTGAGGGTGGCAATCTTATTAGTTAACAAGAAATTAGAGAATTAATATTATAATGAGAGGTGGATCCATTCTAATGAGGGGCTAGGGGACTGTGACTTTGATCACTCTCACTCCCAGACCACCACCAGCCTGGGGCAATCTAGAGGAAGGATCTTACATCCCCTCCCCAAGCTTCCCCAAGCTTGAGCAGAACGAAGTAGGCTTCCCCACATGGGTGGGGGCTGAACAAGATTGAGGAGAAAGTTAATCCAGTCTCATTATCAGCAATGTCCTTCAGATGCTGACTTGACCCAGTACAGAATGAAGAGATAGGGGAAAAAACCCTGCATCTCCCCAATTTGGTTATTTAATAATCATTTCTCTCACTTCAACAGGTTTCATAAAAAAGGTGACAAACCAGCCACTCCTTCCCCACATATTGAACCCTGCCTTCTAACAAAGAAAAACATTAATACCACATTCCACATTCCTCATACACCCACCTCTCTAGTGAGAGAAGAGAGGAAGTTCTCATCATCAGTCCTCTAGACGAGATAGGTCATTATAATTAATTTTGCTCTTTATGTAATGTTCTTTTAGTTTTACTTACTTAACTCTGCATCAGTTCATACAAATCTTCCCCTGCTTCTTGAACTCTTCATATTTGTTGTTTCTTATGGGCAATAATATTACATTCTATTTGTGGTTACCTCAGTTTGGTCAGCCATTCCTCAATTGATAGACATACCCTTGGTCAAAAGTTTTTTGCCACCCTCAAAAATACTGCTGTATAATACATATGTGTTTAAAACAAGAAGTTTTAAAGTGCACAACACTTGGGACACCACATGTAGATGGATGTGTTTGTTGTAGATAGATGATCTCTTTCTCTATTCACATGTAGTCCATCCCTCCTGTTCTTTTCATGTGTCCTCTGCTGGATCCTAAGGTTATGCTTCTGGACTAACAGTTGTATCACCGAATCCATCTGTCACTGTTGTCTTCAAAGTACTTATGAAAACCCAGCTTTCATTCTAGATGTGTCTTGTCTTTGGTGACAGCACACAAAAGGGATTTCAGATAGCTCATTTTCACCAGTCATACTGCCAGCAGCTAACTGATGCATCCTATGTGCCTCTGAATTATTTTTTTAAAAATACTTTCTTAAGTCAGTTTCGTTTTTTCGTAGACTAGAAACATTTTGAGAAGCATTGATCGGGTTAATATGGCAGACATGCAGACACTTAACACAAAACTAGCTGTGTTACCTTGGGCAAGTCACTTAACCCCAATAGCCCTACCTTCCCCCTCCAAAAAAAAAATTAAAATTAAAAAAAATATGGCAGAGATGGAGTGAGTCATGTTACACTCAAAGCCAGGAGTGTAACATGAGTCTCCATGAGGATTTTTCCAGTAGGTGCATCTGGGGTACGAATTGGAGGGCAGAAAGTATGTCTGCATGCTTTGAACATTATTTGTTTAGTCACTGTACCAAGTTTTTTATTCTTGGGCAATTTGGAAGTTAGAATATTTTTATGACTGCCCTAAGGGTATGATTTCTCCTTCTTGCTGCTAATTGGAATTTTATTGATGCCTTTTGTTTTCACAGCATAGTCATTTCTGGATATACCATCCCCCTCACCCCCACCTTACCCCGCACCCAGCAAGCATTCCTTGGTAACAAAGAAAACCGATTAAGCCAGACCAGCCAACACACTGAGGGAATCTGGCAGACTGACAGAGTATACAGTATAACCTTTTGCACCAAGTCAATCCCTCACTTCTTCAGCAAAAGGAAAGAGGTGCATTTCTCATTTCTTTTCTGGCATATGCCAGATACCTGCCCTCTTTCCCCCCTCCCCAACGAAGGGAATGGGGTGCATTTTCTTAATCTTATGCTTGGTACCAAGATTGGTCATTACCAGTTTTTTTTAAGGCCCAACTAAAATCCCATCTTTTATAGGAAGCCTCTCCCAGACCTTCTTTATTCTATTGCCTTCCTTCTGTTAATTATTTCTTAATTATCCCATATATAGGTTATTTTGTATATATTTGTTTGCATGTCATCTACCCCACTAGATTGTAAGTTCCTTGAGGGCAGGGACTGTCTTTTGCCTTTTTGTATCCCCTGTTCTTAGCACAGTGCTTGGCACATAGCAGGTACTTAAGAAATGTTTATAGATTGATTATAATCATACAGTTTTAGGCTTGGTTTTTCTGTTGTTGTATTTTTCATTTACTATAGCAATGCATATTACTTTCTTGATTCTGTTTGCTTTGCATCAGTTCACATAAACCTGAAAGGTACCATTTTGGGGTTTCTCTCTTTGTTATTCCTTACAACTCCTCAGTTATCATGTACTTAGGTGTCTGCACCAGAGATGGAAAGGAGAGCATCAGAAACCTTTTCCAGGCCATTCATGGTCTCTGGGGGTCCTCATGGGGAGCCCTGCTCTAAACAATCCTCTTTTCCACTTCCTTATTACTGTTGGAACCTCCTCTGAAGTGGGGTTTTTTATGATCATTTCTGACCTTCATCTTCTCGTCATCCCACATCTAGATTGTTGCCAAAGCTTTCTACTTAACACACAGTGGCACCATTGAATGTCCCTTTTGTTCTTTTATTTAAGTTTGGAGAAAAAAAAGGCCTCTTGAAACAAATCCACACCTCACAGCTTCCTCTGACCTCTTCTTCATCACCTGTTTGAAGAGTTGCATGCAAAAGAACTTCTCCTTCCCATTGGTGTGGACTCTGTTAGTTCTACTCTGTTAAGCCCTTTTCTCTGATCTGTGGAATTCTTTCTGGATCCTTACTTATAATTCAAGATTTGGATGTGCTGAGGGTCAAATCATATCACTATAACACCAACTATTTTCGAGGGGGAGGGGTCTGCACTTGTCATTGCAATAATGCAGGGAACTCCTGGGTAGAGAAACTCCATCCAAAGATGGACTACAGCAACTCAGGTGTATACCGGCAACTCCTTTGTAATTTATGGTCACAGAGAGCTGCGTGGGACACAGAGGTTTGGTGACTTGCCCAAGTCTGCACAGGTAATATGTGTGAGAAATAGCCCTCAAACCCAAACTTTTAAATTCTCTAACACTGTGCTATACTGTCACTTGTTAGCTATATGCAGTAAATGTCTAATATAACACAGATTATACTAAGTGGATGTTAAGATTGCCTGCGAAGATGGAAATTATAAAAACATGCTGTTGTACTGTTATTTCTACACTTTGAAAATAAGAATATTCTCAATTAGCTATAAGAGTATCAAACCATTATGTATGAGGTAGGAACTCTACAGTAATCCCTATTTTCAGGCTCTAAAACTCTAGGAAAATTGTAATTTAAATTGAAATTTCATTCATCCATCTGTCAGTCTAAGTTTAGAATTTCTCCCCTTTGAAGAGAGAGAGCTTTTTTTAAAGATTATGTTCTATTTGAATAATTGCAAATCAAACCATCATTCATTTACAAATTTCACTAGTTGCATTTAAATATTTTATTTGAGCTATGTTCTTTGAGCCTTTTTACATATATCTCTCAGGATTATCACAGGTATAATCTGATGGTGCCATAGAAACTAAACCAACTTCCATGCTTTCACCCAAATTTGCAACTTATCCAGGTGTAAGGATTGAAGGAAGGAAGGAAGGAAGGAAGTAGAGATTGTCTCACCATTTAAAATTTAGATTCATCAATGTGTAAATCATCAGTATGTAATTGCCATTAACAAAAAAGTATTTAAAAAATTAGAGTGGAAACATCTTGTAGTTATTACTAAGCAAGGATTATTTTTAGAACTAAAAGTATGTTTTATTCCAATATGAAAGAAATATACATAGTAAATTACTATCCTTTTATTAAGGGGGATTTGTTCTGTGAAATTTGGATTCAATCAAAGAGCTGCACTTGAGGACCTAGAGGGCCACATGTGACCTTGAGGCTGCAGGTTCCCCACCCCTGGACTATAGTTGATAATTTTTACCTTTTTCCTTTAGGACATTAACTTATATCTAAACACTCAATTTTTCTAATGACCCACTTTCATGCACTGGGCATCTAAATTTGTTGTCCCTTATATATGAAGATGGGCATATGTTTGGCTCATTCTTTGTTATAACTACAGGGCATAGTTTTCCAGCACTCTCCCATGAGAAAATGGTACTAGACGGAACACTGAACTGGGAATTAGGAAAGTCGAGGTCTAGTCAGGATGTGTGCTGATATCTATCTAACATTCCTCCCTGGTTTGCTTGACACCAGTCAAAATGTTTGCTGGACACAGTGTTTAGTTTTATAGACATTATTAACATTTACAATCAATAAAACAACAAATCAAGCTCTGATTTGTAGTGTTTACCCGTTTCTGACGTGTAAATAAATGCTCATACTGATAATTTAACTATCAGTTCTCTAGCCAGTTTGAGCTGGCTCTAGAATTCCCTTGGTGCTAATCTTAGCCCTACCTTTAACTCACTAATGAGCAATGAAACATTGGACCGGAGTGGGACTAATTCTGTTGGGGAGGGAGTGAGAGAGCAAAGACCCCAGGATACCTTGAGTCTGCCTGCTGACGAGCCAATGAGAAGGGCACAGGTGCTGCCATCTTTATTCATGTGGCTGTTAGTCACAGGCCAGATGGCATAATAGGAGCTGTCTGCTCTAGGTGGGGTACAATCCAACCAGTGCCGCACTGAGTGAAGAGAGACCCTGAGTTGAGGGAGCAGGGAATGAGTGTTTATTACACCCTCCCATATTAGCGCTCTGGGGTAAAACCCCAATCACTAATCCTAGTTATGCCTCTGCACAGGGGACATCACAATTTCCCTAGTACCTCATTTTCCACATTTGATCTAGGTAGGAGGTGGTTGGACAAATTGGTTTCAGCAAGAGTGTTTTCTATTTTTGTATTTCCATTTCCTGGAACACATGGCATCTTATGAGCAAATGTTTACTGATACCTATAATGCAAATCACTCAAGTTCTAATAATAATAATAGTAATAGCTAGCATGTATAAGACTATTTTTAAGTCTTAGAAAGTGCTTTACAAATATTATCTCATTTGATCCTCACAACAACCACGGGAAGTAGGAGCTTACAAATGAGGAAACTGAGGTTAAGTGACTTGCCCAGGGTCATTCACACAGGTAGTAAGTATATGATGCTGCATTTGAACTCAGGTCTTCCTGACTTTAGGTCAGGTTCTCCCTCTACCACACTCTCTACTTGCCTCATTATTTAACATATCACTCCATGGGTTCAACAAGAGTCAGTCCTACTAATAATAGGGTCACATTGAGTTGGTAGAGATCTTCTCCATATCCCATTCTACAGATGAGGATACAGAAACCAAGAGACGTCGCACAATTTGTCCAGTGTCACACACCAAGTAAACAGGAGACCCATGATTCAAATTCAGATTTTCTGACTCCAAATCCAGGGCATTTTTCTAGCCCTCAAATTATAGAATTCTACTTTACTTTTTTTTCTGTGCTAAATAACACTTCCTTAGTAGGTATTCCACATATCACTGGTTCTCAACCTTCCTAATGCCACGACCCTTTAGTACAGTTCCTCATGTTGTGGTGACCCCCAACCATAAAATTATTTTTGTTGCTACTTCATAACTGTAATTTTGCTACTGTTATGAATCGTAATGTAACTATCTGATATGCAGGATGTATTTTCATTGTTACAAATTGAACATAACCCACAGGTTGAGAACCGCTGCCATCTATCCATGTATCTGGGAAAGGAAGACCTAGAAGTCTTGAGTATGGTTAGATTCTTCTATACACTAGGTGGCGCCATGGTGCACAGAACATGCTAGGCAAAAGACCTGAATTCAAATCCATCCTTGGAAACTTACTAACTCTGTGACCCTGGGCAAGATACTTAATGGCAATCTGCCTCAGTTTTATCTGTAAAATGGAATTAATAATAGCATCTACCTCTCAGCAGGGTTGTTGTGAGGCTAAAATAAGATATATTTGTAAAGCGCTTTGCAAACCTCAAATTACTCTGTAAATACTAGTTTTCATTACTTATAGACGTCATCTCTGAACTCTACCGGAGTCTACAGATTTTTACTCATTATTTCTCTTTTATGTATTTTACAGGGGAACATTAATTACTCTTTTGATCATTTTAATTAGTGAACCTGACATTCCCAAATCTTGTCCTGTGTTTGGCATCCAGTTTGTGGCTGATTCATCATTAGCAGAGATGTCCTTTGATGCTGAGGTGAGACAAAACATTTTTGGAGTAGATGAGACATGTTATGTAGGTGCCCTCTTTTCACAGAGCCTGGGACTCTGGGAAAGAGATAATAATATTAAGTTAAAAAAATTTTTGGTCACTGAATGCAGGACACATAAGATTACTATGCCATTAATATGTGATATACCTTTTACATGGTTTACAGACGACTTTGAGTATTTGATCATTAAATAACAAACTATTTTCAGAAGTCTCCTTTAAGAGAGAGCACAGTTGGTTCCAGATGGTCTCTGGGACCAAATCTGCCCTTCATGGAGTCATGCAGGGGCAGGTCAGTTTTCTAACAGTTTCAAGCAAAATTTTCCAACCTTGCTTGGAACCTAGGTTCCAAACAACCAAAAAAAATAATGTCAGTCCACTGGAGCTAGTCCAATGATCAGACTTTTAAAAACATGCATACATTAGCAATTCTAAAATATGACCTTAATTAACAAAGGTTTTTGGTATAAGGTACTGGTGTGATGAGATAGAACCAATACTGACATTGTGGTTCAAAGTCCTTGAGGAGTAAATGAGGTCAAGACTAGACCTCCTGCATTTTTAAGATTAAGATAATGGTCTAAAAGCTGAGAAGGTTTAATATGTATTTAGGATAAATGCCTTCCTCTCTTTGAGTACAGCAATTTATCTTTAATCAGCAGAGCAAATGGGCCCTAATAAAGACAACTTGATTTTTGGATCAGATGTCCGATGGTTTTGATCAAACAAGTTTCTTATCTATTGAGAGGTTTTGTTTTTTTTTTTCTACCAAAGATCTTATCCCAAATCACTCATTAGTGAGCTAAGTACATGACATCTGAATTAGCAAAATCCAATGTCCAATCTAACTTGATGCTCATTAAAAAAAAAAAACCTGGAGTAGTGGATAGAGAGCAGGACTAACAGTAAAGGAGGGTCTGGCCCTGGGACCCCTAGGGAAGTCCCTTAACTTCTCAGTACCACAGTCAACTTTATAGCTATAAATGACACAACCACGTGCTGATCTCCACTGCTGAAGGAAATTTGTTTCCTGGAAGTTTCCTGCACCCATAAAATCACCTGTATAGGTCAAAACAACAATGTCATCATCATCAACAACAACAATCCCCACCTGTCACACCTATTGCCTATAGGACCCCAGCAAGTCACTCATCTTCCTCCCTGGGCTTAGGTTTCCTCATCTGAAAAAGGGAGTCATAGGTGTTCTCCACTGGAAACACTCTCTTATGAACAGCAGAACTCATTAGGAAAGAAAAATTGTCTAGAGTTGCAATGTGTGTATATATACATGTGTATGTATATATACATACATGTATGTGTGTATGCAATGCACACATGCACACATGTGGAAATACATGCATATATTAATATACCACATGTAAACACACGTGCAATACATGTACACACAACTACATCTTCAAAGCAACTATAGACATATATGCACATATGTGTGTACAGTGAACACCTACAAATGCACATATGAAGAGTGAAAAAGAAAGCCTGAGCACAGGCCAAGGGATTATTTTCACTTTCTGACTTTTTCATTCTGCCTTCACTTAAAATTGTTGGGTCCTGGCATTGTATTGATTATTTTTCTTTGTTCCAGTTACAGAGGCTTATGCAGGAATACACAAATACAGCAACTGTACTCTTATATGAAATACTGCTGGTTTCTCTACAGGTAAGGTTTACTTGGTTTTCTAAATCACTCATGGTTGAGAAGTTGTGTTTTTAACAAAGTCGTGTAGCATTTATAAGAGATAAGAAGATACTGGTGATCAATTTTGGTCTCACTTGCCCATTCTACTTTTCTTTTTAATTTAACAATCTTCAAAAATCACCCTACGAACCATTCTGATATATAAAATCTGTTTGTTTTTTTAAGCTTGTATTTTAAATTTAGCAAGGTGGTAATGAAATTACCTTCTCTGTGTTCCCTCCTGAACTTTTTTTTGTTCTCTTCTCTATATTTTTAATATTTTATTGATATTTTTAATTGTTTTATCTCTGTCACTTCTTATTAAGTCCCTCCTCCACTTGATCAAAAATTAAAAGCCCTCCCTTGTAACTAACCAAGTACAGTCAAGCAAAAGAAATCAGCATATCGAATATGTTTGAAAATGTGTGTCTTATTCTGCACCTCTGGTCCATCGCCTCTCTTCACACGGTGGGGAGGCTTGCTTCACCATCTGTTTGCTGAAGTCACGATTGGTTACTGAACTGATCAGAGTTAAGCTATCTTTCAGTCATTTTCCTTTACATTGTCCCAAGTCCAGTATGCTTTCTACTATGCTACACTGCCTCCTTTAAAAAAAAACCACAAACTGTTATTAAAACTGAGAACTGAATTTTAATAATAGGTTTTTTTTTTAAGGAGGTGATGTACCATAGTAAAGATCATACTGGACTTGGAATAATGAAGACCCGTGTTTAAATCTCATATATGGCACTGGTTATGTGACCCTGAGGTCAAAGGCAGAGGGAAAGGACCTATACATACAAAAATATGTACAGCAGCATATTTTATTGTAGCAAAGAGTTGGAAACAAAGGAGTACCCATTAATTGAGAAAAGCCAAACAAATTTTGACAGATCAAATGGAATATTATTTTGCCATTGATAACTATGGTGATAGTCAATGATGACTATGAAACATTCAGAGAAACTTGGAAAGATTTGACTGGATTGATGCAGAGTAAAATCATGAGAACACAATGACTTTGGGCAAATGACTGGACCCCTTCTTATCTCGGGTAGCTCCCAATAACTTCTAAAGGAGAGCAGTTGCTCCATCTGATTAGTGAAGGAATTTTTTCCATACCAGGAGTTCTCTACATGATGATCCTTGCTGTATTTTGATTGTTAAAAATGCTAATTATGAAAATTGAGCAAAACATTATCATACTTAACTAATTTGAGGAGTAATAGTTGATTGACTATTGCTTAAATTCGATAAATATTACATTTTTTCCTTGAATTTTCCAGGGAGACCTAGGATTGGGATCTAAGAAGTTTGCTATCAGTTGGATAATGTCCCTTCTGCAAAGTTTCCCATCCACAGTAAGTATGAGGACGTTTAATCAACAACAAAAATCCCTAACCTTAGATACCTAATCAGCTGCTCTTATGACTTATGAACAAAATATCAATGTCCTCTCTAAAGAGGTTACAGTAATAATGTATTAAATAAAAACAAAATATAAACCAGACAATTAGATCATCCATTAAAATTAAATACATTTTAAATTTGGTTTGAAGTCTTTCTCCTGAATTCTAAAATGCTATTTTATACATTTACTGTTTAGCCTAGGCTCTGAAGCTCGACCTTTCAATTCCCACTCTAGTAGTAGGTTTGGTCCCCAGAGGGCAGCTGGGTGCTTATCTCTTCAGGGATCCACAAGAACCCAAGGGCTGAAGGGTGGTGGCTTTCTATTTCTAAAGTTTATGAGCCCCCACTATTAGTCTTCTCCCTATGATTATCAATTGATAACTATTATTCAGAAAGACTTAATGAACAAAAAGGTATTTACTAATGTGGTATAGTAAGAACAGTTGGTACAAACATCCCTCTCCTAATAGTGACACACTTTCCCAAAGGTACATATAGAGTCCCAGGGAAAAGTAGGTTCAAGTTTAAAGCACATACTCCCTCCTCCCTTGACAGGGAGATGATGGATTCAGGGTACAGATTGAGAAACATATTTTTTGGGAGCCAATGTGAGTATTTATTTTATTTAACTATGAATATTTGGTACAAGGTAGTGGTGGCTGTTCTTCATTTCCTCTTTTTATGTTGGAGGGAGGTGAGAGGGAGAGAAAGTAGATTTTTGTTCTTAGAAAACAATTTTAAAAAAATTTTTGTGTACATGTGGCAAATGAGTAACTCACAGTTTGTACAAGTTCTTTTGTTGGAGTTCAGGATAGTTCCCTTAGGTACGGCATAGTACTCTTCATTACTTGGTTACTTATAGGGTCCTGCAACTGCCTTTCCTTGGGGTGTTTTTTTAGTCCTTAACTCCAAATGCAGACACTTCTACTGGTTACTGCTGTTCCTGGGGTATGGCCAAGATACTAATGAAAAGTCCAAATCTTTTGACCCTCCAAAGTTCACAAGGTCATGCTGTTGTTGTTTGTCCTTCATTCTCAAAGAGGACCATGACTTGCAAGTGAATTGCATTTAAGTGAGGCAGGGCTGCGCAAGGTCACCAATCTCACTTTCTCCTCTGGAACCATCTGAGTCCAGGGGCAAGATATAGATCAGGATGACTGGAGATGGCCCCCAAAAGGTCATGCTATGGTCAAGGTGGAGGGAGGGGAAGAGACAGAGGCTTTCTCTCCTTCTCTTGCCCAAACAATCCCCTTTCAATGACTTGGATTGAATTGCTCTCTCTGATATGCTGGCCAGATACTTGAATACTGGGTATTGAACTGGTTTTCTATTTTTAAGAGCATGACTTTCTTTAGCCAGTTATAACATATTGCCTGTTTAATTGAGTTGAAATGTCATTACTTGATTGATTGAAGAGAAATGTCTACACTTTGTTCATACATAGTTCATACCTCTCATTGATTGATTCAATTTAGAAATTGGGAGAACACTCTCCCCCCAATTCCACCCTTACCCTAAAACTTCGTTACATAAGAAAAAACTTAGTCATGACTAGGGAGCAGAAAGTTAAATAGACAGCTTTAGAGATGGACCAAGATGCATACTCATTAGGGTTTTTAGTGCACAAATAAACTTAAGTAATAGACTCTAACAGTTCCCTTTTTCTCCTTGCCCTCTTATGTCTTTTCCTCTCCCATTATTCATTCACATATTCATTCACTGTCATGATGTTGGAAGTTTAACTGTCTGTCATATGGCCAGCCAATCAAATCTTAAGCCCTGTGAATAATGTTTAGTTATTTTTTTTCCACAGACCAATGAGTACTTGGCATAGAGTTCTCCTTATTTCTATTAAATCAAATGATAAGTGTTTATTAAGAACCTCTTACAAGCTAAGCACTGTGTATGCAAAGTCTAAAATGAACCATCCCTGCCCTCAAGGAATTTACAGTCAATCACAGGAGACAACATGTACACCAATGAAGTAGCCACAAGGAAACCATGGATAGAAAAGCATTAGAAGGGTGGAGAGGGCATCAAGAAGGGTCTTCTGCAGATGACGTTGCTGGAGCTGAAGGAAGACATGGATGCCAAGAGGGAGGAAGGAGAACATTCTAGATGTGGAGGACAATCAGTGCAAAGGCACATTGGGAATGGGAGAAGGAGTGTCATGTTTGAGGACAGAAAGAAGGCCAAGGTGGATGGACCATTGAGTTCTTGGAAGGGTAAGTCATATGTAAGGAGAGTGAATACATAGGAAGGAGTCAAGTTGTTAAGAACTCTGAATTCCATAGAGAGTTTATATTTGATTCTAGATGTGATAGGGAACCATTGGAACTAAATGTCAAATAGGTAATTGGTGATGTGAACTTGATGGAGGGATAATTGTGTCAATCTGGAATCACCTGCACTAGAGATAATGGTTAGTGAATTCATGAGAGCAGATATGACAACCAATTGCAAAATTGTAAAGCAGTGGTTCTCAACCTGTGGGTTGTGATCCCTTTGGGGGTTGAACGACCCTTTCACAGGGGTCACAGGGGTCACCTAAGACCATTGGAAAACACATATTTCCAATGGTCTTAGGAACAGAGACACAGCTCCTCTATCCATCTCCAGTTGGGTCCGCCCACGTGCAGATATGCCCACATACAAGTATTAAAGGGTTGTGGCATTAGGAAGGTTGAGAACCACTGGTGTAGAGAAAAAGGGAAGAGGGCCCAGAACAGAGCCTTGGTGTACATTCATAGCTAGTGGGTGTGATGTTGATGATGGTCAGCAAAAGGGATTCAGAAGGAATGGTCAGATAGGAGAAAAATCAGAAAAAGAGAGAAAAATAGAGACAGACAGACAGTTGGACAGATACACATGGAGAAGAGAAATAGAGCAGGGAGGGAAAGAGAGAAAGGGAAATGAGGGAGAAAGAGAGAGATGGGGAAAGAGAAGGGGGTGATAGAGGAAGAAGGAAGGAAAGGAGAGGGGAAAGGTATCCAGACTTTAGGGACACACTGTAGAGTGAGGATTAGGAAAGAAGAGGGAACTTTCACAGAAAAGTATGAGGTGAGCTGTTTAGCTGAGAGAGTTGGCCAGACTGGTGATACCAAGGGAGGCTTGAGGCAAAAATAGACAGATTGGAACAGCTGCTGTGGCGATTGGGATAACTTTGTAGAAAACAGTTTTAGTTGAGTGATGAGACTTGAAGCCATATTTCAAAGGGTTTAGAAGAATGAGATAAGAGGAGATGAAGGCAACAAGCACAGGTAGCTTTGTAGGATGGTAACTATCAGGGATGGGAAGATCCAGCAGAGGGTTTGGTTTTTTTTCAAGGATGAGAAAGGCCTGGGTTTGTAGGCAGCAGGGAAGGAGACAGTCAATAGGTAGAAATTGAAGATTAAAGAGAGAGGTGGGGTGATTGTGGGAACAAGCTGCTGGAGAAAATAGGAAGGGATGGAATCAATGGTACAAGTAAAAGGCATGGCCTTGGCTAGGAAAAGGGTCACCTCCTCATCAGAGTCTGGAATAAAGGAGGAAATAGTAGACGGTTATGTTCAAAGATTATATTACAGGGTGTTCCTAAAGTCTGGACACATAGGAAATCTCATTAACTCTGCATATTTTCAAGAAATGAAATGAATGAAATTTTCAACATTTTATTTAATGAGCATAAATTTTAGCCATGATGATTTCATATGGAATAAAAGCTTTCATTAGCTATTGGGGAACTATATTTTCTATATTAATGAGGTTAATTTGATTTAAGTAGATTTCCTATGTGTCTCTTATGTCTTCCTATGAAATCCCATTTATGCTAATTAAATAAAATGTTGAAAATTTCCTTTCTTGAAAATATGCATAGTTAATGAGATTTCCTATGTGTCCAGACTTTAGGGACGTACTGTAGAGTGAGGATTAGGAAAGAAGAGGGAACTTTCATTGAAGGGCCCCAGTTTTCATGGTAAAGTATGAGGTGAGCTGTTTAGCTGAGAGCATTGGCTAGACTGGTGGTACCAAGGAAGGCTTGAGGCAAAAACAGAGAGATTGGAACAGCTGCTGTGACGATTGAGATAATGAATCAATTGTGAAGCAAAAGGAAAGGCAGAAGCAGGGAGTAGGCATTTACAGAAGCATCTGTTATGTGCCAAGCACCGTGCTAAGTGCTTTACAAATATTATATCACTTGATGGAGGTAGGAGTCATTATTCCCAGTTTACAGTTGAGAAAACTGTAGGCAGACAGAGATTAAGTGACTGCGCTTGCTGCAGAGAAAACCCAGTTGAGATTAGGTAATATAAATTTGGAGTAGACAGCATAGTTTCATGACTTTCTTTGGCTCTGATGCAGTAGCCCATGAATAGGAGAAGATGAGGAGAATAATCTGGGGTTGGTTGTGGCGTGGCAAGGTGTGAGTAGGCTTACTTGCACACAAATGTGCAAGACATTCAAGAGTAGAAGATAATGATGTAAAACTGAACAGTTTTACTGAGGAGTTCAGACTGAAAAGGGATAGATTATGACTCTGTGGAAGAATAACAGACATGGACCACTTGTGGATGAGAGCAGGAAAAATTCTCACCATATCGTGACCCAGAGACTGAAAGGGTTGTTCTGAAAGGACAATCCGTCTATCTCTGTCTCTGTCTCTCTCATTCTACTAGAAGGAGAAATGCTGAAACCTTGTGAAGAGTGAGAAGTGAGCAAGAACGTGGAGGGAGAAGGTGTCAGGGTTCCAGATGGCAGATCATTCTTGCTGTTATAGGGAGTAAACACCACAGATAAGGATAAAAGTGGAGAAAGATGGTGCATGAGGGACCTGCTGCCTCCCCGCTATAACTGCTCTACCAGAATAAGAAAACAACGCTGTTGACTGCATTATCAAAATATTATAGCTGAGCCTGAGCACAATCCTGAAAGGACTGATGCAATCAATTTATTAAGCCCTTGCTATAGGCATTGTGCTAAATACTGGAGCTCCAAAAGGAAGCAAAAGACAGTCCCTGCCCTCAAGGAACTTACAGCCTAACAGGGGAGATAACATGCAAACAAATACGAACAAAGTGAACTATATGCATGATAAATAGGAAATAATTAGCAGAAGGAAAGCACTGGAATTAAGAGGGATTGGGGTACTGATTGTACCCATTGAGCCATGGAGAAATAACATGGTAATTGTAAGCTCCTCGGTTAGGTTGTGAGCTCCTCAAGGGCAGGAACTATCTTTTGCCTCCTGTTGTATCCTTAGGACTTAGCTCAGTGCCTGACACTTAATAAACACTGTTTGATTGATCAATTTTATTCTTCTGTCTTCTGCCTTCTTCTCCCTTTCTTATTCTCTTTTTCTTGAGAGATGAATCTGCTTTACCAATCCTTGTTAAGATTTTGTTTTTTACTTTGTAATTGTTTGGAAAAAAAGCCTTTTTCCCCCCTAAAATAATGTGATTGCTTACTGTGTTATTGGTGGTTATATTTCTTAGAAGGTTAAGCATAGACATGAAGGAGGCCAGTGTACTCAGAAAAAAGTACTCAGAGAAAGAGAGACATATATTTTCTTTAACTCCTGGGGTCCATTCCCAGGACAGCGACTTGTAGCAAGACAGAGATTTCTATTTTATAACTTACCAAAAGCGGAGGAAAAAGTAAGTGAAAATGAACCTATAGAAATCCATGTAGGGATGGATGGATGGACGGTAAATGAGCTGGAGATGGTATTTCTGAAATAGTTGCATTAGCCCCTTCAGGTTCTATTCATCCTACAACAGAATAGGTTTGAAAATAACCCTTCTCCTCCCTCTCACCCCACCAGGGTTGAGCTAAGGACATCGCTTAAAGATTTAACCATACCTTAATGGAAGAGTTGGAAATGATTTGACACTACTCACACAAGGATGGGATGGGGTGGGGAACGTGCAGCCTCAGGGCCACATGTGGCCCTCTAACTCTTCAAGTGCGGCCCTTTCCCTGAAGAATCCAAACTGGCAAAGGGCTGTACTTGAGGACCTAGAGGGCCATGTGTGGCCTTGAAGCCACAAGTTCCCCATCCCTGGGATGGGACCAGTTAAGAAGAAGTAACTAGTTCTCTTACTTATCATCCCTTCATTTCTTACCCCCACATATTGCATAGAAGTACATAAGAGACACAAAACATACACAAATTAAATATAATGAATAGAATAGGGTCTATTCTCCTGTTTGTAGATCTTCAGACTGATTATTAGTGAAGCATGTGTTTGAATTGTCTTTCTAGTTATGGCGGTGACTTTGTGCTGATCTGTCCTCTCCCTTACTCAATGGCCCCATGTAAATAGCAGTTTGAATTTGTGAGATGGGTGAATTTTTTGGTAACTAGAGGGAGGGAACTTGTGACCCCTGTCTGTTTAGCACCATGTGCTTGTAAGCCAGTGATCTCTCTCAAGTGTAGTCATGGAAGTTAATTTGAAGTATTGGTAGAATCTTAATCTCTATCTGTGCAAGATAAAAAGAACTCTTTTAAAAATGTGTGCTAAAGTAGGAGAGTGATAGAAGCAGCTTGTGGATATTTGGCCCCACTTTGGACATTACTGGTACTGGGGACCCCCAGCAACAAAATAATTTTGGTACCAACTCCTAGAGAAGGTTGGATTACTGTTTTGCTAAAACCCAGTTTCATTTAAGGGATCTATCATGGACAGGTAAATTACAATCCAAACCCCTGGTCAATCAAGAATAGACCTCAGAATTCACATTTCTATAGCTCTTTATAGTTTACAAATCTTTTTCCTTGTAACGATACTGGGATTTGAAGATCTTCCACGCCCCTTGAGCTTGCTGATGTAGCAGGAAGGGGTGGAGCAAGAGAACGCCGGAACCCAGCTAGTCTCCGTGCGGTGCTGACTGGAAGCGGCGGCAGAGGCAGTGGCTGCG
>CM053581.1:374419529-374450593 GCA_028627135.1 Pseudochirops cupreus
TTTGACCACATGTGCCAACTTCATCACTACTGGGTTGGCTTTGACTTTCTGGTTTTGGGACTCAGTTTTCTGGTATTTAAATGAATGCACTATCTATATTTCTTATGTAGAGAGCCTGTTCCATTTTGTGATTAATAACTATATCAGCATATTTATAGTTACTGTAGGCATTGTGAATACTGCATTGCTGATACATTCCTCTCTTCTCTCTTCCCAGTGGAATAGATAGTGCAAATATTGGGGTGGCTAGGTGGTGCAGTGAATAGAGCACCGGCCCTGGAGTCGGGAGGACCTGAGTTCAAATCTGGCCTCAGACACTGAACACTTACTAGCTGTGTGACCTTGGGCAAGTCGTTTAACCCCAAATGCCTTCAAAAAAAAGACCTAGTGCAAATATTACTATCCTCATTTAATAGATGAGAAAATGAATACTCAGAAAGATGAAGTGACTTGTTCAGCTTCATAAACCTAGTAAATATTACACACCTGACTCCAAATCCAGTGTTCTTTCTGTTATCTCATCTTGTGATCTAAGGATGGCATGGTTCATTAACCCTTTACTCCCATCCTTCTCTTCCCTCCTCTCTACTTCTACCATCAGAACCAACGCAAACTAGAGAGTTGAAGCAAAAACGGACTTCCCTAGGGAATTTAGCCAACTGAAAAGAGAGTGTGTATCCCACTGGATCTACCTCCTAGCCTCCCTGGCTTCCTTCAAATGCTGGCTAAAATCCCTTTCTATCTACAGGAAGCCTTTCCCGATCCTTTTTAATTCCAGGGCCTTCCCTCTGTCAATTATTTCCAGTTTATCCTGTATCTCCCTTGTCCCTACAGTTATTCACATGCTGTCTCCCTCTTTAAATTGTGAGCTTCTCTAGAGTAAATATCTTTTACTTTTCTTTGTATTCCTAGCACTTAGCTCATAGTAGGTGCTTAATGCTTGCTGACTGATTGAATTCAGTTGTATATCAGTCAGTCCAAGTTAGTTAACTTGTTTAGAGCAGTGTGCTACAAAGATACAAGTGGGAGGAGAGTAGTAACCAGGGTGGGGTGATTGGAGCTTTGTCTTAGGGCATTAATATTTATAGGCCACTAGCTTTACTTGTAGCAGTACTTGGGCAGGTAGGTGGCACCAGGCCTGGAGTCAGGAAGACCTGAGTTCAATCCAGCCTCAGATGGTTACTAGCTGTGTGACCTTGTGCAAGTCACTTAACCCTGTTCGTTTCAGTTTCCTTATCTTTAAAAATGAGCCAGAGAAGGAAGTGACACTCTGATATCTTTGCTAAGAAAACCCCAAATGGGGTCACAAAGAGTCGGACATGACTGAAACAATTGAACAACAACAATACTTGTTGTCCTTTAGCAGCTTACAAACAACTGAGCTTAGCACTTAGCAAAGACAAATAGTTTAAACTAGCAATCATACCACAGGTAAACTTCTCTACCACTCCCTGCCAAAACACACACACACACACACACACACACACACACACACACACACACACACACACACACACACACACTGACCTCCCCAAAGTATTTGACAACGATATTCCTCCTCTTTGTTCTGGGACCCAGAGTTTTAGACCCTGAATAGAATGTTGGTCATAATCCAGGTTTTCATGCTCATGTGGATTCTTACTCAGACCTTGTTAAATCCTGCCCAGAAAACTGGTCAGTAAGCACTGTAACCCCTGGGGTACAGTCAAGGATCTAGCTGAAGCACTGAGAGATCTCCTGGATCTGTGGGCTGTGTGTTCATGTAGACGTGTATTTTTGATTTCTAGATCTCATTTGTGGCCAGCATTGTGAAGCAAGTGATGAAGTTGCTCCTGACCTCCTTGCCACTTCTGAGCCCATGCCAAGCTGTTCTGTTGTACCAACAGTTTTACGTCCTCAAGAGCTGCTTGCAGCATAGTAGCATCCTGGCTGAATACATTAGGAACAACCATAAAGAAGAATTCAGGTAAGAATGGCCATACTTCATTCCAAGTAGAATTCCACTTTGCTGATTGAGAGGCATGGCAAAGCTGTGATGTGTGTGTCTGCTGTTCTTAGACTAATCACTGGGCAGAAAATCCATTGAGTTTTTTTTTTTCATTCACTCTCTCTCTCTCTCTCTCTCTCTCTCTCTCTCTCTCTCTCCCTCTCTCCTTCCCTCCCTCCCTCTCTCTCTCCTTGTCTCCCCATCCCCCCCTCCCGCTCTCTCCCTCCGTTTCTCCCTCTCCCTCCCTTTCTCCTTCTATCTCTCCTTCCCTCCGTTCCTCCTTCTATCCTTTCTTCTCTCTCTCCCTTATTTCTTCCCTACCTTGTTCTCTCTCTCTCCCTCCTTTCTTCCTTCTGTCTCTCCCTCCTTCTCTCTCTCTGTCTCTCTCCCTCCTTCTCTGTGTCTCTCCCCCCTTTCTTCTATCTCTCCCTCTCTCTCTCTCTGTCTCTCTCTCTTCCTCCCTCTATCTCCCTCTGCCCTTCCTCCTTCCATCTCTCTCTCCTTCTCTCTCCCTCTGTCTCTCTGTCTCTGTCTGTCTTTGTCTCTTTGTCTCTGTCTCTCTCCCTCTCCCCACCTCCTCTTTCTCCCCCTCTTTCCCTCCGCCCTTCCTCCTTCTATCTCTCCCCCCTTCTATCTCTCTCTCTCTCTCTCTCTCTCTCTCTCTCTCTTTTTCTCTCTCTCTGTCTCTCTCTGTCTCTCTCTCCCTCTCTCTCCCTCTCTCCCTCTCCGCTATTCCTCCTTCTATCCCTCCCTCCCTTTCTCTCTCTCTCACTGAACTAGGCAGTCTGGGATTCTGGGATTTCAGGGCACTTGAAATTGTTTTCCCTTTTGAAACCTGCTTCCTGACCAGAGAGGATAAATAAAACACAAGCTGGTTTAAAAAAGCTATTTTTGCCTCCATTGCCACCACCAATTCCCAGCAAAGTGAATTTGACCAGCTATGAGTAATTAAGGGCAACAGACTGAATTGAAAGAGATTATAAATGAAGGGTTATGAATTTGAGGAAGTCAGTAAGGGAGAAAGCCTTTTCCTCACCTGCCCAGGCTGATCCCTTACCAAATTTGAGGCTCTCATTAAATGTTTTCTGAACAGAATTGAATTGGTCACTTCTTTTTTAGTCTGAGAAGTGAAGTAAGGGGACAGGCAGGTCTCTGGATCCAGAAAAAACTGGGTCCAAGCTCTGCCTCTGGCTGGCTCTGAGACCCCTAGCCAAATCATTCAATCTCTCAGTAACCTAAGCAACCCTCTAAATACAGGATGGAAAGTTGGAGGGAAGGTTGCTGACCTGCACTGGTAGAGGGAGTTTCCTATTCCAAAGAAATCATGGGTCCTTACATCTGCTTAGCATCATGGCTCCCACTCCAGTTCAGACCCACCTTGCCTCCCTTATTTCCCTTATTATAACAGCCTTCTAACTGGTTTCCTTGATTCCAGCCTTGCCTTCCATTCCATCCATCATACTAATATCACATCAGTCTTCTTCATATATTATCAAAAAAATCTGCAATGTTGCCCCATTGCCTGCTGAATAATTCCTTAGTCTGGCATTATTTCCTTAGCTCTCTACAATGTGACTCCAACCTACCTTTGTAGACTTTGGGTACTTTGTCTTACTGACAAACCCAAACACACACACACACACACACACACACACACACACACACACACACACACACACACATTTATGAACAAGCCCTATATTTTCTCACTTTTTTTGTATTTGCTTATAGTATTCTGAACCCTTGGGATGTCCCATTCCTCTCTCTATCTCCTGAAATTGTATACATCTTTGTCAGACTTAATTTTTTAAATTTTAATTTTTTTAAGTTAAATTATTTATTTTTAGTTTTCAACAATCACTTCCATTTACATTTTCTCCCCCAATCTCCCCAAAACAGCTTGCAATCTGAGATAGGCTTTACACATACATTCCTATTAAACACATTTTCACATTAGTCATGTTGCATAGAAGAATTGTAATTAATGGGATAGACCACGAGAAAGAAAAATGAAACAAAACAAAAAAGAAAATAGTCTGCCTCATTCTGCATTCCAACTCCATAGTCCTTTCTCTGAATGTGACTGGCATTTTCCACCATCTGTTCTTTGGAATTGTTTTAGGTCCTTGCATGGCTGAGAAGGGCTGAGTCTATCAAAATCAGTGCCTGCACACTATGGTTGTTACTGTGTACAGTGTTCTCCTGGTTCTGCTCCACTCACTCAGCATCAGTTCATATAAGTCTGTCCAGGTTTTTCTGATGTCTTCCTACTCATCATTTCTTATACACAATAGTATTCCATTGTATTCATGTACCACAACTTGTTCAGTCATTCCCCAATTGATTGGCATCCCCTCAATTTCTAGTTCTTGGCCACCACAAAAAGAGCTGCTATAAATATTTTTGTACATGTGGGCCCTTTTCCCATTTTTATGATCTCTTTGGGATACAACCCTAGAAGTGGTAGACTTAGTTTTTACGGGTGATGCAGTAAATAGAGCACTAGACCTGGAGTCAGAAAGACCTGAATTTAAATCCAACCTCAGATATTTGTTAGTTGAGTGACCTTGGACAAGTCATTTAAACTTTTCTCTGCCTCAGTTTCTTCAGCTGTAAAGTGGGGATAACAGTAGCATCTAGCTTGTGGGGTTGTAGGGAGGATCAAATAGGTTATTTGTGGAAGCCCTGAGTCACGTGCTACATAAAGGCCACCCTCTCCATGAAATCTTTCCTGATTCCCTTCAGACTAGAAACGATCTTTCTTCAGAACTCTTATAATAGCTCATTTATATAGCATGTTTGTAAAGTGTTTTATATTTATATATAAATTTATTTTTATAAATTTTTTATTTATAAAATTTATATTTATATATAAATATTTTATATAGCATGTTTGTAAAGTGTTTTATATATTTTATCTCCTTTTACAAATTTCATCTTATTTTATTTATTTATTATATCATTAATTCTCACAATCAACACAACGGGAAATCACAACCCTGGGCAGCTAGCTGACACAGTGGGTGGAAGGGTGGGCCCGGAGTCAGGAAAACCTGAGTTCAAACCTGGCCTTAGATACTTATGAGCCGTGTGACCCTGGGCAGATCATTTAACCTCTATTTATCTCAGTTTCCTTTTCTGTAAAACACTATATAAATATTTGCTATTATGATTGTTATTATTAGGTAGGTGCCAGTGTGTGTGTGTGTGTGTGTGTGTGTGTGTGTGTGTGTGTATGTGTGCATGTGCATGTGTGTGTATGTGCGCAGTTTGTCTTTGGTTCTCAAAGAGGATTATAACATTGGGAAGATGATGCCACGACTTGCAAGTGAATTGGATTTAAGTGAGGCAGGACTGTGCAGAAGCACCAGCCTCACTTTCTCCTCTGGAGCCATCTGGGTCCACAGGCCAGCTATGGAGATGACCCAACATACAGTGGGAGTCCCAGGCCTTTTTAAGCTAAGGTCTTTTCAAGCCTCAGGTACCATTATTATCCCCATTAAAAGAAACTGCAGTGAAGTAGATAGAGCCCTGGGCCTGGAGTCAAAAAACCTGAGTTCAAATCTAGCCTTAGACAATCAACTAGCTATGAGACCCTGGGCAAGTCACTTAACCTCTCTTTGCCTCAGTGTCCTCAGGAAATAGTGATAATAACAGTAGCCATCTCATAGGGTTGTTGGGAGAATCAAATAGGATAATATTTATAAATGCTGTAGCACTGTTCCTGGTACATATATAGTAGAAGCTTAATAATGCTTCTTCGTTTCCTCTTCTGCCATTTTACATAAGACAAAATTGAGCCAGACAGAGAGAGGTTAAGTAAGTGAACCCAGGGACACTCAGCAAGTAACTATCTGAAGCCAGATTTGAAGTCCTGATAGAGTGGGGGTGGGCAAAGCTCTATCTACTGTGCCTCTTAGCTGCACCTAACTTCTTTTACATACTTATGCAACATTTTGGATTATATTTTTATTTATCGCCCCATTTCCTAAGGACAAAGACTATCTTCTCTTTATCTTTTTATCTCCCTCAGGGCCTAGCCCAGTGCTTTACTTATAGTAAGTATTTAATAACTGCTGAATAAAAGTGGAATAATTAATTTACTCCCTAAATATACATATATTTACACATAATATATATAATTAATGTCTCTTGCTCTTCGTCCCCCCCACCCACCCATCTGCCTCTCTTTCTTACTAATGGAATAGTATTAAGGAATAGAAACAGTAAGAATTTGTTTCACCAGCCATCCATTATTCCTTGCCCTAGTTCCATTTATAGACAAGAAAAACCAAATATACTTAGTGGTTATAGTTCTCCATTAGCACCCACTAAGAGAAGGAAAAAAAATCTGCTGCATGCATCATCTGAACCCAGGGAGGGTGAAAATTGTGCAGCAGCGAGGCATCTTTTCCTGACCATCTGGGCAGGGCACAACACTGTCTTGATGGAGAGCAGTGCTTGGGTGGGGAGGTGGGGATTGTCCAAGAGTTCCAATTTCTGATTCTGAGATGGCATTTATAGATATAAAAACCAATGTGTGTCCTGCTTCTCACCACTTCCTCATTTTAAGCTACTGAAGATTATAGGGAAGATTTCCCCAACTTCTGTTGGTATTTTTTTATTCTAACTCCTAGCCCTTGGCCCTGTGGACACAGAGTTAACTCCTAAGTCCAACCCTGATGAAGGCAAACATTTAGTATAGCTAGCTTCACCAAGGGGGAATGGAAAGAGAAGGAGGTAGGCACCCATGGAAATGGGTGTGAGTAGGTTCCAAGTCCAATTCAACTTTGTGGGTGTCTTTGGAAATGACTTATGCTATTGTATAATTTACCTCCTACAAACACATGTACCCTTTCTTCTACTCATGATCTACTTCACATCCTTCTATAAACCTTTGTCTTCTTCAGGATAGAAACCTGTATAGGGGAAAACTTAAAGCTTCTTCCTTCACTCATTGTCTTCCTCATTCTCTTTGCCCCATTTTGTATCCAACCACATCCAGTTCCCCCTACTGTGGTCTTAAGATCCAATGCCTTTGCAAAGAGGGATTTACAACAAGTTACTGAGCAATGCTTACCTGTTGGGTCCTTTTAGATAGTCTTAAGATGATTTTTTCTGCAAACAAGTCAACTCATGTATACTGCTCATCTTGTCCCATTTGCTTCCTTCCCATCAAGCCATCTTATCCCTATCCATCAGTATACTCTGAAATCCTTAACCTAAGCAACCCATCAAGACCTGAGACCCTAATCTTATCACTGTGGTGTTAATGCTTGACTTAAAAGACCTGAGTTTGAATCTTTACTTTGCAAAATACTACGTGAGTGATCATGGGCAAGAATTTTTTTTCTTTTTAATGAGGTGGGTATGAGATAGAGAAAAAATAGATTTCCATTAAATTTTTTAAAAAGAAAGGTGGAGGTAGAAGGGTGTGGTACTATAGATATCAGATGTTGCATATACTTCCAGGTGAAGACACTGTATTAGTTTTACTTAACTGTTTTTACTTTCTTACAAAATAGTAGTCATCTGTAAATGCATGTAATATAAAACCAAACTATATCAATAAAACTGAAAGTAACCTCTCAAAGTACTTAAGAGTAGGGGAATGGATGAATGAATGGGAAAAATAAAAACATGACTGAAGTTTGTGAGTCTAGGTGACTGGAAGAATAATGTTGGCCTCAACAGAGATTGGGAAGTTGGGAGGAAGGTTTGGAGATGAAAGTCAGAGGAGAGAATGGAGCTGGATATATGGGTTTGGGGCTCCTTTCATGGGAGAAGTTTAGATCACCAAGTGAGGGAGCACACAGAAAAAGGCCAGACACAGAGATATGGGGGACAACCACACAGAGCAGAGGAACCTGTGAAGGAAATCAAGGAAAGGTCAAATAAGATAGAACTTGTAGAGGGCAGAATCGCTGAATCCAAGATAGGAGAGAGCATCCAGGGAGGGAAAGCTGGTCAATCATGTTGAATGCTTCAGAGAACATTGATAAGGAGAATGGGTCTGAACCTTTCCCCCCCCCCCCCCACATTAGATTTAGAAACTAAAATGTTATTTGGGACCTATGAAAGAGCAGCTTAGAGTGGTGGCATTAAAAGGATTTAGGGGTGGGAATGAACCGTGGGGAAACTGAGGCAGTGAACTTTGACTACTCTGCTTAGAGCCTGAGAAATAAAAAGGATGAGATATTACAGCATGGTATCTTCAGGGGAAAGGAGAGTCAAAGAAAAGTTTTGTTTATTTTTCTAAGGAGTAAGGTGTCTTAAGAATGATCTTAAGTCACAGGGAAGGAGCCATTAGAGAGAAGGCAATTGAAATGATAAACTAACTGAATGAAGAGAGAAGCACCTGAAGGAGATGAGAGGTGATAGAATCAAGGCTTGGCCTTGTCAAGGAGAAGGCCACTTCATCCTCTGAAGCTGAAACAAAGGTGAAGATGTAGAGAGATTTTAACATCTGGAAGAGGGAGAATGAGGAAGCTCATGGTGGATGGCCTCAATCTTTTCAGTAAAGCCTGTAGTCTGATAACAGAGCAAGGTTAAGGATGGAGTTGAGGGTTGGGAGAAAGAGAAAGAGGAGCAAAGAATAGGTACAATGGAGAGTGTCATCAATATTCAGAGATGAATAAAAGGGTTACTCTGTAGTAGCAAGGGCCCAGTTGAGGTTAGATCACATGAATTTGGAGTTTACTCAGTTTGAGGGATTCGTGACTTCTTTTGACAGAATTCAGGAATGGGATTAGAGAAGGCAAGATAGGCAGCTTCTTGGGTGACCCAAGACTGAGGATTAGTAGAGCAGCAAAAGGACAAGATGGGGGTGGTGGTAGTAGTGGTGGTATGGTGGTGGTAGTGATGGTGATGGTGTGGTGGGGGGGTGGTGGTGGTGATGGTGGTATGGTGATGGTGTGGTGGGGGGGTGGTGATGGTGATGGTGGTGTAGTGGTGATGGTGGTGATGGTGGTGTGGTGGTAGTGATGATGGTGGTGGTGGTGTTGATGGTGGTGTGGTGATGGTGCTGGTGCTGGTGGTGGTGTTGATGGTGGTGTGGTGATGGTGATGGTGATGATGATGGTGGTGATGGTGGTGTGATGGTGGTGGTGGTGATGGTTCTGTGGTGGTGATGGTGGGGGTGGTGGTATGTACTTAAGAGGAGAAAACAGTGCCTTCCTGAATTGGTTGATTATAGGGTCAAGTCCTTGAAGAAAGGGAAATAAGATTCAATTGGGGCAAAATAGAAAAAAAGTAGAATAAAAGTTGTAGAGAGGATAAAAAACAGGTTTAAGAGAGATGAAGCAAAGCAGATGTTAATATGCTTCTTCTTTAATGTAATTTCCACTGATGAAAATCATATCAATTTCTGATATTGAACCATTTTATTGCTAAGGCAAAAACTTTCTTTTCTGGGACTTTAGTAGATATGACTGTAACTCCTGAAGGAGCAATTGCTACACTACATCTTGTCAGGGTTTGCTTCCCATGATGAAATCTGAGGGCATATGGGCTGAAAGCATTGCCATTCCCAAGGCTTTTGGGTTCAAGGTCTTGGGCTGTCTCCATCAGAATCTGAAGGGAGATAGTAGTCAAGGTGGTAAGGTGGTTTGGCTTTGTCTGACATTCCTGTTTTCTGTGTCTATGCCCAGCTAGACTTGCTTGTTTGCCCTGTGGGTGGTGGTTGGTTAGCAGTTGATGGGAATGATTGGTCTCTTCTTCCCTGGATGATAGCTATGATGTCTGAGTTGGAAGAATCTGCCAGGTGGACTCCTTCTCACATCAGTACTTTAAAAGGCCCCTAATTTTATCCATAAGAGCTTCCTTTACTGACTGTAATGCCTCCATACTATAATAGAAAGTCTCCATAAGTTTCCATGATCAAAAAAATGCATCATTAGATGGTCTTTCCTCAATTAGGTAAGGTGATCCTTGAATGACAGACAAAAATCTACTGCCCAGCCTGTATTAAAAGCCGTTCTGTGAGAAGACTGGCTAGAGCTTGTATTTTACTAACATAGCCTTTAAAAACCCGGGGTCACTTCTCTGCCATGGTCATGCATCAGAATAGGACCTTGATGGAATCTATGCTTGTAAAAAGTGATATTAAAAATATTCTTCAAATATGTTTAATGTGATTGCACATGTATAACCTACATCAAATTGCTTGCTGGCTTGGGGAGGGAGATACAGAGGGAGGGAGAAAAATTTGGAACTCAACATCTTATAAAAAAAGAATGTTGATAACTATCTTTACATGTAATTGGAAAAAATGAAATACTATTTACAAAAAATTTTTAAAAGATCCTTCATCAACAAAAAGATTCCCACCTTTGGAAGACTCAGATGAACGGTTAGCCTTTTATTTTATTTTATTTTTTAGCAAGAAAGCATTTTTTAATTTAAAAAAAATTGTCCTTCATTGTATGCCCTTCCTCTCTTCCACCATTTAAAATCCTAAATAGCTGCCTACTTTGCCTTCTTCTAGTACTGGCTCTACTTCCCACCTGTCCTGTTCCATCCTCCCAGCACAGCTTCCATCCCCAGCCTCACATTATTTAGCTGAGAGTCAAGAAGCAAGGGCCCTGCCTTACCCAGTGGTAGAGATGGTATGGTACCTGTCCATTTATGTCTAGGTAATCGGTATATTATGAATGAAATACATTTACTTTGCTGAAATTCAAGTGTTTCAGTGAGGTAAGAATATGCATTAAAGATGGCAGAGATATTAAAGAGGAGGAGGAAGAGGGGGAGAGTAGACCTGAAAAGTCTAAGTCTTTTTAGACTGATCCATCCCCTCTATAAGAGGGGAGGGGTGTGCAGTAGAAAAAATATTGTGTGATTTAGAGCAGGGGTTCTTCATGTCTTTGATGTGTCATGGACCCCTTTGACAAACTAGTAAAGCCTGCGAACCACTTCTAAGATTTTTTGAGAGTGTGGACTATTTTTTTGGCCTTCCTTTGTATCCTGCTGCTTAGCATAATGCCTGGTGCATACATAATAACCAAATATTGGGGAGATTCAGGATTTTATTCCTTTCCTCTTTTGGAGATTAGGTCAAAGCTTAGTTCTTTGAAGGGCAGGACTGATGATGAGATGAAATCTTGTTACCCCACTCAGCTAAAAAAACCTTACAAAGAACTTAATCTATGGTGAATTTCCATTCATTGCCTTCCACTTTGTCAGGCTAGATTGCCAGACTCGGGGTGGTCTGGCTTGAGAGTCTTTGTACATGAGTGACATATTCAGTCATATCCTCGAGTCTCTCATTAGAATAGGTTCACTTCTCTCTCATTACTTGTTAACCAGAGTCAGATTGCTGTTGTCAGGAACACCCACCCTTCCAAGGGCATATAAGCACCGAGTGGGTTCCATGGGGGAGTCTTTGATATTTGAGTGCTACTGATCCCTTTTATTGTCTGCCAGCATGATTAATAAAATGATTAATTACCTAGAAACTATGTCTCTTGAACTTTTTATATGTCACAACTGTTTGTTTTCTGAATGTTTTTAAATGCATAAAATACATAGGATTGCAAAAAAAAAAAAAGAGAAAATAAGTATGTAGTTTTTTCCCCCCCATACAAGTTCATGGACTCCCTCAAATCTATCCACAGATCTCTTGGGAGTCCAAGGACCTCAGTTTCATTATCTGTAAAAGGGGATTGGAATTAATGGTCTCTGAGGTCTCTTCCCAACTCCAAATCTGATCCTTTGATCCAGAATGATGCTTTTGTCTGCTCATGTGGACTACTGGAAAAGTTCTCTTTTTAAAAATTCATCCATTTTCTTTCTCTTTCTGATCTGCAGGTACTTTGTTCACATGCCAACTCTGGAAAAAAGACTCCCATTGTGTTACCCTATTACACAGACCACTACTCAGCTCATTCATGAAGTTCTGGACCTGGTTGAACAGGAGCAGTGTGTGAAATGTTCATAGATAAATACAAGTAGCTTAAAACTTTTAAAAAATTCACATTTCTATTCCTAAAACCATGCCAGTTACTAATTTAAAATCATAAGAGCTCTGTATTTCACCTTCTCTCGAAATTGAATCCTTAGGGAAACTATTTCTCTATAGCAAAAAAGGAGTGAAATACATTTTCTCAAAGATCCAGTGGCACTAGAAGCTATTGGATTTCTTCAGAAGGAAAAAAAAAATATCTTTTTTTCCCATCAACCTTATGGGAGATTATGACAGCTCTATGTGATGTCTGTGTATTCCAAGAGCTTTCAGATTTCTCTGGTTTGAGGAAAGAGTGAAGTATGCTGAATAGGGCAGTCCCTAATAGGGCATTTTAAAAGGCTCTGAAGGGAAAATAAAGTCCATGGAGAGCAATATCAAAAAGTATAACCTGCTCTGTTTGGTTGGTAGAGTCACAGTAAGTTGAAAGAAGTCCCTAATGACATTGGAAGGCAATATTTTTGGTAGACAAAAGAGTGGTGGATAAAAGAATGTTGATTGAATAAGAGCTCAGCTACCGTCCATGTATCCATGCCTCTCCAGCAATCCAGGTTGCCCTGAAATCAGTATTTCATGGAGAAATCAGTATAAGCATATGGCTCTACCAGGAATCTGAAATATCAATTACTGATAGAAGATGGAAGATTAAGATTACCTATGGTTAAGATTTTTTTTAAAAAAGGGAAATTCTTCCATTTGGTTTTAGTCTGAAGTAGACTTGTCCATTCCTTCCTCCTTGGAAAGGGAATTGTCTGTGTGCAATAATAGCATTTTTCTCCCTCAACTCTTAATGCATTTCTATGTCTTCATTGTATTTGATGCCTTATGGTAATAAACTAGTTTCGTCTGACAAGTCTTGACTTTGGTGGCATTGTGTACAAGGTGGAGGGAATGCAAGAGCTTTTTAAAAACTAAGGAGACAAGTACATCATACCAGCCAGTCAATAAGCATTTATTAACCACCTACTACATACCAGATACTGTACTAAGTGTTTGGGAATACAAAAAGCAACAAAAGCCAGTCCCTGCCTTCAAAGAGTTCACAATTTAATAAGGGAGACAATCAGCAAATATAATAAACAAAGTATATACGAGATAAATAGGAAATAATTAACAGAGGGAAGGCAGTAGAATCCTGTTCAAGTTTTCTAAAATGCAGTTAGAGATACAACATGTTAACAGAGAGGTTAGGGAGGTATAACTATTAACATAGAGATGACAGTCAAATCCATGAGGGCTGATGAGATCACCAAGTAAAGTAATATGGTGGGAGAAGAGAAGAGGGCTGAGGACAGAGCCCCGTGGGGCATCACTTAGTCATATTCTAATGAGGAAACAAGAAAGACGCATATCCTGGGGGTGAGGGTAAGGGGTGTCTCAAAACCCATTAAAGGGTCTCCATGCCTCAGAATTGCTCTGTGTCAAGGAGAAAGTTCAATGATCAAATCCCTCCTTATCTAAAGATATCTATTCCAAGCTTTGTAGCAACTCCAAGCATGTACAGTAATTAGTTATGGTGAACAGAGAGAAGAATATTATTATTTGGAGGACATGGATGTATTTACCCAAGGCATCTTATTATCTTCTGTGACTTATACAAGGCTTACTGGAAGAAATGAAACAGTCATTGATTGGATTTTCCTAAGAAGGTTTACTCACAGTCATAATAAGATTTATTTCAAAACTCTCACTGGATTTCTTTCTAAACAAACAACCCCCCCCTCAACCTTTTTGTGATGTCTTTTGTCTTTATATCATATATGTTTTGTATAGGGAGTGTGAGACTTTTTGCTAGCCGAAATGTAGTCCCAAAACAATTTGACTTTTCTGTGGACAAATAAGCTTAATAAAGAAAAATATGGGTTAAGTGTTGGGAGAACACTAAACTTGAAGCCCTTAGTAATCTTTTGTTCTGGCTCAAACTCATTTATTCTTTATTTCTCCTTACATTCACAGCTAAACTTCTTGAGAAGGTTGTTCATAATCAATGCCCCTACTCCTTTTCTCTCATTATCTTCTCAACTCTCTATAATATGGATTCTGACCTCATCATTCAACTACTACTCTCTCAGGTTACCAATGATTTCTTAATCTTCAAATTTAATGGCCTTTTCTCAATCCTCATACATATTGACCACTCCACAGCCTTTGACACCATCAATCACCTTTTTCCCCTTGGAATTCTCTTCTATTTAGATTTTTCTGACACTGCTTTCTCTTGCATTTTCCAATAACCTGTCTGATCATTCCTTCTCTGTCCACTTTGCTGATACTTCTATCAAATCCTGCCTACTCATCAAGACTCTTTTCTAGGCCCTCTTCTTCCTCAATACTACTACTCTCAGTGATTTTGTCAGGTTCCCATGGCTTCAATGGTTATTTCTATTTAAACGATTCCTACATCTATTTGTCAAACTCTAACCTCTCCACCTCCAGTCTTGCATCTCCAACTGCTTATTGGGCATCTTAAACTGAATGTCTCATGCACACTTAAACTAAACATGTCCAAAACTGAACTCATTATCTTCATTCCCCCACAAACCTTTCTTTCCAACTTCCCTAAGACTTCAGTGCCGGTTGAGGCTGCCACAATCTTCCTATTCACTCAGGGTCAAAACCTAGCTTCTTATTCTCTCCCCCTCTCCCTCATATACAATCTACAGCCAAGTCCTGTTGTTTCTACCTTTATATCTTCTCTAAAATATGCCCCATTCTCTCCTGTGGCAATGCCACCACCCTGGTACAGATTCTTATCACCTCAAGTCTGGACTTTGCAGTAGCCTGCTAGTGGGGGTCTCTACCTCAAATTTCTCCTTTTTCTGGTCCCTCTACTTAGATGCAAAATTGGTCTTCTTGAATCACAGGTCTGACCATGTCACCCCCTTATTCAGTAAAATCCATCGGCTTCCTATTACCTACAGAATAAAATATTATAAAGTCCTTTGTTTAGCTTTTAAAACCATACTCCTGGTTTTAAAACCTGGCCTCCTCTCCTTCTCTAGTCTTCTTATACCTTACTTCCCCTCACATACTCTTTATTACAAATCTTGTTACTATGCTATTTCATTAAATACTTTTTCTTTCACATTGTATCTTCTGTATGACTAGAGGAAAAGTAGACAAATAGCAACTTGTAAAGTATTTTTTTTTGGTAGGTATGGGCCCCAAAGAATTTTGAATATGGTATAGTTATTCTAGGGATTCCACATGTGAAAAATGGGTATCAAAGATAATACATCTAGAAAGGTATCCCTTTATTCCTTCCAGATTGAACCCTCCTTTGTATGAAAAATACTCAATATGGTGGTCACATCTGACAATGTATACATAATTGTCATTGTAGTTCCCCCCTTCCCTGCCATGAGGAGAGACTTATATTTAATTTCCTGAAATATTGTATCTGAATATAATATTTAAAGGTGAAAAACCATTCTTAGTGTGCAGGCTACACAAAAATAGGTAGCGGCCAGACTTATCCCATGTGCCATAGTTGGCTGATCCTTGCTTTAGGCATACAGATTCTCAATGTATGATGACTGGCCTGGTTTTGGAAATGGTATAAAATTCAAACACAGAATATTCTGGTATTTGAACAGCACATAGAAAAGGAGAGCTGTTTTTACTCTAAGTGATGTGACTTAGTGAGGACTGGAGATGGTGGCACTGCCTGGCATATCCCAGAAATGAAGAATCTATGGTCAAATCTGTATGAACTGATGCAAAGTGAAGTGAGAAGAACCAGAATATCATTGCATAGTAGCAACAATGTTGTAATAATGATCAACTGTGAAAGACTTGGCTACTTTGATCAACACAATGGTCCAAGACAATTCCAAAGAATTCTGATGAAAAAAGAGAGAACTGATGTACTCTGAGTGTAAATTGAGGTATAATTTTCTCATTTTCTTTGTCTTGATTTTAAAAAAAAATATGGCTAATCTGGAAATATGTTTTACATGATTTCACATGCATAATTGGCATATTGATTGCCTTTTCAGTGGGTTTTAGAGAGAGGAGGAGAGAAGGAGAGAACTTGGAACTCAAAATTTAAAAAGAAAAGGATGTTACAAATGAATAAAAAACCTTTTTTTTTTTAAAGGTAGCTTTTACTTCTTGAATAAATGCCTAGAGTGAACCTTCCCTTTAAGCAGGCTCACAGCTGGAACTCTTGGGGGAAAAGACCACTCCTTGAAACACAACTGGTTGATAAAATGGTAGTTAAATTTATATCTATTTATGAATCATCCATCTATTCTCTTTCTCTCTCCCTCCCTCCCTCTCTCCTTCTCTCTCTCTCTCCCTGTCCTCCCCCCTCCTCCCTCTCTCTTCCTCCCTCTCTTTCCCTCTGTGTGTTTTCTTGGCTCTCCACCAGAAGTAGATCATTATCAAGGCTTTTGTCCTTGGCAATGATGCAGGAAAATTAGAAATGCAAATGATGTTAAAGAAGATATCAGGAATGGTTTGTCATATGAAACATAGTCATAGATAGTCTGTTTAAGACCTCCCTGAATTCTTTTTATGACTAATGGACTTTCAAGGCTTCCAACCATCTGTGTAGTAGGTGCTCTAAGTTTTCCCACCAGCTAAAGGGGTGTTACAAGGATTGTTTTCCTCTGCCATCAGCAAATACAACTATGGCTCATTGAGCTAGTACGACTCCCTGGTATACCTGTA
The DNA here is from genome assembly GCA_028627135.1 of Pseudochirops cupreus. Classification (NCBI taxonomy): domain Eukaryota; kingdom Metazoa; phylum Chordata; class Mammalia; order Diprotodontia; family Pseudocheiridae; genus Pseudochirops; species Pseudochirops cupreus. The sequence goes on from CM053581.1 coordinate 374,436,152, forward strand.
ACTGAGTGAATCTTAGTGCCTGACATCGTGAATTCAGTAATAATCCCTTTCCCCTGATCTCATACTCTGTGTTTTTCCCTGCTGTTGACCTGTCACTTGATAAATATTTGATAGATTCTTTTCTAATTGACTGCCTATGGACCTGTGCGGCTGTATGTTGTACAAAGGAAAGCAGACAGGTATCCCATTCTCTTGTAATCTCCAACTTAACTTTAAGATTCAGTTTTTGCACTACGCCCTATGGGAAGCCTTTCCTAATCCCCTTAGTTGCTGGTACTCTTTCTCCCTCAAATGATTATATAATCTGTATCTGTGTCTAAATATAGATAGATACCTCCCTGTGTACATGTTGTATTTCTCCAGTAAAAGGTAAGGTTAGAAACAGCTCCATTTGTACATCTTTGTAATCCTAATATGATGCACTGCTTTCTAAGTAGGCAAAAGTCTAATAAATGCTTGTTGGCCTGAATATCTGGAATCTGATTTATCTTAAATGTTTGTTTTTTTATTGCCCCCTTTTTCTTAAAAATAATCCTTTTTATCGTTCACTTAAGTACATTTGAAGGCATAATTTGATCTGCACAGGTATTTTTCATTTTGCCAAAGCACTTGAGTCCCAGTTATAACACTTTCTCATGTGACTTACTCAACCTCTCTTGATAGTACAATTTCTTCATCTGTAAAATTGGAGATGGACATTTATATCACGGTTTAAGGTTTAGAAAGCTCTTTATAGACATTATGCCATTTGAATCTCATATCAATCCTGCGAGATAGGTTCTATAATTATTTCTTCCCATTTTACAGATTAGTAAACTGATATTCAGAGAAGTAAGGTGACTTTATCCTAGAGTCACACAGGGAATAAATGGCAAGGGTAAATTCTGAGCCCTGATCTTCCCAACACTAAGTCCAGCAAATTGTCTGATCTGCTTCTCCTCAATAGTCATAATTCTGTTTCTTCTCAGTAACCATAATGCTTACATTACCTACATCATAAGATTGTGGTGCTTTATAAACCTTAAAGTGCTATTTAAATGTGAGCTGTGATGTAGTAAATTCAGATGTACCCACCCTTTATCTAAATAGTTGGAGTGCAGCTGAAATGGATGCCTGTAGGACAGAAATACTCAGTCTGATTCAAGGACAATAAAGTATGTCACTATTTCTGAAGGGGAAGGTCTTTCTTTCCCCTTTAGAAGGTAGATTTAACATTTCTCCAAAAATAGGAAATAAGCAAGCTAAGGCAGGGACTGCACATGAGGTCCACGTGAGGAGACATGACCAATGGCCCCAGGGGGAGAGAGGACCAGAGACAGGTCATCCTGGAAGACCCTCTAGTACCACCCTGGTTGCTACCACAGCTGATGTTCCTCCTGGAAGTGAAACACTAGAAAACACTGTAGTCATCTGTAGTGGATGTGGAATTGTTTATCAAAACTATAAAATTCAACAAGCTTATAGCTATGGATATCCATGTACACACTTGTGTATATACATACATACATATATACATACATACATACAAACATACATACATACGTACACACATGTGCCAAAGGAATTAGTACCTCTTCTCCAGAGTATTTTACTTACCTTCAGCAAAAATTCCAAGGAAAATATTTTCATTATACATACCAGAAACACATTTTAAATAATTATCGCCATTAAATTAATTAATACCATTAATGGATGAATTGATTATACTATGATACTCGCTAGTACGTTTCATGAATGTCAAGTTATGTACCAATATCTACTTTTTGCTCTCTTAATATCACTCTCTCTTTTTTTTTTTGAAGGAGGGAAGGCAAGGTAATTGGGGTTAAGTGAGTTGCCCAAGGTCACATAGCTAGTCAAGTGTCTGAGACCTGGATCTGAACTCACTTTCTCCTGACTCCAGTATCAGTGCTTTATTCACTGAGCCAACTAGCTGTCCCACTCTTAATATCTCTTAAAACTTTATATTTTAGTCTCCCCAAAACTCCCAGACTCACCCCCAAAATAATAATGATAACAACCATGATGATGATGAGTGTAATAAGATAGTTCTTTTCTTAAATAAAATTTCCTTGGAAGTTTTAAAAATTTCAGTGCTTCCTGGCAGATATTGGCAGTAACAGCCTGGCAAGGTGAATACATTGATAATCCCCAACACTACTTCAGTTCTGAGGAAAAACAAAAGTGAATTGTAGAAGGGGGGGGGGGGGAAACCTAATTCCTGACTGCTGCTGAAGATGGAGGTTACCGAGGAGAGATACTGTCGGAAAGGTTTAGAATTTTTTTTAAACACTTCTTTTACTTTGGAATTTGAATACTGTTTTCATTTTCTTTCTGTTTCATTCATTTAATCCGAATTTTCTAGCCTTACCATTGCAGACTCTGGACTACAAAGATTTTAATTGTGATTTAAAAAAATTTTTCTTTTTGGGGCAGCTAGGTGGAGCAGTGAACAGAGCACCAGCCCTGGAGTTCAAATCTGGCCTCAGACACTTAACACTTACTAGCCGTGTGACCTTGGGCAAGTCACTTAATCCTGATTGCCCTACCTTCCCGCCTCCAAAAAAGCAAAAACAAAAAACAAAAAAAACACCACCCCCAATTTTTTTTTCTTTTTAATCCTCTTTATGTTATTTCATTTCACCTTTGATGCTTTGGGTTTAGAGTTTACTTTTTTGGTGGGGGAGGGAGGAAGGCAAGGTAATTGGGATTAAGTGACTTACCCAAGGTCACACAGCTAGTAAGTGTTAAATGTCTGAGACCGAATTTGAACTCAGGTCCTCCTGACTCCAGGGCCGGTGCGCTATTCACTGCACCACCTACCTGCCCCTAGAGTTTACTTCTGTCCCATATTTTGTTGCTTTGGAAAAGAATGTTTGCTTACTGAATTTTATAGTTTCGATAAACAATTTCATTTTTTTAAAGAAAAACTTTTCTGTTTATTACATATGGCTTTCTTTTTCCCTCTGATTTTCAGTTTGATTTTTTTTAATCCATTTTTTTTCATTTTGCTTTTTGTTTTTCATTCTCCTAACTGGAATTGTCTCCATTGTGGCCCCTCCGCTATATCCTGTTGAATTACCATGAGAACGTGAGCTAGGTAACGGTGCTAACTATTGAAAGGCTTTATACAAATGGATTGCTTTTGCTGCCATCGTTATTGTTCGGTTGCTAGTGACCCCACAGACTTGTCCGTGGGGCTTTCTGGGCAAAGATACTGCAGTGGTTTGCTGTTTTCTTCTCCAGTGTGTCCCCACTTTACAGTTGAGGAACTGAGGCAAATAGGGGTTAAGTGACTTGCTCAGGGTCACACAGTCGGTGAGTACTCAAAGCTGGATTCAAACTCAGGTCTTCCTGATCCCAAGGCCAGGGCTTTGTCCACTGTGCCACCTGGCTGCCCCCTCATTGACATTACTGTTTATTTTTGAATTTTTATAACTGCTATTCCGTATGTATCAATTGCTCAGTCATGCTTATAGTATCATTGTTACACAAGGCTGCAGAGTGATCTTATTCCATACTCTGCTCAATCAAATATTGTCGTTGCGGATCAATATTTTGTAAATATGAGTTGCATGTAAAATGCATTTGACATTCCTATCCATAGAAGACAACTGTTATTTGGAATAGGTCCTATTAAAATATTTGATTAATTGGTACCCCCATGATAATTTACATTACAGAAACTCAACCCCAACAACCTCAGAAATGTTTTCTCATATATGAACCATGGAAGTTAATGAGAGGAACTGTCCTTCAGATCCAGAGTTTGCCAAGGAAACACACAGAAAATCTAATAAAAAGTCGAACCAATGACAAATCCATTTTTCTTAGAAATGTAAGGGGATAAGGGGATGGAGACCACAGAAACAGTGACACATGGACACTTGTCATCAGGAGAAAAACAGAAAGATGCATTCCCTTCTTTTACAACTGAAGAGAAGATGGCCACACACAGGTTGGATTCATCTCTGAACAGAATGCAGCGTCAGAATGTGAAGTGATTAGGATTAGCACGGGGAAAGAGGGATGGAGGAAGGGACGGAGGATTCTCTAGACTCTGAAAGTATTGATTATGACCTCATCATCAGTTCCTTATGGGTCTCTTCCACCTGGATTCTTAGGACCCTGCTCACAGGCAACAGTGATGATGAGGACATGCAATGTAGTGTGATGTTGGACTGCAAAGGGCAAGTAACCAATATATTCCAGTGATTTTCTGAGACACCCATGGAAAATACCATTACAACCTTTCGGTTTGAATTTGGAAGGCTGAGTGATAAAAAAATAATACTTATCTGGAATGTGTGAAAGTGAGCTTGAAATTTCCCAAGGAAGTTACTGGTATCAGTGGACACCCTTGGCTGTGCTATGTTCAGATCTGCTATCTATCAATGTAGTGTCAGTATTAATTAGAACCAATTTCAATCTGTTTAAGATACTAGCACAATACTCTAAATATACCTGCACACTTTGACCATCCAAGCAGCCTATGTAGAAGGTTATGCTGGTGACAGAAAACATCAAAAGAACACCAACAAATTTAACCATGATTCATCCCCAGTACCAGAAGAATGGAAGAAGCAGTTGGGACAGAATCTCAGCAAGAGAATAGGTGTGTTTTCACACCTGTGTTTTCTTGGATGTGCTTGGAATAACCTACAGGATGAATTTTACCAACCTTTAATAGTTCTTGGAAAGATCTAGGAAGATTCCTTTGGCTAGTGACTGACTTCAAAAAACATTTCAAAGACTCATTGATCTATGGAATCATTGCAGAGTCTAGCAGTCCATTTTTATCACCTATGGTGGTGGTATGGAAGAAAATGAAAAGATGTAAATGTGTGTAGACTACCAGACTTTGAGCAAAAGAACAAAAGTGGACCAGTATACCATAACAGGAATTCAAGATGCCGTGGATTGTCTGTTGGGCACTAGTGGTTTTCAACATTTGACTTAGGCAGAGCTAATATCAGATTCCTATGGCAGAAAAAGACAAGATGAAAATTGCTTTCATCTACCAAGCTGGATTTTATCAGTTTGGGCATCTGTGACTGGGGTGGGGGAAAATGTGGCACACCTGCCACTTTCTGGAGGCTGTTGAAGGAATTAGTTGGAGATATGGGCTGTCTGCAAGTGTTGGGGTACTGTGACAACATCACTGACTTTGGGAGTACCATGTAAGAACATAAGTAGAGACTAATAAAAGTATTAGATTGCCTAGAGGAAATGTTCAACTGATTAAGTACCACTTTTGCAATGCCTCTCTCAAGTATGTGAGTCATTTAGCATTTCAACAAGGTGTGAGCACAGACCTAGAAAAGATCCATAGAACCATAGAAATCTAAGGACTTTTCAAAGATTTGGAAATTATGATAAATAATATGAATAACATAATAACAGTTAACATTTAAAGAGTGCTAACTGTGACAGGCACTGTGCTAAGCACTTGACAGTTATCTCATTTGGTCCTCGCAACAACCCTGGCAGGTCTTATTATCTCCATTTTACAGATGAGGAAACTGAGGCAAACAGGTTCAGTGTCTTGCCAAGAGTCACACAGCTAAGTTAGTATTTGAGGCTAAATCTGAACTCAGGTTTTCCTGACCCAAGGCCTGGTGCTCTATACACTGAGCCATTTAGCTGCCAAATTTGTCAAGAGCTATGTTGCTTCTGCTGGTGGAGTTATGAACTGATTCAACCATTCTGTATAGCAATTTGGAACTATGCCCAAAGGGCTATAAAAACATTCATACCTTTGGACCTAGCAGTACCACTATTAGGTCTGCATTCCAAAAGAGATTTTTAAAAATGAAAAGGAGGGGCAGCCAGGTAGCTCAGTGAATAGAGCACTGGCCCTGGTGTCAGGAGGACCTGAGTTCAAATCTACCCTCAGACACTTAACACTTACTAGCCGTGTGACCTTGGGCAAGTCACTTAACCCCAATTGCCCTGCCAGAACCCCTCCAAAAAGGAAAAAAAAATAAAAGGAAAAGGACCTATATGTACAAAAATATTTATAGCAGCTCTTTTCTGGGGGTAAAGAATTAGAAATTGAAAGGAAGTCGGTCAATTGGAGAGTGGCTGAACAAGTTGTGGTATGTGATTATGATGGAATATTATTGTACTTTAAGAAATGATGAGCTGGATGCTCTCAAAACAACCTAGAAAGACTTGCATGAACTGATGCAAAGTGAAATGTGTTGTATACAAAGTAACAGCAATATTGTTAAACGACTCGCTGTCAATGACTTAACTATTCTTAGCAATACCAAGACAACTCTGAAGGACTTGTGATGAAAAATGCTATCCATCCCCAGAAAGAGAACTGATGGTGTTTGAATCCAGATTGAAGCATTTTTTTTAACTTACTTTATTTTTCCTGGGCTTTTTTTTGTCTGTGTTTTCCTTTACAACATGACTATCATGGATATGTTTTGCAGGACTATGCTTGTATAAACTATATCGAACTGTTTGCCTTCTTGATGAAGCAGAAGCAGAGAGGGAGGAAGGGAGAGAATTTGGAAGTTAAAGTTTTAAAAATGCATGTTAAAAATTGGTTTTACATGCAACTGGGGAAAAATAAAGTACTAATTAAAAGCTTTAAAAAAAGAATTATGCTGCTTTGGGTGGACTAAGCTGATTAGGTGTCCATCCTAAGTCCGAAACCAATATGGTGAGCCCCCAGGAGCAAAGGGCCACTAGACTGCCTAATGAAAAAGTGATTTAGCTCAGCTTAGAAAAGGAATAGCTTTAAGCTACCTCACCAATCAATAGTAAAATCAGCCATGAATGGTCATTGCACTTCTAGCCTGCATGATATAGGGCCACCCAATCTCAAAAATAAAATAAACTGTGGCTTTGCTAACTACTGAATGAACTCACTTGTGCATATATGATTCTTTTGACCCAGAAGGACAAGAAATTCAAAGTTGCCTTAAAAACCCACCAGAGAGAAAGTCATGCCTGGAGGGAGGAGTTGGAAACAGAACATCTCTATACTGCACTTGGTGAAGGGCCAGAGAGGGAGAGTGGGTAGTTCTCCATAGCCAAACATCTCCTACCACCCCCACCCCCCCAACCACTGCTAGAGAAATATACCTACAACCACTCTTTTACACTTGACTTGCCAATGGCACCTAACATTCACATATGCTCCCACTTCCCGATGACAGAACTACCCCCCTGCTACTATATTACCAGTGTCCCACCCCAGGTCCCCCCCTATCAGTATCCAACCCTCTTCCCCTCAAGGCTCAGAAAGGACTCTGACTTCATGTGATTATCATTTTTGTGACTAATATGGAAATGTTTTACATGATTGCATTATATAAACAATGTCAGATTGCTTACTGTCTGAGGGAAGGGGGAGGGGAAACTTTAAAAAACTTTTAAAATGTTTAAAAGTTGTTTTAACATGTAATTAGGGAAAAATAAAATATTATATAAAAATAGGATCACTATTTTTGGACACATTATGAGTCAAATAGGATTTTGTTGATTAGGCTGAAAACCTAAACATGATTTGTGAAAATGTTGGAAAATGTATTTCAGATTTTATATAATAACCTATTTACAAATGGATTTTTTGAAACGAACTAGCTTGTGAATTGGAGAAAAACTTTTTCCAAGCAGAAAATAAAATCAAAAAAAACAAAAAGAAAGAAAAGAAAACCACCAGGGGGCAGAGTTGGCCTGGGAAGAAATAGGAAGAAAGATCCTAAAGATTTGCACACCCAAGGCTCTCAGTGCACTGTAAGGGTTAAAAAATATGGTACTTGCACTATTCATCATTTATGATCTGGGGGATATTGAAGTTCAACCCCAGATTGACAGCCACCTACATTAGCAAGGGGAGTTAGGAGACAAAGAAATCAATGCAGTTTACAGACACCTTTACCTCTATACCCTGAAGCTCAGCTCCACAAATATGTGTAAGACTCTGGGGGAAAATCTGAGCAATCTTTTTTGGTTGGATTGTGTTCTGTCTTACTGAGCTTCCTTCCTCAAAGCCAGAAAAATGACCTGACTCAGAGTCATCAGTGTTTCCTGCCACCCCTTAACCCCCTGCCCCCAATGAACATCTAGCCCTAATCTGAGCTTGATAAAAAGGGAGATACAAAAGGAATTGAATCTCAATTTAAACCCAAATTTTAATTCCAAATAGATTTCTGGTTAGTATAAAAGAGAACATAGTATTGATTTGGAGTTGGTTTCTAAAAGGTCTACATTTAGTCAGAAGAACCAAAAACTGGGAGAGGAATAACTTTTTTTTTTCCTGACTATGGGACATAGTTTGGCTGAACACTGTGCATTGGAGTTATTCCATATACCCCAAAAATGATTCCCATTGGTCACATCTTAAGATGAAAAGGTACAGTTACCAGTCTTGTTTCAAAAGTTTAAGTTTATGAAAAAATGGCATGAAATAATGCTTTTCAGAATGGGAAATATCTTTAAAAAAACATGAGAAGTATTGATGCAGTATGTTTTTGATGCTGTTATTCTTATATGTGGAGTAAACTCCCAAGTTGCTGGACCGAATCCAACAATCAAAAGGGGCTACAAACTGAAATGAGCTGAGCCCATGCTGATGGAGCTAAATGAGACTAATGAGTGCATTTTGCCAAAGCCCGTGTCCTCATTCTTTCAGAGGATGACTATTATTAGCATTATTTCATATTTGTCAAGCTCCAACTGGGGTGGCTGGTCATAATGGATTGGGTAGGCAGAGGAAAAAAGCACCAGCTGTCCCTGGCATCTACATGGTATAGCCAGTGCTGACTACAGGAGAATAGAATAAAAAAAATTTTTTTAAAGATCTGTCATTTGGTGCTGCTACTTTGGGAGGAAATGAAGGTATCCCTGATTTTCTAGTTAAGCCCCATGTTATCTTTTCTCTCTCTTCAGCTTTTCTTGTCCAGGAAAAAGATGTTTACATTTTATAAGACTTCACTGGAGAGCCACACTTACTCCTCCATGCCCCAGATGACCAAAAGTAGTTGGATGTTAGATTTAACAATGTTGTATCCTCATGAATCTTGAAGACAAATCTAGGGTATTACTTCTAAGTGTTCACTATTGGGGTTAACGCTATTAATATGGGATCCAATTCAGGAGGGGGAAGGGGAGCCAGAAAGATGTGGCTTTTCTTTTTCTTTACAGAATTAGAAAATAACATCTGGACATTGGATTGTTCTTCAAATTCTCCTCAATTACTCCCCAATGACTCCAAATTTCCCTTCCTCAAATTCAATTTTTGGCCTCCTTCACAAGGTCAAACTTTTCCAAATCTCTTACACAATGGCCTTCTCCTTATTCAGCTGAAATTTTTCTCTCTTCTTCTGCTCATTCTCCCACAATCTTCTCCCACTGAATCCAGTCATAAATGCCAATATATGTTTACATAAATAATTTTGAAAACATATTAAAACATAACTTGGATGGCTATAGTATCTTCCATCCTGAAGGACCATTTTCCCCAACTCTGTAAAAACCATCATAGAACCTTAACTAGAATTTTTTGCACATGGAGTGATTGCCACAAAGAGAACTCTGGGTCTGGGGGCGGTGGAAACATCCTCAGTTGAGTGGGAAGTGGGTTGGGGCTGACCTGTGGGAGGAGACAGAGACTCTTGAATATCTCTGTGAAATTACTACCAGAGAAGAAGGAATAGTCGTGGGAAGGGAACAAGAAAGAGTGGGAAAGGAGCTCTTCCCAGCCTAACATTTGGTAGCTTCCCAATTTTAACTAATTATCTTTGCTATTGTTTCTATACAGCTGAAGCATTGCTATTAGAACCCTCCAAATCTGATGCTCTGGAAAAAAGCTCCATCTACCCTACCCTAGTTATATAAGGTCCTGAGCATCAAGCTACTCTAATAGAACAAATCCAAGAATTGGTATCACCCTCATTAGAAGTGATTCATTTATGATATTAGTAGTCCTATTCTATGAACAACAGGATTCACTGTTTAATTATTGTGGGTAAAATCTGAATACCATCCCCACATTTAAAACAAATATTTAAATACATAGTGATATAAAAAAGAGATTACTCTTAGACTAAAGAAATCCTGCATCTAACACTAATCGTGCCTCTATTACAAGCCATTTCTCTAAGCCTTAGTTTTTTCACCTGTCAAATGGTGATAACAATTCCTATAGTCCCCCCTGCACAGAGTTGTTGTAAAAGGAGATGACGTATATAAAGCCCTTTGTAGATTTTAGAATATTATAAAAATATCAGTTGTTATCATTTATCATTTATACAGCCTTTCTAATTGAATCTATAGGATGTTGACATATCACTAATCATTCAGTGCCACTATGGTATTATTAAAATTTAGATCATGTGCCCATCAAACTCCCTTGAATGTTTTCTCAATTATGAATGTATTAATATTAAATGGTTAATTCCTTTGTGTATGCTAAGCTTCAGTATCACCTGCCTTAGTGCATTGTTCCCAACTATGTCCTTGTACTTAAAAAAAAAATTGGAATTGAAATACTTGGTCTCTAAAACCTACCAGTTAGTCAAAGCTCCAGATCATAACCCTTTTGCTAAAAATACCTTGCCCTGATAGATAGAAGGTAGGTTTCTTAAAGGCAGAGATTATTTCATTCTGGGTTTTGTTATCTCCAGTACCAAGCATAGTGCCTGGCACTTAGTAGGTGCTTGATAAATATTTATTTATTTGGGTTTTTTTTGGAGGGGGAAAGTAGAGCAAGTGGGGTTAAGTGACTTGCTCAAGGTCACATGGCTAGTTTTTTGTATTAAGTGTATGAGGTCAGATTTGAACTCAGGTCTTCCTGACTCCAGGGTCAGTGCTTTATTCACTCTGCCACCTAGCCACCCTTGATAAATATTTGTTGGTTGATGGGCTGCTATCGTAACGTCTCCAGAATTTGTTTAAAAAAATTAAATGTAATACCACCATCACAGGGAGGTACAAAGAGGCTAAAGATGTATCCCCAAATTAAACATGGAAACAAATTGTTTTTATTGTCCTTGATTAAAGCATGAATACTTAAAAAAAATGGAGGAAAAGTTCAACCAACTGTGTCGTGCCAATGTACTACAGCCCACTTAATGAGCTCATATATGTCTATGTCTATGTCTATGTCTATGTCTATGTCTAAGTCTATGTCTATGTCTATGTCTATGTCTATGTCTATGTCTATGTCTGTGTCTGTGTCTGTGTCTATGTCTATGTCTAAGTCTATGTCTATGTCTAAGTCTATGTCTATGTCTGTGTCTGTGTCTGTGTCTTTGTCTATGTCTGTCTATGTCTATGTAGACAGAGATAATATATATGTATGCATGTACATATGTGCATATGTATATCTCCTCTACAAGAGAGATGTCAGAGGCAGCTAGGTGGCACAGTGAATAGAGTACCAGCCCAGGAGTCAGGAGGACCTGAGTTCTAATCCGGCCTCAGATACTTAACACTTACTAGCTGTGTGACTTTGGGCAAGTCACTTAACCCCAATTTCCCTACCTTCCCCCCTTCAAAAAGCAAAAAAAAAAAAACAAAACCTACCTGGGACACTTGCTAGCTGTGTGATTCTGGGCAAATCACTTAACCCCTCTGTACCTCATTGTCCTTATCTATAAAATGGGAGTTGGACTAACCAGTCTCTAACCTCCCTTCCTGGCCCTAAGTCTATGATGCTATGATCCCTCTCCCTGTACTTGCAACATAATCTTCATAAGACATAGACCTGACCATGTCACTTTCCTAAATCTTCAGTGGCTCTATATTGTCTCTAGGATAAAATGCAAATTGCTCGGTCTAGCATCTAAAGCTATCTGTACTCTGAATCCAACCTACCTTTCCAGATATTTTATATAATTCCCTTTCACATACTCTTTGGTTCTGGTCAAACTAGATTACAGTTATCCCTTCTACATTGCAGGGATTAGGAGTGCAATGCTCCTATAATCCAGAAAATCTGCATAATATTTTTTTTTGCCCTCCTTTCATACCAAAGAAGTCTAATTTTTTCTCTTTTTCTTTTATGGGGTGATAACAGTACCTTGTTATAAAATTTGGGTTGATAACATACAGTACTATACATATATGTTATGCATTTCTGAGTTTCTGAACTTTTTATGTGTCATCTCCTGGCCTTAGTGAGTTGTTTGCAGCTTCCACAAAACTTCCCCCAAATTCCCATTTAATTTCTTATGCTGACCCATAACATATTGAAACTGCAATGGGGAAAATGGAGAACTGTACTGGCTTTGCTGAACTCACCATTCCGTGGCTTGTATATGCATTCTAACAGAGGCTATGAGTCCCCCAACCCTTGGGCACACTGCCCCCTCACTCTCATATCTGAGCATCCTTCAAGGCTTCTTCCTTCAAGGATTAGCTCAAGTACAATGTCCCATTCAGTCTTTGTAAATCCTCTCATTATTATTGCTCTCAGAAGTTATTTGATTTTTGTTTATCTCTATGCAGGTTGCATCTTCTCTTAGAATAAACTCTAGGCCAGGAAAGGACTATTTTTTTTTGTCTTTCCATCATTATCATCAGTACATTGCCCTGCATATAGTAGGCCCTTAATAAATGTCTGTCGAATTCAGTTGAACCTGAAGACTGTTACCAAAGCCCATCTCTTTAATACAAGTACTTTCCCTATGGTGTTCTATGATTACAAACCATGTAACACCAGGATCTTAGACAAATTAAAATTATTATGTCATAGATAATGAGAAATGGGATAAGGAAAATCTGGGTATAAATCCAACCTCTGATACTTCACAGATGTGAGACCCTGGGCAAGGACTAGCCTCTGTATGCCTCAGGCAAATCTCTATGACTTAACTGGAGGCAGTATAGTGGTACAGAGGAAAGCAGTCCTACCTTTGGAGTCTGAGGAACTAGGTCTGTGGATGTCTACACATGACAGATAATCTAGTAAGGGTCCGAGGAAATTGTGAAGAGGAATGATCTTTTCTCACTCACACATAACTGAGGCAGTTATGTGTCAACCTAACAATAATAAAGAGGCATTATCTTCTTGGGACATTTCTCCCGAGAGAATTACCCAGGACTTGTAAAAATGGATGACTACTTTTAATATGTTAAACAGTTGTGCTAGTTTTCCCTCCTTTTTTGCCTAAAAAAACCCCCACTATTTGTTATATGGTTTGACTCTTTGGGAGGGGCACAAGTACTAGGGTTATGTAAAAAACAAAAGACATCAATGAAAACTTATTTTTTTTTAAAAAATGTATGTCTCACATAGGCAGAAAGGATATTTTCAGAAGGAACCTAAGAACTACTGCTGAAGAATACCAAGTCTTAGACAAGAAGCTGGGACCATAAGACATTTTCCTCATTGTTGCCTACCTAAGGCAAGGGATAAAGAAGAGAAAAATTAATTTAGTAAGTAAGCAATTAGCTAAGAAGTTGGTGTCTGAGAATGAAACTTGGATTTCTAGACCATGGTTTAAAATATAGTGATGGTAGACTCTTGGCCAGGAATGAAACGTATACAACAAAGACTGATAAGCATGTATTTGCTAACTCTCTCACAAAGCAAAAGAGCTTTAAACGTAAGATGGGGAGGGAGAAAAATGCCTTAGTGGATGCATATATCCACTGTTGGATGTACACATGTAATGAATAAAAGAAAGCAGCAGCTGAGATAAGTAATTCACATGAATCAAAAATCCAAAGAAGGAGCCATAGTAAAATATATGTCATCAAATATCTATACACAGCAATAATGATAGCCATCATTTATAATGGCACTTTAAGTTTTGCAAAGCACTTTTCACATGTTGATTCATTTGATCTTCACAATAACTCTGGGAGATAGTGCTATTATTATCATTACTTAAAAGAAGAGGAAAGCTGCGTTCAGAACTAGGTCAGTGAAACTTGCTAAATTAGGAGAGTAAAACAGTCTGGCCGAAAGACCTCCAGAGCGGAAAAGCGAAAGGCAGAGGTTTTGCACCCGCCTCCGCATTGCAGCTTCCCACCTGCGGCCTGCAGACAGCAGGGGGACTAAGCGATTCTTCTGAGGCCAGTGCTCTCTCGTTGAGCGGCCTGGATCCGGATCGCCATCTTGGGCCTCGGTCTTGGAGTCTTCATTATACAGTAAGCCGGAAGTAAGTAGGAAGGGTCCCAGCACCTTCCTGAGAGCTACGGCAGCCGGGAGGACCCCAGCGATTTGGGACAGAGCTTTCCCTTCTGGAAGCAGAGCCCCACAGAGATTTAAAAAAAAATCACGGACTGAACAACCATGAGTAAGAATAAGCATAAGAAGCAAAGTAAGAACAGCTCCCAAACCCCTGATTCCTTCTTTGGGGAAAAGAAAGATCATGGGAGAAAGAGGGAGGAGGAGAGCACAGCCAGAGCATCCTCACCAGGGGCTTCCAATAAACATGAAGAATGCCTTAAAGCTAGAGATGAGCTGAAGAA
>CM053581.1:374451093-374471571 GCA_028627135.1 Pseudochirops cupreus
GCAGCTACCGCCTCTGACGCTGCTTCCAGTCAGCACCGCACGGAGACTAGCTTGGTTCCGGCGTTCTTTTGCTCCACCCCTTCCTGCTACATCAGCAAGCTCAAGGGGCGTGGAAGATCTTCAAATCCCAGTATCGTTACAAATACTCTACCACAGGTCGGGCACAAATAGTCCATGTGAACATTTCCTTTGAGCTGCCTCAATTCCGCTTTGCTCATAGAGCTCAGCACCTTCTCTGATGAAGGCACACCATGCTGAGTGGTTCTGTGCCAGTGTGTTCCATGTCACACAATTCTAAATTTCATGATGGCATGCTTGCCTAAGTTCTGGATAATGGACAATGCTCTTGTGCTTTCCTGAAGAGGTTACCCATAAAGAGGGTTAGGGTTGCTCTGGAGACCCCAAAATACCAACACACTGAGTCCTGCCAAATGAATTCGACTCAAGTCTTCTCAGCCAAAGAAAAGTAAAGTTTATTAATAGTTCACCATATGGGGTAGACTCTTAGGGAGCCTAGGTATCTGTGACGCTTGCATTGGGCAAGCAGGCCAGAGTAAGTCTGACACAGAGTAAGTCTATGCTACGTCATTCTATGGCGCTCTCAAACCACATGGAGGGAAGATGGAGTCTTGTGTACAGAGGAATCTAGGAGTGGTCTGGAGGAGAAGTTTGGGGAGGGTCTTCAGGAGGAGTCAATGAGGTCCATGCAAGGGTAGATTGATATTTTGATAGGCTCAAGGGTGGGAAGTAGATGGACAATGGAGGGCTAGGCTAGTAACAGAGGTTTGGGCCCAGCCACAATGAAATACTTATGGCCTCTGCAAATGCCTCATCAAGTGGGAAGATTTAATCAGACTTCAAGGGGTGTCCCAGAGCCTATACCTCAAAGATTCACGGAGAGCTCAGCCTGCACCTCATCATTCCCAGTCACCAGTGGAGTGAAACAAGGCTGTGTGCTTGCTCCAATGCGTTTTAGAATGATGTTTTCAGTCATGTAGTCAAATGCTTTCAATGAGGATGAACATGGCATCAAGGTCAGCTACCACACTGATGGGAAATTCTTCAAGTTGAAAAGGCTATAAGCCAAGACCAAAGTAGAGGGAGTATTGGTGCATGATTTTCTGTTTACAGATAACTGTGCACTCAATGCAGTCTCTGAAGCTTTGATGCAACAAAGTATGGATCAATTCTATATTGCTTGTGCTAATTTTGGCCTAAGGATTAACACCAAGAAAACACAGGTGCTCTATCAGCCACCACCACACCATCCATATGTGGAACCATCAGTTACAGCAAATGGAGAAGTTTTGAATGCTGTGGATAAGTTCACTTAGCTTGGTAGTGTACTTTCGAGGGATGCACATGTTGATAATGAGGTTAAGCTACAGCTCAGTGTTTGGGAAGCTCTAAAGCAGCAGTTCTCAACCTGTGGGTTATGTTCAATTTGTAACAATGAAAATACATTCTGCATATCAGATAGATTCCTAACAGTAGCAAAATTACAGTTATGAAGTAGCAATGAAAATAGTTTTATGGTTGGGGGTCTCCACAACATGAGGAACTGTATTAAAGGGTCACGGCATTAGGAAGATTGAGAGCCACTGCTCTAAAGGAAAGTAAGGGAGAGAAGAGATATTAGACTGACTACCAGACTAAAGTTCTGCATAGCTGTGATGCTGACCTCATTGTCGTATGCCTGTGAAACCTGGACAGTATACCAGGCTCATGCCAGGAAATTGAATCGCTTCCATTTGAATTGTCTTAGGAAGATTCTGAAGGTCACCTGGCAGGATAAGGTACCAGACCCTGAGGTTCTTACTTGAACTAAACTGCCAAGCATTCAAACTCTGCTTTAGAGACTGAAACTCCAAAGGGCTGGCCACATTGTTCAAATGTAAAACATACACTTGCCAAAAAGACTTTATAAAAAGAAAGAAGTCACACAGGGTAAGCATTCACATGGTGGTCAGAAGAAGCAATATAAGGACACTCTCAAGGTCTCTCTTAAGAACTAAGAACTCAGTAAATTGAAGACCTGGGAAAGACCTTAGCTTAAAAAGATCAAGGTCTCCCACTGCATCCAGGGCCATCGCCAATTGTCCTCATTTATATCTGGCCACCGGACCCAGATGGCTCAAGAGGAGAGAGCAACGCTAGTGACTTTGTACAGCCCTGCCTCGCTTAAGTTTAATTTACTTGCAAGTCATGACATCTTCTTCCTGATGCCACGGTCCTCTTTAAGAATGAAGGAGAAGACAAGCAACAACCTATGAAGAGTAATACTGCCCCACTGGGGACCCAACTGGCTAGTTACAATTGGACCACAGAGCTGCTTCCTTCCTTCTTTCCTTTTCTTCCTTCTTTCTCTTCCTTCCTTCCTTTCTTCCTTCCCTAAATAACTTTGGCTGTCATTGATTGGCCAACAATAGGTCTCAGCCCAAGCCCACTGGGTCATTGTTTGGGCCTTGATTATTTAGAGTACATGCAATTGTTTCTATTATGGCCAGAAACCTTAAGGGTCTTTCTTCCCCTCCCAGATTGATTTTTTTTTTAAAACTAGGTAAAGGAGGCCATTCTTTGACTCATTTTTACCTAACCTTGATCACTGAATGGGTGTTGCCTCAGTTAAACTAAGACTTGGGCAAGATCTTAGCTTAAAAAGGCCAGTGTCTCCCACTGCATCCAGGACCATCTCCAATTGTCTTGATCTCTCTCTCTCCTTCTCTCTCTTCCTCCCCCACTTCTTTCTCTCTCTCTCTTCATATAGACAGAGGTAAATAACATTATCTCTAATATCTATGTTATAATAACAACCTCTTCTCCAACATATTTCTTCATTCAGAATGTATTTCATGACATTCGATGGGTTCATGCCCACTATGTCCTTTTCTAATTGCCCTTTGGAATGAACTTCTACTGCAATTCTTCATTTTTCTTTATGAGTTCAAATCTGACTTCACACACTTGCTAGCTGTGTGACCCTGGGCAAGTCACTCAACCCTGTTTGCCTCAGTTTCCTCAGCATAAAACTCAACTGTGAAACAAAACACTCTAATCTCTTTGGAAAAAAAAAAACACCAAAAAACCCAAATGAGGTCAAAAAGACTCAGAAACAACTGAAAAACAACTACAACAGCAACAAACAAAGGTCAGGAATTAATTCCTGTGCGTCCTAGTGTCTCCTACAACTTCACTGCGCACAGTAGGCACTCTATTAACAACCGTTGCATTGAATTGAACTGAACATAAGAATTAAAAATACAGTCCTAGAGATCAAAAAGGCTCCATGTATCCATTATTTTTAATGTAAGCATGTAGCAAGCATGCTGCATAATTCTTTGCATAATATTAACAACATAAGTCTCATACTTAATATTTATTATGTAATATATTGTATATACGTTATAATATAATATATTAATAGAATTAAATACATTATATGTAATATATTTAACTATTAACAACATAAATATTATATTATATATAATATACATCTATTATATTGTAATATTAATAACAGAATAATAACAGCCAGCATTTATGTAAGACTTTAAGATTGGCAAAAAGTTTTATTCATATCATCTCATTTGATCCTCACAACAATCCAGGGAGATAGGTGCTATTATTATCCTGGTCTTGCAGATGAGGGAAATTATGCAGAAAGAGGTTAAGTGATTTGCAGAGGATCATACAGCTATTATGTGTCTGGGGCCAGATTCAAACCCATGTTTTCCTGACTTCAGTTTTACAGTGTTCTATCCACTGTACCACCTAGCTGGTTTTACACACACACACACACACACACACACACACACACACACACACAAATCTATGTATATATTTTATGCATGTGTGTGTATATATAATTTGTTACTTATTTCCATATATGTATATTTATATATCTATAAGTTTATTATTATATATAATTATTTATAATTTATAATATATTATATAACACCTATATTTTATTTATTACATTATATTTATATATTATACAATATTTCCATATAGTACAGAATCACATTAATAATATTATTGATGAATCTGATATTTTGCTTCTTTGTCTCTCCATTCCAACAACACAACAGAATTGTCTCATTTTTCACTTATTTATTTCCCTTTCCTTTCACACCTCTATTCCTCCTCTTTTCTTCTAATAATTTCATTTTGTTTCATAAACCCAGCCCCACCGGCTGCCTGTCATTCACTTTGTGACTCAATATCCAGAAAACCTATACGATTGCAGGAGACTGGAACATCATTCTATCTCTTTTTGCTCCTGCTATGACATGCATTGAGATTTCGGACTAATCCACATTTGGTGAAGCTGATTTTCTCGGTCATGAGACTTAGATGACATTTGCACTTAAATGACCTTTCCTCATTTACTGGGCTGTTGTTATGATGGATGAAACTGTCTTTGTGAAGAGCTTTAGGATTCTTGGAAGGAAAATCACTAGTTACCCTCTCCACCATGCTAACCAACAGTGTCCCTTCCCTCCACGCCCATCATAATCCTAAAAGCATCCTAAAGAATGCCCCACTGGACCCTGCCAAATGCTTTGGGAATTTGCCTTCATTCACTGAGACTACTACAGTGTTATGTGGCCAGTGGACACTCAATGAATATTAATTGATATGTCTTCTAAAGAAACTTGGCTCAAAATTTAACAGTAGCAAGGTGAAATGGATGAGATAAAGATCTGTTTAATTTTCCTGGCAGTGAAGTAGCAACATGAAGCTGTCAGGAGATCTTGCCAGTTGTAGTTTGATGCACTAGTCCTGTGTGGGGAAGCTGGCAGGAACGAAACAAGAGAGGTGAGTAGAAAGAAGCTTGGCCCTAAAGGAATCGTACTTGGGCTGAGAAAGAAGGGGTGATGAAAAAAGGAGAGAAGTAAGAGGCAAAGGGAAAACGGGACATAGATGAATGGGAAGGAAATGAAAATAGAGCAACAAAATGATCAAAATGGTCTTAAGAAAAGGAAAAAGAGACATTTTTGTCATTCAACGTTTTTTCATTCAACACCCTCCCCACTCCCCAAAGCCAAATTCTGATTTTCATGGGAGAAGTAGGACACTTAAAAAACATGGTTTAAGACTACTTTATATTCTTTTTAGTCCTCGGTGCTAAGTCACACATTACCATCTTTAGTCAATCATCACTTAAGCATCATTTCCTTTGTCTCCAATATATGATGTTTGCCCACAATTCACAGCCTCAACTCTATTTGTTTCTATTTGCTTCTTTTATAGGGGAAGGGACTGGATCTTTGATATCATTGATTTAGAGAACACTCAGATAGGAAAATGAATCAGGCAATAAATGACTTGCTTATGGTCACAGAGTCTCTATCTAGCTGACTGGATGCAGCTAATTAGCACATTAAATAGGTGCCTGGACTTGGAGTCAAGAAAACCCAAATTCAAATTTGGAGTCAGAAACTAAGTAGTTGGGTGATCCTGGACAAATTTGTATCAAGTTCCTCATTCTGTAGAATGGGGATAATAGTAGCACATACTTCCCTGGGTTTTTAGGATCAAATGAGAATATTTTAAAAGCACGGTGTCTAGCACATAGACACTTAATAAATGCTTGTTTGAAAAAATATAACTGAAAAAAAATTAAAATTAAAAAAATTTTAAAAAGAAAAATATAACTGAAAAAAAATAAAAAATTTTTAAAATTTAAAAAAGAAAAATATAACTGGTCTTCCTGGCTCCAAGACCAGTTTTCTATCTACTACAGAAGACCATCTCTCATCTCTCTCCTTCCTGCTTTTATGTACTTTGAAATCCTAGCACAGATTCCCAAACAGATGCCACCCAGTACAAGCAAAGCATGAATATTCAACAGGCCAACACAGAAGAATATATGAGATCTTATCACTCATGCGCAACTAAAGATGTTATTACTCAAAGGGAAGGAGGCCATATGAAACAAATAATGACAGCAGGGATTGTCAAGATCTCGTTGAGAGAGAGGTTTGCTGATGAAGCACAAGGCTAAGGGTATGCACTGCATCCCGGGCTATCACTGGACTTGGACAGCTCTGGAGGAGAGAGTGAGGCTGATGATTCCATGAAGTTGTGCCTCATTTATCCAAATTCACATGCAAGTCAAAACATTATCTTCATGAGAGAAAAAACAACAAGGGTTTTATTAACCCACCCAAATGCAAGAGGCAATGCCTTTGAGAAAGTATGTGACAAACTTCCTGTCATGCAGGGATGTACTAGTAAATGTTTAACACCTGGCTCTCTGGGGGAGGGGGAAGCACTCCAGATATACTTTTTTTGTGTTTGTTTTTTTGGATGGGGGAGGGCAGGGCAATTGGGGTTAAGTGACCCAAGGTCACACAGCTACTAAGTGTTAAGTGTCTGAGGCTGGATTTGAACTCAGGTCCTCCTGACTCCAGGACTGGTGCTCTATTCGCTGCACCAACCTATAGCTGCCCCTCCAGGCACACTTTTAAAGTTTAATCTGTATTATCAATATTTTCTTCATCACATGTTTAAGTCTGGACAGTCAAGAAAACAAATGCCTGTTGATCTATGCCTCCTTCCCATTCATCTATGCCCTCTTTTTCCTTTACCTCTTTTATTTCATCCCAGTTTTCATCACCCCTTATTTCTTAGTCCAAGTACTGTTCCTTCAGACCCAAGCTTATTTCTGCTCACCTCTTTTGTTTCATTTCTGCCACCTTCTCCACATAGAAGTAGTGCATCAGACTACAATTGGCAATATTTATTTATGTGTTGCTTTTTGGAGGGGGGAAGGCAGGGCAATTGGGGTTAAGTGACTTGCTCAAGGTCGCATGGATAGTAAGTGTTAAGTGTCTGAGGCCTGATTTGAACTCAGGTCCTCCTGACTCCTCCTGCTCTGTTCACTGTGCTACCTAGCCACCCCCGATTGGCCATATTTAAGCCCCGATTCTTAGTGTTTGTTGATTTCTGAGATGTAAACGCTCACACTGAAATTATAATAATCAGCTCTTGAGACCTGCTCCAGTTGCTTCCACACAAAACAAAATGTAGTACAGATATTCCTGATTTTACGCAATAGGATATTCTTGGGATCATAGACTTACAGCTAGAAGACACCTCAGAGATCATCTAATCCTAATGTCTTAGTGTCAGAGATTTCAAGATGGGTAGGACCTCTCCATTTTACATATAAGGAAGCCGAGCCCCACCCCCACTACTGCCTACAGAGGCAGAGTGCCCACTGTCAAAGCCAGGTCCTTTGACTCCAGGTCTAGGGCTCCTTGCATGTAGATCTAATATTTGAAAATAGTATTTTCAAATTTCAAAGCTGGCAATATGAAGTAATGCTCCCATAAACCCTTTTGTTGAGCACCTCCAGTGCTGTCTTCTTTCTCAGGCTTTTCCTGGTCTGTCCCTCCTCCCCTCCCCTTTGTAAGAGCTCTCTTAGCCTTCCATTCTTTACTCTGTTTTCACCAGGTATACTTGGACAGTTTGGGGAAAGCAGTGGATAGAGTGTTGGGCCTGAAGTCAGAGGCTCATCTTCCTGAGTTCAGATCTGGCCTTGGACACTTAGTAGCTGTGTGACCCTGGACAAGTCACTTAATCTTGTTTGCATCAGTTCATAATCTACAAAATGAGCTGGAGAAGGAAATGGCAAACCACTTTGCCAAGAAAACCCCAAATGGAGTCACAAAAAGTCAGACAGAATTGAACTAAAACAAGGTATACTTAATGAGAGGGTAGGAAAAGAGATGGAGAATGCATTGAGGTCCCTCTCCAAAGAACAATGGGCACAGCACTCTACATCCAGCTGGCTGACTTACTTCCACTGGGATTCGATCACAGGGTCGTGGTACTGCAGCTGTGGCATCCTGGTCTCCTTTCTCCTCGAAGTGGAAAAGCTCAGGTTGCTCCACCTCTGGGGCTGGATTTGAACTCAAGTCTTCCCGACTGTAGGTCCAGCACTCTAGACATGGCACATTTTAAAGCAATGCTTGACAGACTGCTTCAGTGACTACAGATCTAAACTATATGTGGGACAAGTTACATGTGCATGTCATGGTAGTGCATGCATATCCAAAGAACATGAACAAGTATTCGTATGGGATGTTATGATACTCCATGGGGTATGTTTCTACCCTAGGAGTCTCTACAGTTGAAATTGTAGTCAGGAAAAGTGTTTCCTCTAGGTTCAGTCCTCTCTTCTTATTTGAACTGATGGATCTTTTTCACCTTAAGTGTCTATTTGTGAGACATTATCTGGTTTAGACAGTCTTTGCACTACTTCTTGTGGTCTCTTTTGCTTAAAGTCTATTAAAGGAAGTGTTCATCATTCTCTACTTGTTCACAAGACAGTCTAACCAACTTACTTATATGTAATGAATGGTTTTGGCAAATTGTCTATACAGGACCTCCCACAAGCTCTAGGGCTATTCTGAAAACAGGCAAATTGCCCATTCTCTCCATCACTCAGTAGAGTGTATTTTGTAACTTGTGTATACTATCAACACCAAGATTTTTCCACAAAACCATCTCCTTATTGAAAATCTTAATAATCAATTCTGACATCATATTGTTGATCTTTTTGACAGAACTCTTCTAAGTGGACATTTGTAATGGTAAGGGAATTTGAAGATCTTCCCTGCCCCTTAATAGGCCCGTGTGAGCTGCTTTGAGCTCTGGTCCAGCTCATAGCTTGAGTCACATGGAGCCCACGGTGAGAGGAGCTTGTCGAATGGAAGGAGCAGGAAAGGTGGAGCAGGAAGAAAGATCAAGGCAGAGCTGAGAGAGAGTGAGGTAAAGCTGGGAGAGAGCTCAGGCAGAGCAGCTAATGTGAGTGAGAGAGGGCGGAATTTTGTGTAGGAAAGCTTGTTTGTGGGGAGGCCTAATGGAAGGAAGGCTTGGGGATGCTCCCTGGATTGGTGATGCATATAAACTTCTTTGTTACCATGGTGGAATTGGTTTTCCGGTATCTGAATAAATATCTTGGTTTCATCTTTGAGGAAGAGAGTTATTTATATTTCGTGATTCAACCCTGGAAATACGTTTTCATATTCATAGTGCCTACTGTGGGCATGGCATTGGTGATACAACATTGTAGGTAGTTGGTAAACTTCTTTTAGCTTGTCTCTCGATTGTTTTGAGTGTTTGCAATCTCTCTATCTTCAGAGATGCCAAAGCATCAGGCAAGAAGTAGGCAGGGCAGCTACATGTTGCAATAGATAGAGCACTAGCCCTGGACCTTGGGGGACCTGAGTTCAAATCCTGCCTTAGACATTTACTAGGTGATCCTGAGCAAGTCTCTTAACCCTGATTTCCTCTAAGAACAAAACAAACAAAAAAGAAATAGGCATGACTTGCACCCAAATATTATGAGATAGGATGTAAGACCTATGCCTGGTAAAGCAGTGTACCTGTACTGGGAATTTGACACGTTGACTCTACTATACTTTTCTCTGGCTTTAGTGTCCCTGAAATCATCAGCAATGTTCATTTGAAATACACAGACAAGCTATGGATCCCTTTAGAGGTGCTAAAACATAGTTTTAGACTTCTAGATGCCAACCAAAGCTAACATCTCCTTTAACAGTGTGTTATCAAAGTCTTTGCATTGGTCTGAATGGATCCTGGCAGGGAATATTATGTTCAAGAAACATTATTCCCACAACACTGTAACAGCTAAAGCAGATTTCTGCTTCCTGGCAGAGTGTACCAGGATATATTTTGTGAAATGGTCACCACCATAATATTCTTACTATCATGTTCAAGAGATAAGGAATCAATGCAGGGCAAGTTCTAAACGTTTGCTATGTTCTTTAAATATGCCATACAAATTGATAACTTTTTCTTGATGTACCGTGAACACAATGCACACCTTTTGATGACATCTGTACTTGTGTTGAGCCAGTAAAATCTGTTTCTTATTGGCTCTAAACTTGTCTCTTGACCCATGTGTCCAAAGTCATTGTGTAAAATTTTCACGGCCATGAAGTGTTACGTGCTGGGTAACACCAAGTGCTTCCTGGGTGATATATGTGTGGGGAATCAGTGTCAGTCCAGCATAGAATCCCATTGCACAGCACCAACTTCTGCTGTTGTCTCAGCAGCATGTTACCCCCACAGGCCGGGAACTAGAATGCTTTTGCATCCCTGTCTCATTTCTTGGTTTGTTTCACTTCTCACACTCCCTCAACCACCATCTGCTCTCACCACCAGTCACGCCCAGACAATGGAAGCAAAGACGGTTCATTCGGTGAAGCCACATCTCCAGTTCTGCTGGTGTGCTATCTTGTAGAAAACCCAAACTTCCAGCTGCATCACCATTCACTTGGAGCCCAGATCTTTAGGTATCTCATGTAGTCTTCACTATTTCTTTAAGTATCATCTAGCTTTGATGTCATGTGTCCCTTGGGACAGGGCATCAGCATCCACATACCCATCCACATATCCATCCTTGGTGAGTAGTGAATGCTGAATACATAATTGGCTGGTTCTGCTACCCATCTGTGGCAAGAAGTGTCTAACTTGGCAGTGGTCAGAATGTCAGTGGATTATTGTCAGTTCACACTTGTAACTTTGCTTCATACACATAGTCTTTGAATTTCACAGTGAAAACCCACTTCATAGCCAAGAACTCTATCTTGTGTATGGAACAACAAGTCTCACTATTGCTCAAACCTCTGTTCTCAAATACACTTGGTTTCCAGTGACCATCACTCTCTTGGAAGAGGACTAATTCCAAGCCCCCCAGGCTGGCATCTGTATCAAACAATCAATAAACTCTTATTAAGAGCTGACTAGATGCCAAGCACTGTGCCAGATGAAGTGAATGATCCAAATACAAAGAATGAAATAATCGCTTTTCCCAAGACACATACACCCAAACATGGAAGACAACAATCAAATACAAGAATATGTAGTAGATAAATATAATGTGAACAATAATAATGATGATATCTAACATTTATATATCACTTACTATATGCCAGGCATTATGTTAAGTGCATTACAATTATGATATCATTTGATCCTCACAACAACCCTGGGAGGTAGGTGCTATTATTGTTCCCATTTTATAGATGAGAAAACTGAGGCAGGATTACATAGTTAGTAAGAGTCTTGGACCAAATTTGAACTCCCAAGGCTCTATTCACTGTGCTACCTAGTCAAAGTAGCTAAATACAATAGTTTGAAAGGGATGGTGCAAATAGTTGAGGGATTAGGCAGAAGATAGGGCTTAAGCTGTATCTTGAAGGAAGTGAGGGATTCTAGGAAGTGGACATAAGAGGGAGTTAATTCCAGGCTTGGTGATTTGCCTGTACAAAGACACAGAGACAGGCAGTGAATTGCTTTGATCCTGGAGGCAATAGGGAACCACAGAGTTTACTGAGTAAGGGGGGTGGTGTGGACAGGCTAACTTTAGGAAAAATCACTTTGATAATCGAATGAAGGATTGGATAGGAGTGGGAAGAGACTTGAGGTACAAAGATCAATTAGAAAGCAATTTAATTTTGTTAAACTCATATTTACCAGGCACTGTCCTTGGTGCTAGAGATAAAAATGCAAAGAATGAAAAAATCCCTACTTGCAAGGAACATCTGTGTCTATTCTAATAGAAGAGAAGATAAGTACATTTAAGAAATATGTACAGTATAAATATAAAGTCAGAAAATACAAGTGTATGCGAAGTAGTTAAACACAAGTTAGTTTGCAAGGGAGAGCACTAGCAGTTGAGAGGATCAGAAAGATGGTGCAGAAAAGAGTACTTGAATTAAATCTTAAAGGAAGAGAATGATTCTATATGGCAGAGGCAGGGAAAGGCTTATTCTAGGTAAATGGAATGGCCAGGAGAAAGGCACAGAGATAGGAGAGAGACAGGTTGTTACATGTGAGGAATAGAAATAAGACCAATTTTCTTGGATTGCAGAGAATAGAAGGGGGAATAATGTCCAATGAGACTGGAAAGATAAGTTGGAGCCAGATTGTGAACAGCTTTAAAAGCTAAACAGAGGATATTTTAACCTAGAGGCAACAGAAAGCCACTAGAGATGAGAGAGTAGGGGAGAAACATGGGAAAATCTGTACATGGAAAATGACTTTGGCATCAATGTTGTAAGATGGACTAGAATGGCAAGAGACATGAGGCAGGAAGTCCAATTAAGAGACAATATAGACGAAATATGGTGAAGACCTGAACTAAAATGAGTAGAAAGAAGGAATAATATGAAATAAACTTTTCAGAGGTAGAAATGGCAAGATTTGGTAATTGACTATATAGATAGGATGGGAGAAAATGAGCAATTGAGGATCACACCAAGGTTACAAACCAGAAAGACTGGAAGAATGATGGTACCCTAAACAAAAATAGCTAAGTGAGACTAGGGATAGTATGAGGGGAAAGATCATGGATCATAATTAGACATGTTGAGTTAGAAATGTCTTTTGGTCATCAAGTTTGAAATGCCCAATAAGCAAATGGTGACATGGGACTGAAGTTCAGGGGAAAGACTGTTACTGGTTGTATATTTGTAACTTTGTGAGTTATCTGCATAGAGATGATAGGCTAACCCACAGGAACTGATGAGAGTGTAGAGGAAGGAGAGAAGAAGGTCCAGGACAAAGCCTTGGGGAACACCTACAGTGAATGTGATATTGATGATGAGCCAACAAGAGAAGTTAAGGAGCAATCAGACAAAATGAAAAGAAACTGGGGACTGTTGTATCATGAACACTTAGAAAGAAGGCAACACCCATGAGGAGTGTCTGAGTCTAGATTTGAACTCAGGAACATGAGTATTCCTGACTCCAGGACCACCACTCTATCTACTGTGCCTAAATAAAGATTAGTTTTCCCTAAAAGGTGACAAAGGTGCCCCCTGGACTCAATGAGCCCCTGTCACCCTTGAAGTTTCATGATTGCTTAAGGCAGTGGTTCTCAATCTGTGGGTTGTGACCCCTTTGGGGGTCAAATGACCCTTTCACAGGGGTCACCTAAGACCATCGGAAAACATATGTTTCCCGATGGTCTTAGGAACCAAGACACTGCTCGTCTATCCATCTCCAGGCAGGTCTGCCCACATACAGATATGCCCACATCTGAGTATTAAAGGGTCATGGCATTAGGAAGGTTGAGAACCACTACCTTAAGGGTATAGAAAGTTCTTCCCAAATGGAGTCAGAGACCCCTCTGATTTGGTGAATGTCTAAAGACCATGCCAGTCACCATAGTCTGCCCTGTTAACTAGAGAGTTTTCATGTGAAAGAGACAAGGTGGGATTGAGTCTATAAAAGCTGTGTCACTGTTGCATTGTTGAATATCCTTGCTGTGTTAGGACAAAATAAACCTCCTCTTATTAACTGTTCAATGACTTAAAAGTTCTTATTTTACCTAAAATCAAACCTGAGCCACCAGGGTGCTGACATTAGGTTGACCCCTAATAGATGCAAAGTGAGTTTTGGGGTCTGGCTAGATAGAATATACTGACTGATTCACCAATCAGGGAGTTGGTTCCAGCATCCAGAGCATGGTCTCAGGAAATTCAGTGGTCTAGAGGAAGCAGAGATAGGGCAGGTGCTCAGGAGATTACTGGAGTAGATGCTTATAAGGATGGGATGTACACATGAAGTAGGGTCTGGAGTATGAGGTGTTGGATCTGGGACTAACTAGCTAGAGTGAGTAGTGTATGCTACCCATGTGATCCTGGGAAAGTTACTTCATGTCTCTAGACCTTCTTTTTCTCACTTAAAATGAGTAGATTGGTTTAGGGATGGTCACTAATATATAGATATAGATATAGATGATATAGATATAGACATATGTATGCTTTAAATGTAATAATATTAATAATTTAAATTTATTTAAATTTAATTTTAATATAATAATTTAATGTAATAATATACATTTTACATGTAATGATATTAATAATTTAATATAATATTTGAGGCAGCTAGGTGGTATGATAGAGTGCTAAGCCTGGAGTCAGGAATACCTGAGTTCAAATCTGGCCTCAGACATTTACTAGCTGTATGACTCTGGCCAAGTCACCTGTTTGCCTCAATTTCCTCATCTGCAAAACGAGCTGGAGAAGGAACTGGGAAACCACTCCAGTATCTTTGCCAAGAAAGCCCCAAATGAGCCCACAAAGCATCAGACATAACTGAAAATGGTTTAACAATAAAAACAAAATATAGTATTTAATTATTGTAATTTTAATATATTACTTGATATTACTTACTATGCTATTATTAATATGTAGTGATATCACTTATTTGATATAAAATTAATTAATATTATTTCCTATATTAATTATTTAATATATTATTAGCATTTAATAATATTACCATCTAAATATAATATTTAAATATAAATGTGTTAATAGCTTTCAGTTATAAATAGTGTTTTTCTTCTTCAATTTAATCTCAATAGAGTGGCAGAATGGTGTGGCAGAAATAGTGTTGTAGCTAATGTCAGGAGAAATCTGGGTTTAAGTTCTAGCTGTGACATTTACTCATGAGATGCTTGGGAAAGTCACTTGATTCTCTCAACTGTATCATCTGTAAAATGATGATAATATTTTGTCACACTGGGTGGTAGTAAGAACAGCACTTTGTGAATCTTAAACAACTATCTAAAGATAAGACTTGGTGCCATATTACAGAGAGCACTAGACTTGAAGTCACAAAGATCTTAGTTCAAATTCTGACTCAGGTACTTACTAGTTGATTTAAGGGGCAATAAAGATTTCCCTGTACAAAATATTCCCTTTCTCTTCCCTGAAATTTAATTTCTTTGAGTTGGATTTTGAAAGCCACTGTTAAAGTCTGAAAGTTGCCTTGAAAATATCACTAAACCAAAGGCTCTTAAACTTTTTTAAAAATATGTCATGGATCCCTCTGGCAGTCTGGTGAAGCATATGGACTCCTCAGATTAATTACACATGTAAAATAAAATACATAGGATTGCAAAGGAGCCAGTTGTATTGAAAAAGATTACTCCAAATTAAAAAAAAAAGTTCTCAGACCCCAGGTTAAGAACTTTTGTGCTAAGAATTTATTCACTATTAATACTTTAGGACAAATTAGTTTATCAGATTGGGCAATCAACTACCAGGACTTTGAGAAAGTGGAGCAAAAGAAGGTAAGTTGTGATGGAAGACCTCAGAGCTAGCACATAGAGCGCTGGGAGAACAGAGCCAGCGAGAGTGCCACATTGGTGGACCCTTGGCATCTAGTAGGAAGCATGATATCAATGGGCACCTGGAACCAAAGAGACGGGGTGGTATTGGTAGGGAAAAGAGCATGTACAATAGGGGATGGAAAAATCTTGAAGAAAAATATTGTCTTTGTAAATTTTCCTAGGCTAATTTTGAATAACAAGTTCCACGCATATGATAATAAAAACAAATAGCGACTGAGTCATTTTGACATTATAAATAAATTAATTAAAAATAAAGGACATATGAAGAAAAATGCTTTCTTCATTCAGAGAAATAACTGATAAATAGAAATACGTATAGAATCATTTCGCGCACGTGTACATTTGTGTGTAACGGTAGCCGCTCTAGGGCAAGGGAAGGAGGAAGGAAAAAAAAGGAAAGAAAATAAATTTATATGATAACTGTTTTATATTTGGAGGGAATAGCAAGTTGTACATGGTGGATTTGCAGTCTCACACGCAATCATCTTTTTTATTGTATTGTTATGGAAATGCTTGTTTTTCTCCCCGAATTAAAAATGAAATAAATCAATAAAACAGATAGGATAGCACTTCATAAATATCAGATGATGATGACCTAAAATTGGGGGAGTTCAGTGACCTATCTCTTACTACTTTTAGAAAAATGCAGTCTAGTCTAATGGAAGACTGCTGTGGTCTTCATTTGGCATTTTCCAGATGGACATAAATCTAACACTATGAAAAATGCAGCCTTAAAATGGCAGTGAACACTTGCAAAACCTTATGCCAGGAGACAAAGTAATGCTTCCATGAATAACAGCTCAGTAATGTATAAATACAACAGGAACGGGAGAAAAATAATGTGTCACCCTGGTATTTTCCTGCTCGAGGACATCATTAATCATGAGTTTCATTTAGAGGTCCTTTGGATTGCTGCCATGCATACAGTTTTGTACGACAGAATATGATGACAATTTATCTTAGCTATTGAGATCATGTGCAACCTGAACAAAACTGTCTTATAGAACTACCAGCACCCTGGCACTTGATTCCACTTTACCATCCATCTCTCCACACTTTCAGGATGATTCACCTTCCAGGTATTGAATGGAATTGAACTGAGAAAGGGAGACAGAGAAAAAGGTGAGTGGATGAAGGAGAACAGGAGAGGTGTGCTGGGAATACTGGACCAATTTTTACCTGCTCAGAGTGGGAATGAAATGTAAATCTCTGTGGAAAGATTCTCACCCTCACTCCAACAAACCTCAAGCCTGTTGTCAACCAACCTATGTTTACCAGATTTTTAAAAAAGATCAAGGAAGATTCATAAACAATTCTGCTGGGTAGGTAAGGTTCCATATGATAAGGACTTCACCTCTTCACATCATCCCTATGGAGCAATGACATTCTAAATGGGCACTGGATAAACCATTGTCCCACTAATTCAGGTAAGCAAATCAAAATTAATAGTGACCTTTTAGTTAGATAAGGCAGTGTGGTGTCTGTAGTTAATGCTACTTGCAGCTGCTGTGGAAGTGTTAAGACCAATAACACCAGCACACAGGAGGGCAGCTAGCCCAGGTTCTTTGATCTGCTTTTCTAAAGGAAAGACAATTTTAAAGGGGTTAATGATCTTACTTTAATTAATAGGCAGATAACTACAGATAAGTAGAAAGAAGTGGGTATTCAAGGAAGAATCCAATAGACAGGGCTCCAACTAAATAGAGTAATACAACCACCTACATACGCCACCACTGGGAGAGAACCAATATCTGATTAGTAGGGGGCTCTTAACAAATGGCTACTCAGGGTCCCGGCCAGGGATTCAAAAGGTCCTCCTCATGAGTGAGCCCCCAAAGTAAAATACCAGTCTCCCAGTATATACAGTTTTCAACAAAGAGGCTCAGAGCCAGAAGGCACCACAACCCTCAGTGACTCAGTGCCTAATTAGCTTAGTACCAAAAGGTGTGAAAGCCTTCCTACAAGCAAGACTCACATAAATAAGCCTTCCTGGAAGCAAGCTCCTCCTTAGGCAAGTTCCTCCCCTGGCGGGTTCTGTGAGGCTCAGGATGTATCACAGCTGTGATTGAAATATCTGTGTACCTTTAGATCTGGGAGCATGGCTCCTTTTCCAAGGGAAAAGGGGACACATGTGGTCACAAAGACCTATTGATGCACAGGGAAGATCTTCCTGTTCCATTAACATTACAATGTACTGGAAAGAGCCTGAATTTTTGAATGACCTGTCTTGCCAGCACTGTTAATTAATATCTGTATTTAAGTTGTTTAGTGATTTTTTCAGTCATGTCTGACTCTTCATGACCCCGTTTGGTGTTTTCTTGGCAAAGATACTAGAATGATCTGTCATTTTCTTCTCCAAATCATTTTACAAATGAAGAATCTGAGGCAAGCAGAGTTAAGTGACTTTCCCACGGTCACACAGCTAGTGTCTGAAGCCAGATTTGAACTCAGGTCTTCCTGACTGCATGTCTAGCACTCTATTCACTGTGTCACCTAGCTGCCTATATGATCTTGGGCTAATCACTCTCTCTTTAAGCCTCAGTTTCCTCAACTGTAAAATGAAGAATTAGATGATTTTATCATTAGAGATCCAAAAGTCTTGGATTTGGAGTAAGAAGATCTGTGTTCACATACTGGTACTGCTGGGCAAATGACTTTCCCTCTTCAGGACTCAGTTTCCTCATCTGTAAAATGAAGGAGCTGAATTAGATGATTTTATCAATCTCATTTTACCCAGTGAGACTTCAAGGTAATCTCCAAGGCTGTGTTAGATCCCAGGGGGGAACTGAAAGATATTTATTCACCTGATCCCAAATATCAGGAAAGCCTGAAGCAAGTATCACTGGAAGGAAATAAAATAATTAAAAAGATAGATTTTACCTGAGGCATTCTATCTCTGCCCTGAGTCTGACTCACAAATGTATGAAGTAATCTTGAGGCTTTGGTCTTTGGACCATGATTACAAAAGAACTTTAAGTAGTCAACCAATCAACATTCATAAAGTGTCTACTATATGCCAAGTTCTGGAGGAAAAAAAAGAGGCAAAAGACAGTCCTTGCCCTCAAGGAACTCACAATCAAGGGAGGAGACCACAAATTATATACAGAATATATGCTGTTAGTTCTTTGTTTTCTAAGAGGACCAGTAACATCACAAAGTGATAATCTTGACTTGCTCCTGAATTAGATCTAAGTGAGGCAGAGTTGGACAAAATTGTCAGCCTCACTCTTTCTTCCTGAGTCATTGCAATCCAGTGGCAAGATCCAGTGGACGACCTTGATGTCTTCCATGTTTGACCAAACTCTGAGCTCTTCCCAGTGCCTTCTTTAGCTGCCTTTATGGTTGTTGGAACAAATCATTCTCATCCATCCATTCTGGGGGGGGGTAGGGGAGTGTTGGGGAAGGGATAAAGTATGGGGGGCAGGGACAGTACTCTTCATATGCTTGAGGTAGACATCCTTCTAACTAACTCACTGATACGTTTGAGGCTTGTCAGTTACCCTCAACCTGATTTACCCTGTTTTCTCGGACAGTTTAACTGAGTTTGGCTGCTGCACACGTTACAGTTTCTTGGAGTCATAAGTAGGAGTTGGGTGAATTAAAAGGTGGAAGAGCATCCCTGAAAAGGGCACACCAGAGGTGCTACTCTTCCTGAATACCCTATACACCCCACAGGATAAATAGGAAATAATTAAGAGAGAGAAGGAACTAGGATTAAGAGGGCTTGGGAAAGGTTTCCTGAAGAAGGTTAGTTTTTAGTTGGAATTCGAAGGAAGCCAGTGGGGACTGCTAAGTGGCACAGTGGATAGAGCACTGGGACTGGGGTCATGAAGACTTGTCTTCTCAGATTCAAATCTAGACTCAGACGCTTACCAGCTCTGTGACCCTGGGCAAATCACTTAACCCTTTTTGCCTCAGTTTCTTCAGCTGTAAAATGAACTGGAGAAGGAAATGGCAAACCACTCCAGTTATCTTTGCCAAGAAAACTGACAAAGAGTTGGACACAACTGAAATGACGCAGGAACAACAACAAAGAGAAGTCAGTAGTAGAGATGAGGGCACAGAGGGCAGCGGAGAAAATGTCCATCAGAGATATGGAGTGTCCTTTTTGTGAAACAGCAAGGAAGCCAATGTCACTGGATTGAAGAGTATTTGGCAGCAAGGTGTAAAAAGACTGGAAAGGTAGGAGTGGGGTAGGTTATGAAGGGTTTTGAAAGTCAGACAGAAGATTTTGAATTTGATCCTGGAAACAATAGGGAGCCATTGAAGTTTATTGATAGGGGGAGTATATGACATGATAGACCAGAACTTTAGGAAAATCACTTTGGTAGCTGAATGGAGGATGGATTGGAAACATCCTCTGGAGAAAAAGAGGCTTTGTAGCAATTGTAATTTAGTGGACAGTCAGTAACTATTTGTAGAAGCTCATTAGGGAATAAACAGATGGCAGCTCAGTGGAGAACATCAGCAGATTTTTGAGAGAAGCGGCAGAGTATCTGTAGGGGCAAAGAGTGGTTGTTGTCCTTGGATTTATCCAGGCTATGCATGGAGAATGTTTCTAGTTATTTACTTTGTTAGTTTGTTTTAAATTAAATACCTATGATTTAAATTAAAATGTCCTCTGGTTTGGCTTGGTGAAAAGGACATATTAGATAGGGGCTCATGAGCTATGGTTTGAAGCAGTGTTGACTTAAATTGTGCCTTAAACCTTCATGTAACTTTTAGGAGCCCGCATCTGAAGTAGACCTCAGACTACAGATAGCCTTATTTGTTTTAAATAATCCTCTATATTCCCTGCAGGGAGGGTGGACAAACAAAATAATTAGACAATCTAATACAATTTTGCCACTTTGTCATATCTGTCTATCCCTGCAGATTATAAAAAAATTTTTTTTGAGAAAAAAACAAAGGGAAGCGAATGACTTTTAGTGTATGACTTTGAACTTTAGACAGGAAACATCTCGTCACTGTGAGACCCTACATATCCAAATTCATGTTGAACCATCCATGTTTTCATCTAAAAAGGGGAATAGGATGAGAGAGCTTGGTGTTTTGTTTTGTTTTTTTTCACTTTCTCTAGCCATTTATTGGTAAGCTTTATTGAACCAGAATTGTAGTTCTGTGCTTGGAAGCCCAGCTCACATCTGTTGTACTTCATTACCTATTCTTTTTTTTTTTTAAATTTATTTTATTAAATTTTTTTTGAGTTACATATTTTCTCCCCATCTTTCCCCCGCCCACCACCCCAAAACAGCCATCCCAGTGTTTCCCCCCTCCCCCAGTCTATTCTCTCCTAT
>CM053581.1:374472071-374551409 GCA_028627135.1 Pseudochirops cupreus
CTTCCCCCTCCCCTCATCTCCCCCCCCCCGCCCCGTTGCATTGATCGATCTCCCCACGTCAGGTCCGAACGTCACCAGGCTTAGTCCCCTGGTAACGAAGCTCCTAGAAATATAGACTGACGTCCTGGAATAGGACCTGGCAGGATTTGATATCTGCTGCTTTAAAAATTGTTCATTTCTTTTATGTCTGGAGAGAGAAAGATCTCAGAAATAGGAACTGCCCCAGTGTGAGCTCGGCAGCCGCGCAGCCTCGGGGGTGGCAGGACCCCCGGGGGTGCGGCGGGGTGTCTTCTCCCCCTGCCACACCCGCAACCTTGTCTCTAGGGGCCCCAGATTTGCCTTTCATCCCTTTGCCACCTTTGGCTTTACTTTCCCTATTCTTGCTTATGTTATTCCTCATCAAAGAGGAGTAACAGTTGTTAGTACGGTATACATGTTAAATTCCAATCCCGAATCTTTTCTAGAATTTGAGTCACTGACCAGTACGCAGCCTATGTGGTGACTATCAAAGACATAACACCAGGCTCTTGAGTAAATAATTACGATATGGTTAATGGCCCAGTTTTTAATTCCCCCCCCCCACTATTAATTCTCTCATTTTGTTTATAAAGCTTTTAACGTGGACACATGGGGGCAGGGCCTTATAAAGTTTTAACATGAATCCTGTAGCAGTGATTCAAATACAAGGAAAGTGGATAATTCAGATATGGAATCAAAGGCACCATTGATCAGAGGATTTACATTTATATTTTTAACTTGCTTCCCTTTTTTAATTCCAAGTGTTATTAGACAGCTATTAGACTATTATTACTATTAGACAGCTGTTTTGTGGGAGCTCAGAGTATAACGTTGTCTTTTATGTTTGCGGTTTTCTATAAGGCAAGGAGGTGTATGGTTATCATCACAAATGAGGAAACTGCCAAAACCAAAATCCAAGTGTGTAAATTGGGTTCTGTCCACATAATTACATCATATAGTCTCCCTTTGAAAAAACATCACAGGTCATGATGAAGTTGTCTGTCCTTGCCAAAGCAAAACCCTCTACTTGTGGCTTTCTTTAATCTTTTCCCTCCCTTGTTCACACTCTCTCTCCCTCTCTTTCTCTCTCTCTCTCTCTCTCTCCCTCCCTCTCTTCCCCTCTCCCCCCCTCTCCCTCCCCTTCCTCCCTCCCCTCCAGGCGTCCTTCTCCATGCCTAATTTTCACACTGTTCTTATCCCTGTTGCCTGCAAGATCTCTCCCATCCTTTAAAAAAAAAATCTTCATGGTTTACCCTCCCTACTCAGTGCTCCCAGCCTCCTCCAGTCAGTCTCTATATTTTCTCCCTTCCACAGCAAAACTCCTAGGGGGAAAAAAAAATGTCTAGACCAGGGGTGGGGAATGTGGCCTGGAGGTCACTTGTGGCTCTCTAGGTCCTCAAGTATGACCCTGAATTTAGATTCAGTCAAAGGATATCCATGCCTCCGCTCTTCTCACCTCTCACTTTTCAAACCCTTGCAGTTTGGTTTCTGCCCCAATTATTTGACTGAAACAGTTCTGTCCAAGATCATCAAAAATATCTCATTTGCTGAATACGATGGACTTTTCTTGGTGCTCATCCTTCTTGACATCTTCGCAGCTTTTGACACAATTTTCCACTTTGAACCTGTCCTACTAGCTTTGCTATTTGTGCTGAGGATTCCACCATTTGTTAGTAAGCCAGGTTCAAACCTCAGAGCTCTCATTGCCTCCTCTGTCTCTTTTATATCTCATATCCAGCCAGATGCCAAGCCTTGTTCGCGTTACATCCTCAGCATTTAGGCCTTCATCACCTCTCGCCTGGT
Organism: Pseudochirops cupreus; assembly: GCA_028627135.1. NCBI lineage: Eukaryota > Metazoa > Chordata > Mammalia > Diprotodontia > Pseudocheiridae > Pseudochirops > Pseudochirops cupreus. The sequence goes on from CM053581.1 coordinate 374,473,893, forward strand.
CTGTTAGCGTACACTTCCAATTGGTGGTCTTCCTGCCTCCCATTCTTTTTCCTCTTCAACCTCTCTTCCACGCAGTTGCCCAATTGTTACTGAGGCCAGGGTCTGCCCTTGGCCCTCCCTATCTCAACAAGCTTCATCTGGCGTTTAATACTCTTCACAATCTGGCTCCAGCCTGTATTTCTAGACTGATTTCACGTTATTCCCACTCTTACAAGAAATAGTAAAGCTGGAGTTTCAGCCACCCACATACAACCTTCTACTTTCCACCTCCATGATTTGTATTGACTTGCCAAGAATGTTCTCCCTCCACAGATATTCTAAAGCAGCGGTTCTCAACCTCTGGGTTATGTTCAATTTGTAACAATGAAAATACATCCTGCATATCAGATATTTAGGTTACAATTCATAACAGTAGCAAAATTACAGTTATGAAGTAGCAACAAAAATAATTTTATGGTTGGGGGTCACCACAACATGAACAGTATTAAAGGGTCACAGCATTAGGAAGGTTGAGAACCACTGTTCTAAAGCCTCAGGTTTGTTCACAAGGGACTGGAAGGTAGGCAGGCCCAGGGACTAGAATTTATGTTTCTACATGTAGGTCATTATCAGAGTTTTCCTTTGTTGTTTTCTTTGATTAGGAACTGGAGCTGAGAGTTGGCAAGATGGTTCTTGTATAAAGGGCTGACCTGGGTTCAAGGACTACCTCTAGAATACATTGGCTTTGTAACTGTGAGCATGTTACTGAACCTGTCAGATCCCTAGGTAGCCCACTAAGACTATAAGTTACTGGAGAGATATCCAGCTGCATTGGGAGTTTCCAGACCAAGAATTCCAGTGATAATAAAATTAAAAGTTTGGAAAAGAATTAGGGAAAACTTTTTGAGTGAAATAGTTTTTGGGTGATAATGGAAAAGGAGCATAATTAAGGAGTATAAGGAGTATAATTAAGACATTATTTGGACAAGAATTGGGAAGTATGAAAACTTTCCTTCATTGACTGGTTTGGGATTAGCTGCTTAATAAATAGGCCATTTCAACAAACAACTTCCCTTATTTCCCTGGGTTTTTAAATGAGGTGTTCTTTGTATGATGTAGCTATTTGACTAGTAAGACAGACTTCTGAGGTAATCAGTAGGAGACTTAATTATGACTGCCCTTTTCTGAGCCTTCAACAATCATGAGAGCTGTGCTTCTCCGTCCTTCTTTTGGGGTTCTGCTGTTTTTGGTTTTTTGGTAAGAGGTAGGATTTCATAAGAAGATAACCATAAAGCAAGCTTCTAAATTCATTAACTACACAGAGGACACTGGTTGCTAAGAAGCTGATGACATGTCGGCTCCCTCTTCATCCCTCCCCACATTTGCTGTTAGGCTTTGCAGATTACCGTTGGAGCCCCTTAGCCACAGTCATGGTTGAATTCCTGCTTGGCTTTTGCTATCAATAATTTAAATTGTGATTCTTGTTAGTATCTAATCCCTTGTCAGGTATTAGAAGCTTTTCTTCTCCTGGGATTGGGTAGAGAGGGTTCTTGGGAAATTCCTGGTTGGTCTCTATAGATACTCCATATGCAAGGTCTGCTTAATGTTCAGATACATGGTAAAGTTAACAGTCTAAAATGGGGTGGTGATGGCGGGAAGGTAACTTTAGCACACATATTCTGACTTGTTTATTTTATTTCATTTAAAACTGCCAGGAGGTATAGAGTGGCTTCTAGATCAGAGATACAGCCATTGAATCAGATCTGAAACTCCGAGGTGGGGTGGAAAGACTAATTTTTTTTGGCCTCAGGAACATGGTAGTGAATCTTCATTTAGTCTGTCATTTAGTGAATTATAAATGAGAATGTATTCAAATTCTGATTACAGGATTCCTTGAACATTGCAGGAGAACCTGCAGATCTTGAGATCAGGGTTTTTTTTATATTTTAGAAAAGTGGTCATTTCCCCCGCTAGTTGCCTTTTCTCACCAGTAATGTGCCCCTGTCATTTACCCTGACAGGTGGACAGTCCTTTTTCAGCAGAAAGGATTCCATCCGGACCATTTACACCTCTCTACACAATGAGTTGAAGAAGGTAGTAATGACTGGCCGTGGTGCTGCAGGGGGAACCGTTCCTCACTTAGAAGAGCTCTTGTCTCATTTGTCCGAGCAGCTCTGTTTCTTTGTTCAGGCTCGAGTGGAGATTGCTGACTTCTACGAGAAGATGTACACCCTCAGCACGCAGAAGTTCATAAACTCTGAAGAGCTAGTCAGTCTTTTGGAGTCCATCCTAAAGAAATACAATTCCAGGTCAGTGTCTGTAACGTCATGACATAGCTCAGGTGTCGAAGAGGTCCAGCAGGCTGCTGAGAGCCCTCCCTGCCTCCTGCATCCTCTTTTATGATTACAGTGAGATTGTAGAAAAAGAATTTTGTGTGTGTGTGTGTGTGTGTGTGTAAAAATAATTGCTGACATTAATGTAGCACTTTCTATATATAGGTGCCATATAGTGTGAAGTCCTATGCTAAATGCTTTATATGTGTTATCTCATCTGATCCTCACAATAAACCTGGGAGGTAGGTGCTGTTATTATCACAATTTTTACTGAGGCAAGCTGAGGTTAAGTTATTTGTTTAGGGTCACATAACTCCTCCGAAGTGAGATTTGAACTCAGGTCTTCCTGACTCCTGGCCCAGGACTCTTATCAATTGTGCCACCTAGCTGCCAAATATATATGTACATGTGTATACATGTATATATGTATTTGTGTGTATATGTATGTATGTAAATGTCTTTAGCATCCCTTCTGGGCCCTGGGGGCAACTGTGTGCGGGCAGATGTGAACTCTTACCTGGGGCACAGAAAAGTTAAGTTATGACCTTGAAAACATGAATGTTTCCTTATATAAAGAATGGAAAAGAGTATTACATATGACATCACAAATCACTACTTTGTAATCTTAGGCTTTAAAAAAAATACATATTAAATTTAACATGTTTGGATCCCTTTCTGAAATTCATACTTTTCTGTGCATTTTAAAAAATGTTTTTGACATTCTTTTCTTTATTTTCTTCCCCTTTTTTGCGTATCACTATCACTAATCTTCTCCTCCACACCTATCCCTCTGTCACCCCAAAGTAGTCCCTCCCCTTGTAACAAGTAGTATAGTGAAGCGGAACACCCACACGTTGCTACAACAAAAAGTGTTGCTATAAATATTTTTGTACGTTTGGTTCCTTTCCTTCCACCTCTGATCTCTTTGGGGCACATGCCTAGGAGTGCTATTGCCGAGTGAATGGTTATGGGATATGGTTCAAATTGGTTTCCCTGGTGGATGGATCATCGTTTCACAGCTCCAGTGATAATGAATTAGTGTGCCTGCCTTCCTGTAACATTTCTGACAACTGTTATTTTCCATTTTTGGTTATCTTTGCTCATCTGATGAGTGTGAGGTAGAACTTAGAGTTGTTTTATTTTTCATTTCTCTTATTAGTGATTAGGAGCATTTCTTCCATAGGGTTCTTTCTAACTTGGAGTTTAAATGATTTCCCCAGGGTCACACAATCTGTTTGTGTCAGAAGTGAGGCTTAGAACTCAAGTTTTCCTGATTCCAGGCTGGCCTCTATCCACTAAGACACTCTGCCTCTCACTGTACTGATGTACTAAATTTTCAGTTTTCCTTCTGAGTATGGGAGTGGTTGGAGGGGTATTAGACATCTTATCCATGTAAGGAGCTGTTTGTCCTGCGTTGCTGCAGATTGGACCCTCATCTCCAATGTAGGGCCTTAAGAGAGTTGCCTTGTACTCCTGAGGTTAAGGGACTTGCTGGTGGCCAGTTAGTATGTGTCATGCAGGACTCAAATCTTGATCTTCCTGACTGTAAGGTTAACTTATTCCACCATACCTTGGTCCTTCTTGATTGCAGAATAGTTGATTTTTCATGCCTAATTGTGACCTCTGATATATCATTGCTCTGATTTCATTAGGGTTGTTCCAGTGCATGTATTACTTTTTCACAAAATGAATCTAATAAACCAGAGGAAAAATAATCAATTGAATTTAAATTTCTGTTGATTTGAGGTTTAAGCGGGTAGTCAGCTCTTTTTGACATGCTGGGTATCCATAAAGCCTAGCCACCATGGGTCAATCAACAAGTATCTGTTAATAGTAATATCAATGATAGTAGTAGCATTTTTATACCGTGCTTTGAGATTTGCCAAGCAGTTAATATCTATTATCTCATTTGATCTCCACAATAACCCTGGGAGGTAGGTGCGGTTATCCCCATTTTACAGATGCAGAAACAGAGGGTGAGTGACTTGTCCAGGGTCACACAGCTAGTATATGTCTGAGGCTGCATTTGGCCTCAGGTCTAAGGGACAACGTATAGCTCTGTATCTACGTGGTGCTACCCAGCAACCTCTTGTTTATTTTATTTTATTTTTTAAATTAACTTTTGTTTATTTTTTTAGTTTACATCATTGGTTTCCACAAGATTTTGAGTTACAAATTTTCTCCCCATCTTTCCCCTACCCACCACCCCAAAATAGCAATCCCACGGTATACCCCCTCCCCCAATCTGCTCTCTCCTATATCCTCCCCCATCACCCCTCTGACTTTCTGGTAGGACAAGATGGATCTCTCTATCCCAGTGCCTGTATATCTTATTTCCCAATTGCATAATAATAATAATAATAATAATGATAATAATAATAATAATATATGTATTTTTTACATTTGATTTTAGAACTTTAAATTCTAGATTCTTTCCCTTCCTCCCTTGTCACCCACCCCCACTGGAAAGACAAGCAATTCAATACAGGCCGTACATATGTAGTTACGTGGAATATCTCCATAATGGACATATTGTGAAAGACTGACTATATTTCCCTCCTTCCTATCCCACCCCACCCCGTTCTATTCTCTATTTTGTCCCTGTCCCTTTACAGGAATGTGTGCTTCTAACAACCCTCCCCCCCCAATCTGCTCTCCCCTTCATCATTCCCCCTCCCATCCCCATCCCCCCTACTCTCCTGCAGGGCAAGATACCCAATTTATAGTGTATGTCATTCCCTCCCTATGCCAAATTCAGTGACAGTAAAGTTGACCCATTCCCTTATTGCCTTCCTATTCTTCCCCTCCACTGTAACAGTTATCCCTTGCCTCTTCTATATGCAATGATTAACCCCATTCTGTCTCTCCCTGTCTCCTCTCATTCTATTCCTCTCCCACCTCTTAATTACACCTTTTAAAATATCATCCCTTCCTATTCAATTGATCCTGTGTCCTCTGTCTATGTACACATAAATACACACACTCACATATGTATTCATATGCATATATACCCTCCTATATAGACATATGTGTATGTATACATATATATCTATATATATTTATATGTATCTATAATATAACTATTTATATCTATATCTATACATTTATATTCCCTTCACCTATCCTCATACTGAGAAAAGTTTCAGAAGTTACAATTCTCATTTTTCCATGTTGGTATGTAAATAGCTCAGCTTTGGTAAGTTCCTTATGATTTCTTTTCCATGTTTATCTTCTCATGCTTCATTTGAGTGTCAGATTTTCTGTTCAGTTCTGGTTTTTTCCTCAAGAATGCTTGAAAGTCCTCTACCTCATTGAATGACCATATTTTCCCCTGGAACATTATACTCAGTTTTGCTGGGTAGGTGATTCTTGGCTTTAATTCTAGCTCCCTTGATCTCTGAAATATCATATTTCAAACCCTTTGATCTCTTAATGTAGAAGCTGCTAGATCCTGTGTTATCCTGATTGTGTTTCCACAGTATTCAAATTGTTTCTTCTTGGCAGCTTGTAATATTTGTTCCTTCATCTGGGAACTCCGGAATCTGGCTATTGCATTCCTAGGAGTTTTCTTTTTAGGATCTTTTTGAAGAGGTGATTGGTGAATTCTTTCCAGTTCTATTTTGCCCTCTGGTTCTAAAATATCAGGGCAATTTTCCTTAAGAATTTCTTGAAGGATGATTTCTTGGTTCTTTTTTTGATCATGGCTTTCAGGTAGTCCAATAATCTTTAAATTGTCTCTCCTGGATCTATTTTCCAGGTCAGTGGTTTTTTCAAGAAGATATTTCACATTGCCTTCTATTTTTTTCATTTGTTTTAATCTGTTTAATAGTATCTTGATTTCTCATAAAGTCATTTACTTCCATTTGCTCTACTCTAATTCTGAAGGAATCACTCTCTTCAGTGAGTTTTTGAGATTCTTTTTCCATCTGGCAAATTTGACTTTTTAAGGCATTCTTCTTACTGACTTTTTGGGCCTCTTTTGCCATTTGAGTTAGTCTGTTTTTTAAGGTGTTACTTTGTTGACTGTCTTATGATTTTCTTGCATCATTCTCATTTCTCTCCCCAATTTTTTCTCCACTTCTCTTATTTGGTTTTCAGAATCCTTTTTAAGCTCCTCTGTGGCCTGTATCCAGTTCATATTTTTCTTGGAAGCTTCTGGTGTGGGAGTTCTGACTGTGTTGTCTTCTTCCTGTTCCATGCTTTGGTCCTTTTTGTCCCCAAAAAAGGAATCTAAAGTTGGATTGCTGGGCTTGCTTTGCTTCCTTTACCTGCTCATGTTGCCAGTCAATTACTTGGCTTTTGGGTTCAGTAGAACTCTGCTTTCAGAGGGGAGAGCTCTGTCCCAAATAGCTGGGGTTTTCGCAGTTGCCGGAGCTATTAAGAGACCACCATTTCTGCAGCCCCTACCAGCTTTGGCTCACTGAAAACGCACCTCAGGTCTACCACCCAAGACCGCGATCTGAATCCAGACTGCTCAAGGCAAGAGCACTTAGCCTCTGAATGATCACTTGGCCCCCTTGCAATCTGAGGCCAAGAGCTTCTGAAGCAGCCACTTGGAGGAGGCGGCAGGGCTGCCGCTTCAGACTGCTTCTAACTTCTAACTGCTCTTGTGGGTTGGTAATTCTGGAAATTGCCATTTCTCCTGAACGCGCCAGCCATTGCTTCTCCTGGACACCCTGGGGCTGAAACTGCATAGGGCTGGGCTCTGCTCCCAGCACTCTGCTTCGATGACTGCCTGCCAGGCTGCCTTCAGTGGGAGCTTTGTTACTCTGTCATTTTTATGGATTCTGGAGCTCTAAAATTTATTTAGAGTCATATTTTATAGGTATTTGAGGTGGTTATGGGGGGAGCTCGCAAAGTTCTGTTTCTACCATGACCTCTTGTTTATGAATGCACCAGGACAGTGGTATACTATGGAAATTCTTGTCCCTATTTAACATATGTTTTTTGTTTTTTTTTTCTGAACAGCACGTTTTGATCTTTCCTTTGTGACCCTCAATATGACGCTGAACTGATTGTTGAACCCTAGGACTTTTTTATTCCTAAGTTTTATTGATGATCATCACTGTTATTTCTGGTTATTCCCCTGCTTTTGATGGAAGAGTCCGTCACAACAAAGAAAAACATTGAAGGGAAACCAACCAACAGCTATCTCTGGCAGAGTCTTTGGATTCACCCTGCCATTCAAGGCTCTGAGTGTGTCGTGGTTATCATTTTGTCTGGAGCAGCAATATACCATTCCGTTCACACACCATCATTTGTTCAACTCTTCCCCACTTGATTCTAGCTTTTGTTGGCCATCAACATTCCTCCTCTTCCTGGAAATACACTGGTTTTATATTTAGATGCAATGGCTTCATGTTCTGCTTTCCTTCTTTAAATGGGTGTTTAATGTTCAGGGTATATTTAAGTTAGAGGCCACATGGTGTAGGGGAAGCCAGGAAGGCCCAGTTTTAAGTCCTGCTTCTGACACCTCCTGGTTCTGTGACTCTGAGCAAGTCACTTAACCTCCTGATAAAACTCTCAGTACAGGGAGTCTCCTTCCTTGGCAGTTCTAATACTAATGAAGTTGCCAGTCCAGACCCTACCATTTTTATCCCTGAAATATTCAATAAAACAAAGGTACAGTATCCCACTTTCCCAGTGTGTCTTTTTCTAGGACATGGTATATCCTAATCGGAGAATTCCTTCAGTTAGAGGCTTTGGGATTAATTTAAACAAAATTAGTTCCCTATTTTGTTGGTTCTGAAAGTTCAGAACTCCATGCATTGTACTGAGTTTCCTTAGGATGAAGGATTCAGATGAATACTCCCTTCTTTTGCTGGGCTCTTTGCCTCTGTGGCAGGCAGGGCTGGGTTTTTTTGGTTTTTTTTGGTGCTGTGCATCAGAAAACTGTTAACTCTTTTTTCTTTTTTTGAGGCCTCAGCATTCTGAAGGAGTAATTTACCCTTTGGTCTCATATGGTTTTAGAAGAACTAATGCACTCAATTTTCAACATAATGGGTCAGTTCCTGCTGGGCAAATAAACTATACTCAGAGCATAAATGGCATCATAAAAAAATTCTACAGCTAGTGTATTCTTTAAACTAAAAGGATGTTTTTGTATTCAGAAATGGAACAAACTTGATGAATACATAAAACCTAAAACTCTGGCTTTTGTTTTAAAGGCCTTTCTACTGCAAGCTGTTGCAAAGATCCAGCCTGCTTGCTGAGATAAATTGGAAGCAGATTTTTTAAAAAAATTATTTTTGTTTTCCTTGAGAATGCTAATTGGATTCAGAGTGGAATAATTTTGAAGGTATTTTTCCTTCTCTCTTTTTCTTTTCTTTTTTTTTTTTTAATTCTGGAAGATAAAATTAATTGGACCACTAGACATTCTTGAGGATAGTTAACATCTTTTGTGGAGTTGCCTTCCAACTGAAATGATAAGAGTTTAGCATGTTAAAGGTCTGAAGTAGGTACAGGAAAATGCATAGGAAGGAGAGTTATTCTAATTCAGCCCTTGCTGGATAAGTGTGTCTGTTTTTTTATAAGATACTTTCCTAATGGGACAGGGGAAAATGTGAGTTGTTTCTTTTCTTTTTTTAAGTGGTAGCAACACAAGTTTTCCCCAATCCAGTGGTAATTGGCTTTGAATATATTATCCAAGTTCTACAATATATAATAAGCACAAAACAACACCTGGTAATTTTTCTATTCTGTGCCCAGTACAAAAAAATAATCTTGAAAGATACTTAACTATTCATATGGATCTGGGATCTTATAGATTCAGAAGGTCCCTCCCTTGATTCAGCTCACAGCTCATCCGTGCCTGGCCATTCTGTGTGACTCTTGTCCTTGTTCTCCCCATAGTTCTGCATGCATTGTGCTAGAGGCCTGCCTGGCTTTTTTTGGACCTCTCACAGAACTTAGTTGAATCCTTTGACTGGTTGCCTGTGCCCCCTCCCTCTTGCCATATGACTAGTCCATATCTCTTCCACAGGAACATCCTTTACTTCTGTTTTCATACTCCTTGGTTGGTTATATTGTGTCCTACTTATACTTGCTGTGTACCTCTTCATGAAAATTAATTTTTAATGTCATGAAAGAAGAATAAGAGTATGGATAAGACATTTATTGTAACAGAAATAATCTGCTTTTAGCACACACTTTGGGCAACTGCTGTTTTCCATGGTATGGGAGATTTTATTCAATGGTTTTCATTTTTTTAACCCAAGTTTATAGCTGGAATATAAATAGTATCATTCGAAATAACAGTACTCCACATGGTTCCCATTTGCATATCAGAGGACAAAGCTTCTCTGTTGGAGCTCTTTCAATCACCAAAATTCTCACTGAAGGCAAGACTATTAATGAAACAATTTGTAAGTTCCTCATATGTGGTTCAGCAAGGTTAATGCTTACTAAAAAAAAAAATTCACAAGCCCATCAGTACTACTGTAGCTTAATTGTTTTAGACACAATGCTCTTGCAGCATCTAATATGCATATGGAGAATACATTCCATCTTAACACTCATGATCAATGTTTCAAATCCTAAGATTTTAGAATCAGAAGGCATTTGAGGGAGAGAGGTGGTGCCAATAGATGGAGCTTTAGACCTAGACTCAGGAAGACCTGACTTCAGATCCAACCCTAGATGGTAGTAGCTGTGTGACTGTGGGCAGGTCACTTACCTAACTCTGCCTTAGTTTTAGCATCAGTAAAATGAGGATGTTTTTCACACTGACTTCTCAGGGTTGTTGTGAGGATCAAATGAAATAATATTTGCAAAGCTCTTGGCAAACCTTATATAGATGATAGTTAGCTATTAACAGGACCTCTACTCCAAGGGTCCCTAACCTAGGGGTACATTGATAGCTTTCAGGAAGTTTGTGAACTTAGATGGGACAAACAAGATAGCATTTTTATTTTTTGCTGACCTTTGGAATTTAGCATTTCCTTCGATTATTGAAAAACGTAATTCAGAGAAGAGCTCCAAAGGCTTCAGCCACCTGCCAAAGGGATCTGTGACACAAGGAAGGCTAAGAACCCCTGATTTATTCCAATTCCTCATAGTGGAGAGAGGAAATTGAGGTTCAGGGTTAGTTAAAATCTCACAGTGAACGAATAGCAGAATTTGAATGGGAACCTAGACCTCTTGGCTCTAATCTAGTGTTCTTTTTATTATAACTCCAGGTGAACATATTGATGGGTTCAAAGATCTGGAGCTGACCTTCGAGGTCCCGTGATTTATAATTCCTAATTTGCAAAAGAGAAATAGGGCCAAAAGAGATTCACTGATTTGCTCAGGGTCATCCAAGAAAGTGAGTAGCAGAGAAGGGATCCCAGGTCCTCTGACTCCTAATCTAGTGCTTCTTAAACTGTGGATTGTGACCCTTCATGGGGTCTTGAAAAACTTGGCGACAGTAAGAGGTTTCTGAACATGCAACAACCAAAAATTCAAAATCAAATAGGTAGTGAATCCAGGGTGTTTCTAGCAGTGCTTGCCAGCTTTGCATCACACCTCTTCACTGCAGCCTTCGTTCTGAACATAAAGCATGCGCACTTTGCACGAAGTGTGCCACGCAGTGCCAACTCATACAAAGGGGCCAAGAGTGGAAGAAGTTTAAGAAACTACCCTAGATGAAGAGCATTGGGAATGCCCTTGGCTTCAGTTCCCCAGAAGGCCTTGTTGCTGACTCAACAGATTTAAAGTGAAGGGCTGGACATTTCTCAAAGGAATTCACACTGTGCAGATGTTCAGGAAGTAGAAGGCTTCTCAGACTATGAGGAATCTGCTCATTAGAATGTTTTAAGAACCCTCTTTTGCTTCTTAGAGACAGTTTTGAGCCCTTACAATAATTAGAGTAGATCTTCTCATCACAAAGCTGTCAATTTATACTGCTTTCAGACCCTTTCAAGATCTCTGCCATGGCTAAAATATGTATTTTTGCATTACAATAATTTAACATCCTGCTCTGTAGTGAAACATGAAAAGCTACCAGCCACTGAGCAGCATGGAAGTGGGGAAATGATGCAGTGTGCTGCTAATCCCAAGCCTTGGCAGGCTTACATTAGCATGAATTTTTTAGCTGCTCTTAAGGATGAAATATAACTTTGTCACTAAGCCCTAATAAATGTTGAACATTTAATCACGTTCCATGTAGCTGGGGAATATCTAATGCAAAATTCTTTTTCAGGGTTTGTACGGTGAATTCATAGTGTTTTAAGGACAACATTGGAAATGAGGAAAGGGGAGACCGATGGGAAAGCTAATGATAGTTATTTGTTGCTGAATGGTTCTTAAAAAAATTTTTAAAATTGAATTATAATTACTGTAGACAATTTCAACAACTACGGCCATTTCCTAGGTTCCCTGCCCCTTCTGATTGGTGGATAGCAAAAGATCCACGAAGTACATGGTTTGATCCTCAGAACAACCCTGGGAGGGAGGTGGTATTATTAGCTTTATTTTAAAGCTGAGGAAACTAAGGCAGATACAGGTTATGAGACTTGCCCAGGGTCACACAGCTGGTAAGTGCCTGAGGTCAGATTTGAACTCAGGTCCTCCTGACTGTAGTCTCAGCACTCTGTCCACTGTGCCCCTGGCTGTTTCTGTATGGCAGTTTGTCTGAACCAGGTTTGGGAGTTTTGTAGACAGCAGGCTTGGTACATGCAGCGTGTTGATACCACAGCCACAGAAGTTAGATGTGATCTTTGGCTGCACTGAGAGGGATTAGGGGGTGATGATGGGTGTCTCTGGGTGCTCTCCTCAGACCCTGCTTGGAGTTCTGTGCTCCACTTTGGGCGCCATGTTGTAGGAAGGACATTGATTGCCTGACCAGTGTTGTGGAACAGCCTCTAGTTCATGCCATATGGGCATATGTTGAAATCAGTGATGCTTAGCTTGAGGAGACAAGATTGAGGGAAGACTTGGCTGTCTTCTAGGATTTTTGATTTGTTTTTGTTGGCTGACGGCCCTGGCTCTGGGGTCAAATGACTCAGGTTCATATTCTATCTCTGACACTGCTTCTGTGACCTTGGATTAGTCACAGTCAGTTTCCTCACTTGAACAAAGAGGGAGTAGGACTCTGAGGCCCCTATTAACTTTATCTGTGTCCTGTAAAGAGGAGCAGTGGCTGGAAGCCTTAGTTTGCCTCTTGTAGCTTCTAATCATAAGTAGAATGGGTTGGGTGGAGTTAGCTTCCCTATACTTAAGGTCTTTGAGTCGAAGCCAGGTCACTACCTGTTGGGTATGTTGTAAAAGGGATTTCTTTTGTTTGTGTTTTGGGTTGGACACAGTGACATTCTTTCCAATTCAAAAATTCTGGGGATCTCCAACAAGGCCCCACAGAATCCTGGTATATTACTGTGGGGACCATTTTGATGTTAGCAGAAACTCTTACCACCAAAAGTATTAAGTGTGAAATGTGTATATCAAATGCTTCCTGTGTGCAAAACTATTTCAGTGTAAGTTTAATATCCTCCATTTCATAATTTCTCTCTCCAGCTGCCCCTTGCCCCCTCCAGTTTTAACCATGTATGGGCTCTGAATCTTTTGCAGAGGGTTTTGTAGCTTTGTAGTTTTGGAGATACTAGTTTGTCTTGATGAAGGCAACAAGATTCCAGCTGTGGCCTGACCGGAGCAGAGCTGGATAGGACCATGTGTCTCTCCTAATGCAGTCTGAGACCATTTTGGCTTTCTGGGCTGCCATATCAGAAGTCAGAGGCAAAATGCCCCTCAGAGTTCTGTGTAGGCCCTCTTTTCTTCTCCCTCTACTACTTCGTTTGGTCATCTCCTCAGCTCTCATGGATTTAATTATCATATCTGTGCTGATGATTCTCAAATCCGCCTTTCCTGCCCCAGTATCTCAGCTGTCCTCCGAACACTCATCTCCAGCTGCGTTTCAAACATCCCAAACTGAATGTCCAGTAGATATCCGAAACTCAGTATGTGGAGCTCATTATCTTTCCCCCTAAAACCTTTCAGCCCCTTCTCTATTACTGTTGAGGACACCCCCATCCTCCTGTCCCCAGCTTCACAACCCAGGAGTCATCCTGGAATCCTCATGATCTCTCCACCCCCACATCCAAGCTTTCACCAAGGCCTGTTGATTTCACCTTTACACCCTCTCTTGAATGTGCCCCTTCTTTTCTGACACTGTCACCTCCAGGTACAGGCTCTTGTCACCTCACATCTGAACTGTTGAAGTAGCTGCTGGTGGGTCTGCTTGCTTCACGTCTCTCCCCACTCCAGTCCATTCTCCGTTCAAACACTCAAGGGAAATCACAGATCTGACCATGTCACACACTCCCACCTCCCCACCCCTCACTCAGTTAACTCCAGTGGCTCGGTCTTGCCTCCAGGAGCAATTACAAGATGTTCCTGTTGGCATTCCAATGCCCTCGTAGCCTAGCCCCCTCCCACCTTTCTGGCCCTACACCATCTTCCCCGATGGGGCCTCCCGGCTGTTCATGAACAAGGCTCCATCTTAGCTCCTGGTGCTTTCTCTGACTCTCCTCTGTGGCTGGGATACTCTTCCTCTTCCATTCCAGCTGCCGACCTCGCTGAAGTCCATCCCCAGAACCTTAATGCTCGCATCTTCCCCTGTTCATTATTTCCGTTTGTCCTTTGAATAGCTTGCTTTACATAGATGTGTTTGCATATTGTCTTCCCCTGTGAGATTGTCAGCTTTTTGAGGGCAGGAACCGCTTTTTGTTTCTTTTCTTATTCTCAGGACTTGGCACTGTGCCTGGCACATGGTGGGTGCTTAATCAATATCTATTGATTAATGATAGGAGGGGGCAGCTAAGTGTCACAGAGCACTGGCCCTGGAGTCAGGAGGGCCTGAGTTCAAATGTGGCCTTAGACACTTGACTAGCTGTGTGACCTTGGGCAAGTCACTTAACCCCAATTGCCCTGCCCTCCCCTCAAAAAAAAAAGAGAGGCCACTGACTAATGGTAGTAGCAGATCGCAGAGTTAATAAAGACACTTTCATTCGGATCTTAGTAGCTCTTTCCTTACTAGAACGCCAAGATCTGTACTGTCTCCAGGCCCTGTCCTTGGCTCTGCTCTGGCCAGCATCTTGTCATTGGCTTGACAGAGGCCAGATGCTGCTCTGTATTTAAGTGACACAAAGTGGGCAGGAATGGCTGGTCCCCTGGCTGACATGATTGGGCTCCTGAAGCATTTTGACAGGTTAGAAGTGAGCAAGGGGAAATGGTGATGAGGATAAATGCAAAATCCCACACATGACTTCAGAAAATTCAGCTGCACCAGGATGGGTTGAGGTAGGTCTGTCTAGGAAGCAGTTCATTGAAAAAGACCTAGGGCTCCCAGCTGATGGCAAGCCCAGGGCAAGGAGGCTGTGGGAGGTAGAGAATCTATGTGACCTCACTGACGTGAGTGTGCCCTCCAGAGGTGCAGATTGCGGGCTGCGGTACCTTCTCTTCTCTGCGGTTTGCTCCTTGAAGGCAGGGACTGTTTCATTTCTGTTCTTGTGTCCCCAGCACCTAGCCCAGTTCTTGGTGATAATAGGCCCGTAATGAATGCTGATTGTTTGAACAGCTGATTTCAAGACCTCAAGTCTGTCTTCCACAGAGGCTTCAGCCCACTGTGATGGAGGCTTCCTTCTTGGTCTTTTCTAAGACTCTCATCTTACACTGTCTTAATGAAGGTTTGGGTCCTGAAACAAGGGAGGGGGACAGTCTTGCCACATCTTGAGTATTGTGAACAGCTTGGAGGCCCATCTTGGATGCACTGTCCAGGTTGTGGAGGTCAGCTACTAGGCCATGCTAGGTTAAAGGAGCTGGGGGTATTTAGCCCAGAGAAGAGAGCACTTGGACACAGGGAGAGGGAGAGTTCTGAGAGCAGCCTTGAGGTATTTGAATGGTTGCCAGGGCCCCATCTGTGCCACGCCTGCCGTCCTGTGGTCCCATCAGGAAGAGTGGCTATAAGGGCACAGGTTTTAGATCAACCCAAGGAGAAGCATCGTAACCTTTAGAACAGTCTGAAAATGGAACCGGCAGTGGTGAGGGGGCCAGGTTTGGAGCCAGAGGGCTTGGGTGAAGGTCAGCTCGATCTTGCTGGCTGTGTGGTCCAGGAGAAGTCACTTCTCCTCTGTGGGCCTGTTTTCTCATCTGTAAAACCAGGGAGTTGCACTGGGTGACTCTCAGGGCCCTTTCCAGTGTGAAGTCTGTGATGCCATGCAGCAGGAGGAAGTGAGGGCCCTCCTTGTTGGAGCTCTGCCAACAGAGTGTGGACAGTGACTGATTCATGGGATGAGTGAAGATCAGGCTTAGGGCTGCCCGCTGCTGCGTCATAGCCTTCAGGTCCTGATTTCGTACTGAGTCATCCTCCTCCACCCCAGTGTGGTGTGGTATGTTACAGATAAAGGATGTCGAGTTTGATGAGGTACAGGTTTTGGGGGATTTCTAATGAGAAATCCTTTCTAGGTTCGGCATCTGAAAAGAATTATAGGCTCAGCTGTCCTTTGGCAGATTTATAAAAGTTTATTACACTTAACAGCGGGCAGGAGAGAGTTAAGGAAAATCCTGCAAAGAGCAGGAGATAGAGATATAGAATTTAAAGAGACAAAAGGTCAATCACAGATTCATTAGGCTAATTAGGGGTACAGAGGTGGAGTTAGGAAGGGACCAGGGAGTGGTTAATACAGGACACTCACCCTTCACATCAACTGCGCATGTGTTTTACCCATAATACACTGGGAGACACAGTGGGAGATTTTGATGGAGAGGTGTGGTTTTAACCCTGAAATGTCATAAAGTCAACCAGGGGTCAGATTTGAGGTCAAATTAAATGAGATGTACCCATCCGGATTTGCAAATGGATGAGTTTTGTTTGCTAGGACAAAAGGAGGTAGTACCTTGAATGAAGAGTTAATGGTTTAAGAGGAAATACCTCTAGGCTGGGGCAGGGGAGAAACAGTTAATGCTTTAGAGCTTGGGGGAGGGAAGGAAACAGAGTTAAACTGATTTCATAAACTGATCATACATACACAAGACTGAAGTTACAACAATGTTATAAAATTATAAAAATCACCCCAAAATACATTACATAGGCCATTCAGCACCGCTTCAAGTTCTCCTGGGGAACGATGCTAGATCCAGGGATTTGTTAAAATGTTATAATGACAATATTAGCTATCATCTGTATAGCTCTTTAAAGTTTACAAAGCGCTTTCTACTCTCTCATTTTGTCTTCACATCAGCTTGGAAAGATAGGCGTTATTATCTTCATTTTACAGATAAAGCAGTTAAGGGACACGGCTAATAGCATCTGAGGCTGGGTTTGAACTCAAGTCTTCCTGACTCCCAGTTCAGTGCTCTGCCCACTGGGCTGCCCAGCTGTCATCACATAATCTGCATTTGCCTGTTTATCCCTCACTTCTTCTCATTTTCCCTGGATGTGGGTGAGGGGACCTCTAAACATTTAATATCCAAATACCTATGGACTAGCTATGTAACAGGGATTCCCCCGTTAAGGAAATTCTGCCAGAGAAATTGCAGTTTCTCTAAGTCCTTCTAAAGGTTATAAAGTTTGTAAGGGTGGTTTCTGTGTATTTAACAAGAGAGAGACTCATGAGTCAGTACAGCCCACCCCTGAAAATATGGTGGGCTGGGAGGCTTTTCTCATCAGGAAAGAAAGAAGTGTTAGGTGGGCCTTGACAAGAGGCAATGTTAAATTAGCCGACTGTTGGGTTAGAAACAGGCAACCTGTAATAGTGTAGAAAGCCCAGGACTTGGTATTGGAAGACCCAAGTTTGAATGTGGGCTGTGGGAAAATTGAACTCTACTGAATCTTTTCTTATTTATAAAACAGGTATTACAGTTGCTTGTGTCAGTCTGTCAGTCAGTAAACATTAAGTACCTACTGTGTGCCAGGCACTATACTAAGTCCTGGGGATAAGAAAAAAAGGCAAAAGACCATCTCTGCCCTTAAGAAACTTATAGTCTCATGGGGGAGACAACATATAAGCAAATATCATATACAAAGCAAGTTATCTACAGGATAAGTAGGAAATCATTAACAGGGAAGGTACTAGAATTCAGAGGGCTTGGGGAAGGCTTCTTGTAAAAGGCAGGATTTTAGTGAGGAGTTGAAGGAAGCCAGGGAGGTCAGTAGTTGGAGTTGAAGAGGGAGAGCACTTCAGGCATGGAGGAGAGCCAAAGAAAATTCCTGCAGCAGAGAGGTGGCACGTCTTGTTCATGGAGCAGCCAGGAGACAATGGTACTGGACTGAAGATTAGCCGTAGGGGAGAGAAGTATAAGAAGACTGGAGAGATGGGAGGGCCTTTGAATCTCAAACAGCATTTTGTATTTGATCCTGGAGGCAAGAGGAAGCCAGTAGAGTCTGGGGAGTAGGGGATGATGTACTCAGACCTGTCCTTTAGCAAGGATGAACGTGGAGCATTGAGTTGATTCACCAATGGGTCAAGATGGGTACAAGAGGAGAATGGCTAGCGAAGAGGAAATAGCCTAAGGGAAAATTGAAGGTCATAGTGAGGATGGAAAGTCCGGCTAGGTAAGGGAAGGCAGAGGGAGAGGTGAAAGACCAATGATGATGGTCAGATGTGGGCACTTCAGAATTCTTGAATATGGAGATGGTACATGTATTGTGGGTGATAGCAAGGGCATGACCTTGTGTATGTGCTGAAGTTGGTTGTAGGAGTAGGTCACGGGAAGTGTCATAGGTTGAGAAACCCAGATAGTTGAGGCATTTGAGGGAGAGTCAGTATTTATGTTGAAATCCCCAAGTATGAGGGCAGGAACTGGGGAGAAGAGAAAAATTATGAGCCAGGGACTGAACTCATTGAAGAAGGAAGGGGAGTGGCCTGAAAGTCTGGAGACATGTTATGAACAAAGAGGAGGAGGGATTACTGAGTGATGGTTGCACAGGGAGAACCTGGAAGTGACAGTGGGAAGCTTGGGGGATTCCATTTCCTCTAGGGAGTCCAGGGGAATGAGGGAAGGCACAGCCAGTAGCTGGGCACTAGTTATCTTACAGAATTGTGGTGGGAATAGTGCTTCCTAATTAGAAAGTTCTGAATAAATAGGAACCTTATTAGTAGGAACAGATCAATATTTACACACAGACAATTAATGGAGAAGAAATCAAGATGAAGAGAATTAAAAATTATATATTAACTATGTTGTCTACCTTTTTTTAACATCCAAGCGGCACAGTGGATGGAGGATTGGACTTGGCATCAGGATCAGATCAGTTCAGACACTCCCCCTTGTCTGTGCAGGACGCTTGACCGCCATCAGCTCTGGGTTTCTCATTTGTAAAATGGGAATGGTAATAGTACCTTACAGGGCTGTTGTGAGGATCAAATGAGGTCACGTCTATAAAGTACTAGCTTTTATCATTTCTTATTATATTATGTAAAAGTGACAGACATTTGGGAGCCAGGGCTGAGTTAAAGTCTTTCTGGTTTTGTCCTTCAAACCAATAGCCAGAAGAAAAAAAATTTGTCTTACATGGCAGTATTCTACAATAAACACAATCAAGTAAGAGGGAAGAATTACAGTCAAGATTAAGAACACCTGTGTTTTTGAAAGAGGGCTCTGTGTTGAATTTGCCACCCCAGAGAGCTGCTCTAGACAGTCAAGTTGGTGTAGCCATGCAGTGAAGTTGTTGGAAGTCTTTATTGATGTCATTTGTTTCCCCAAGTATCCCTTCCTTCTTCCTCTTAGAGCACTATTCCAATATAACAGTATAATCATTTTAAAGACAAGAAAAAGAGGAAAACTCGACATAACTGATAAGTTCATTGGAAAAAGTCTAAAAATATGTGCAGATGTGTCTTAATTTAAAATTGACTTAAGGTGCATTAAATTGACTTGAGGTGCTTTCAGAGTGACTTGGAATTCTTCCATTTCCCCCTCTTCTTGATCCTGCTATTATAGCATTTAACTGATTAATGTATTATCATTTTGACAACAAAAATCTTCATTGAGTAACAGTTCTACTTATTTCTTTTAAAATACTTTTTTCTATTCTCTAGATTTCACCACCCAATTCTCAGCCCCTTAGAGAGCAGTTTCCAGCTGGAAGTTGATGTCCTGGCCCATCTTTTAAAGTCCCAGGCACAAATCTCTGAGTGGAAGTTCCTCCCATCCCTGGTCAATTTACACAGCGCCCACACCAAGCTGCAGACGTGGGGCCAGATATTCGAAAAGCAGCGAGAGACTAAGAAGCATCTGTTCGGAGGGCAGTCTCAGAAAGCTGTTCAGCCCCCACACCTCTTCCTTTGGTTGATGAAACTCAAGAACATGCTCCTTGCCAAGTTTAGCTTTTATTTTCATGAAGCCCTGAGCCGCCAAACGACAGCTTCAGAAATGAAGGCGCTGACTGCGAAAGCCAATCCTGACCTTTTTGGGAAGATCTCTAGTTTTATTAGAAAGTACGATGCTGCCAATGTTTCTTTAATCTTTGACAACAGAGGGTCTGAGAGCTTCCAGGGGCATGGTTACCACCACCCTCATTCCTACCGAGAGGCCCCAAAGGGAGTGGATCAGTACCCAGCAGTGGTGTCCCTGCCTAGTGACAGGCCTGTCATGCACTGGCCCAATGTTATTATGATCATGACCGATAGGACCTCTGACTTGAACACCTTGGAGAAAATCGTCCACTTCTACGATGACAAAGTCCAGAGCACCTACTTCCTGACCCGCCCAGAGCCTCATTTTACCATTGTTGTCATTTTTGAGTCTAAGAAATCAGAGAAAGATTCCCATTTCCTCTCCTTCCTCAATGAACTCTCACATGCTCTTAAAAACCCCAAAGTATTCGCAAGCCTGAAACCTGGATCCAAAGGGTAGTAGGCTTTTTGGAGAGACAGTTTCTCAAGGCTGGTTAACAAGACTACTGTAATTTTTAGTGTTTCGGATCACATCCATTCATGATTCTTTAAAAACAAAATTAAAGAAAAATTGTCATGATTTGTATTGCACATTTCATATGTAATTATGGCCATTTAAGTTAAATATCCAAAGATGACCATAGTAAGTGATCATGGGTACTGTGTGTCTGTGTTGGACAGAGTGATCTCAGTATTTTTTCCACGTTTTCCTGAGTCTTGTGGGATTTGAGTATTTATGGGTCCTTGACTTTATGGGCAGGAGGTGATAAAAGGGGCAGGCTGTGTGTGTGTGTGTGTGTGTGTGTGTGTGTGTGTGTGTGTGTGTGTGTGTGTGTGTGTGTGTGTCTGGGTGTCTGGGTGTGTGTCTGGGTGTGTCTGGGTGTGTGTGTGTGTGTGTGTTTGTGTGTGTGTGTCTGTGTATGTATGATATTCTTGCTAGCTGCTCTGTTTTCTTCTAGTCCTTGAATACTGGTGCAATATTTTTTTTCCTGTTGTATGGAAAAAGTAATTAGGATAGAGAAAATTAAATGGCATTTATAGAATTCACTGCTATATGATTTCTGTCAGGAAATCTCCAATCTGTAAAAGGGTTATGTTTGGAATTCTAAGTTACTAAATGATCTTTTATAATGCCCAACTGATGAGCACAATACTCTAGTTTTTTTTTTAATTATTTAAGTTTTCTCTTGGTAATTTTTTGTTTTTACACCCCAGTCGTTTTTGCGTACCAGAGAGATTCCCACTTTGGAGAGAGATTCACTCTCACACTTCTGAAATGGAATAATCCCTTGTAACAACAATAAAAACCTAGTTAAAAATAACCAATACAGTGGCTGTATCTGACTATATTTTTTAGAACATTTTGCCCTCATAGTTCCCCACCTGTCTGCAAAAAAAGAGAAGGCATATGTATTTTTTTTTCCTTCACTTCTCTGGTATAATAAAAGGACACATCTAGCTGTGAATCCCATAGAAGAAAAGGTATCTCCTTTTAAAAACACTTATAAAAACACCCTCCTTTTCAGAGATTGTGTTTTTTCTTCATAATCTGAATGCTTTCCTCTAGTCTTTAGCTTTCTCAGTGTTTTGGGGTGGTGAGAGGGTGGGATAGTAAGCAAGCACCTTTGGTTTAAAATTCCTCAATTTGCATTAAAATTGGGATAGTCTAGGCTAGGGGTAGGGAACTTGTGACCTAGAGGCCACTTGTGGTCTCTTTTGTTCTGTGGAGTTTGGATTCAGTCAAAGGGCCTCACTTGAGGACCTAGGGGGCCACATGTGGCCTTGAGGCTGCAGATTCCCCACCCTGGTCTAGGCACTGGACCTTGGATTTCTTTGATATACAGAACTCCTGGATAAGGAAAGTCCTTCTACCAGTGCAGGTAGGCACCTCTGCAATTATAGTCTCCAGAGATTTGTTTGCTTAGAGCCCCAAGTGAAACACCCGGTCACACAGTCTGTGAATGTCAAATGATGGATCCATTATTCGGGAGCTCCCCATTCTTTAGCTCACAACCTTTTTATTTACCACCTTTGTTTTTTTGGCTGAGATCTTCATTTTAAAAAATCACTTACATCCCAGTTATTTTTAGGAATAAACAGCATCCAGCTTTGGTTTCTTGACTTTATTTGAAAAGCTCAGTGACCCACTTTTCAAATGGCCAGAAGGAAGATGGGACTCCCTTGTACTTGTAAAACTCAGTTGTGTATTCCCAAGATCCCTTCCTGCTTGGACAAGCAGCAAAATACTTAAGCACAGCTGAACTAAGACTGTCTTTGCCTTTCTGCCACTAATTTATATATTTAACATGTGCTTGACTTCAGCTGGTGTCCATGAGGACTGGACGGATCAGGGGAGGCTTAATGGGGTATGGAGTCCTTTACAGCAGGCTTATTGATCCAGAATACAAATAAGCCCTAACGGGTAATCGAGCCATTAGCATCTGACGGCCACTTCATAGTCTGTGTGAGATGTAATGGTCTGGTCGATTCAGTCTCTCCCGATTGTTCAGAGGCAGGCCTCACACAGGGTCCCCCCCCAGCCAGAAGCTAAGTGTTGGAACTGGGCTGAAAAGTAAAAGGTATGTTTCTAGAGAATGAAGCCCTGATGGTTAGGCATTCAGCTACAGGAAGGGTTGACTACCTCAGGCTTAGACAACTGGAAGGAAGTTTCCAGTGGTCTGTTTTCCAGGGTCAGCAGGTGCTTTAAAAAAAAAAGGGACATAATTTGCAAAAATTGAATTCAACAAATGCTTGTTAAATACCTCGTCTATACAGGACGCTGCCAGGCACTTAGAAGTTAATTTATTTGGTTGGTTGGTTTCCATGGGATTTGGAGCAGGAAGGCTTCCTATTGCTCCCAGGATCAAATGCAGATTTGTCTGTTTGGTCTTTCAAGCCCTTTACAACATGACTCCAACCTATGATAGTCTGTGACTCTCCGCGCCCTCTAGGTGCCAGCCAAGCTCACCGTGCTGTTCTTCATCCATGACCTTCCATCTCCTGTCCGCCTTTGCTCAGCCTCTCTCACATCTCATACCTAGGATGCTTGTCTCACTTCCCCCTCTTTCCTTCAAGACTCAGCTCAAACTCCTTCTCTGATGTGAAGCCATTCGTCATCCCAACAACCGCTAATGCTTCCCCGCCATGTCCCCAGTTTGCTTTGTGTATACTTACGGGTACGTGTTGTTTTCCATGGAAGAATATAAGCTTCTTGAGGGCAGAGACTGTTTCCTTTTTGTCTTTTGTATCTCTAGCGCTTGGCACACAGTAGGTATTTAATAAATGCTTGTTTATTGAGTTAATCTAGTCTAAATCCATTATTTGACACCTAGGGTGGTAAAGGCCAAGAGAGATAATAACTAGCTTGAGTTGGAATTCAGCTCTTCTAATTCCAAGTCTTTCTCTCTTTCTCACTAAAATTGTAAAATAGTCATTTTCCCTGAGCATTTTAGTCATCCTGGTTCTTGATAGGGAGCTGGTCTTGAAGCCCCTAAGATCTGGGTTCAAATCCTGCCACTGAAATACTTTGCTGTGTGACTCTGGGCAATACATCCAGCCTCTCAGTGCCATGATAATAATAGCTAACATTGACTTAGCACTTGTGCTAAGTGCTCTACGATTATCTCGTTTGATCCTCATAACAACCCTGGGAAGGGATTGTTCTCTCCATTTTACAGATGAGGAAACTGAGGCAAACAGGGTGAAGTGACTTGCCCAGGATCACACAACCTGTAAGTGTCTGAGGCTGGATTTGAACTTAGGTCTTCATGGCTCCAGGCCTGGCACACTTTGCTCTGTGTCACCAGATGCTCCTTAGGTGACTCTGAGTTGCAGAGAAAGTGACAGCTGGAATTGGTGGGAATTCCCTGCACGGATCCAGTCTTTAATTCTGTCCTAATTTTGCTTTTCATGGAAGTTGAAGCAGAATTTAAAGAGTAAACAACTGAGGGCACTGAAAAGGAATTTGATGGCCATCTCGTCCGATCCATACACGAAAGGAGTCGCCATGATAGCATACTGGAGAAGGGATTGAGCACTTTGAAGCAGGTTGTCCATTCCACTCTTGGACATCACTAGGAAGTTTTTCTTTCTGTTAAGTCTGAATTGGCCTCTCAGCCCTCCTTGTACCCTTCGCCATTAGTTTTGTCTTCTGGGGTCAAGCAGAAAGAATTCTAATTCTTCCTCCACAAAAGACTTTTAAATCTTTGAAAACAGCAGCTATCCTATATAACTTCCTTCCCTCTAGTCTTCTCCAAGTTAATTCAACAAGTCCTGATATGACATGGTCTCACTCCTTTTCACCATTCTTCTCTGGACATTCTCCAGATTGTTGCTGTTGTCCATCTTAAACTGTGGCGCCCAGAGCTCCAGGTGAGGTCTGATGAGGGCAGAGGATGGGGGAACTCTCATTCCTAGAACTTATGCCCCAACTGATGTAACCCAAGATGGCATTAGCTTTTTGGCCTCTATATCACACTGCTTGCTCAGACTGAACTTGCAAGACAATTATCCCTAGATCATTTTTCAGAATGATTGTTTAACCATGTCTCCTTCTACCTTATATTAGGAAGTTAAGGAGGTTTTTTTGTGTGTGTACCTAAGTATAAGATTTTTACATTTTACATTTATCCCTATTGAATTTTATTTTAGAGTCGGCCCAGTGCTCTAGCACAAGCTCTCAAAGTATGCTCTGGGGATCTTCAAGACCTTTCCAGGGGTTCATAAAGCCAAAATGATTTTCATAGTAATACCAGGATCTTATTTGTCTATTAAAATATTATTCCCTTTTCCAACTACATATCTGTGTGATGCTGGGTTTTCTTCATATGCTTTACCAAAACAACATATTAGATTGAGTGCAGAAGCAGATATCAAAGTCCAGCTATCTTATTAAGCTAGAGAGGCTTAAAGAGGTTTGCCAAAAATATGTAAAATAATGCCACCCTTACTAAATTTTTTGTTTCGTAACAATTATTTTTCATTAAAATTTGCTAAAATAAATAGGTTTGCTTTTATTTTAAAATACTTTTAAATTTGATCAGTTTTAATTTCTAATATAGCAGCTACTTGGTGAAGTGGAGCCTGGAGTTGGGAAGACTCCTTGAGTTTACATCTGACTTCACTAACTGTATGACCCTGAGCAAGTCACTTATCCTGTTTGTCTCAGTTTCCTCATCTGTAGAAGAGCTGGAGAAGGAAATGTCAAACCACTCCGGTGTCTTTGCCAAGAAAACCCCAAAAATGGGGTCACGGAGAGTGACTGAAATGACTGACCAACAGCAACAGTAAATATCTGTAGATAGAACCCATACAAGCCATAATTCTTTGGGGTCCTTAATAATTTTTAAGAGCATAAAGGGTTCCAGAGATCAAAAAGTTTGAGAACCACTGCTCTAGCCTATAATGCTTCTTGGATCCTATCACCCGCTGTATTAGCTTTTCTTCTCCACTTTGTGTCATCTGTAAATTTGATGAGCATACCATCTACATTTATGTCAAAGTCATTAGTAAAAATATAAAATAGCATGGACCCAGCATAGATCCTTTAGGCACTCTGCTGGAGACCTCAAAAGACAACAAAAGGGCAAACTTTTTACTTCCCTACATGCTAAGAAGTTAGTTGTGATGGATGGATGGATGGATGGATGGATGGATGGATGGATGGAGAGATGGATGGATGGATGGATGGATGATAGAGACAGAGATATAGAGATATATCTATATAGATATATATACACACACATACATATGTACATATATGTATGTATACACATACACACATATATTGTATTCTTTGCTTCTTACATGTTAGCACTAATGATCATTCTGTCCATACCAAGAGAAAATAGACTGAAGTGATTAGTTTTCCCTCTATGTGTGCAGGCCACTAGCTCTTTCATAGAGCATATTTAAATGCATATTACTTTTAAAATGAACTTTTGTTCAGCCAGAGGAACAGTGTTATTTCACTCTGCAGAATTGTTCTCTGTAATGAGATAATTGCAAATTTCCCTCTATTGCTACCAGAGTAACAATATATACATTCTCCAACTGACGTCTTGAAATGTTCCATTTGTTTCTAGAGGCAGATCTAATAAAATCCTGCGAGATCATCTCAGAGGTCATCGAGCTCCCCCCACTCACTTTACAGACCTAGAGATGTTAAGTGACCTAAGGTCCCAAAAGCCAAATCCATGGGTGGAAACCCGAGTCTTCAGACTCCAAATCTAAGGCTCCCTCTGTGTATCTCATTGCCAAGAATTGCCAAGTCCTATCAATTCCAAATTTCATAGCACCTCTTGTATACACCCTCTGACATTCTTCCCTTGGACGCTGCCACCACCTGGAGCAGGGCCTCATCGCCTCGTTCCTGGATTATTGCAATAGTCTGCTAGTGGTTTTCCCTGCCTCAAATCTCCCTTCTCTCCTATCCAGCCTCTACTCAGCTGACAAATTAATCTTCCTAAAGCATAGGTCTCACTGTCACCCCCCTTCCCCCATTTAATAAACTCCAGTGGCTTCCTAATACCACGAGGATCAATATAAAACCCTCTGGCTTTTAAAGCTGCTCATAATCTTTTCCCTTTCACTCCTTATTCTTCCCTTAGTCACTTTCTCATATTCTCTGATCCATTGACACTGGCCTTGTACAATACACTCGATTTTCTGATTCTGTGCATTTTCACTGACTATCCCTCATGCTTGGAATTCTCTTCCCCATCATCACTTCCTGGGTAAAATTCTATCTGCAATTTATCCTTTCTATATCTTGTTTGTACATAGTTGCTTGCATGTTGTTTTACTCATTAGATTGTGAGGCCTGTGAGATCATGGGGCTGTTTTTTGCCTTTCTTTATATTGCTAAGCTTTGGCATTGTGTCTGACTTATAACAGGCATTTAATTAATGCATGATTTGACTTATATAAGGGAAACACTGAGCTGGCCAGTTTGACTGTACTATAGAGTGTAGTGTGGGGATTTTCAGAATTGTCCAATCTGCAAGAAAAACCAGTGAGGCAGAGCTCTGAGCCAGTGCCACTTTATTGAAGGGTACATGGTTTCCTCTAATGAAGTAGACCTCAGATCTTCCTCATGATCTGAGATGCTGCCTTCCTCCAGGGCCTTAGTCTTATTGTGCTTGATACCCAGACAGTTGAGGTAGAGCAGGTCAAAAATATAGATTGATTGGTGAATAGGCCCTTGCTTTTGATGCTCCAAGAGGGTCTACACAAATTACAGAATCCCATTGGTTGACTAATAGGTTTGTGAGCAGACCTTAATAGACTTATCTTGACCTTCCAGGAGGACTTACCAAGTGAGTTGGGCTGATAAGCAGATGTCAAAACATCTATATGGGCTGATGGTCCAGTAGAAGGGTAGGTCACAAGCTGGCAGCCAGGGTCACTCATTGGCTACCTGCTCATGGTCATCTCCCCATGGTGGACAATAGAGGGATGACAAAGGATTGAGGGGAAACAAAGAAAGCTGGGGTACTTTCCATGTAATTGAGTTACCTCTGTTGTGCTGGGCTTGGTCACCATAACAAGGAAAAACAAGGGTGGAGGTCCTCTGGTTAGCTTCCTATGATTAAGCAAGTGAACTTAGAATCTGCAGTTCAAGGCTCTGAGGCTTACTTTCAGGACTTATAGTCACCACCCTTATGGAACCATATCAAACTCATTAATACTGATTGGAATAAAATAGGGGTCCAATTAATGATGTATCACAGTAGAAAGGGAGTCATATATAACCCAGAAAGATTAACAAGCCAAATTGTGAAGGACTTTGAATGCCAAATAGAAGCATTTGTATTCTAAAGGCAATAGGGAGCCTTTAAAAGTTCTTGAATGACATAGTCAAACATGCTTTAGGACTACCAGTTTGACAGATGTGTGGAGGATATATTGGACAGGAGAGAGAACAACTAGGGAACTATCATTCAACTTTTTAAAAGTTCTACTATGTTAGGGAAATGCTTGTTTTATTTCTTAAGTTCAGAATAAAATAAATAAAATTTTAAAAGAGAAACTATTATAATATTTTAGATGAGAGATTATGAAGGTCCTAATTAGGTTGGGTTAGGTTTGAGTGGAGGAAAGAGGTCAGATTACAACCCAGATCCTCTGACTTCACATTCAACACATTTTCCCACTGTACCACACGGCCTGTACAATGACCAAGCTTTTTAGGAGGTAAAGTTGACAAGACAAGGCACCTGGTTGGGTATTTGGGCTTAGGGACATAGAAGAGTCAAGGATGACTGAGGTTGTGAACCTTGGTAAATGAAA
Organism: Pseudochirops cupreus; assembly: GCA_028627135.1. Classification (NCBI taxonomy): domain Eukaryota; kingdom Metazoa; phylum Chordata; class Mammalia; order Diprotodontia; family Pseudocheiridae; genus Pseudochirops; species Pseudochirops cupreus. The sequence goes on from CM053581.1 coordinate 374,501,863, forward strand.
GAATGGCAATGCCCTCAACAAACATAGGGAAATTAGAAGGAAGGACAGGTTGGAGGAGAGTAGCCAATGAGTTCTATTTTGGACATGTTGAGTCTGAGATACCTAGAGGGCATCCAAGTGGAATATATCTGTGGGCAGCGGGAGATAGGGGACTGGACAGGAATGAATGAGTGAGTCAGTGAGTCCGTGACAGAGCATTTATTAAATGCTTATTGAGGTGACAACTCTGAGCTAAGTGCTAGGGATACAAATACAAAAGCAAAGATGGTCCCTGCCCTCAAGGAGCTTACTTTCTAATAGGTGGAAAGAACACATATAGGAGAATGTCAAGCTGAGTGGATTATTTTATTGTGGAAAGTCATAGGGATGACTGAGAGGGTAGATTGATATATCCTTTCCAGAAGCAATGGCAGATGGATTTGATTATGGTTGCAGAACTGGAAAGCAGAATTTCAGGTGGGAGTTCTGGGAAGAATATGAGGAAAACCTCCAGAGCGTGGTTTCTGGTCTGGGTATCATAGCAGTTGGTGAAGAGGTATCTGAGGAATGAAGTGAAAGATGAGAAAGAGATGAATGTTAGCTACGTAGATATATATGTTGTTTTTGTCCTTTGTTCTCAAAGAGGGCCATGATATCAGGGAGGTGATGCCATGACATGCAAGCAAATTGGATTTAAGTGAGGGAGGACTGTGCAAAGTCACCAACCTCACTTTCTCCTCCACAGCCATCTGGGTCCAGTGGCCAGATAAGGATCAGGACAACTGGAGATGGTCCTGGATCCAGTGGGAGATCCTGGATAATAGTTGAACCTAAAAAAGCCGATGATATCACTGAGAGGGTATAGAGAGACAAGAAGAAGTATCAGAACAGAGCCCTGGAGTATACCCATGTATAGGGATGGCGAGACTATAAAGTAGTTTGAGAGGCATTAGTTCAACAGGGAGGAAGAGAACCTCAACAAAGCAATGTCACAAAAATACCTAAGGAAGAGGTGCTCAAAGACCACCAAAAGACCACCAAAGAGAGCTTCTAGCATGTTGGGCCAATCCTTTTCATAGGATATTTTAGAGGCTACGGACAAGAACAAAACAGAATGAAAATGTATGGTTAACTCTACCACTGGAGGTAGTACCCACATCCCTATGAATTCTGCCTTCCTCTGACTCTTACTGTTGCAAAATGGTGGTCTTCCCAGATCTTAGGAAACCAATCCAAAGTTCAGTACTCAGCAGATCCAGCTCTGGGAAATACCACTTGAATATATTCCTTATTTTAAATATCTTTACGACCAGTCCGGAGACCTGGATTCTGTTCCTATTCTGCTCTGTGACCTTGTCAAGTTACTTCCTACTCTGGCCCCCAGTTTTTTCATCTCCAAAATAGGGGTTTGGACTGAATTCTGGAGTGAGATTTTTATATTGTGCAGGAGCATTATTCTTCACCAGAGTCCTTCACCATCTACCTCCAAGTTGCCTTTCCTAAGGTCTTACACCATACAGATTAGGCTTATTTTTCCTTAAAAGGCATGGAAACTATCCTTGAGATTTGTTTGGCTCGGGGTAATCTAAATAGAAAAGCTTTTAACTTCTGAGTGGAAGACCAGCATAATGACCAACAACAAAAATCTGTCCTTGACTAAATCAAGGGTTTATCCTCAATGAACATCCCCTCTCTATTCTAACTGGTCTGCTCCTACTATAGCTAAGTAAACCTTCTTTTGTTAAAGTATGTTTTCTTAGGTAAACTATGAGTGTCTTGTTTCATTTCAACCTGAAAACTGAGGTATAGTCCCAGCCTGAGCCACACCTGTTCTACTATAATTGGTCAGTCAATAACCATTAAGTGCCTACTATAGGCTAGACACATTATCATTGTCACCATCATCATCATCTTCATCATCATCATCGCAACTAAAACCTCAAAAAGCATAATAAAATGGGAAAATGATCATTTTGGAGTCAGAAGACGAGTTTAAATCCTGGTCCTACCGTTTCCTATTTATGTAATCTTCAACATGTCAATTAGCATCTCTTAGACTCAGTTTCCCCAACTTTAAAGCAAAGCAACCTCTAAGATCCCTTCCAGACCTAATCATATGATCTCTAAGGTCTAACTCTAGCAATCTGAGACCCAGTTAGGCTCTTCCAACAAGTAAACATGGATAAAAGAAGAGGAAGATGAATGTTTATGGTAAAAGCATTTACCTATGCTTGTCAACCTCATTTGTCTTTAATTTATATGGAAGCTTAGGCTATAAACCCAAACTTTTTCATATATTCAAATGACTTAGATCCTCCTAGACTCAGCCTATGTCTGAGAGCTAGGTAGAATTCCCTCTACCAAGTAGGTAACAATATTAAAATCTATTTAAAGCTCTTACATATTTAATGCTTCTCAAAGGATGCTTGTGGGTTTTAAAATCCCAGATTGAGTTCCCCTCATCCCCCCAACCTCCTTTTCTTCTTTAGATCTTTCTCGTTCTCTTGAACTTCCTATAAGCCCAGTGTTCTGGGCTGGACTGGTCCCTTGGGAGTTTGTGTTTGATATTGGAATGAAATGAGATACCCCTAGGCAATTCAATTGTTAATGAACTTAGTCTTAGCAGTGGAAGGAATCAAGGATCCCACAGATTGATTCAGCTGAGGGAAGGTCCCCTGCCTCTGACCTGCCCATGGTGGTCCACCAGCCAAACATCAGAGAGTGTCTGGAACTCCTTGTGGATGGTTTATTCTCAGACATCAATAGTCTACATCAATAGTCAAATGTCGATAGCCTGAGTCATTATTACAGTCCCCTGAGCCAATTAAATCTTGAGGATGGTTTCAACACTATTTAAGGAAAAACTAGCCTAATTTACATGGAGGGGAGGCAGTAGTTAGGATCTTGCTCCCACTGTATCCATATATGGGGATTCATAATTTATACTATGCATTTTTTTTCCTCAAGGAAAACATTAATAATAGTGTACTTTTGGCATTATCCTAATGCAAGTAAATTTAAAAATCAGTCAATCTATCAGAAAACACTACATGTAGACTTTAGTTCAGTAATCTCTTCTTCTTCCTCCCACCTCCCACCTCCTTTCCTGCCAGGTAACTGTTAAAAATATCAATTATTCCATGGCTCCTTGTCTTCATTATTCCTGTTTCCCTAAAAGAAATCAGTCAGATGTAATGCAGTTCTGTTCCTGATGCCATGAAACTCTACATTAAACAATTAATGCAAACATTTGGATTTATCTGAATACATTTTCAATATGGCCTTTAATCAAATCTATTTCTGTGATAGTGAGGGTTGAAAACCATATGGTCTTATGAAAATAATTTTAGAAAATGATAGGCATAGGAAAATTCAAATAAAGGATGCAGAGTGGTCTCATCCTAAGGGTCATTTGTCTCCCCTCCCCACTCTGCCAGTAGTATTTCTACAACCCAGTCTTACTTATGTACTTCTGGTGTAAGTATGGCAAGGTAAACAGGAAAACCATCATGGGGTGCATCCTGGGAAGAAGCAGATGGGAGAATACAACAGAATTGTTGTGGCTACAGTGACCCAGGTTCTATATACAGCTGTGATGAGTAAAGTAAAAGAAAAAATGGTGGATCCGGGTGCTGGAGAGAGAATGTGATGAATGAATGAAGAAATAAATCAAAAGAAATTTATTACACACTTATCTTGTGCTAGACACCTTGCTAAGTGGAAGAGAAATAAATATTTTAAAAAAGCAAGATAGCTTCTGTTTTTAAGGAATTTACATTCTAATGTGGGTAGCTAGAGAAGGGATGTTGTGATAGGCCTGATACCTATTACAGTTCCTCTTACCCCCAACTCAGGTTGGTTTTTCCCTTAAAAAGCAGAGACTTGATTGGCGCAGGGGTGGAGCTAGGCTCAAAGGTGTGCCTCCCTTAATGGAGTTTACTGAAACCCCCAGACCTATCAATGACATGCTTCCTGTGAGTCAAGGACAATAAAAAGCCCGTCCATGTGGGGTCAGGCCCTTAAATCTTTACTTAGAGGATGTTCCAAGATTGCAGGAATTGCCACACTCAGCTCGGCAGACCAAATGCATGTCCATTTAGATACAAGGTGGGTCCACCCCTAGCTGAGCAAAGTGCTAGTCCAGGGGTGGGGAACCATTGACCTCGAGGCCACATGTGGCCCTCTAGGGCCTCAGATGTGGCTTTTTGACTGAGTCCAAGTTTTACAGAATAAATCCTTTTATTAAGGGGATTTGTAGTATGGAGTTTGGATTTAGTCAAAAGGCTGCAGTTGAGGACCTAGAGGGCCACATGTGGCCTTGAAGCCACGGTTCTGCAAATCCTGTGTTAGTATATCCTTATAGAATATCCTTTTTTATGTGGAGAATTCTCACTACCCAGCAGCCCAGGTTCCCAGCTGGAGCACCTGTCTCAGGCAGAGGCAGAGAGACAGAAAATAGGGTGTCACTGGGGCTGGGGTGGTTGCACCTGGAAGGATATGGTGGGGGTAGAGGAGAGAGGCAAGGGAGGTGGGGAGTAAGACTTTAACGAGTTTTGACCCAGGTGCAGAATCACACTCATTATCCTTGCTTGTTTGAAGGCTTCTTCCCCAGGCACAAGTTCCAGGGTTTATTATATGCTTTGAAGTAACTATGGGAATCTGGTTTCCTTTCTCATCCCAAGCATTTGAGCACAGGCACTTCCAGATTGGCTCCAGTCTTGCCTTTGCCTTGTGGGGTCCTCTGGGTAAGGAATGACCTAGGTCAGACTGAACTCTCTTTTCCCTTTCCCATCCCTGCTCTTAGAGGTAATCCAGTCAAGGCTTCCAAGGTCAACCTAAATTTTAAATGTTTCTAAGGCAAAAGAGAGATAGGAGTAGAGACTGAAAAGTTAGGTAAACATGACTGTTATTGTACCAAAAGCCATCTGGGTCCAGTGGCCAGATATGGGTCAGAATAACTGGAGATGCCCCCCAGTCTAGGAAGTATTGTTTGAAGTAAGGGGCAGGGGGTTTGGGCAGGGTAAATGGGATATCCAGTGTAGGTGACTAAGCTAATATTTATAATATAACACTTTAAAGGTTAACAATGCCCCATGAGAGGCAGCATGGTAATAAAGATTATTGGGATTGGAGTTCAAAAGACCTGGTTTTAAATTATGGCTCTGTTACTTACTGTCCTTGTGACCTTGGGCAATTCATTTAACTGCTTTGGGCCTGTTTCCACAACTACAAAATGAGGGGATCATATTAGATACCCCCTAAAGCCCCTTCTAGCCCTAACTCTGAGCCTATTATCAAAGAATTATTATTACCATTTTAAAAGAATTTGTTCCCATTTGACAGATAAGGAAACAGGCTTGAGATATGGACTATGTATTAGAAAAGAAGAGTAATTTTCCTTGAATGACCTCAAAGAGTTTCCTGGGAAAGAAATAGATCAGAGACAAATAGGTTCCAAAATTCCATTAATTTGTCAATCTTTTCAGTTTTTACAAATTTCCATTGTCCTAGCCATGTCCAAGCCTTTTTCTCCTTTCTCTTGCTAGTTCTCACATCACAGCAAGAATATATACTTTCAGTCAAGTAATCAATGCTTCTTGTGCACCTACTATGTGTCTAATACGTTCAGCAAAAAAAGACCCATGGCTCCCACTGCATCCTGGGCCATTGCCGGTCATCTGGATATGTTTTGCCGCTCGACTTGATGACTCTGGAGGAGGTGAGGTTGATGACTCTTGCATAGTCCTGCCTCACTTAAATCCAATTCACCTGCAAGTCAAGACATCACCTTCCTGATGCCATTGGTCCTCTTCCAGAAAGAAGAGCAAACAAGAACAAATAATGTGTTCAACTCTACCTGGCCTAAAGGTGGATAAAGGTAAATCATCCATTCACATCATCAAGAACGAATTCCTTCAGCATTTATCAGCCTCACCTCCTCCAGAATCATCAAGTCCAGTGGCAAAACATGTCAAGAAGACTGGCAGGGGCCCAGGATGCAGTGGGAGGCCTTGATCTTTTTTCACTGAACATATGAGACATGTGGATCTTCTTCCAGATCACACCCTCTACCTGTAGGTGTCCTTCAGGGTTCTGTCCTAGGTCCTCTTCTCTTCTCCCTCTGTACGACTTCACTTGGGGATCTCATGGATTTCATGACCACTTCTGTGCTGGTGATTCTCGTATCTATCTTTCATGCCCCGAGCTCTCTGCTCTCCTCCAATCTCACTTTCCAACTGCCTTTTAGACATCTCAAACTGGATGTCCAGTAGACATCTTAAACTCAGTTATGCCCAAAATGGAACTCGTTATCTTTTCCTCTAAACCCTCCCTACTCCTACCTTCCCTATTACTGTAGAGGGCAACCCCATCCTCCCATCCCTCAGGCTCACAACCAGGAAGTCTTCTTGGATTCTTTACTAGCAATCAGTGCTCTGCCCTCTCCCAACCCCATCCAATCTGTTGCCAAAGGCCATTGATTTTATTTTTGGGGATATCTCTTGAATACACCATCCCCCATTCTCTCCTCTGATGCTGCCATCACTCATTTCCTCACATCTGGATTATTGCAGAATTATTGTAATAGCCTGCCAGTGGCTGTGCCTATCTCAAGTGTCTCCCTACTCCAATCCATTCTCAGTTCAACCACTAACGTGATTTTCCTGAAGCTCAGATCTGATCATGCCACCACTAACTCAGTAAACTCCAGTCGCTCCCTGTTGCCTTTCATGAACAAATTCAAAATGTTCTGCTTGGCATTCAAAGCCTTTCACAGCCTAGCCCCTTCTTATACTCTTACACCTCACTCCCCAACACACACTCTTTATCCAGTGACGCTGGTCTCCTGGTTATTCCTCTAACAAGACACTCCATCTTTCAGCCCAGGCATTTTCTTTGACTGTCCACATAACCTGGAATGTCTTCTTCCTCTATTGTACTGGCTTCCTTGGCTTCCTTTAAGCCCCAACTGAAATCCTATCTTTTATCAGAAACCTTCCCCCAGCCCTCTTTCTCACTGTTCATTATTTTCCATTTATCCCACATATGGCTTGCTTTGTACACATTTGTTTGCATGTTGTCTTCCCCATTAGACTGTAAGCTCCTTGAAGGCAGGGATTGTCTTTTACTTCTTTTTGCATGCCCAGTGCTTAACACAGCATCTGTCACGTAGTGAAAGCATTAATAAATGTTTGTTGATTGAATAAAGGTACAAACCACTCAGTTCTTTAATTATAATATTAGAGATAAAAACAAATACATTCAAGCAATTGCTGGAATCCTTGGTTTCCATCTCAGGAATCTCTCAAAATCAAACAGCAATCCTCCTGAGTTTGGAGACAAATCCTAAAAATTCCTGGTGCTTAAAGGAATTCCATTTCAATCCTTACTCTCTTACCTGTAGGGTAAGTTCTCAACCTTCCTAACGCCACGACCCTTTAATACAGTTCCTCATGTTGTGGTGACCCCCAACCATAAAATTATTTTCGTTGCTACTTCATAGCTGTAATTTTGCTACTGTTATGAATCGTAATGTAAATATCTGATATGCAGGATGTATTTTCATTGTTACAAACTGAACATAACCCACAGATTGAGAACCGCTGCTGTAGGGAATAGTATTAGCGATTCATGGGGTCCCACGGGTAGACTGGATCTCCCAAGCGGCCGCTTTCCGCCTTTCCTTGTCTGGGTCTTCCTCTGCCTGCTGCTCCCAGCAGATCCGCTCTACTCTGGGCACACTTCCTGGCTAGTTCTGGGTTCCTTCCTTGTCCCTGGGTCTAGAACATGCTCCAAAAGTATGCAAATTCAGTCCTGAAGTGAGAGTCAGGACGGCTTCATGCCAACCACTATTCTGTCACTATCCTTTTTCTTTGGAAAGCCCAGGCTGACAACCTCTGTCACTTCCCCTGGGAGGGCCTCTTTTAATTAATTAGTTTGTGTATTTATAATTTATTTAATTCTGTCATTATTTATTTAATATTACTTATTTATTCTCTCCTTTGAGATCAGGGTGGTGGTTGCTGAAGGCTGGAGTGGCTGTGGCAATTTCTTAAACTAAGACGATAGTGAAATTACCTCATTAATCCATTCTTCTTTTCTCTTGAACACTTAGAGGCCATTGTAGGGTTATTAACTGGCCAAATTTCAATATTGTTGTGTCTCAGCGAATAGGGAGGCCAGAGGAGAGGGAGAGAGACCTGAACAGGCAGGTAGGTGGAGCAGTCAGAACATATTCAAGGTTTATCAATTAAGTTGACTGTCTTATATGGGTGAGATTCATGGTGCCCAGAAACAATTACAATAGTAACATCGAAGATCACTGAGCACAGATAACCATAACTGACAGAATAATAATGTAAAAGTCTGAAATATCACCAAATTGCCAAAATATTACACGGAGACGTGATGTGAGCACACGTTACTAGGAAAATGACAGCGATAGACTTGCTCAACACAGGTGGCCACAAACCCTTCAATAATTAAAAACCCAGTGTCTGTGAAGTACAACAAAGCAAGCCCAATAAAAAGGGGCATGCCTGTACTTTTATGCTGGCTATTTTTTCAAATTAAATATCCCTTTGTAAAAGTTCACTGATGTGAATTGGTTAATGGAACTGGGATACTAGACAGTGTCAGCTAATAATGGACACTAGTTGTTGTTTATTCGTTTTTCAGTTGTTTCTAACTTTCCATGACCCCATTTGGGGTTTTCTTGGCAAGGATAGGGGACTGATTTGCCATTTCCTTCTCCAGTTCATTTTACAGATGAGGAAACTGAGGCAAACAGGGTGAAGTGACTGTCCCAGGGTCACACAGCTAATAAGTGTCTGAGGCTGGATGTGAACTTAGGAAGATGAGTCTTCCTGATTTCAGGCCAGGAGCCCTATCCACAATGGTGCCACCGAGCTGCCCCTAACAATGGGTACTGAAGGCACCTTGAAAGGTAATTGAAACACACACACATACACACACACACACACACACACACACAGTTGAAACACACACAAAGGGCATTGCACACCTCTTGGATCCTGCTACTGGTACTCCTTTTCCTCCTTTCATGGAGTCGTCACCAGATTCTTCTTAGATGGAGCTCTGTGATGGATGGGCAGCCCAGATGGGCTCTGAGGTTCTGTGCCTCCATTGAATCCACAGTCAGCATTTTTCTCCAGTGCAAGGGGTCAAACTGCCAACAGCCTTGGATGACTGTCTTTCCACATCCATCGAAGGTGTTTCCTTCCTTGCCATCAGCTACTGGTACTTTGGTATCAAATACCCCAGAACTAGAATAATAAGTAATTGGAAAATGTTTAACGAAATAAATAAAGCCACAATGAGACATAGATAATGTTAAGTTGTGGTTTTCCAGGTCAGTATGTGGGTGGGCAGGGACCCTTAAGTATGGTTTGGTGTATCTGTTTCTGTTTAAGATCGACATCATTTCTCTGGAGGACTGGCCACTGCCTGGAAGGCCTCCTATGACATTTGCACCTTTCAAAGATCCCAATGTTGCTTCCTGAAGAGTTCCATCTCCTTCACCTGAGAAGAGAAGAAATATAAAAGAAACAGAGATGACAGTATCCTCACAGCTTATGGCTGGTGAGTAAGAAGGAAAAGGCACCCTTCATGCTCCAAATTCAGACATAACCTCAGGCCATGAAATTTTAAGAACAACATTTTTCATAGATGCCTGCATACCGAATATTCATAATCTCTGTGGAATAAAATAAAACATGCTATAGATGAAAAGCTTCCAAAATTATAGAGCCCTTGCAAAAGAAACACAAACCCTGTGGGAACAGTGTGAGGGATGTGTCACACCTGTCATCCCGTCTGCTACCAGAGTTGTCCCAAAGGTACTTTCAGTGAGTCTGTAGAAGAGGAGCTTTCATTCAGTTATTCTTACTTGATTACAAAAAGCAGTTATATTATCCACCTGTGTAATGGTCTACAGAACACCAATCTTATCCTTGGTCCATTTCTATTTGAATTTCATCCAAAAAATGGTGAAAACAAAGACAAATTTTAATAATGACAATGACAATAGCATCTTATATTTCTATAATGGCTTATGCTTTACAAAGTCCTTTCTTCCCAAACAACCCCATGAAATGGTTAAAGTAAAATATTTTTAATTTCCATTTTATAAAGAAGTTGAAGTCTTTTATCTGTATAACATCTCTCATATATATATATATATATACATATATATACACATATACCTTATACATATATAGCCTATATATAATCTCTCATATATCTATAACCCATATACATAATCTCTCATATATACGCCTTTTATATACATAAACTCTCTCATATATATGTACCTTTTACATATACATTACCTATATATATATAAAATCTCTCACACACACACACACACATACACACACACACATATAGATAGATAGATAGATAGATAGATAGATAGATAGATAGATAGATAGATATAAAACCTTAGACCCCTCATCATCTGCCACTTAGTTTGTTGCAACAGCCTCTTGGTGAATCTACCTACCTCAGATTCCTTCTCATTCCAGTTCATCCTACCCACTGCTATGAAAGAGATTTCATTTCAGTGCCCATCTGACCATGCCACTCCCCTCCTCAACAACACCAATGTTTCCCTATTACCTTTAGGACAAACAGAGATTCCTCTGTTTAGTTTTTAAAGCCCTACACAATCTGGCTTCAATCTATCTTTCCAGATTCATTGAATGTTATTCTTCCTCACCCCCAGAACTATGTGATCCAGCCAGATTGACCTTCTTTCTGTTTCTGATCTTGGTTTCCTACCTTCATGCCTTTGCCCTGGCCATCCCCCGTTCTTTCATGAACTCTCTTCTCATCCTTACCTCATAGAAATACTTTTTTCCCTTTAAGACATAGGTTGGACACCCCCTTATATACTGGGGTGGGGAACCTACGACCTCAAGGTCACATGTGGCCCTATTGATTAAATCCAAACTACACAGAACAAATCTCCTTAATAAAAGGATTTGTTCTGTAAAACTTGTACTCAGGTCACACTTGAGGACTTAGAAGGCCATATGTGACTTTGAGGCCACAGGTTCCCCATTCCTGTTGCATACCCTTTCTGATCCCCTAAACTGATAGTGTTTTCTCTCTGAAACTACCTAGTATAACTAGGCTTTGAGTATTTCCAGATCACCTAACTTGGGAGCCCCCATATGAGAGATGCCAGGGACCATCTCCCGGAAAAAGACACTCTGCATTCCTCCATGTGGAATACATGGTAACAGCACGCTTCCACCCATAAGGTTGAGTAATGGGGAATGTTTTCTCTCTGTAGCTGGTCCCTGGTCCTTTCCAGGAGGATACTTCCAGGGTAGGTGATCTGGACCAGCGGTTCTCAACCTGTGGGTTGTGACCCCTTTGGGGGTTGAATGACCCTTTCACAGGGGTTGCCTAAGACCATCAGAAAATACATATTTCTGATGGTCTTAGGAACCAAGACACCACTCCTCTATCTGTCTCCAGGCGGGTCCACCCATATACAGATACACCCACATATGAGTATTAAAGGGTCATGGCATTAGGAAGGTTGAGAACCACTGATCTGGACATATGCAATGCCTTGTGGTTACTCTTGTATTTAATAACTTTGTATTTATCTGTTTTATAGTATTATAATCTTTATAACTATATATTATATATTACATATATAATTATATATCACATATGTAATTGTATATTACATATATTATAATACATTATATCTTTATAGTTACATATTATATATACCACATAGTATATATAAGATGTTTTATGTTACAGTTATATATTATATCTTTATAGTTATTCTGCATATACCTATTATGTGTTCTTACTGCTTGCCTTATAAATGTATAAACTCCTTACAAGTAAGGAATGTTTCATTGATTATTTTTGTACCTGTAGCACCCAGCACGAGACCTGGTTTGAGGTCAGTATTTCACAAAGGCTTGTTGATTGAATCTCTGAGAGGTTAGGTACCGAGGTTGTTAAAAGACATAGTGAATAATTGAGCCAAGATTGGAACCCAGGATTTCTGATCCTGGGCCTAGTGCTTCTTCCTTTCCTCTACTGAAGGAGAGTCGTCTGGAGTTAGCCAGTAGAGAGCACTCTGGACACAAAGCTTTTCTACCTTTTCTAAGCCTTAGCTTCATTTCCAGGAATTAGAAAACCCTTTGCTTAGCTTAGTGTGAGCTCCCTTGGCTCAGGAATCGTTCCGAAGAGGCTAGGATCGAGTTCTTTGTTGGTGAGTCTCTCAGGCCACTCTGCCTGTGGTACATCTGTGGTGGCAAGTTTTATGGCCGTAGCTGAATGAGTCAGAACGTAAATCAGTGATTTCCTTTGAATTATGACCAAGAAATTCTATGCCCTTTCCTCCTTTAGTGACTGTGAATCCTCCTGACTCAGAGTCATTCACAAAGGCTGTGTCACCAATAAAATATTCAGCTGCTCCTTGCTTCCCTCCCTCCCCACCCCCACCTCCCAGCTGTCTTCTTCCTTTGGAGAACCTAGCTCTGAGAATGACCTCTCCCATTACCTTCACTCAAGCCTCAGTTTCTCATTCGTAAAACATGACTTTCTCATGCCTGCCCTTCTCTCAATCTGTTGTTGGGACGCTCAAGTGAGATAATACAAGTGAAAATGCTTTGTAAACTCTCCTTCATAAATAGGTCGTCAGAAGGGGCATCTAGGTGGCTGCCTAGTGGGTAGAGTGGATAGAAAATTGGCCCTCGAGTTTGGAGGACCTGAGTTCAAATCAGACACTTACTAGCTGTGTGACATTAGGCAAGTCACTTGATCCTGATTGCCTCATACATACATTTACATATACATACACCTATACACATACATTCATATATGATGATATATAGATGACATACAAATGGGTGATGACCTACATACATATGTGTATATATATTTATGTATGTCATCAAAGTCCTGTTCCTCCCTTCTCCCCCATGAGTTGGGACCAATCTGGGGTCGCTGACTACCAAGAGAGCCAATCTCTTTCTTTCCTATAACAAATATAATGTAATGTTACATTATATCATATTATATTATATTATATTATATTATGTTATATTATATTATATTATATTATGTATGTAGTATGCATATGTTTATATGTGTTATATTATGTATTATATTATAATGTATTATTATTACTGAAAAGATGCTCTGATTTTAAGACTAAATTCCCCTAAGAAGATTTTTTTAAATCAACTTATTTTATGAGACAGTGATGTATAATGTTTAGAGAGCTAGGAAAACATGAGGTCAAACCCCACCTCTGAAAAATACTGACTATAATATGATATGACATTATTCTAAGACAGGGTTCTTAATCTGGGGAATTCAGCCAATGGACAGATTTCATGGGGTCTGGAAACTTGGATGGAAAAAAATACATCTTTATTTTCTGTAACTAAAATTTATCATTTCCTTCAGTTATGAATTAAGGAACATTATCCTGAGAAGGTGTCTATCTATAGACTTCACTAGACTGCCAAAGGGGTCCATGACACAAAAAAAGGTTAGAGACACTTCATCTAAGAATGAAAATTGAAGAGAAGAGGGGTGGCTAGGTGGCGCAGTGAATAGAGCACTGGCCCTGGAGTCAGGAGGACCTGAGTTCAAATCTGGACTCAGACACTTGACACACTTACTAGCAGTGTGACTTTGGGCAAGTCACTTAACTCCAATTGCCCTCCGAAAGGAAAAAAAAAATTGAAGAGAAGGTGCCAGCTTGCATTCATCTAGGAATTTCTTATACCCATGAAATTACAGGTCCAGTCTCTAGCCCTGTTCCCTATTTTATAGAATCATAGAATGTTTAATACCAAATGGGGTCTTAGAAAATCATTTAGTTCAAACTTTTCTTCATAAAGATGAGGAAGCTGATTGAGACCCAAAAGGAAAAGGCATTCTACTTAAGGTCACATAGTTATTTAGTGGATAACATGAGACTAAATCCTGGATCTTATTTGACCAAGTTTGGGGTAAAGACTTTGTCCTTCCAAGTCTTCAAATCCAGCATCTTTGTATCATCAGATGCTAAAAGATATATGTAGTAGGCACCAAATTCATATTTGTTGAATTGAATTGTGATTTCTGAGTTCCTTTAGGGTAAAGATAGTATTTTTATATGTCTTTGTATTCCGTCCCCCTCATAGCACCTAGGTGGTCTATCACAAGTATTTCATAAACAATACGCATTTAATAAATATTTGTTTATCCCACCTATCTATCCATCCATTCACCTCAGGCATCTTGCCATCTGCCCAGGCCCTGTCCCCACCCCCATCTCCACATCTTTTACAGAATCCTCAAACCAGACCTTTAGAGAACTTTCCTGGGGGAGTGAATCCACTCAGCCTTGCAATTCTTATCTGAGGTTCAATGGTACAGATTTGGCAAGTTAGAGATTTCAAACTCATCTAATCCACTCTGCCTATTAGGCCTCAAACCATGTTTCCCATCATCCCAACCACCCACTCTGGGCATTATGCAGTCAGCCATCCTGCTCCTTTTACCTCTTTGCTCTGGAAAAAAAAAGTATTCAAATCAATTACTTCTGGAAAGAGCATTCCAGTCACAGTTTATGGCTTAACTCATCACGCTGCCTTTGGGTCCCCAGGCCCAAACACTCTTTTCTGACCACCAATGCCCTTTCCTTTATTCTTCTCCATCAGAACGTAAACTCCTTGAGGGCAAGGACTATTTATTTCACTTTTCTATTTGTGACTTCCTTGTCTAGTGCAAAGCCTGATACATAATGATATCTTAATAATAATATAATAATGATAATAATATAATATTACAATAAAATGATGATGATGATGATGATACTTAATAATAATATCAATTAACAAACATTTATTTAGTGCCTACCAGGTACCAGGCTCTGTGCTTGGGTGCTGGTGATTCAAGTGCGAAGAATGAAACAATGTCTATTCTCAAGGAGCTAAAAAAATTTCCTTTTTATCCGCTGTCATTAATTCCGTCATAGATGTAAAGCTAAAAGTCACCTCAGAGGTCTTCAGTAATCTTCTTCTCTCTCCCCACTACCCTTTCCCCATATGTGTACATGCCCTCTACACAAGGACCATCAAGAATCAGAAGTCGTATAACTGGAGAGCATCAGCTGTCTTGAGGCTTTCTGGGCTCACTGGTTCTGAAAGAATGACAAGTTTCTTCTACCCCCAGGAGTAAGAAAGGATTTTGACCTTGAGCACAGTGGAGAATGGAGGGGATGAGGGACCCTGGTTAGGGTCTTGCATGCTGAACTTTTCTAGCATAAGTTGAGCTCCAGGCCTACTGGAAGTGGACCTTGTGACCAAGGATGGGGAGAGGCCCTGGGAGTTGGGGGACAATGTAATGCAGGGATAGGGCAGTTTCATCAGAGAACATCCACTGGGCATAAAGAAACAATATCTGTTGGCAAGAGTAGCTTGAGGTTTTTCCTACAGGACGCTGGAAATCCACTCATCTTTTATCCTCTTTGATCTAAGTTCAGCTTTTATCTGTCTTCACAACAGAGATTGAGAAGAAGGGGAGTCATGTTGTTCCTGTGGCTGCTAACAGATCCACTGGTCCCTTTAGAATTGTTATATCTTTAACAGTATTTTTAGTTTTTAACAATATTGTTATGTATGTGACACTGTACTGTAGGCCAGATAGCTAGGTGTATGTATCTGTGACAATTCTCTGCTTACTTCAATGGACATGGAGAGACTGGAAAGAAGTCCAAAGACGAGGAGATCTAAATTATGGACAGTTTATAAATTCAGGTTAGAACTACCAATGCATAATGCCTAGGGTTTTAGAAACCAAGCATTAAGAAAGATGAGATTTTATGAGAGAGAGAGACAGAGAGACAGACAGAGACAGAGACAGATTTTATGAGAGAGACGGAGACAGAGTGACAGACACATAGAGACAGAGACAGAGACAGAGACAGAGAGACAGACAGAGACAGAGACAGATTTTATGAGAGAGACAGAGACAGAGAGACAGACAAATAGAGACAGAGACAGAGACAGAGATGGAGAGAATTAATACTTGGTAAATCAAACTAGTCGCCACAGGTGTGACCGAACAAGCAAAATGACAATAATTTTTTTTTCACATTGGATTTAAAAAGCATCTACTGGAAGGGAGTTAGTGATTTGCTGGGGAAAGCAAACCATTCCCTAGAAGGAAATGAGATTTATCCATGTGAAAGGAAGGGGGAAGGAAGGGGGAGGGGGTCTAGTTTCTCACAGCTCATGTGAAGACAAGTCTGTCAAGCTACAGGTCTAACTTACAGTGCCATGTGGTGGTTTATATGTCCAAATTTGTTAAGAACTTTTACTGTTAACAGTACTGTTACAGTGCTAACCCACTGAATGACCTCACTCATGCATATATCATGGGAGGGAATTAGAAACCAAAGAGTAAGAAAGGCTGACTCACTTAAAAACCTACAAAGTCATCTGGGAATTGATGGTCAGACAGATGTGAGTAAGATTTCAAAGATTTGGTTAATTGCTTCTCAATGTGCCATTGTTGGCCTATGTAGATCCAAGCAAGCCTTTTGTCTTGCATAAATATGCTAGTCTGGAGGGTTTGGGAGAAGTCCTGTACTAAGAGAGTTATCAGAAACCTACTGAATTTGCAGTCAAGGACTTAGTAAGAGCATGACTTGCTACCTTCTATATAAACTTGGAAGCACTTGGCTTTGAAGTGGTCGGTCACTGAAAAGTTCAGAGATTATGTGTATGGAGAGAAATGTGTGAACTGATAGCATTCTATTGATTTATAGTTTGACGGGTGCCAAGATAGATGCCTCTTGTTAGAGATAGGTAGCAGTACTAGCCAACTCTGAATTCAGCAGTCAGGTAAGACGAATGTGAAGGTGGATACTGTTTTGTCAAGGTCAAGTGACACAGAAACTACTGGGATACCTAAGGAAGGAGTGGAGTGATACAGGACAATGAAGGAGCTAGGATATAATCGAGTGGAAGTGTAGTCAAGAATCTGGAACTTCAACCAGAAAGTGTGTCATTGTTGTACCAAATCTTGTTTAATTGAACCAATCTTCTTTCCCTTGGCTGTCACTGGCAAGAATAAATGGCTGGGAGAATTCTGGGAAGATGGCAGAGGAGGTCAGAAAATTCTAAGCTCTCCAGATTCTCCCCCTCCCCCAGACAAGACAAAATAGCCCCTCTGGGCAAATGTAAAGTGGTAAAAATAAAAAAAAAAAGTTGAGGCAGAACAGCAGTCCTCCTGGGACAACCTGAGAAGATCTGAAGAAAAATCCCAGAAGTTTGGTCCCTGTGAAGTGTAAACACCTCTAGGCTAGTTCTGCTGAAACAGCAAGCAGTGAACCCTGGGGCTAGCTGGGTTGGGAGGTAGCCTTGGCCCTAGCCACAGGAATTTTTACCTCCTGGACAGTGTGAAGAGGTGGACATCTAAGAAGGGGAAGATTGAGGGAACCTCTGTTGATAAGGGATGCCAGGACCAGTTGTGCTGTGGAGACGCCACCCTGGGTGAGAAGAAACCAGTACAAGCTGGGTGAGTGCAGCAACAGGAGAGTGGGGATGCTGCCGACTGTGGGTACTTATAGGAGGGTGGAGTTCTTGATTTTGTTCCAAGCCAGAGGGGAGAACTGAAGGAGGATCTGAAGTCAGAGGCATCATCCCCTTTCTACCACCAGAACAAGAGGTGATTACAATAATAAGCTGCCACAAATGAAAAAAAAAAAAGATCAGACAAAGGAGAAAGAACCAAACCATAGAAAGTTATTATGGAAATAGAGAATATCAGGGTTCATCTTCAGAGGGGAATACTGAAGAAAAAAAAAGTCTCTCCTACCCCAAAGAAAGAGTAACATCAAATGGTCTCCTGCCTGAAAAGAATTCACAGAATTCATAGAAGAATTAAAATACATTTAAAAACAAAAGGGCCTTAAAAATAAAATGAGGGAGATTGAAGAAAAATAAAAAAAAAATAAGAACAGTCCAAGAAAAATTTAAAAATTATGAAAAGAAAGTCAGGCAACTAGAAAAGGAGATCTAGAATCTTTTTTTGTTTTTTTGCTTTTTGGAGGGCAATTGGGGTTAAACAACTTGTCCAAGGTCACATGTCTAATAAGTGTGTCAAGTGTCTGAGGCCGGATTTGAACTCAGGTCCTCCTGACTCCAGGGCCGATGCTCTATTCACTGCACCACCTAGTGGCCCCGGCGATCTAGAATCTTAAGGAAGAAAATGACTCCTTGAAAACTAGAACTGGGCAAGGGGAAGTCAGCAAAGTTATAAGGGACCAAGAAATAATAAATCAAGATATAAAGAATGAAAAAATAGAACAGAATGTGAAACATCTCAAGAAAAACAACTGATCTAGAGGACAAATGAAGAAGAGAAAACATAAAAATAATGGGACTATCTGAAAGCTATGATCAAAAAAAGAATCTTGATACAGTAATACAAGAAATAATTAAAGCAAATTGTCCTAAAGTATTAAAAGAAGAGGGGAAAGTAGAAATAGAAAAGATCCACTGATCACTACCTAAAAGAGATCCTATAAGGAAAACCTACAGGAATACAGTCAAATTCTGAAACCCCCAGCTCAAGGAGAAAATATTGCAAGCAACAAGAAAAAAAAAGCCAATTCAAATTAGAATCACATAAGACCTAGCAGCAGCAACACAAAAGGACTGCAGGTCTTGGAACATTATATGTTGAAAAGCGATGGAACTGGGGTTGTGGCTGAAAATCTCATACCTAGCAAAGTTAAGCATAATGCTGAATGAAAAAAAAAAGGATATTCAATGACTTGTCAGACTTTCAGGATTTTGTTCCAAAAAATCCTGGACTTGATAGAAAATTTGACATACAAGATCCAAGAGAAATATAAGGTACATATCAAAGACTAATTACAAGGGATTCAATAAGGACAGACAGTTTGCTTTTTTATGTGAGAAAATGTAAAATATATGTCTAAGATTGTTATTAGTAGTTTGAAACAAAGATTGGGGTAGACCTGAGTATGATGTGATTCTAAAAAGTAAAACCATTTAGGAAAAGGTAAAAAGAATGATTATGCAAATGTGGTGGGAGAGGAAGAGTTGACACAGAGGAATTAAATAAGGGAGTGTAAAGCCATGCAGACCAGCTTTCCAGAGAACTGCTGCTGTGAACAGCTTTCAAGGTTCTGATTACATAGTAATGCAAACATTCTATTTGTTCAATAACAAATCAAAGCAAAACATTCACAGAAAATCAAGGTACAGCATACACAATGTTAAAACTTATCATAGAAAAACAACATAGCATTCACAATAACTTATCACTAAAATGGTCACATAGTTTTCACCAAAGTGGTCACAATAGTTTTCAACAAAGTACAATCATTTAGTAACTCAATCATTCAACCATCCTTAAGGAGGCTTGCCTCCTTACTCAATCATTCCATCATCATTAAGAAGGCTTGCTTCCTTAAGGGACACAAAATACAAAAGTCAAAGTACTCCACCCTGGGTAGCACATTCATTTAGTCAATCACAGAGTCTTTAATTCAATCACAAAGTACAATCACAAATAAATTACAATTCCATCAGTCACTACTCAACAGAAAATAACACAGTTCAGCAGATAGGGCTTCCAGCTGGCTGACCATTATATCCATACCCAGTTAGTTGCCAGAGAGGGAAGCACCAACATCTGGGTTTTCAAAGCCAAGGGGGCTCAATGGCTGCCCAGAGTCTCATCTGGCCAAATCACACAACTCTTCCCAAAGTGAGTCCCAAAGCAAAACCTCCCATGAGGGTCAGTCACTACTCAGTATTCACAGAGAGGTCTTTTCATTTTGACTCGAGGCACATGGTCCCAGCTCCTACCTGAATTCACCAAACTGTCACCTGGGTTCAAAGGCAGACAGCTCCCAGCTCCTTGTCTAGTTCTCTGTGCAGTTCCTGTTACACACTGAAGCTCACAGTGTCTAGTCCACCTTAAATCCTTCACAGTCTCTATTCCTGGGAAGTCAAGGCTTAACAAAGGCACAAACAGACAAAGTATTGACACCACAGTTATGTTTCCTCTAGAAGCTCTGGCTGGCCCTTGGAAGTCTTCAGGAGCTTGACTGGCCTTCAGAAGTCCTCAACAGCTCAGCTGGCCCTGAGAAGAAGCTCTGCCACTGCAAGTTCCCATGAAATTCTAACTTTCCCAGCTGGGTTTTTTCCTTATATACAGTATTGTTCCTCCCTATTCAGCCCCTTCCTGTTACGTTAGCAACAGGGGTTCATGCCTTCTGCTTCTTTAACAGAGGCTTAATTTGAAACTAGGTCCTAAGTACCTGTCAGCTTTCCAATACAAAGGTATCTTCAAATTTCATTACCATTATAGGGAGGAGAGCTGGAGTTCTGGAACCCTATTCTCATCAGGAATAGGTTAAAGAGGAAACAATATATATACATCTAGAAGGGTAAAAAGTCTTTTAAATTTAGAAAGGAAAAAAATGCTAAGAGGATAGGGAGTGGGGAGAGCATAACGGAAGAATTT
Organism: Pseudochirops cupreus; assembly: GCA_028627135.1. Lineage (NCBI taxonomy): Eukaryota > Metazoa > Chordata > Mammalia > Diprotodontia > Pseudocheiridae > Pseudochirops > Pseudochirops cupreus. The sequence goes on from CM053581.1 coordinate 374,522,401, forward strand.
TTAGAGAAAACCCTACTTACATTAGATTTGGGTTAAAGAGAGAGCATATACATTTAGAAGTCTTCTAGATTTATAAAGAAATAAGAGGGTGAGGGACTAGGATAAAGGACATAGAAAAGAGTGTCTAGATTAATAGGAATGGGATAAAGAGTGAATAACACATTTTTAAGGTTAAAAGCATCTTCTAAATTCAGATAGAAACAAGGGAGGTGGGAAAGGACAAGGGAAGGACCTTAGAGGGGGTGGAGTAGGTTAAATAATAGGAGAGGAAAGTAGCAGGTAGAAGTAAAGTAGAAGAGTCAGGAGGGATAGGAAATAAGAGATATACACAAACATAAAATAAAGATCAGGAGTAGAATTTATTGGGAAAAAACAGGGGTAGTAATTGTGATCCCAAACAAAATTAAAGCTAAAATAGATTTAATTAGAAAGGAAAAACATGGAAAGACTTGGACAGAAACAGAGGACAAACAAGTATAGTACAGTCTTACAAAGATGTGTATGAATGTATATGTCTATATATGAGTATTGTCATAGATATCTAAGTATATGGATGTGTAAGTATATGTATGTGTGTGTATATTTATGTATATATGTATATGTGTGTATACACACACACAAACATATAAAATATATACACACACAGACACACATATCCATGCTTAATTGTAACTTTTGGGGGGGGGGGGTGGATAAGGAGAGAAAAAAAACAAAGTAAAAAGTGCACAACAGAAAAAAAAGAAAACTTACAAGGAAACAAAGATAGACATCTCTGAACATGATGTGTAGTATTATTATATAGGCTTTCTTGAAATGGAAAATTCTTGCCACATATTTTGAATCCTACGTGTGTACCTAGCAATGCTTTTTTTCTTTTCTTATTTTGTATTTAAGTTCTAGTATTTAAGTTTATAATATGTTTCTTTTTCTTTTCTTATTGTGTATTTAAGTTTAAAATAAATTAATAAAAATATTTTAAAAAGCAAAAAAGAAATGATATAAGCCATGAAGCAAAGTAGCGATGCTAAAAGACGCAAGTTCAGATTAAGGCAATGGTAGAAGTTGGAGTTGAGCAATGGAATGTCATTCTGGATTGTCACCCATCCAACACATGGTATCAGGAAGTACAAGGTGCTGCCTAATATATATTGTTTATGGCCTTGAGAGCTTTAAATAACTTTGGACATATGAGTAAGAAATAGATTTTGTTAGCCCAAGGGGGTAGCAAATATCATTTAGCCATGATACTTAATTATATCAGATTGCATGCCATCTTTGTGAGGGGGATAGAGAGGTGTAAAGCCAAGCAGGAGCAGCTTTCCAGAGGACTGCTGCTGTGAACAGCTTTCAAGGTTCTGATTACATAGTAATGCAAACTCTCTATTTATTCAATAACAATCAGAGCAAAACATTCACAGAAAATCAAGGTACAGCATTCACAATGTCACAACTTATTACAGAAAATAAAAATACAGCATTCACCATGTAACAACTCAACAGCTTATTACTAAAATGGCCACATGGTTTTTACAAAAGTGGTCACATAGTTTTAAACAGAGTACATTCGTTTAGTCAATCACAAAATCCTTAATTCAGTCACAAAGTACAAAAGTCAAAGTTCTCCATCCCTAGGTCACAGTAAATCATAATCTTCTCAGTCAGTACATAGTATCCAAGTAAAGTCTCCTTTAAGCTTGACTTGAGGCTGGCTCTCAGCTTCCATGGTTCCTCTTCCATGGTCCCAGCTCCAGCTGTCACCTGGGTTCAAAGACAGGCAGCTCCCAGTTCCTTGTCCAGTTCTTTGTCCAGTTCTCATTCCATATTGAAGTTCACAGTGTCCAGTCCACCTCAAGTCCTTCACAGTTCCTGTTTCTGGGAAGATAAAACTTGACAGAGCCACAATAATATTCATACCTTTGCTGGCACCATCATCAATTCACTATCTGCCTATGAAATCAACTCAGACCCACTAATAAGGTCTGAGAACTCAACACAAATCATCAACATAGAAATCAACATAGACCCTCAAAAAGGTCCAAGAGGTCGGCACAAATCATCAGTAAAGTCCCAGGACCTCCAAAACTCTCCTACAGGACTTCTGTAAACATACAACCAGAAAATCCTCTTTCAGGGCTTCCAATAAAGTCCCAAGGCTTCTGTATAAAGTATCACAAACAAACATCAACACAGACAGAGCAGAAAAACAGACAAACCACAAGTTTTCTCCTTCTTGATTCTGCCACCACAAGAGTCCTCTTCTCAGTTCTTCTCAATTCTCAGTTCAGTCTTCAGTTCAGCAGCAGGTGCCCTGCCTCCAGATGCTTGCTGAGAGAAATTCTCTCTCTCTTTCTCTCTCTCTCTCTCTCTCTCTCTCTCTCTCTCTCTCTCTCTCTCTCTCTCTCTCTCTCTTTCCCCTAGCAGCAGCTGCCCTGCCTCCACAATGCTTATCCCAAGAAGTTCTGACTGTCTAGCATATGCTCTTCCTTAAATATGGTATAGCTCCTCCCTGTTCAGCCTCTTCCTGTTACATCAGCAACAAGGGTTCCCTGTTCAGCTCCTTCCTGTAATGTCAGCAACAAGAGTTCATACCTTTGGTTTCTTTAACAGAGGCTTAATTTGAAACTAGGTACCAAGTACCTCTTGGCTTAGCAATACAAAGGGATCTTCAAATTTCATTACTATTATAGGAGGGAGGGAGAAAAAAATTTGGAACTCAAAATCTTATAAAAGTGAATGTTGAGACTAAAAAAAAAGAAGTGATAGTTAAGTGGTAGACTGGATAGAAATACTGAGTCTGGAGTCAGGAAGACCTGAGTTCAAATTTGATCTCAAATACTTACTAGCTATGTGACCTGGGGCAACTCATTTAACCTCCACTTATGTCAGTTTCCTCAACTGCAAAAATCGGGAGAATGATAATCTATCAATCAATAAACATTTATTAAGAGACTTCTATGTGCCGGAAACTGTGGAGATAACAAGAGACAAAAGACAGTCCCTGCCCTCAAAAAGCTTACAATCTAATGTGGGTCACCATGCAAACAGATACATACGAAGTAAGCTAAATACAAGATAAATAGGAAATAATGAACAGAGGGAAGGCATTAGAGATTAAGAGGGTTTGGTGAAGGCTTCTGATAAATATTAATTATTAATATTAAATTATTACTTAAAATTAACATTAAATGTTTATTATATAATATTTTTCTGCATTTCTAAGACTTATGGCCTTCTAGATTAAATATTAAATAATTATAAATATTTCAGTTGGGACTTAAAGGAAACCAGAGAGGTCAGTAGTTGGAGCAGAGGAGGGAGAACGTTCTGGGAAATGAGAAGCGGCCAGAGCAAATGACCAGAGCTGAGAGGTGGAGTATCTTAGTGGAACAGCCAGGAGGCCAGTGTCACTACATTGAAGAGAATGTGCTGTGGGGCAGTGGATGTTAGAAGATTGCAAGAGTGTAAGAAGGAGCTGTGGGCTGCTTGTGGCCCACCAAAGGATTTCAGGCGCCCACAAAAAACGTAGAGAATGTAAAAGAAAGTAAAGACATAAGGAGTGCTTTGTCTGTGCCCCGCTTAACCTACCGTCCACTAGTCACTATTGTGCATGTCAGTCATGTAATTTGGCAGGTGAGTTGCCACTGTGTATGGTCTCCTGTTTGTCATATGACCTTCGGCAACCCACCATCGTCATTCTGTCTCTAGTCTGAGAGGAGAGTCATATTTTTTCACTGTTTTGTGTCATTACTGGAGTTGAACAAAGACAAAGTGAGTGCAACCACTCACCAAGACAACCGATTCCTGCTATGTGATGAGTGGCAACTACATGAGGGCTTCTTCCCCTCCCTCACTGTGTGGCTGCCCTCCAACTTACATGAGTGTCTGGCACCTTCTCCAAGGTCAGACACTCAGTTCAGTATTTCTTTGTATGTGAGCAGTTGCTGTGGAGATTTTTTTGGTTCTAACATTAAAGTTTTGGGGGTGACTTTGTAAATGGGTGATAAAAAGAAATGGAAGATTGAATCAGAACATAGAATGTTTAATCTGGAGTGGACAGATAGATACCTGTTTACTTAAACAAGAGATGAAATTTTGTGCCTTGTTTGCAAAGAAGTAATAGCCATTCCAAATCATCGCCATTTCAAATCAAAACATCCTGACTTAAGCAAATTGGGCACCAATGTAAAACAAATTAAAGCATCCAAATTGTTGAAAAATCTCAGTGGGAAACCTAGTTTTCAGATTTCTAAAGGAATCAATTTCTCTTTTTTTGGGCTTAATATTTTATTTTTTTCCAATTATATGTAAATACAACATTCATTTTTGTAAGATTTTGAGTTACAAATTTTTCTCCTTCCCTCCCCCCTTCTCAAGACAGCAAGCAATCTGATATAGGTTATACATGTGCAATCTTGTTAAACATATTTCCATATTAATCATGTTGTGAAAGAAGAATCAGAACAAAAAGGAAAAACTACAAGAAAGAAAAAAACAAAGAACAAAAAAATGTGAAAATAGTATACTTCAATCTGCATTCAGATTCTAGTTCTTTCTCTGGATGTGGATAGCATTTTCCATTACTAGTCTTTTGGAATTATCTTGGATCATCATATTGCTGAGAAGAGCTACGTATGTAATAGTTGATCATCGCACAGTGTTGCTGTTACAATGTTTTCCTGGTTCTGCTCATTTCACTTTGCATCAGTTTATATAAATCTTTCCAGGTTTTTCTGGAACCTGTCTATTCATCATTTCTTATAGAACAATAGTATTCCATTATATTCATATCCCACAACTTGTTCAGTCATTCCCCAATTGATGGATATCCCCACAATTTCCAATTTTTTGCCGCTGCTATAAATATTTTTGTACATTTAGGTCCTTTTCCCTTTTTTATGATCTCTTTGGGATATACCCTCTTTTAAGACCTTGAACAGGATCCTTCTATGTATTCACAAAGATGTCCACCTCTACCACTTAACCAGTAGCATAACTTTGTTTTTTTTGATCTGGGCATAAATCCAGGGCATAAGTCTGGTCATAAAATGTAGGTAGCTATTCATATAATGCAATATCAGGTTTAAGATATTGTTGATCCGTACTCTCTTGGTGGTTTACATTGCATATATTAGGACCCATTTATTTACACTCATCTTGTCTATACTCAGAGAAGAGATTGTTTATAAAAAGTAAGAGATCAATTTCAAACATGAATCCAGAGTACAATAAACTGATTGCTGATAAGAAGTGTAATATATCTCATTAACTAAATGTAAACAGTAAAAAAAACTTGAAAAACATTAAAACTTGTACCACTTAGCAAAGTAATTTTTTTTAACATTAATGTGATTTCATGATAAATAAAAATCTTAAGTAATAAGTATAATTAATTGAAATTTCTCTTTTAAAAATACAGTTTATTTGCAAAATAGTTCAATTGCTAATTATACCTTTACTTGGAAAATGAGCCACTAAAAACCTATCTGTGGCCCGAAGAAGTTTAGCCTATTTTAATTTTGGCCACTACTTACTGCCAAGTTGTGCAGGCCTGGTCTATGTTATGAAGGGCTTTGAATGCCAAATAGAGTGTTTTGTATTTGCTCCTGGAGGCAATAAGAAATAGTTATTGAGTAGGTGGGGGTGGGGTGGGGTGACGTGATTGCACCTTTGTTTTTGGAAAATCACTTTTAGTAGTTGAATGGAGGATGGATTGGAGTAGAGAGAGTAGAGCGAGACTAGATAGGTTCACCCACCAGCAGGCTCTTGCAGTCATCCAGGATGAGGTGATGAGGGCCTATACTAGAATGATGGCAGTGTCAGAGGAAAGATCCGGGTATATTTGAGAAGTGAAATTGATGGACCTTAGCAACAAATTGGATATGAAGGGGGGATAAGAGAAAGTGAGGAGTTGAAGATGACTTCTAGTTTGTGAGCTTAAGAAACCAGGAGGACGGTTTTGCCATCTATAGTAACAGGGAAGGTAGGAAGACTTGGGGAGGGTTTAAGGGGAAAGAAAATGAGTTCCATTTTAGACATCTTTCAGTTTAAGATGTCAACTGGACTGCCAGTTTAAGATGTTTGAAAGGCAGTTGAGAATGTGAGATTAGAGGTTGGCAGAGTGTTTGGGGCAGAATCGAGTTTGGGGTACCTCCCTCGCAGGGTTATTGGGTAGATCAAATGAGATAATATTTGTAAAATGCGTATGCCTGGCATGTAGTAGGCTTCTAATAAACACTTGTTTCCTCCCCATTCCCCTAAAAAATCTTAGACTCGTGCTCTTATGTACAAAGAAAAAACGTTACCAACTAATGCTGCACCTTGAGAGAATGTTAGCACTAACCAACATTTGGAATTTGTCTGCCATGATTTCCTTTCTCTGGTAGAAATATTCATCTTTATGAATATAAGCCATGTCTTGGTGGTGACTGACCATTTCACTAGATATGCACAAGTATATTCAACTAGGAAACAGAAAGTTTCTGAGGATGGGAATATTTTTCAGCATATAGACTCCCTGTCAGGATCCATTCTGGCCAAGGCAGAGAGCGATTTTGAGAGTATAATGCTCAAGGAGATATCAGCTTGAGTGTTAACAAGAAATCTATAACTATTCCTTATTATTCCTAAGGAAACTTAATCTGAATGCTTTAACACCACATTGCTGAATGAAGTCAACATGTAGCATTTCTCGTACATGCATACAACTCTATCAGAAATGATGCCCATGGCTTTCAACCTTATTTGCTGATGCTTGGACAAGAACCACGCCTACCTATTACTGATGATTGATGATGTTTTGAAGATAAGTATGAAGAATGATTTGGAGAGAAGAAAGATCGTAGGAAGACCAGTTAGTAGGCTACTAGTGGACAACAATCCAGGTAAGAGGATATAAGGTTCTGAACTAGACTGGTACAGTGGCAGGATTATACAGAAGAGTAGAGAGACATTGTTAAATTGTAGTGAGCAAGGGGCAGGGAGGTGGCACAATGGGTAGAGTGCCTGACCTGGAATCAGAAAGACATCTTCCTGAATTTACATCCAGCCTCAGACACTTACTAGCTGTGTGATCCTGGGCAACTCAATTAATCCTGTTTGTCTCAGTTTCCTCATCTGGAGAAGGAAATGACAAACCACTCTAGTACCTCTGCCAAGAAAACCCCAAATGGTATCATGAAAAGTTGGACATGACTGAACCACAACAACAAAACCTCTTGGCTAAAAGGTGATAGACTAGATAGAGGTTCTCAACCTGTGGGTCGCGACTCCTTTGGGGGTTGAATGGAGTTGCCTAAGACCATCGGAAAACACATATTTCTGATGGTCTTAAGAACCAAGACATGGCTCTTCTATCTGTCTCTAGGCAGGTCCACCCACATGCAGATACGCCCACATACGAGTATTAAAGGGTCGCAGCATTAGGAAGGTTGAGAACCACTGGACTAGAGGTAAAGGATGAGATATATATTTTCAGGAATGCCCAATGTTTTAATTTGCTTTGTATCACTATACTTTGTTGTGGCTCAGTGGGTGGAGCACTGAGCCTGAAGACAGGAAGAACTGATTTTAAATCCAGCTTCAGACACTTACTAGCTTTATGATCCTGGACAAGTCACTTAACTTCTGTTTGCTTTAATCCACTGGAGAAGGAAATGTCAAATCACTCCAGTATTTTTCTCAAGAAAACCCCATGGACAGTATTAGGTGTGATGTGATCCAGAGGGTCCCAAGGAGTCAGACATGACTGAACAACATACATTCTTATGAGGGAAAGCTTTCATTTTTCTTTTTGAGAGGGCACTAGGTTGGAGGAGATTGGGGAGACTGTGATAGTGATGTTTAAAAATATTGAAGGACAGAAAGAAAAGAATATAAACTAAAATAGTAAACAAGAAGAAGGATGTTCAGAATGGGACACAGATAAGCAGAACAATGTTGGAATTATCATGTTAAATTTGAATTGTTCTGTGTAATAGAACTTCTCCCTTTCCCATTATAAGAAGTCCAGTTTCATGTACTATATGCTTCATGTTTTCTTGTGTTCACTGAGGCAACCAGGTGACTGAGTGGATACAGTGTTGGACTTGGAATTAGGAAAACCCAAGTTCAAATCTTTGCTTCCAGTGGTTCTCAACCTTCCTAATGCTGTGACCCTTTAATACTCATATGTGGGTGTATCTGCATGTGGGCGGACCTGCCTGGAGACGGATAGAGGAGCTGTGTCTCGGTTCCTAAGACCATTGGAAATATGTGTTTTCTGATAGTCTTAGGCGACCCCTGTGAAAGGGTCATTTGACCCCCAAAGGGGTTGCGACCCACAGGTTGAGAACCGCTGGCTTAGACACAGATTATCTATGTGACCCTGAACAAATCTTGACCTCTCTCAGATTATTTCCTTTTCTATGAAGCAGGGATAATAATAGTAGACATTTCACTGTTAAAGTATTTTTTGCAAACCTTAAAGTACTATATTAAAGTTATTATTGTCATCTAAATGTTCATTTTTTAATGGTTAGTTTTTAATAAAAAAAAAGACATTAAACTTAGCATGTAGGCTGGAAAGAACTAATTCGAATGCAGTTTCAATGCAGGTAGTTGAACAAAGGAGAGGTGGCAGCCCTGCAAATTGGTAAAAAGATTTAGTGTCTGGAAACAAAGAAACCTATCTGGGTCTAAATGAAATCTATTTATAAAAATAACCTCTTGCTAAAAATGGAAAATACAGGATAAGTGAGAGCTGATTTTTCTGAATCTGTGCACAGGACTAATTTATGACATTTAAATTCAACCATTCATTATTTATGTTGACTAATGGTTGGGATCTCTGGGTTGGCCTCATTCTTCTTGCAAACAATATGCCCACAAGAGGTATTTTTGTTCTATTTCTCGTTATAGGCTCTGAGCTAGTCAAAATGACCATTGAAAGAATACTATGAATGACAATAAGAAAATTAGAAGAACACAGAACATATTACTTACCAGATTTATGGACAGGCAAACAATTAATGAATAATCAAGAAATTGAGAGCATTGGGAGGTGTAAAATGGATAATTTCAATTGCATGAAATTAAAAAGGTTTTTGTAGAAATAAAACCAATGTAGCCAAGATCAGAAGGAAAGCAGAAAATGGGAACATCTTTATAGACAGTTTCTCAGATAAATGTCTCATATCTCAACTATATAAAGAACTTGGTCAAATCATGTGTCATTCCCCAATTGATAAATGGTCAAAGAATATGAACAGGCAGTTTTCTGATGAAGAAAGCAAAACAATTTATAGCCATATGAAAAATGCTCTAAATAATTATTGATTAGAGAAATGTAAATTAAAACAATCCTGAGGTATCATTTTACTCCCATAAGACTGGCTAAAATGATAGAAGGGGAAAATGACAAATGTTGGAGGGGATGTGGGGAAATTTGGACACTACCAAACTGTTAGTGGAACTGTGAACTAATTCTACCATTTTGGAGAACGTTTTAGAATTACGCTCAAAGAATTATAAAGCTGCCTATACCCTTTGATCCAGAAATACCACTATTAGGTCTGTTTCCCAGAATGGCTACAGAAAAAGAAAAGAACCTATATGTTCTAAAATATTTATAGAAGTTCTTTTTGTGGTGGCAAAGAACTGGAAATCATGGGGATGCCCATCAATTGGGGAATGACTGAACAAGTTGTGGTATATGATTGTGATGGAATACTACTGTGCAATAAGATATGATGAGTTCAGTTACTGCAGGAAAACACGTAAAGACTGGCATAAAATAATGAAGAGTGAAATGAGCAGGAGTATGAGAACGTTGTCCATAGTAACAGCAATACTGTTTTAAGAACAACTTTGAGCAACTGAATCATTTTGACTAATTTAAATGCCAAAATTAACTATAAAGGACCTGTAAAGATGCTATCTGCATCCAGAAAAAGAATTGATAAGTAGAAGCATGCATTGTATAGTTTTACATATATATGTGTGTGTGTGTGTGTGTGTGTGTGTATCTGTGTACACACAGATTTGTGTCTAATGGTAGTCATGGGGGTGGGAAGAAAGTTACACAATTTTAAAATATATTTAAAAGGAAATGCAAGTTGTACATAATAGATTTGCTATTTCATGTGCAATCCCATTTTTTTCTATTCTACTTTGTTATGGAAATGCCAGTGAATGCCAGGATCTAGTCCCTTTCATTTTATTGGCACATTGATTCTCATGAATTATTATGGCAATAATTTTATTCTGTTGGCATGCCTAGGGAGGAAGGTAGACAGTTGGTAGAAAAATGCATAGGACTTGAAATCATAGGATATGATAGAGAATTTATTTATTTATTTGCTTTTTGGAGGGCAATTGGGGTTAAGTGTCTTGCCCAAGGTCACACTAGTTTTTTGTGTGAAGTGTCTGAGGTCGCATTTGAACTCGGGTCCTCCTGACTCCAGGGCCGGTGCTCTATTCACTGTGTTACCTAGCTGCCCCTATGATAGAGAATTTAAAAATGAAAGGTACTTAAGAGATTTTCTAGTCTAATTTGCTCATTTTACTTGAGGGTATACTGAGGCCAGTTGTATGCTGGTAAATGTTTAACAACCGACTCTTTGGGGAAAAAGAAATACATACATACATATATGTATGTATGTGTATATATGTATCCAAGAATTAATTTAACTGTAATCTGTGTTTTAGACATTTTCTTTATCCACTTTAAGTCTAGAAATCATCAAAATAATAAGTCAAATCCTGATTTGTAGTGTTTGCTTGATTCTGAGGTGTAAATGCTCGCAATGAAAATCTAACAGTCTTCAGCTTTTGAGATACACCCCTGACTTAGGTCCATGACATGTTGGGGTGAGAATTAGGGAGAAGTCAGGAGTAATGCTCACCCAAGAGTTAGCTGGGCTACACTCAATGTAGGCTTATATCAGAGATAGTAAAAATAGCAGAACAGAAATTTGAACCCAGATTCTCTCACTCAGAATCTGTGCTCATTGCCATCATACCATATGAGTCAAAATGGAGATGGATTCTACTTCCTTCTTGTGTGACCTTGGGCAACTCACAGTTTCTCCCATAAAATGGCTACAATCATATTTACATGTTCTAACTCAGCTTTATTGTGAGGTTCAAATGAGATCATGAAAATGAAAGTATTTTGCCAATTGTGAGGCTATAAAAAAATAGTAAAAAACAGCTTGAATAGCCTGTCCCCTAGAGACTGTTCCTGCATTTTTAAGAGTGGCTATAGAAACCTGAAGTGAAAATTTAACTAGAATTCTATGAGGAGTAAAGAGATTGTTTTTTAGAGTCAGGAGGAGAGGGAGACTGACTGAAGTACAGAGAATGAGGCTGAAGAGGATTTCTTTCTTTAGAAAAATGTTTTGATCTTTAGCTTGCCAAGAGGATGAAGAGAAGTTTTGGAAAAAGACTTTACCCGGCATCTTGAAATACCTCAATGGCAGGACAGCGTTACATAAGTGAGAAGAAATCAAGGCTTGTAGTGATGGTCAAAGATGAATTTGGATGTGATCTTTCTCAAAGTTTAAACAATTAGAAATAATATTTTATGTCTTTGTTTTTTATTGGTTTCCTTGTCAATAAATTGTATAGCCACTAACTTTAATGTTTATTTGCTCTTAAGATGTTAAGGATTTTGATAATCCAGAGAAATATGAACAATGGCTAACAGAAAATGAGATTTCTCCAGTTGTTTAAAGACAGTTATTAAATGAGTTTCCTCACCTGGGAGTTTTCTATGCCCATGAAACCACAGGTCTGGACCATGTTCAATAAGTAATATTTAATAAGCTGGGGTGAGGGCTCTAAGGTAGTTGATTAACTAATGAGAAAGGTACATAATTGATAAGGTAAGTCATTGATAAAGAAATACCCAAACATATCTCTGGATTTGTGAAGATGAGAATACATATGGTAATGAATAAAGTATCAGACCAAAGGTTAATCATACCACATGATCTACAAGTGATTATGGTGGACTCAACTTCGTTACAAATATAACCATAATTATTATTAGTTAATAACTATTTATTAATTTTACAAAAAGGAAAACAGCCCAGTAAAGTTTAAAAGATCTTCAGAAGGCCTGGAGCAGATTTGGAAACTGGATTCAAAGGTAGTTGGAAGATTCCAAGGGTGTCCTTAAAGTTTGCCTTTTTACCCCTGGGAAATTAAAACCCAAATTAGTTGCTGAATACTAGAGAGAGATTATGTAATTGTTTACTTTACAGTTTAAAAAATATATAAATTTGGATAAATTGTTCTAAAAAGAGTAAATTATGGAATTAAACAAAAGAAATACAACTTTAGTATATTCTGCAACAGAAAATAGTTTCAAACTTTTACCAAGTTTCTTTAAGGTATATTTGAGAACAGTTTTTAATTAGTAACCAATTGTGCACCACTGGTTACTGCTAGAGGGCTTGGAAACAGAGTATTCCCCTAAGTAGGTTATTTAGGACCACTATCTTTTGTACACCATCCATTGCCTAGCAACCGATTTCCCACTGACATCACGCCGATGAACTTCAGCCCAGCTCTTGCCCAAATGGTTATCATTCTCAATTTAGCCAACTTCTGACATGAATGAGGTTTTATTGTTGAATTTTGAACTATCTTTCTGGAACAGTTTAGGTGTGGGGAAGGAGAGAAAGGAGAAGAGGAACAGCTTTCCATAGTAACAGATCTCTTGTTGGCTCTTTCGGTTTGTGATGCAAAGTAGTTTTTAAGGACAGAAGCCTAGGAAATCTGGGGCTGAAAAACTGCATACAAGACTATGAACTGGTTTTGTAGAACACATCTGTGTAAAGACCAATGAAGAAGCCCCTGGGGAACTCAACCCCACTGACTGAATAGCAGTTAGCTGGTTAATTCCCCAGGTGTTCCTCCCCACCCACTCAGTGTAAATTATCACTAATTCACTAGGTCCAGTCTTCACACTCCTTGCCTCCAATACCTGGTTCTACTTAACTCAAATAAAGGTCAAAACCACCGGATTTTTGCCAGTTTCAACATACCCAGTTCCATCTCAGACCTGTCTCCATCCTTGCTGCATGCCCCTTCTCTTTGTGAGTATTTCTCTTCAATACAATTGGTTTTCTCTCTTTTCTTGATTCAGCCATGCCGTGTGCTCTATATTTCCTTGTACTGCATTTTGCAATCCTGACCTCATTCTAACTATGTTAAGCCAGATGACCTGACAATGGAGATCCCAGTCACAAGATTTGTCAAAGCAGCCACTCATCTTGTGGCCTGTTTCTACCTCATGGTAGAGTTTCTGGTTGTACTTGGCAAGATGCTAAGGATTGCTCACTGGTGTATAAGTCACTTGCAGTATTTTGTGTGTTTGTTTCATTTTAAAATGAAGTTGCTTTGAATTTGAAGAACCACTTGATAGAATAAGTATATGTATGTGAGGAAAACACATAAGTCTTAAAGGAGGCCTCCTATGTGCAAACATCTGTTTTTCTCTATTGTTTTCTGACTTTTCCAGAGAATTCCATAATGTTCTTCCTGCTCTTACCCTATGTTTTTCTCTTGTCCTATTTATCAATGGTTTCTTCAAACTAAAGGAAATGGAGTTTAACATCTGGACATCTGGCTTCCAGTGTGGAAAGTGTGCTAGGTTTCCATAACCCGGTCACATCATAATTAAAACTTGAGGCTTGGCAGAGGGTGTGGTAGTCATATCATCAAGCCCTTGAGAAATTATGGAGTAAATATTCTCAGTTCCAGCTGTAACATACAGAAGGATGGAGCCCTTGCCCATCATAAACACTTCCTGAGATTTTCTAACTGTGCATAACACTTGGTTTTAGGAAAGCAAACATCAGAGAATCAAGAAGGCACAGGGGAGGAAAAAGGTCATTGTGAATGCAGAGCAGACTCACTGTGGGGCTTCTTGAGGCTCATTCTGCCTTAGAATCTTGGCTGCCCAATCAGAATACATTTTCAAACCAATGCTATTCAACTGGTTACTATGGTGATGATATAGTAGTAGTTGTCATGGCAATGGAATGGAAATGGGGGGAACAATTTCTTTAGAGAAGATTGGTCCATTCGGATTTTTTTTGGGGGGGGGAATTACAATTTGGCTTATTGCTCTGTGTGTGTGTGTGTGTGTGTGTGTGTGTGTGTGTGTGTGTGTGTATGTATGTGTGTGTTTAAAGGGGCATCATTCTCAGGCTGTATACATATTTGAGGATGTTGGTCTTCATTGGTGTTCTCTTGTTCTTGGATTATGATGCTGTTATAACTTGAATACATGAGAAAAGATTATAATCCCTCTTTATGTGTTTGCCTAAAGCACTGTAGCAGTTGGAAAGCCAGAGAATACTTAAGATAGGTGCTCCTTCTAAAGTAATTCTGCCTAAATTTTACTCCCTAAGTTATTATGAAAAATAAGATATAGGCACTTTTATTGAATGTTTGAATAAATCAAATAAGATATATAAATTGTCTTTTCCCCAATCAGTCTGAATATGTAGTTTCTCATCAGCATGTTGTGATTAGAGCCATCTATATGTTTGAGCTTGGAATTTTGAGAAATAGCAGAAATAATTTTCTTTTCCTCTTCTGACTGACATTGTTTTGATTCATTTGTCCCTGGAGCTCACTGACAGGAAATGTATACCATATACAAATTGCATTGGCTTGATTAGCAGATTCTGAGGAACTCCCATTAGAGGCTCATTCTAACCACTGAAAGAAACAAATGACTTGGTCAAAAAAGTTTCTTAATTTTCACATTTTCAGAGAAAACTCAAATACTTAAATGAATCCACAATCTCCTTAATGTGGATGTTCCCTCCACTGATGCACGTTGCAATCCATCTGGCCTTTGGGTAGGTATCGACGGCCTCTCAAACGTTCACCACGGAGGGCTCACTGCATGTGTTGGTCACCTTCTTCACTTTATCCTAACATTACAAGGGTATTTGTGGAGCACTTGGGCTGTCTATCCTATTATCCCATACTCTTACTGGGTGACCCATCCATCTTATCTTTGATCATACATTTCCCTAATGACACACTTGACTCCTGTTTTTCAAAGTTCTGTGTTTGTTATATATTGCAACCAGTTCAGACCCACTAGGCATTTCTTCTGCTTTGAAGTCTTGAGAGATTGATGTGTCCATGTCTTGTGGTCAGAGTAATGCCAGTTGGATACTGGTGTTAAAAAGAGGAGCCTTTGCTTCCAGGAAAAGTTTGGGGGGGTGTCATTAAATGACCTTTAATGGTCATTAAGATTGAGGGTCACAATTTTCTGAAGGTAATTCAGTCCATTCTCTTTTTGTTTAATTCTCAGCCCAACTCACTGTCCATTTATACTATCTGTCCCAGGCGTCTGTGTGTCTGTGTCTGTGTAAATAGGGAGTGTAAGTGTAGCACCAGTAGATTATGTGAATATCTATTATTACTGTTATTGACAAATCTCACCTTAAATGTATTTTGTGCCTTGTGATATTAGTTAATGATAGTAGGAAGCCATCGTAATTAGCAAGATATTTAAATGTAAAGTGGGGTTAACTGAACAAATAGATGTAGAGTAACTGTTGAGATGCCAAGCTTGGATGAATGTATCAGGTGATTATGCACTAGAAGAGAACAAGGCCTGGGTACCTCCTTAGGTGGGACAGGAAGTGTCTTTGGGCTGGCCCAGAAATCTAGTCACACTTTCTGGGACCTGCTTAAAACCAAGAGCTAGCTCAGAGCTGGAAAGATTCTAGTGCACAAAAGCAGAGAGGGGAGAATGTCCTAGCTAAACCCTTGGGAAGGAATCCATTTGGGGAAGGGGAGAAGTAGATCCCTGGACCTCAGCCTTAGTCTTTCTGCCTACTTCCCTGAAGGTCCTCTCTTAAAGTAGAGCTCCAAAGAACCGAAAAAAATACCTTCTCTACTACTAATATTCTCTTAGGAGTACCGTCTTAGGAGTGCTGAATTACCTTCAGAAAATTGTGACTCCCAATTTTAATGTACATGTATACAATACAGCTCATTCAGGGTACCCTCAGAAAACCCACCTTAAGCTTGGGTGCAAACAGGGTCATATCAAAATGAAGCTTTGTTGCTGAAAATAAGGTAAATATTCTATCCATACAAATATTTATCTGCACACTTAAAAAATGTAATAAACTGAATTTTTTTGAGTTACTTGAAAATTTTCCAAATGAAGAGCTCAGTATATGTATTTCAAACTTAAGTAGTTGCATTTGTATGAAGTATTTGTCAAAAATCTATAAATACAACACCTTTCTACTAGTTTGCAAGAATGCCTAATTAACATCAGGGAAGGTAGACATTTGCTAACTGAATTTCAACAAAAAACTATAAGGTAGATGGAGTTGAAGAGTATCATGATGTAAGAAGTACAGTCAATAATATCCTTCTTCCACTAAGATCTATAGATCTTTCTGAGAGATCTTTTCAATCTATATCATTAAAACCAAGTAGCGGAAAAGGACTGCCAAGATGGTGGAATGTAAGCTGGAACTTTTCTGAACTCCTGGGTGAATTCCATCACTAACCTCTAAAAAGTGAATCTGAACCAGGAGAACTTTGTACACAATTACAGACACATCATATCTGTGATGACTAACTTTGATAGAGTGGGCTCCTCTCAGCAATGTAAGGTTAGAAGACAACTCCAAAGGACTCATGATGGATCCACATCCAGAGAAAGAACTACAGAGTCTGAATGCAGATTGAAGCAAACTACTTGCTCTCTCTTTTTCTTGTTTTGTTTCGTTCCTTCTTTCTCATCGTTCATTCCATTGGCTATAATCCCTCTTTATAACCTGACTAATGTTTAATGTGAAGGTATTTGTAGATCCTATATTTGACTGCATGCACCCATGGGAGGGGGGGAGGAGGAGGAGGAGAGGGAGAAAATTGGAAACTCAAGGGATTGTGGAACTGAATGTTATAATCTAAAAGTAAATAATTAATTTTAAAAAAGAAATAAAAGGAATAAAAGGCAAAACAACGACAACAAAAAACCAAGTAGTGAAATAAACTGAACTTGGAACCAGGTCTTTGAATTGCTCTTCTCTGCTTTTGTGCACTAGAATCTTTCCAGTTCTGAGCTAGCTCTTGGTTTTAAGCAGGTCCCAGAAAGTGTGACTAGATTTCTGGGCCAGCCCAAATTTGCAATAGTGATGATATGGATTCAATCACATTGCTATTATTAATAAGACTTTTAGTGAGAGTAAAAAACTTTCTTGTACCATTAACAAATAAAATAAAAATCATTTGAAAATATTATTTCACCTCATTCTCATTCTTTTAAATTCCTATTTTGTGTATTCATGATGTACAAATTAGAGTAGGACACACGTGTAATTTATAAATGAATATACATATATTGAGGGTGTGCATTCAAAGATTCTTTTTTAATTGAAGAGTTATATAATCAAAAACATTTAGGGACCACTGATAAAAACAGATTCACAAAGGTCCTGTTGTTTATCTTGGACACACTCACTGCCACATAACTGAAGAAAAGGCAATTTTGCTTTCCTCTGCAGATTAAGTCTATTTCTTCTTGCTTTTTTTTCCTCAGGGAAGCTAGAGAATAGCTATTCACCACACACAGTTTAGCTCTCATGAACTATATATAGCTAGACTCTCTAAAACATTATCAGCAATGTCTTTCTCCTTCCTAGGAAGGTTATAAAGGGCTTCCCTGGAAGGAAAGGCATTCATTATTCGAGCTCATTGTTCTTGAGGAGGAACAGGCTGCCAAGGAAGACCAACGGCTCCCTTTCAGGAGAACCAAATCAGAATATTCTATAGGAAGCATTGGGTGGTAGGTAGCCTGAGAACCATAGTTTAAGCAGGGCCCTTGGGGGGTCATGTCCTTTATCTTCATCTTCTGCCTTTGAGTTTAAAAGGAGATAAAAATTGTAACGTGCTTAATTCAGTGCCTGCACACAGTGAGCTCTATGTTAAATGTTAGCTGTTTTCATTTTGTTGTTGTTTTATCATGATTATGAATTATTTGCATAATCCTCCGAATCTGTTGAAAAGGCGTCTTAGAAGACTTCTTGTCACCCTGGTATTTTCTATAGGAGTCGCTTATTTCTGCCAGTGAGGGAGATCCTTCCAAGGTCACCCATTCTACCGTAGTTCTATTGGAAACTTTTCTTTATACTGAGATGAAATCTGCTTTTCATTTTCTTCTACCCCATGGTTCCTAGTTCTGGCTTTTGAGGGAGGAAGTAAACAAGCATTTATTAAGTGCGTGTTACATTCCAGGCACTGTGTCTTTTAAGAACTTTGCAATTATTATAGTTTGATCTTCACCACAATCCTGGGAGGTAAGTGTTATTATTATCCTTTTTTTTACATTTGAAGAAACTGAGGTAAATAAAATTAAGTGACTTGTCCAGGGTCACACAGCTAATGTTTGGGATCACAATTGTACTCCAGTCTTTCTGACCCAAGGCTTAGCGTTCTATACATGTGGCAGCCCTTAAATACATAATCCCAGCTAGTCTGTGTTCCCAAGTCTCATCTTCAGAATAAGCATCTCAGATTCCTTCCCCTAATCCCCATATGGCCTGGTTTGCAATCCTGTTGTCATATTGGTTGGCTTTCTTTGTATGCTCTCCAGTTTGTCATTGTATTGGACAGATAGACTCATCTTAGCGCTTTCTAAATGAGAATTGCTTTTAAAATAGATACCAGAGCCAGGTTCATGGGGCCAGGGTTTTTCAGCCCTGAAATTTGCACCCAGAACTGAAAACAATCCAGATGGGCTCTGACAAGAGTAGTGTCTAGCAGGACCCATCACTTTCTAGGCCTGGACATCATGCTTCAACTATGTGGGATAAACTAACATTAGCTATTCTGGGGTCCAGGTCACAATGGAAACAATAAGAGGTAGTGAGTGCCAGTTGGGAAGACCTAAGTGCAAATCCTGAAGGTAGCTGGTACAGTAGATAGAGCACTGGGCCTGGAGTCAGGAAGACCTGACTGCCTCAGACATCTGCCACTAGCTGTGTGACCCTGGGCAAGTCATTTTGGCTTGTTTCCTTAGTTGTAAAATGGTGATAATAATATCTATCACTCAGAATTATTATGTGGATCAGGGGCCATCTCCAGTCTTTCTGATCTATATCTTGCCACTGACTCCAGATGACTCTGGAGGAGAAAGTGAGGCTGGTGACTTTGCACAGTCCTCCCTCACTTAAATCCAATTCACTTGCAAGTCATGGCATCACCTTCCTGATGTTGTGGTCCTCTTTGAGAACAAAGAACAAACAAAAACAACATTATACGGATCAAATGAGATAGATTTGTAAAGTGCCTAGCGCAGTGCCTGGCATATAAAAGATAATAATTAATAATAATAATAATAAATATATATTAGCTTTACTGTGTAGATGTTAGTATCACTTAGTATGTGCTAAATAAATATTTGTTTTCTCCCTCCTCTATCCATTTATAAGCTGTGTGCTGGTCAGATTCCTCGGGCTTGTCTACTTATACACAGGTAGATTGTGATGTGTATCCATGGAAGAAATTCCAGATCTTCCACATATTCTCTCCTTACACTTGACTCATGTTGAGCTTATAGTCCACTAAGACCCCCAGATTTTTTCCATAAACATTGTTGTACCCCATCCTGAAGTCTTTTTCAAGATCTATAACAATTTGTAATTACATATATAGAATTTGTCAGTGATTGCTTCTATATTAATTATTTTCCTTTTTGCTTACCGTCAATAATTGTTAGCTCTTTCAGGGCAGAGGTCATATCTTCTACATTGTTATATCCCTGTGGCACTAAGCATGCTGCCTTCCCATGCGACGCACACAAGTATGTGAGGAGTAGCATGGAATAATGGAAAACATCTTGGATCAGGAGTCAAGAAAGACTTGGGTTTGAATCTCAACTCTGACACTTCTTGATTGATTGGTCATAGGCAAGTCCCTTTCCCTCTTTGTGATTCAGTTTCCTCATTTGTAAAATGGGAAATAATAATACCTATATTATCTGTTGCACAAAGTAGTGAGGAATACACTTTGTAAGATTTGAAATTTTATATAAATGAGGACAGGGCAGGGACAGCTTACTTGCGATAGTTTTAGAGATTTATCCAATCAATTCTGGGGAGCACTGGATGCTAAACAAAGTGTTAGCCATAAAAACTCTAGCCCTATCAATATGGATCTAATACACATTTTAAAAAGCACCTGTCATTTAGAAGGCTTTAAAGCTAGTCTATCCATCCAATAGTGTATCCATCAGCACTGTGCCACCTGGTTGCGGGCATCATCAATTCTGTCATTCAAAACATTTTAGTTATTCAATTCCACAAACGTTTTATTAAGTACCTAATATGTGCCAAGCACTGTACTAAGGGCTAGGGATACAAATAAGGAAAAAAAAAAAGATGATTCCTGCCCTTGAGGAGCTTACCATTTGACTGGGAAAGATAAAACACAAAAGGAAGCTGGAAAGGGTGAGGGACTTAAATGTTCTATGAAAGTCCCAACTAAGCAGAAATGCTGATGGAAAACAGAGTTACCTGGAAAATTCAGATCCCGGCCCTTTATTAAGGAAAGTTTGGGAAGAGGGTAGGGTAAGGCTTCCTTCTCCAGCCACGCCCTCCAGTCAGAGGGGAGGGGAGCCTGAAGGAGTAGAGAGGTACCCAAAGCTGAGTCAATCCAGCATGATGATGAGATTTCAGGTCATCTGATCATCCTGGGTGGAGCTTGGTGGAGTCCAAAGCAAGAGGAGTGTGGACCTGACCATCCCAGAGTTGCTGTGGCTCTGCTGTAACTCCCACACTCTGATTAGCACCCACCTTGATGACCTCTGTGCCACATTTCTCCAACTTATTCCATTCATGGTATTTGTATCTCCTGAGCCTCCCATAGTAAAAGACAATTTAATAGGTATTGCTGATTGAATGACTTATCTGGAGTAGAGCTTCAGTTAATTCTTCACCAGAGAGGATGGGAAGGAAGTTCTATGAGCTGAGATATCTCTGTGGCGACCACCAGGACCCTCTTCAAATTTTGAATGGGGTTTTTCACCCCACATGCCCTTAAGGGGTAGATGAAATGCTTTTACTTGATTTGGAGACAGCCTGAGTGAATTCTTTTAAGATGACATTGTACCCCAACATTTTGGGGGTATACCTTGAACCTTATCACCAGGATGGGAGAAGCCCCTGATACTATGCCGTTAGTGGTTGTGATGGGGTTTAGGCTCTGGGAACCCATTTGAATCTTCCCACTTGATGAGGCATTTGCCCGAAATCATAAGCCTTTCATTATCCTAGGCCCAAATCTCTTATTACTCTTAACCTAGCCTAGCCCTCCATGGTCCATCTACTTCCCACCCTCGGCCTATCAAAATATCTGTATCCAAATCAACTGCTACTTGACCTCATTAACTCCTCCTGAAGACCTTCCCCAAGCTCATTACTGGAGTCTGACCTCATCTGACTCCTCCTGAAGACCCTCCCCAAATTCCTTCCCTAGACCATCCCTAGATTCCTCCCACAACTTTTCTGTATATAAGACCCCATCTTGCCTCCATGTGTGTGAGACCATCATGGAATGACCTAGCACAGACTTGCTCTGTGTCCAATACAAGCAAACTTTTAATAAACTTTACTTTTCTTTGGCTGAGAGAAGATTTGAATTGAATTCATTTGTTAGGACCCGGCATGTTTTGGGGTCGATAGCTCAACATTTCATGGTGACCTCTTCAATGTGATCAGTCAATAGCATCACCAAGGGGAAGCTATGTCTTTCAGTTTACTTATTTATAACTCTTTATTACTAGACTTCAATGATCTTGATATTTTATAATTCCTGCATGTGGAGAATCGCAGTATCATCCTTATTTCATCAGTAGAGGCCCCAGGAAAGCTTATAACTTGTCTATAGTTACTATAC
This sequence comes from Pseudochirops cupreus, assembly GCA_028627135.1. Lineage (NCBI taxonomy): Eukaryota > Metazoa > Chordata > Mammalia > Diprotodontia > Pseudocheiridae > Pseudochirops > Pseudochirops cupreus. Next base: position 374,544,328 of record CM053581.1, read on the forward strand.
AGCAGATAATGGCAGTTTTACCCCTCAAAATTCATAGGATCATAGATCAAGGACTGAGAGTCAGTTGGGACCTTGCAATCTGGTCTACAGGCCACATGTGGTCCACAGCACTCCTGAATGTGGCCTGATCCAGATTAAAATGTCATTTTATTGGATAATGTGGAAATTTGTTTTGAATAACTATACATATTTGTCAAAAGTTTTTCTTCTCATTGGGTGGGGGCAGGGAGCTGTAATTTTTCGTTTCACAGACAGAGTTGTAAAGTGTGAGGGGAGATGGTCTATCAGATTGCAGAAAAGGAAGAGCTTCTTAAGATGGCATCCTAAAACCCTGCCCTTTGGAAGATCACCTAGAAGGGCTGCATAAGAGCAGTCCATCCTCACTGAGGATCTGGGATCACTCTGGCGGTGAAAGGCTCAAGACAGCAAAGTTCTGTAAAGTAATGAGAGCTAAGATTTTAGGCATGAAATATAGACTGGGCACCTTCTAAATAAAAAATAATAATAAAAAAAGAATCCCACATAAATGATAATGGTATGGAACGATTATGAATTGAGCCTTGAATTTTTAATCACTTGCGTGCTACTAGCAACAAGCAGAAGCTTAAAATAAATTGCTCCCATTCATTCCCTTGATACTGGATCTGGTGCACGAAGGCTAGAATTATAAGGAACATAATGGTCCTATTAAAAACAACAGCAATGAAAACAGTAATAATGACTGTATTTTTTTTACAGCATTTTTATTTCTGTGGTCTATTTGGAGCCTCATGACAACCCTATGAAGTAGGTACTTCAGTCATCAATTTATAGAGAGGTTCTGGGACTTGCCAAGACGTGTCAGGGGTGGGATTTAGATCCGAGCCTCAGGGACTTGCCCATGATCCCACAGCTAGAACATGTCATTGGTGCGATTCCCAACCAAGCCTTTCTATCTCCAAGTCCTGCAATCTGCCAAACCCTACTGCCTTAGGAAACAGGGTTAATTATGAGCACCTTAACCTCCCTTCGGTTCTCCTTTCCAGAGCCTGTTCTACCCAAATAAAGTTATTAAACAGGAAGGTTGAACATTAATAGATACTTATAACAATGTAGCCTGCAGTTTAAAGTCAATAACTACCACAAGGTACCATTTAAAGTAACTCATCTCTTGTGTGTTTTACAGAAAAACTATAAACTAGAACATGGTGTCACATGAGAATGAGACAAAACAGACAAGGCCATGTAAGTCAATGTTTAGTAGAGATTTACCCCAACCCATCAGACCCCATCTGTAGTCCAGTATGTTAAGTTAATTACTTGCCATTCAGCAGCTGTTTAATCAATATTAAGTTTCTACTCTAATTGTTTGGTGGTTACTCAGTCATTTTTCAGTCATGCTGACTCTTTGTGATGCCTTGTGAGATTTTTTTTTTTTGGCAAAGATATTGGAGTAGTTTTCCATTTCCTTCTCCTACTCATTTTACAGATGAGGAAACTGAGGCCAACAGGGTTCAGTGACTTGCCCAGGGTCACACAGCAAGTAAGTGTCTGAGGCCAGATTTGAACTTATGAAGATGAGTCTTCCTGATTCTGGGCCCAGTGCTCCATCCACTGCACCACCTAGCTGCCTCCTACTCTAATCGGGCTTTCAGTAAAACTGCCAAAATATCTCAGATATGGGTTTAGTTGTTGGGACCATCATTATCATCATAATAGTTAGCCTTTATATAGCACTTTGTGCTATGCTAAATGTTTTTATAAATGTTATGTTGTTTGATCCTGACAACAACTCTGGGAGGCACGTGATATAATTATCTCCATTTTATAGTGGAAGACACTGAAGCAGAGGTAAAGTGACTTGTCCAAGGTCACACAGCTGGTAAGTGTCTCTAGCTGGATTTGAACTCTGGTTATGGGCAGCTAAGTGGTGCAGTGGATAGAGCGCTGGAGCAGGAGTCAGGAAGATGAGTTCAAATCTGGCCTCGACACTTAACTAATTGGGGAATGGCCAGATAATTTATGTTATATTAATATAACGTGTGACCCTGCACAAATCACTTAACCCTGTTTGCTTCAGTTTCCTCGTCTGTAAAATGAGCCGGTGATGGAAATGACAAGCCACTCCAGTATCTCCGCTAAGAAAACCCTAAATGGAGTTATAGAGAGTCAGACATGACCGAAAAACTACTTGGAACTCTAGACTCAAAGCTCTTAACAACTGTGTCACATCCCTACTTAATAGCATCAATGCGATTGATTTTAAATTTCAAGAACTGTATGAGAAGGGCCAGCATGGGTGGGTGCCTAATGAGTACTTAGGAGGAGAATGGATCATACTCCTTTCTTTTCTTCTTCCAGATTTGGCTTGCAGAATCTTTTTCTTTTCTCTCACTCTCTTTATTTTTTCCCTCCCTCCCTCTCTTCTTTGCCTGCGATTTTCTTTTAAGTTTCAGTTTTTCTAATAATTACTTGTAACCTCGGTTGCCAAGACTGTGCTTTGAATCAATCAATTCTCAGTTAGGAGGTGGGTAACATGTTTCATCACTGGTCCTCTGGAGTTGTGGTTGGATATTATTTTGATTAGAGTTCTTAAATATTTAAAATTTGTTGTTTTTTCATATTGTTGTATGCAACTTCTCCTGTTTCCTTTCACCTTAGTTTGTGTCAATTGTTGTTTGGTTGTTTTAGACATGACTGACATGGAGTCTTCGCGACATGGAGTCTTCGCAACATGGAGTCTTTGTAACATGGGGTCTTTGTGACCCCATTTGGTGTTTTCTTGACAAAGATACTAAGAATGGCTTACCATTTCCTTCTTCAGTTCATTTTACAGAGGAGGAAACTGAGGCAAATAGGGTTAAGTGAATTGCCTAGGGTCACACAGTAAGTATTTGAGGCCAGATTTGAACTCATGAGTCTTCCTGATCTCCATCCACTGTACTACCTAGCAGTCCTTTCTGTATCAGTATATAACATCTTTTCAAGATTCAGAAATTCTTTCATCATTTCTTGCGGTGCAATAATATTCCATTATATTCATGTAGCATGGATTATCTGGCCATTCCCCAATTGATGGGCACCCCCTAGTTTCTAGGGTTTTTTTTTTCTACAACAAAAAGCATTGCTAAGAATGTTTTTGTACGTGTCAGTCCTTTCTGTTTGGTCTCTTTTGCGTGTCAACCTAAAAATGTGCCCAATTATAGTTCAGTGACTTGGGGAATATAGTTCCAAGTTATTTTTCAGAATGGCTAGACTAATTCACAGCCCCACTGCTAGAGATTAGCGTTCCTGTCCTTTCATAGTCCTCCTGCAGTGACATTTTCCTTTTTTGTCATCTTGGCCAATCTGATGAGTGTGAGATGGAACCTCAGAGTTAATTTCAATTCGTATTTATCTTGTTAAAGTTTGGGACATTTTGTATGGTTGTGAACAGCGCAGATTTCTTCTTTTGAGAACACCTTGTTCATTCTCTTTGATCAAGTGTCAAGTGGGGAACGGTTCTTGCTTTCAAATACTAAAGCCATTTCCCTATAAATCTCGGATATTAGACCTTAATGTGAGAAACTTACTGTAAAGGCTTCTCCCCCCAGTTACTGTTTCTTGTCTTAGCACCTCTCCTACTGCCCTCTTTCAGTTTTCATTTCAAATTTTATTTTTATTAGGAACCTAAACGTTAAAAATAGAACATTTCATATATACAGCAGAACGCAGAAAGAGGATTACATGAAAAGGTGAAATTTTGCTTTTTTGGAAAAAAAAAGGATATAATAACTTCTATTGTTACTTTCAAAACTGTTTTCTTTGTACTTCTTTCTGAAATTCCTTTTGTTCTGTGCATTTCCAAATGTTTCTTACCTCCCCCCCTTTTTTTCTTCCATTTTCACTACTGTTGTTCTACCACCCACCTTCCCTCACTGCCCTACAAATTAACCAAGAGAAAAAAAAAACCCTTATAACAAATAAACATGGTTAAGAAAAATGAATCCACACAAGTACCACGGCAAAATTTACATCATGTCTCTCACTGCTTTGAGAGGTGGATTGTAACATTCTCATCATCAGCCCTTTGGAAACATGGTTGATCATTCCTTTTTTCAGAGTTCTTAAGGTCTTTAAAGTTGTTTTTCTTTGCAATTGACAAGATTTTGCAAGACACCCTGTTTTCCAGAGCTTAGGCCCAGCAAGCAAGCTGTGCCCTGAGCTTGGCATAACAACAATCCTTTGCACTCACCCTCTGCATGGATATAACCCTCTGGAAAAATCCCATAATTATTGTATTGCCTTGACCAGCAACAGACAAGCTCAGAAGTTCCAGTCATGAAGTCCTGCTGTGAATCAGACTTGTCTCACTGTTGCTGTCACCCCTCATTGTCAGGGCTACAGCTGACTGCACAACCTTTGGTATAAGTGTTGAGATCTGCTTATACTAAAGTGCCTTTCCCCTCTGTCCCCCTCTTCCCTTCCTAACTGTTAGGAGTGGGGCCTTGACACATATGCCCTTGCTTGCAAGCCATTTCCCTTGCTTTGAAACTAAACTTGTGTTTGATTCCTGACTCCCTGTCTGTAGCCTGCCATGTTCAGCTCCAGCCACTCACAGGTTAGTGGCTGGTCCGTCTGGTTGACACAATATTGTCCTTATATGAATTGTTCTCTTGGTTCTACTCACTTCACTCTGCATCAGTTTGTACCACCTAGGATTCTCTGAAATCATCCCTTTCAGCTTTATTTATGGCGCAGTAATATCCCATTAAATGCAGTAATATCCAATTAAATGCATATACTACAATTTGTTTAACTCCACTCCACTTGTCTAAAAGGCATTCAAAAGCTCACACTCTAAGGTTCTAGTTCTTTCCCCACCCATTTAAGCCCTGCAAACAATTATTTATTTTGCTCACAAATATTCCTTCACCTCAACATTATCCTCCCTATTTATCTTCTTCATCTTGGGGCAGCTAGATAACATAGTGAATAGAGCAGTGGACTTGGAGTCAGGAGGACCTGAGTTCAAATCCGCCCTCAGACACTTAACACTTACTAGCTGTGTGACCTTGGGCAAGTCACTTAACCCAATTGCCTTGCCTTCCCCCCTCCAAAAAAATAAAAAAATAAATAAATATCCCCTTCATCTCAATTTTTTCCTTGAGTGTGATGTACAGAATGTCTCAAAAGTCTTACTGCAGTTTTTAAGCTATAATAGCTGCAATATTTTTTGAACATCCTATATTTCAACTCCAAACTACAAGTGTGTGGGTACAAATATGTGCACGTGTGGGTTCATTCTTCTTTTGTCCATTTCAGATAAGAGTGGGGTTCATCTGATGCCTTCTCACCCCAAGTATGTGAAATAGCAAGTCACCCATCTCTTCTTCTCTTTTCTATACTAATGTATTCCTCTTTTTACCCTCCCCTTTCCTTCTCTCTTAAAACCCTCAAAACAGAACCAATCTACCTTTAGGACCTCCATTTTTCTTATGAGTCCTCTAATACACTTTGAGGACGTTTAAGTTTGGAAAGGACACTTGTTTCTTTTCTCCCTATTAGAATGTTGGTACTACATTATCATACAGCTTCTTTGAAAGTGATCAAATAAGTTGATCTTTCAAGCTTTCTCTTGATTCTTGCATTTGTATTTCAAAATTCCTACTCAACTGTGGCTTTCTCTTTCAATCAGGAAGGCTTGAAAGTCCCTGATTCCATTAACGTTCTCCATCTTCCTTTTTTTTTTTTTTAATAACCTGTACGATTATACTCAGTGTTATAGGCTAAATTATTTTTGTTTGTAAGCCCATATATTTTGCCTTTTGGAATATTATATCCTAAGATCTCCCTTAAAAATATATTTTTATTGATTTTTGAGGTGTGAGGTCTTGTATAATCATGACTGTAGTACCTTGGTCCTTTCTGGATACTTCAAGTAATTGATGTGGAATTTTGACTGACATTCTTTGGACTTCTCCTTTTGAAGCCCCTTTCAGGAGATGAACGGTAGGCTCTTTTTAATCCTGATTTTTCTCTTTGGTTCTAATGGATCTGGGCAGCTTTTTTTCCTGATTTTTTGAAATCTAGTGTCCAGGCATTTTAAAAATCATGGTTTTTCCAGGAGCCCAATGATTATTTAATTTCTTCTCCTTGATCTGTTTGCCAGATTAATTCTTTTTTATATTAGAAACTTTATATTTACTTCTGCTCTTTTGATTTTTGTTCTAATATTTCTTGATTTCTAATAGAATTATTGATTTCTGCTTGGTCTATTTTAGTTTTCAAGGATTTCATTTCTTGCGTAAAGTTCACCACTTTGTCTTCCAAGCTACTTATTCTCTCAGTTTTTTCCTTGAGCTTTTATTTCATTTTAAAAAAGCATCTTGATGAAATTCTTTTAGACATTCAAATAGTTCTTGAAGAAAATCCATTTTTCTCAAGTCTCTGTGATAATTATAAATTTTGTCTTGTTTAATGCTATTGTTTGATTATAGTTTGATGTCGAATCATGATAGGATTTCAGTATGAAGTCACTTAGGCTGAGTGGTCCTAATTTCCATAGAAGAATGTAGGCAGAAAGGCAAATTGTACTTTTCTACTGTTAAAATCTATCTCAGTTGGATAAGGTTTACAATTTTTCATGGGATAAACTCTTGACCTGTGTAATGCCAAGCAAAGGCAACTTCCAAGGTTCGGATTACCAGCATAGCAAACCCCATTTATTCAGCAAACATTCACAGAACAGAGAAAGTCAAAATACAGTGTAACTTGTTCTTTTAGCAAGTAGGTTCTCAATTCAATTGCAAAGTATCAAGGTCCAAGTATCCCACCCCTGGCCAGTGCATTAGTCAAAGTAGCCCACTCCTGCGCAGTACATTTAGTCAGTCAACAAAGTCTCTTCTCAAATGGAGATCAGTTCCCAATCATAAACAAAGTACATTCATTTGGTCAATCACAGAGCACAAAAAGGCCAAAGGTTTCCTATGCCTGAATCTCAAAAGGGGCAGGAGAGCACAAAAGGCCATCCACCCTTAAGTTACAACAAGGTTAAGATATCATCTCAGCATTGAATACCCAAGGAAAGGGCCTGCTTTCATCTTTACTCGAGGCAAGCCCTC